>JACBKR010000783.1:0-691760 GCA_014218235.1 Colocasia esculenta
CTACGTTCAGGACTACGTCAGCTGGGGCCTTGGCTTTGGATTGCCTTGTGTGTCCATGGTGATCCCCTTGTCATCTCCTGATGGGTAACCAGACATACCGTTTCTATGTCCTCTCAAGTAAAGGCCCATTCACTGAACTCGCTCAAGTGTGTGCCAAAGTGTGGAAGAGCTTGCAGAACCGATGTTCCTCAGATTAGAACGAGTCCCAATATGAAGGAGTTTAAGCAAAACGATGCCCTTCTTCCTAAAGTTGCTCATTCATTCAGGTGACGCCACTTCAATGTCCACCCCCCCCCCCCTCTTTGTCCATCTCATCTATCTGTATAGGTGTGTTGCACACAGCGGAACCTTCCTGCCAAAATTTTAACTCAGACATTAGCTAATCACACATTTTAAGGGTAATATTTTCGCATCACATCACAACCACGCAAAATTGGTTGGATATGGGTTATCTGGATGGCAATTTATCTTGCAACGTATATGCTTCTTCTTAGATCATGTTAACAACTTTTGGGTGTACTCAGGTCCGTTGACGGCGCCCAATGTTCATCTCTGAGTGTATCAGCAAGATAATGAAGAATGCAGCACACTGCAAGAACTATTCAGATTGTTTCCGATATGGGCGGCCTGTTTGATATATGCGGGTCGTGTTGGCACAGTCATCGAATTCTATACCAAGCAAGGCAGCACCATGGACAGGAGAATAACCCCGACTTTGCTAGTGCCCCTGCAGCACTGCAGAGCTTCCTTAGCGTCTCAATTGTCGCCTTTGTGCCCATCTACGACCGTGTTATTGTTCCCACGGCCAGAATGTTCACGTGGGATACCATCAGGTGTGACTACGCTTCAAAGAATCGGCATCGGGATGCTTCTCTCAGTTGGGCCCTGTTAACAGCTGCTGCTGTAGAGACGAAAAGGCTCCAAACCGCTAAGGATTTTGGGCTTATGATCACCCAAGGCAATGGTTCCCATGAGCCTGTGGTGTTTAGCTCCCCAGTACATCCTAGACGGGATCTCAGAAGCTTTCACCATGTGGATTGCAAGAGTTCTTCTATGACCAAGTGCCTGATGGGTTCAGGAGCCTGGGCTTGGCTCTTTACTTGAGAGATTTTGGGATTGGGACCTTCATTAGTAGTTCCTTGTATCAGTGATCGACAAGGTGAGCCGCAGAAGTGGGGAGAGTTGGGTCTCCAATAACCTCAACCGCGCACATCTCGATTACGTCTATTGGCTCCTCGCTGGGCTCGGTGCTGTGCAGCTACTCATCTATCCGTACGTTGCTCGTGCCTTCCGCTACAGAGGAAAGGTAATTGTGTAGCATGAAGAAACTTTCAACTATCTTCACAGTCTCTTTGTACAACATTTCTTAGACATGAATCCTTGTTTTATCTTAAATCAAACTGGGTTAAAGATAGCATTCCCTGACGGGCTGACGGCCTCGTCAGTCCAAGTGTTAAGGCTCTGTATGATGTTTCCAAGTCCTTTGGATGTCCCCCATTAACTGCCTTTGGACCCTGTCAACATAGGCCTTGGGGCCTCAGCGCCGCTCTGAGTCCTGATATCCTCAAAGGATGTGGGATTTAGTACATTTATGTAATGGAAGTATATTAGCACCAATATTCAAAATACCCTTTCCACTAAGGTGGAATGCCCTGAAGAAGCAGTTGCCGTGAGATAGAACGAGTCCAAATATGGTGGGGGTTGAAGTAGAGAAAAGCCTTCTTCCTTGAGCGGCGCATGATCCGTCCATGTAGGCAATTAGTTAAGAGCTTTTAGTTTTTAGAGAAAGATTTATGTATTTTTAAAAAATACATAAAGTACAATTCACATGGACAACTAACTCATGTGACATCATTTTTTTGAGTATTATATGGACTATCACCTATGTGGATGATGCACATGGATTTTTTATCTATGTGGATTATATTTTGTGCACTTTTGAAAGTGCACAAAATCTTTCTTAGTTTTTATAGTGTCTTGCATGACTGCTAGAACCTTTCTTGTCAACAAATGTCATTTTCAATGGTGCTAACTAGGGGCTGCAAATGGGTCAAATTTGGATTTTTTTTATTTTAATAATTGAATATAGTTTCGATTTTGATTCCAATATAATCGGAATGGTTAATCCTAATTTCGATTATATTATCGGAATTGAAATTAAGATAAACTAGTATGTTTACCATGACACTATCTTTCAAATTTATGGATAATTTATCGTAAGATCCGATATCGATTTTGATTTTAATTATTTTTCAATTTTGATTACAATTCCAATAATTTTTTGAAATATCCATACCAATTTTGATATATTATCATTACATTTTTAATTTTAAAATCAATATTTTTATATTGAAATCAGGTCAATTTTAAAATTTCAAATTTTATTTGCAGCTTTAGTACTAACCTTCCTGCGAGCAAATCAGAGAGCCAAACTTTGCCAAGCTATTGAATCATTCACGTGATCAGAACCACCCTAGATTAGTTTGATATTTGACTTATGAGGAGGACGAACTTGCTATCTATTTAACAATTTTCTTCGCCGTTGTGAATCTGCTTCTTGTGCATTTTATGCGTGCCTGTTGAGAGCTGCCATATTGTTTGTCTTTGAGAGAGCAAGACTTTAACAAGAATACAGTCGGAATACTGCAAGGGTTGCTCAGGTTGTTCCTCATCTGAACATCTTGTTTGACATAGAAAACAGTTGATCTTGGTGTACACCTTGATTGGAGTGTGTATAGAGAGTTGGGAGGGAGAAGGTACCCTCTCTCCTTCCATCACGCGTAGGGCTGTAAACGGAGTGGATATGGATTTTCGATTCCGATCCGAATAGTAATTATATAATTCGTATCCGCTCCGAATATAATTCGAATACGAAGCGGATAATTTAATTAGATAATTTTTAATTCAGAGCGGATACAGATATTATCCGCTTCGAAATATAAGCTTAATAAAAAATATTGAGTGATCTAAATATCATTAAAAAATAAAAACAATATGTAAATTTTTTTAAAAAAGTTCAAATATAAAAAATATTCTCTAAACAAAATATTAATATTAGATATATTATATAATTTATAATTAGGGAGAATTAATTACATGTCCCTCGCAGGATCTGACATTAATTTCAGGTCCCTGTCAGCTTTTTCCAAGCCATGCGGTCCTTGCTTTATGCATTATTTTAGGTCCCTACTTTTTATCCCCGTTATCCTCCCCCGTTATCTCAAAGTGTGTAACTGTTATCCCAAAAGTGGTGTAACTTGTTACCCAGTTAACATATAACTGTGTTACACAGTTACCCCGTTACTCAGTTATCAAGTTACTCAGTTACCTAGCTACATACTTACACAGTTACACATGAAACTATGTAACTACATAGAAATTTTTATTTGTAACTCTATAATTAGGGTTTACCTAATTACATAGTTACATAGTTTTAGAAAGATTCACCTAATTATTTTATAACTGTTATCCCAAAAGTGTGTAGTACGTACTTACACAGTTACATATAAATCCTGTAATTGTGTAACTTACCCAGTTACACATGTAACTGTGTTAACCCAGTTACCATGTAAGTATGTAATTACATACTTACCCAGTTACACATGAAATTATGTAACTACATAGAAATTTTATAATTTTGTAACTCTATATTAGGGCTTACCTATTACATATATAAGTTACATAGTTTTTAGAAAGATTTATCTAATATTATTAATTCGTAATATATCAAAAATGTGTAACTGCGTAAGTACGTACTTACACAGTTACATGTGTAACTGGGTAAGTATGTAAATTCTGTAACTGTGTAACTTACCCAGTTACACATGTAAGTATGTAATCATGTAAATATGTAAATCTATAACTGTGTAAACATACCCAGTTATACATGTAAGTATGTGTAACGCTCTGGAAATTTTAATTGTAAGATAAAATCTAAAAATTAAACTAAAATTACTGTAATTGTAAACCTATCACATTAGTCTATGGTTAAAAATCGTAACATAAACAAACATCGTTTGAATATAAAAATGTGGACAATTTAGACCAGCCGAATTATTGTTCAATTACGGTGGGAATTTCTGAGATTTTTAGGTTCCCCATGGGTTCCATTCTGCCTGACAGTGGCTGTCGACAAACACTATCAGGACCCATTTAAACTAATTTTTAATAGAAGGGTTTGGGTTTTAATCTAAAATTTTAAGATTTTAACATAAACTCCTAGATTAGATTAAACAGTAAATATCTATTAAAATCACGTGCTTGGGTGTTAATAGATTTTACTGCTGAATCTAATCTAGATTCTAATTTAAGTTAGATAAACGGTTTGGGTTTTCTGACGTCTGGGGGTGGATATTTTAAAATTATGTGAACGTTTGGATTAAATTTATCTTTCCTTTTCGATGGCTAACGTAGATTCCTCCTGGCGTCTTGAGACTGTGTGCTTTGAAATGAAAAGGACCCCATTTCTATTAAAAATTAGTTTAAATGAGGTCCTGATAGTGTCTGTCGATAGCCTGGCTTTCGACAGCCATTGTCAGGCAGAATGGAAATTAGGTAAGCCTAATTGTAGAAACTATGTAACTATGTAATTAGGTAAGTCCTAATTATAGAAACTATATAACTATGTAATTAGGTAAGCCCTAATTATAGAAACTATGTACTACATAAAACTATGTAACTATGTAATTAGGTAAGCCCTAATTATAGAGTTACAAACTTATAAAATTTCTATGTAGTTACATAGTTTCATGTGTAACTGTGTAAGTATGTAACTGGGTAACTGTGTAACACAGTTACATGTGTAACTGTGTAACAAGTTACACATTACATGATTTATATGTAACTGTGTAAGTACGTGCTTACACACTTTGGGATAACAGTTATAAAATAATAGGTAAATCATTCTAAAAACTATGTAACTATGTAATTGGTAAGCCCTAATTATAGAGTTATAAACTTATAAATTTCTATATAGTTACATAGTTTCATGTGTAACTGTGTAAGTATGTAACTGGGTAATAGTTAATGTGTAACTGGGTAACAAGTTACACAATTACAGGATTTATATGTAACTGTGTAAGTACGTACTTACACACTTTTGGGATAACGATTATAAAATAATTAGAAATACTTCTAAAACTATGTAACTATGTAATTAGGTAAGCCCTAATTATAGAGTACAAACTTATAAAATTTCTATGTAGTTACATAGTTTCATGTGTAATTGTGTAGGTATGTAACTGGGTAACTGAGTAACTAGGTAACACAGTTATATGTGTAACTGGGTAACAAGTTACACACTTTTGGATAACGGTTATAAAATAATTAGATAAATCCTTCTAAAACTATGTAACTATGTAATTAGGTAAGCCCTAATTATAGAGTTACAAACTTATAAAATTTCTATGTAGTTACTAGTTTCATGTGTAACTGTGGTAAGTATGTAACTGGGTAACTGAGTAACTGGGTAACGAGTAGTGGGTAACTGGGTAACTGTGTAATTGTGTAACACAGTTATATGTGTAACTGGGTAACAAGTTACACACTTTTGGATAACGGTTACACACATTGAGATAACGGGGGAGGATAACGGGGACAAAAAGCAGGGACCTAAAAATAAGTCCTGCATAAAGTAAGGACCGCATGGCTTGGAAAAAGTGACAGGGACCTGAAATTAATATCAGATCCTGCCAGGGACCTGCAATTAATTCTCCCTTATAATTATATATAAATCATTAAATTTAATATCTAATGGTCAAATATAACTATTTCGAAGCAGATCTTAAATGGAGCACATCATCTGTTTCCCTCCGTTATGCGCGTACGGACGGTCAAAAGGGCCCATGCCTCTGTACGGACCGGTCAAAAGGCCCCACGTGCATGTCGTCCCTGGTAAAGCATTGTCGAGCTCTTAGGCGGAATACTTCCGAACAGGGGCGTTAAACCTGCTGCGCGGAACAACTCTGGATGCTACCGAACAGCACGTTCGAGCCCCATGCGGGTCACCTGCTCGGAAAGCATGTCCAAAGGGTACCGAGCAGGTCTTCCGACCTGCGCCCCGGTTATAACCGCCCCGGGCTACGTGCCCCTTCATCAAGACGTGCGTTAACCGCCTGGCATCCCAACGGACATCTGAGCGCATAACTCCACCCGTTATGCGCGTCCATCAAGGCGTTTTCCAGGCACGATCCACTTGCGTTACGCATGCCTGCTTCATCGCCTACGTGTATAAAGGTACAGGTCCAGCACCATGCACTGGTACGTTCTCCCCAACGCGAACACGCTTTTACATTCCAAACCCCTGCATTGCAAGCTTGTTACTGACTTAGGCATCGGAGGGTTTTCCCGGTCTTCACCAGGCCCCCTGATTCAGTTCTGGTTTTGCAGGCTCCCGTCCGCACCAGCGTTCGTCTTCCCCATCTTCTTTAGTGGAGGTCCATTTGGCTCCGGCCCAACAGGAACATACCACCACAACGTGATCAGAACCACCCTAGATTAGTTTGATATTTGACTTATGAGGAGGACGACCTTGCTATCTATTTAACAATTTTCTTCGCCGTTGCGAATCTGCTTCTTGTGCATTTTATGCATGCCTGTTGAGAGCTGCCAATATGTTTTGTCTCTGAGAGAGCAAGACAACAAAGAATACACAGTCGGAATACTGCAAGGGTTTGCTCAGGTTGTTCCTCATCTGAACATCTTGTTTGACATAGAAAACGGTTGATCTTGGTGTACACCTTGATTGGAGTGTGTTATAGAGAGTTGGGAGGGGAGGAGGTACCCTCTCTCCTTCCATCACGCGTAGCGCTGTAAACGGAGTGGATATGGATTTTTCGATTTCGATCCGAATAGTTAATTAGATAATTCATATCCGTTCCGAATATAATTCGAATACGAAGCGGATAATTTAATTGGATAATTTTCGAATTCAGAGTAGATACGGACATTATCCGCTTCAAAAATATAAGCTTAATAAAAGATATCGAGTGATCTAAATATCATTAAAAAAATTAAAAACAATCGGTAAAATTTTAAAAAAAGTTCAAATATAAAAAATATTCTCTAAACAAAATATTAATATTAAATATATTATATATTTATAATTAATATAAATCATTAAATTTAATATCTAATGGTCAAATATAACTTCATTTCGGAGCGGATCTTAAACGGAGCACATCATCTGTTTCCCTCCGTTTATTATTCAGATAATATTCGTATCCAAAATCCGCTCCGTCAATATCTATTAAACAGATAATATTCAAATAATCAGATACAAATTCCAATCGAATCAAATCTAAATATTATCTGGATCTGTTTATGTTTACAGCCTTAATCACTTGGCACACTCCAATTTCGTGCATGTCTTGTGGTTCATTCATCTGCGGGTTTGTGCCACTTTTTTATGGTTTTAAGCAAGTGGGAGTGGAAAATTAAGATATTATAACTCCTCAAAGACAAGTGTCAGGACGTGTCTAATTTAATACACTTTTTTTTATTTGACATGCACTGTTGTGTATGCACAGATCTAACCCTCTTCACTGAGCTAAGGCATGCAGCAACATGGACTGCAGCAGTGCAGAGCTCCATTAGCGTTTCCGTTGTCGCCTCCTTGCCCATCTACGACCGTGCATGTGATCGTTCCAGAGCTCCATTAGCGTTTCCGTTGTCGCCTTCTTGCCCATGCCCATCTACGACCGTGCATGTGATCGTTCCAGAGCACCATTAGCGTTTCCGACCGTGCATGTGATCGTTCCCATCGCCAAAACTTTCACCGAGATACCGTCAGGTGTCAGCCATACTTCAGAGCATCGGCATCGGGATGCTTCTCTCCATTGTGACCATGGTGGTGGTCTGCTCTCGTAGAAACGAGGAAAACTACTCCAAACTGCTGGAGATTTCGGGCTGATTGATCTGCCAAGGCAAAAGTTCCCATGAGCCTGTAGCGCCGGTAACTTCCTCAGCAGCAGTCGCAGATCCAAAAAAAAAAAAAAAATCAGAGGGGGCAACATATATTTGGATATAGAAATATTAATATCTGACATTACAAATAAAAATATTATCCTAGTGATTTTATTTTTAATCTCAAAATTTTTTTTCATTAAACAACCAATGTCCATTTCCTTTGCTTCACAAAAAATAGAAATAACTTTATAAACATTATCAAAGTTATTCTTGACACTATAAACACTTCACCTACTTATTAAGATTAACACACAAAACTTAATGGCTACAGTCCACAAGGAAAAAAAAAATCAGTCTCCGAATATTGTATACTAGTTTGGCCACTAAACAAACATGTTTACTCAATTTAGATTATTTATTAATTATGTTGGACATTTTGAGCTCTAGTGAGTCTTGGAAGTCTCAAACACATCCTCCAACGAAAGTTTGTACCAGTTGTTTACAAAACTGTTGAGAAGCTATCTATTTGTTGGGTTGTAAAAATGTTATCAAAATATGGCATCCATATATGATACATGAAGTTTATGAGAAATTTTTGTTGTCCGGATGAAATGTTTGAACAACATTATTTGTAGACACATGCAGAGGTAGGTTTCGTTGTCAACATAACAACAGATCTCATCCACATATGTCTACAGACACAAATTCAGATTTTCATATGTCAGGAAGATAAGACGAAAGCTCGATCTCAAGAAAGAGGGCTCATACATCTTGGTAAGATAAGGTGCCATAAATAAGTGGTTCATATTAAAAAATTTCAAATTTCAGTGAGGGCAATGGACCCCACCATAGATTCGCCCCAACTCAACACGTTTTGTATAGGATCTCAGAACTTTTTACTGTGGTGGCTACGTACGGTTGTTCATAATACGGTTCAAATTGAAAAATCGAATCGAATCGACCGTTTCGGTTCGGTTCGGTTTCATGGGCCAAGTGGTTCGGTTCGGTTTCAAAGTAGGAAACCGAAATAAATCGAATATGGATATATAGTCATATAACTAATAAAATAAAACAAAAAAAAGGGTAGCACTGGCGCCGGGTGTCGCGAGTTCGAAACTCGCAACCAACCCCAGAATCTTTCTTTTTTTCAACTTTTCAGAAAAACCTCAAAAACGTCAGAAAATATTTCAAAAAAGGCAGGAAAACCCCCAAAATGCCAGAACCGTGGGGTTTCGGTTTGTCGGTTCAATAAATGAATTTGGTTCGGTTTCCTCTATTTTAGAGGAAACCGAACCGAACCGTGTACACACTTAACGGTGGCATTGCAAGAGTATGCATGGTTTGAGGAGCCCAAACTTGGCTCGTACATGAGCGTCTTTGCGATTAGGAGCTTCATCAGTACCTTTCATGTAATGCTGATCGACAGCAGGGGAGCAGCAGAAGCGGGGACAACTGGTTATCTAGTGACCTCAATCGCACACATCTTTAGTGACACCTCACTGGGCTCAGTACTGCAAAGCTAGTCATCTATCTGCACTTGGCTCGTGCCTTTTGCTAGAAGAGGAAGGGGAATGGCGTAGTGTCATGAAAATCTTTGTACAACAGTGCATAGATTTAAACCTACACCCTGCCACCTGAAGAAGAGGATCCTGAAGCAAAAGAGGCACATTTGTCGTCTGGTAAAAATGTCCCTATAAACACTGTCGTTCATGTGTTTGCGAGTACAAATTATTCGAGTATCTTTTTTTTTTTTTAACCAGATAACAAGTGCTTCTCGAAACAAAATGATTTAATAACTCTTTTTCTTGACACTTTTTAACACACCAATGAACATTCACCACAACTCTCTCCTTTATTAAGTCTTCATCCTCTTCCTCTAAGTGATGATGTGGCATATTTTTATTGGCTAGAGTGAAGTATGGGAAAGCTAGGAAAACCAATTTCATCCACGAAAGCCAAGGCACAAAAGATCTTACACCTGGTGGGTCAAAACGGGTTGGCCCGCTAAAACACGGGCCCTAATCACTGGGTTGGTCATGGGCCTGGGATGCAAGCTACACCCTGGCGCTTGACAGCCCAGCCCGTGGGCTTTCGGGTCGGCTCAGCCCGTTGAGACCCACACGGAGAAACTAACTTCGCCGCCCAGACAAGCGGCTAGCAGCTCCCATCCTTCTATTTTGTTTGAAAGTTACTCCCAATGATAGCCTAACTAAGAGTAGACTAACCTCAAAAAAATATTTTTTATTTTAGTTGTTATTTTTGAGTTAACTTATTTTATTGAGTCAACTGTCATTCTTGGCTCCACTTATTTTCACCTGAAAATATAAAAATAAAAAATATATTATATATAATATAATAATATTTAAATTTTTATGATGTTTTTTTTAAAGAAAAAATATTATCCCCTCTACCCCAGGGAAGGGGTTAACCGGGAGTCCCACTGGGCCTTATCAAATCGTTTGCTATGAGTTAAGATGGTAAGTTTCGAGGAACAGGCTCCAAGCTCGGTCTTTTGCACCACCACAAGAAAAAGTGGTATTTCGACGGATACACGCCGTCGAAAATCCGACGGAAATCCGTCGGAAACAGTGTCTTCTGACAACTTTCCGTCGAACGGCCTTCGGAAGATGTCGGAAAATCTTGGTCAGAAATTACCGACGGATACTTAATCCGTCGGTATTCCGTCGGAAATTCCGACAGAATATTCTGTCGGAAAAGTAGTCGGTAACTTCCGACGGAAATTAGTCGGAAGCATTGTTGGAAAATTGGTCAGTGAATTCCGACCGAAATCCGTCAGAACATAAGTCAGAATATCTGTCGGAAACTATTTCGTCGAAACTTTCAACAGAAATATCGATAGATATGTTCCATTGGCCAACTCCAAATTCCGACGGATACCATCCGTCGAAAAATCATCGAAAATATGTAATATTTTAAAAAAATTATAGAAATTAACAATAATAAATTATAAAATCTGCTAAAATATTCATGTATTCACAATAGAAGGTACTCACAATGAAACATAAAATAATAAAACAAACTAATACAAAATCATACACAATCATAAATGCTAAAATCAAGACAAGTATGTTGGATCATCCGCAGTCGTCGTCTCCTGATCGTCAGGTGCCGGAGGATCCTATATTAAAAAAATAATAAAGAAACATTAATAAAAATTAATATACAAACATTATTTTCAAAATTTTAATTTTAAAACATGTAACTATTCCTCAAGTTTAATAGAAAATATTTTAGATCCTTTAGACTTGAGTTTTTTTTAATATGTCATTTGAACGCCCAACCCAATCCGAGAATCCAAATCGGATTCCGTCAATTCGCACACGTCAATTTCACCTACCCGTCGTGTCGGAGTGAACAGCACGCCAATCAGATCCCTATTTGGATTTTGGACCCCCGGGTTATGTGTTTCTATTCCTTTAGACTTGGGTTTTTTTAGATCCGTCATTTCAACGTCCAACCCAATCCGAGAATCCAAATCAGATTCGATCAGTTCGCACACGTCAATTTCACTACCCGGTCGTGCCGTAGTGAACGGCACGCCGATCAGATCCTATTTGGGATTTTGGACCCTCGGGTTGTGTATTTTAACCTTTAGACTTGGGTTTTTTTAGATCTGTCATTTCAATGTCCAACCTAATCCGAAAATCCAAATCGAATTCCGTCAGTTTGCACACGTCAATTTAACCCACCCGATCGTGTCGGAGTGAACGACACGTCGATCAGAACCTATTTTGGGATTTTGGACCCCCGGGTTATGTGTTTTAATCCTTTAGACTTTGAGTTTTTTTAGATCCATCATTTCAACGCTCAACCCAATCCGAGAATCCAAATCAGATTCCGTCAATTCGCACACGTCAATTTAACCACTCGATCGTGTCGGAGCGAATGTCACGTCGATCGAAACCCATTTGGGATTTGGACCCCCGGGTTGTGTGTTTTAATCCTTTAGACTTGGATTTTTTTAGATTCGTCATTTCAACGCCCAACCCAATCTAGGAATCCAAATCGAATTCCGTCAGTTCGCACACGTCAATTTAACACACCCGGTCGTGTCGGAGTGAATGGCACGCCAATCAGATCTCTATTTAGAATTTTGGACTCTCGGGTTGTGTGTTTAATCCTTTAGACTTAAGTATTTTTAGATCCGTCATTTCAACGTCCAACCCAATCCGGGAATCCAAATCGGATTCCGTTAGTTCGCACACGTCAATTTAACCCACCCGATCGTGTCGGAGCGAACGACGCGTCGATTGGAACCCATTTTGGGATTTTGGACCCCTGGGCTATATATTTTAATCTTTTAGACTTGGATTTTTTTAGATCTGTCATTTCCGTCAGTTCGCACACGTCAATTTAACCCACCCAGTCATATCGGAGCGAATGACACGCCGATTAGATCCCTATTTGGGATTTTTGACCCCCGGGTTGCGTGTTTCAATCCTTTAGACTTGGGTTTTTTTAGATCCATCTTTTCAATGGCCAACCCAATCCGGAAATCCAAATCGGTTCTGTCAGTTCGCACACGTCAATTTAACCCACCCGGTCATGTCGAAGTGAACGGCACGCCGATCATATCTCTATTTGGGATTTTGGACCCCCGGGTTGCGTGTTTTGAATTTAGACTTGAGTTTTTTTAGATCTGCCATTTCAACGCCAAACTTAATACATGAATCCAAATCGGATTCCCTCAGTTCGCACACATCAATTTAACCCACCCAGTCGTGTCGGAGCAAACGGCACGTCGATTAGATCCATATATGGGATTTTTGACCCTCAGGTTGCGTGTTTTGATCCTTTAGACTTGGTTTTTTTAGATCCATCATTTCAACGCCCTTTACACTTCTGTTTATTTTAGAATAGCAATTTGAGTGCTCATGTGGCTTTTTTATCCTTCCATAAGTTGATTGTATAAAGAGACCTTCTTTATAGGTTAATTAATTTAGATTTCTTTTTTTCCCTTTTGACATTCTTTAGTGGTTTCATTTCATTCAAACAATATGAATTAATAGTAATACTGACCTGAGGGGTTGGCTGTGAGGGGCGTACTCCCTGCATGGCTGAGATCAATTGCTCGACCATAACACCAAAGTGCGTCCGTAGCTCTTCCCGGATGAGGGTTCTAATCTCCTCTACACCACTGATGGGCGGCACCGCAGATGAACTCGCGTATGCCAGAGGAGAGACCGAACTCGCATATGAGGACAACACTGGAGTAGTATCCAGGCTGTCCCCAAAGCCATCCACTCGACCCTCCTTTGGCCCTCCCGCTGCATCGACCCAAGCCTCCGGATCCAAGTCTGGATGGGGAGTGCCCTCTGCATAGCGATCCGCCATCGTCCTGTCATAAGTCTCTTGCAGAACAAATTAAAACTAAATTATTGAAAACAAATTATTTTAATCTGTTAATTGAATTCAAAATTTATAGCTTGACTTACAGCAATCGTGCGAGCCAAGCCATAGGATCCCGGTTGCATGTGATCTTCATTGCGTTGTCCCAGGCCTCCTACATCGACTTTCTTAAATTAGTCTGGGTAGTAGACTCCCAGACGACTCGAGCTCGAGGGAGATCCTCGGGTCTTGTGAACGCGTACCTTCACTGTAAATAAATTACTCAACTTTCTACACTAATAGAGATAGTAATTAAATAAATAACTTTAAATCAGTAAAAATTAATAATACCATGAACATGTCAAATAATAAATCTCGGACGGGCACCGGAAACTCTCTCCCTGCATCCACTGGTCCTGGAATATGTGCGTGGACTATCCTTGTAATATAGCAGGAAGCAGAACCGGGATCTATCTTCCCCCTGCAATTGCACATTAATTTTGTACATGAACTGTATAACATAATAACAAATACAGTAAGTTTGAAATGATCAAGTTTACCCTGAAATCCAACATGGCTGCCGTCTAGGTAGCTGACGCCCCTCCTCATCCGTTGCTGGATGCTGGCTCTCCACCTCTGTTGAAAACAATTAAGTACCCTATTGTTGTATAAATTGGAAGACAAGAAACGTACTAATCTATAGAAACATACACGTACCTGGTGGTGAGGAAGATTGAACTAGTGGCGCTACTCACGTGGTCGACGGGGAGGCGTCCTGAAAAATTATAGACACATTAGAAAATATGAATTTAAATTGAGGAATAATATATAGAGTTTTATGTTTACATATACATATACCTATCGTCGGGACGACCGGCGTGGACGGAGAGGCAGTCCCTGTAAAATTGTATGTACATTAGATCTCGTGAATTAATATGAATAATAATATATAGAGTTTTATGTGTACATATGCATATGCCTGTCGCCGGGACGACCGGCGTGGACGGGGAGGCAGTCCTCGAAAATTGTATGTATGTTAGAAAATATGAATTTAATATGAACAATAATATAAAAAGTTTTGTGTTTACATATACATATACCTGTTGACGACGGGGACGCGGACCCTCGGCCGACAGAGGTGAAAACCGTTCGACTCCGTCCTCCACGTACCATATCTCTATTGAGATAAATAAAGATATAACATGTCATCAGCACTCAAATTTGAAGTAGCTACTGAATAAACATATAATTAGCAACAACACGAAGTTCTTACAAAATGTAGGGTATATTATCTGTATTCATCATCAGATGTTGAAGATATGTTTAATTCAGCGTCATCTTCGTCATCCTCCTCGAATTCGTCCTCATCATGCTGGGACTCTTCCTCCTCATCAGACTCCACCTCTCGCTCAAGGGCATTTGGGTCAACTTCTTCCTGTTCGTTATCCTTATATAAGCAAATTGTTTCATTTATATCATCAACATTGAACTGCGTAGAAGCCGCCAACTCTCGAGCGTCACTTCGATCTGATTGCAAAAAGTTATCATTAACACCTTGGAGCTCATCATCAGTCGGGACAAGCTCATACTTAGGGAATAGCCTTGATTTCACTCTACATGCAGCCCACCAATCTCTCAATTTGAGGGACGAATAATTTGAATAATAACTTGTTGGGCTTGTGCCGCTAGAATGAATGGCTCATACGTACTCAACTTGGACTTATGCTTGACATCGACAATCCCATATGTTGTGTCATTACGAATAGAGGTCGGATCAAACTAATGACACTTGAAGAGAAATACATTATTGTCTTGTCCCAAAAATTGCAGTTCAACGACTTTTCGAGAATGCCATAATAGTCTATTTCATTTTCATTGTAGGCACTTCCCTTCACACATATGTCGTGTTCATTGTAGATTTATTCCATCCATAATCTCTCGTGTGAAATTGGTATCCATTCACAATGTAGCCTGGATAGACACGTACATCTTCGAGGGCCCGTAACTGATCTCTTGTACTCTTGAATTAGTAATTAAACCTTGTTCAACCTATTATTAAAAAAAGGGATAGACAATGACAATTACAACAACTAAGTATGCATAAGAGCATAACACTTATGTTTCAAAATGTGTAGACACTTACTCGAGATTTAACTAAGTAGGAAAAGACTTCTCCTATTCCTTTTCAACCTGCACGTCAGGCAGACATGGATTTCGTTGTAGTATGACCGAGTCAAACTCTCTGTATTGTAAATGTCACACAACCTCTAAGTTCTGTAGTATTGCTCGCAAATGATGTACATCATTAGTGTTAAGAGGTTACTCAATGTAGGGGTCTAGTTCTGCGCAATTCATAAATACGTAGATCTCTACAGCTACCAACTCTCTATCTTCGAGTGCGCAAGTAGAAGAATATCCAAACACTCGCTCGGGACACTTGAACACAGAGAGTCGGTCAGACACATTAGAATGTCCACCATCATCCTTACGTGGAGGTTGAGTGCGTTGGGTTCAGATCTCCGTGTCAAACTACATCGAACAAAAGTTTGGTATCTCTTCAATAAGGTACGCCTGGGTAATGGAGCCCTCAACTTGTGCTTTGTTGCGGACTTTCGTCTTAAGATCGTGCATGCACCTATGACAATAATTCAAATGAATACATATGAAATATAAATATCATCGTAATATGAATAAATTGAGACATAAGAATATACCTCTCAAACGGATACATCCATCAAAATTGTATTGGTCCTCCGACCCTAGCCTCATATGGTAAATGGATGATCAAGTGCTCCATTGAATGAAAGAATGCTGGAGGAAATATCTTCTCTAATTTACAGACTGTCTGTATTATATTTTGCTCCATATTTTGCAAGTCATAAAGTCTAAGTTCTGATGTAAATAAAATCCTGAAGAATTGACTCAGCTTAGTCATTGCTCTTAGTCATTGCTCCCCATATTTGCTTCGGCAACAACTCACAAAAAGTAAGTGGCATCAGTCTTTGCATGAAAACATGGCAGTGATGACTCTTCATTCCGTATATTTTCCCCTTGTTGACATTTACACAACAGGAAATATTCGAGATATATCCATCCGGAAATCTCAATTGCTTCAACCATTGCAACACTTCCTTAATCTGTCTAGCCCCAAGCATATTGAAGCTTTAGGTTGCATCACTTTTCCACTAACATGCTACAGCTCTAGTTTTGGACATCTGCAAAATACTTTCAAATCCATTCATGCCTTGACGTTATCCTTCGTTTTGCCTTTCACATCCATAACTGTGTTGAACACATTATCAAAAACATTCTTCTCTATATGCATGACGTCTAGGTTATGTCATATCAAAAGTGTTGACCAATAAGGCAATTCCCAAAGATACTTTGCTTCACCCAATTGTGATCCTTCCCAAAGCCGGGGATTTGTCGGGTAATACCAACCAGTTGTGATACAATCGGTAAGTTCTGGACCCGCCTCGCCATGTTTCCACCAGACACCCGTTCCATATATATTTCCTCCATCACAATTGTATTTTTCATAAAAGAATCCTTTTGCTTTAGGAAAGGATGGCACTCGGTAGAAACCGACGATGACAATCGAACCAACATGATTTTCCCCCAGATTTTGACACGGATGATTTAGAATCCTCCATGTAATAAGGACATGCCAACCTCCCATGTGTGCTCCAGCCAGATAACATGTCGTACGCTAGAAAGTCACTTATTGTCCACATTAATGCAGCCTTCAAATTGAAATTCTGTTTTCTGGATGCATCATAAGAGAGAACCTCATCTGACCATAACAATTTTAGTTCATCAATCAACGGTCTGAGATAGACCCATCACGAACTCCCGCTCTTCTTCGGGTAGAAAGGTAAGTACGTCCGTATTTTCTTTTACACGTTCCATTTGGCGCCTACGTGCGCCTGGCGATCACACACCCATCGTGCACACACGCACATTTGTTCCCTTTTCCTTCTCTCACTCCCTGCGTAATTTCCTTTTTCTCCCATTCGAGTAGTGTTGTTTTTCACCCTTCTTCCCCATTCCATACAACACAAATCCACATCTCACATTTCGGGCGAAAAACCGCATCTACACCAGGTTGCTGGTTTGGTCAGAATCGGCGTAGTATGAACGTTATTTTATGCATTTTTCGTCAATTCGCATCTGCATGAATCGCCAAGTTTGCTGCGTTCCCGGGTCGTTCATGGATGAACAACAGATTCTTGATGCTTGAGAATCATTCTCGTATCAAGGGCTTCACGAAGAACCCTTTGTGACGTCGTTTGACCCTCTGTAGAGGTCGCACGACTGTCTACAAGATGCTGCTGCTGTTCTATTTTCATCCTCTTGGACAGTCCAAGATGGGCGATTCGAACATCTCCATGGCTGCTAGGGACTCCTGGATGGTCCAGAGGACACCTACTTCCTATGGATGAGGAGCAGATGCTCTCTCTGGCGATGCACGGTCAGAATCCGACGTCCAAACCCTTTATTAGGGGCGGCGGGATTTTGTAGAATTTTGGGTTTTTCGGGAGGGGTTTTTTCTTTTATTTTTTTGGGTTTTTGGGGCCACGGCGGCGTCGACAGACATCGCCAGCGCCGCTAGCCGCCTCCGGGGGCTGGCGGGGTCACCCCGCACCAGCCCTATGTCGGCGGCGGCGGCGGCTAGGGCTTCGCCCTAGTCGCACCCACGGTTTGCGCCGGGGGTGACCCTCGCGGTCCCCTTCGTGGCCGCGCGTGGGTCCGCCCACAGGTAAGTCACGGGCGGCCCCCTCCCCCCCCCCCGCCCCGGCCTACCAAAAGTTTTTTTGTATTTTTAAATGGCTTTTAAATAGTTTAAAATTCAAAAAATTCCTAAAATCCAGAAAATTTCCAGAAAATTTTGAAAATTATTTTTGAGGGTTTTAAAATTGTTTTAGCTCTCTGTAAATTATTTTTCAGATGTTTGACCACCCCATGCTTAATTAGTTTAAGGGAATTCTAAAATTGTTTTAGTTATTTCCTCTCATCTAATTAATGCATGTTAATTAATTTATGAATGTGATTCTTGTTAATTAATTTACAGTAAATTTTGACGAATTCATGCAGCAACTGTGCATGGCGTTTATCTAATGTTGTTTATATGTTATCCATATTAGCTAAATTGTTTAGTTGAATGGTTTTTAAAATATAATTAATATATTTTTGAAATAAAAGTTATTTCAGAAGTAATTATGTGATAATTGCTTGTTGATGCAAGTGATGGGTTGATGTATGGATGGATGATCATGGACCTAGGTTTCATGTGATGATGTTTATGGTTTATGGCATGTGATGTGATTTATGAGGACTGTGTGCCTCCCTTTCTCCCTCTATTAAATTCGGGTTGTACATTCTATCTCCCTCCTATTGTGTACTCCCCTTGACTTGTTCAAGGTTTCTTATTATTATCTGATGTATATTTATGGGCCTATGAGTCCAATTTAAATGATACTTGTAATATTAAGAAGCGGATTGGCGGAGATGGAGGCGAGTACCATGCAAGGCCTTCCTGGAGATAGAGTCACATCAAGCAAGTGCATATGATGCGGGGCTGCCGTATGTTTGCCATAAATGTGGATTACCAACTGGCTCTGGTAATGCCACTCTAGGTTAATGTCCATGATCATCCATTGTTTTTCTTTATATATGTGATATATGTGGAATGTGCTTCGATATATATAATTAAATATATATATATATGATATTATAAATTCTATATATCAATAGCACGCAGATATAGAGAACAAGATAAATATGATAAAATCTCTCCTCGTTTAAACTTTAAGCCGTAACGTAATCATTTAGAATGAATTACGTGGCCCTCCATCATTATAGTTCTAGGATTGACATTAGATCGGGCAACTTTGTTGTGCTATCCACAAGGCTTGCCAAATCTGATGACAGACTAAAACTATGGCATGGTGATGCCTTAAACAGGGTAGAGGAATGGTGTAGCTTTGTTGTACTATCCACAAGGGCTACATCCGAATCTATGCTCGTTACGTAATGATGGTATTGCTTAGACTGGATTTAATGGCTTGTTGTGCTATCCACAAGGTCATTAAAGTTCAGAGGCCGAAATAAGATCGGATATTGCAAGAGTTGCAAGTGTCAAGAGTTGACCGCTTTCAGATCATAGTATGGTTTGTTGTGCTATCCACAAGATCATGCTATGAATCTGTGAGATTCTGATCCCCACTAGGAGACCGTCGGCGTGTCTCATTCTGTATATCTGAGGGTTATATAGTCTGTCGGAAAATAGTGGGAGCTAATCTTGATCAAAGTCTAAATCTAGATTTAATTATTATTATAAACATTTGCTAATTATGTTTACATTTCCTTTATAGGCCAAAATGTCATCGGGTAACCCACTCCGTGGTAGATTGGATGCCAACAAATTGACAGGCCCGAACTACTCGGATTGGCTCAAGAACCTGAAGATTGTCCTCTGGTCTGAGCGCATTGCCTATGTCCTGGAGGGTGAGAACCCCGTTGAACCACCCCTAGACGCACCTGAAAGGGAAACACTTGAATTTGCGAAGTGGAAGGAGGATTCCACTCTGGCCCAATGCTAAATGCTTGCCTCAATGAGCAATGAGTTGCAAAGGCAGCATGAGAATATGGATGCTAGATCCATCATGCAGCACTTGTAGGAGCGCTTTGAAGAGCAGAGCAGGGCAGAGAGATATGAGATATCCAAGGCCCTGTTCAGGGTTCGCATGGCAGAGGGGTCTTCAGTACAGACTCATGTGCTGAAGATGATAGAGTGGATTGAGAGGCTCGAGGGGCTTGGTTTTCCTCTTGACAAGGAACTGAGCGCAGACCTCATTCTCCAGTCACTTTCAGATTCATATTCCCAGTTCATTGTGAACTTTACAATGAACAAGATTGAGGTGAGTTTGGCTGAGATGCTCAACATGCTGAAGACTGCTGAGGGCAACCTTAAGAAGGAAAAGCCCATTGTTCTCATGGTTAGAAAGTCCAACAAGAAGAGGAGAGTAGTGCAAGCCTTTAAGAAAGACAACGCAAAGAAGCAGTCCAAGCAGAAACAAAAGAAGGACATAAGCAAAGGAGTAGAAAAGGGCGAGTGCTTCCACTGCAAGAAGAAGGGACACTGGAAAAGAAATCGCAAGGACTACCTTGCAATGAAGGCTCAGGAGAAGCAGAAGCTTGGCGAAGCTTTAGGTGTCTATATGATAGATCTTCACTTGTCTGTTAGAGATTCTACATCTTGGGTTTTAGACATTGGATGTGCCTCTCATGTCTGCAATGATGTGCATGTGTTGACAAGTAGAAGGAAGCTGAGCAAGGGCGAGGTGAACTTGAGGCTTGGAAACAGCACAAGTGTTGTTGCACATACTGTGGGGACAGTGAAGCTCAAGTTACCCTCAGGAGATTTACTTTTATTAGATGATTGCTACTTTGTGCCTAGCATTATTAAGAACATTATTTCTGTTTCTTGTTTAGACAGAATTGGATACAAGTTTACCATTGAGAACAATAGTTGTTCAGTTTATTTGAGAAATAAACTAGTTGCTTTAGCAAATTTGGTAAATGGTTTGTATCTACTTGATGTTTCTTATGAAAATCTTCATGTTGATGTTTCTCCTAAGAGAAGTAAGAATAGTGTGAACACTGCCTACTTGTGGCATTGTAGGCTTGGTCACATTAGCAAAAATAGGCTTCAAAAGTTGCATAAAAATGAATACTTGGATCCATTTGATTATGAATCATATGCAACTTGTGAATCCTGTTTAATGGGTAAGTTGACCAAATCTCCATTTAGTGGACATGGGGATAGGGCCAAGGACATATTGGAACTAATACACTCGAATGTATGTGGCCTAATGTCTACCCAAGCCAAGGGTGGCTACTCATACTTCATTACATTCACGGATGACTACTCAAGGTTCGTATTTGTTTACTTGATGAAGTACAAATATGAAGCTATTGAGAAGTTCTAATAATTTAAGAATGAGGTTGAGAAGCAAACTGGAAAGAGCATTAAAATTCTACGGTCAGACTGAGGAGGTGAATACTTGAGTACAGAGTTCACGCAATTCTTAAAGGACAATGGTATCCTTTCTCAATGGACTCCTCCCTATACACCATAGATGAATGGTTTATCGGAAAGGAGGAATCGGACCTTGTTGGACATGGTACGATCTATGATGACCCGTTCGCAATTACCAGTTTCCCTATGGGGATATGCGCTAGAGTCAGCAGCATATCTACTGAATAGGGTTCCCAGTAAATATGTGTCTTCTACTCCATATGAGATATGGAAGGGTAGAAAGCCTAATTTTAAACATGTTAAAGTCTGGGGTTGTTCTATCCATGTGAAGAGACACGACCCAGATAAACTGGAATCTAGAACCAATAAGTGCAGGTTTGTTGGATACCCAGAAGAAACGTTTGGGTACTACTTTACCATCCTAGTGAACAAAAAGTGTTTGTCGCCAAGAGAGCTGTCTTCTTGGAAGAGGAGTACCTTACCAGGAGGACAATGGGAGTAAGGTAGATCTAGAAGGGGTTCTAGATCCACAAACTGTGCAAAGTCTACTAAATGAAACATCGGTTCTGGAACCTGTTCAGGAATATACACACGTTCATCATAGGTCTGGTAGAGTACCCAGACAGCCTGAAAGATATGTTGGACATATCGATGAAGGTATGTCTTATAATGAGGATGATGATCCAAAGACCTACCTAGAGGCTATTGATAGTCCTCAGTCAGGGAATTGGCGAGATGCAATGAATTCTGAGAGACAGTCCATGTACACCAACCAAGTTTGGAACTTGGTAGACTTTCCTGAAGGTATTGTACCTATTGGGTGCTAGTGGATCTTTAAGAGAAATATCGGTGCAGATGGAAAGATCGACAACTATAAGGTAAGGTCGGTGGCAAAGGGGTATCGTCAAAGGCAAGGAATTGACTATGATAAAACTTTCTCACCAGTTGCTATGATAAAGTGGATCAGAATTCTTCTTGCCATTGCTGCATACTTTGATTACGAGATCTGGCAAATGGATGTCAAAACTGCTTTCCTCAATGGAAATATTGAAGAAGAAGTGTATATGATACAGCCTGAAGGTTTTACATCCAAAGAGTATCCAGATAAAGTATGCAAGCTTCAAAGGTCCATCTATGGATTGAAGCAAGCTTCTCGTAGTTGGAACATAAGGTTTGATGAGGCTGTCAAATCTTATGACTTCATTAAGAATGAAGATGAACCATGTGTGTATAAGAAAATCAGTGGGAGTGCTGTCACTTTTCTCATACTTTACGTTGATGACATCTTACTCATTGGGATTGATGTAGGGATGTTATCATCAGTAAAGGTATGGTTGTCAAAGAACTTCTCCATGAAAGATTTGGAAGAAGCATCCTACGTATTGGGAATACGTATCTATAGAGATAGATCCAAGAGGATGCTTGGCTTGACCCAATCCATGTACATAGATACCATTGTCAAAAGGTTTGGCATGGAAAATTCCAAAAGAGGTCTCATACCAATGAGACATGGAATTAATCTCTCTAAGGAGCAGTCTCCTAAGACTCCTGAAGAGAGGGCAGTCATGGATAGAGTCCCCTATGCTTCGGCTATAGGGTCTATCATGTATGCCATGCTATGTACAACGCCTGATGTGGCATTTTCTCTAACTGTTATGAGAAGATATCAGGAAAATCCAGGTGAAACACACTGGATGGCAGTGAAATGTATCCTTAAGTACTTGACAAGGACTAGGGATATATTTCTGGTTTATGGAGGAGGGGACTTGAAACTTCGGAGATATACTGACTCGAGTTTCCAGTCAGATCCGGATGACAGTAAGTCTACATATGGGTTTGTGTTCACCTTAAATGGAGGTGCAGTGAGTTGGAAGAGTTCCAAGCAAGAAATCACGGCAGACTCGACGACAGAAGTTGAGTACATTGCTGCAGCTGAAGCCGCCAAGGAGGTAGTATGGATGAAGAAGTTCATCACCGACCTTGGTGTGGTGACGGGTGACTCTGATCCGATCCCATTGTTATGTGACAACAATGGGGCCATTGCACTAGAGAAAGAACCGCGGTCTCATCAGAAGTCAAAGCAAATTCTGAGGTGATTTCACCTGATCAGGGAGATTATCACTAGAGGAGATGTACTAGTGGAAAGAGTTCCTTTAGTCGACAACATTGCAGATCCATTGACGAAGCCTTTGACTCAAATTGTGTTTGAGCACCACCTAGAGTCTATGGGATTAAGACATAAAGGTGATTGGCTTTAGTCCAAGTGGGAGATTGTTAGTTATGGGTGTCCTCAAGCCAATCATAACTTGTACAATTTTGTTCTTTAATAATAATAATAAGGTTGTTATATTTATTATGTGTAATTCGTTTGGCGTTTCATTATGAAGTCCATGAATATGCGCAATGGATATTAATTATGATGAGATCATAATAATGGGATTAATATCCTTTAAACATATATTCTTAACTGTTCCTAGTCGGAGGATATTCGAGAAGGACATCAGATAGCTAGTTAGACTAGTACATGTTGCACCTGCTCATATGATGAGGGTGACTGGCCTCATAGTCACTTGTGTGGAAACACTAAGGTGAATCTGTAGGTGCTCATTGTCAGTTCACTGAACTGATCCGTTATGAATTGATGGATGGTAATGTTACCTAATTGTCAACCAGCTAGATTCATTGTCACAGTGGCTGTGGACATCAAAAAACACAGCAATGCAAAGCTGGGCCCAATGGCATGGCATGAAGAATCCCGATGTTGGCCCATTACCCATGGCCCAAATACCCCATGCAAGGGGTGACTTTAAGCAAGTTGTCACCCTCCCACTACAAAAGCTGATGCAAAAGTAACCCGGGGCAGAGGTTGTTGCATCCGTTTCTGGAAGGAAAAAAGAAGAAAGGGGAGCTCCGGGGGGGGTTCTTCGACTGGTTCTGGGCTCGGAGGAGAGGGTTCTCTTCTGGCCAAGAGGTGGTGGCTTGCAGCAGAAGGGAAGGAGAGGAAAGCAAATCTCCCTGGCCTCTTCTTCTTCCAGAAAGAATCTGCGACAGGGTGAGAGGGCCAAGAGAGGGAGGAGTGAGAGAGCTTCTATCTGTCCTGTCATCTCGTCTTCCCTTCCCCTTTCATGTTTGGAGGTCTTTCAAGACCCCTTAAGAGTCATGTGATTTCTTTCTATGCAATGATATATATCAGTTTCTCTTTCTACGCAATGGAATATATCAGTTTCCCTTTTATGCAATGGAATTTCTCGGTTTCCTTTGATGGTTGTTTCTTTCCACATCGATTTGGTGTTCTTTAGGTTATTCTTCTACCATTTTATCTCCGATAGGCGGGCGGGCTCCATTTCGTTTGGGGGATGGATGCACTTGATATCCAATCCCCTAATACGTAAAAAGGATGAAGGAAACCCCATTACCCGACCATCAGGAACTCTTTCTTCACCACCTCTCTCGACTCTGGACACAAGGGGTTAGGTAGATGATACCTATGCCCCGTCCGAGCCTGCAAATAGATTTACGGTATGATTAAAGACCCGCTCTCCCTGGATGTTCTTGCCAAGTTTCGAGAGCTGAAGCCCTGAGTTGTGGCCGACTCTCCTGGTAAGGAGTCTCCAGTGTTTTAAGATTCATCGACATCGTGTTTTGCCATCTAAAAAGACTGGATCGCTCAACCTTTGATTCAGTCCCCACCTTTAAAATTTGGTCTCCTTTCGACGAGATTTGGGGTTAGTTTCGTGGAGAGTGGGTGGCGCAGCTCTGGCCGACTCACCTGAGTCGGCCACCAGCCGCCAGTTACCTGCCCGACTCACCGGGGCTGAAGGCAGGCTTTTGGTGTTTCGAGGGTGGCTAACACCCCTTTTCGCTTATTTAATCGATTGAAAGCGACCAATATTTATATTAGCCCCTTCCCACAAAATTTGGCATAATTCTGATGCTATTTGGGTGGTAATTTCACTAAAAAAATGACCAATTTCATTTATCCGCCGACTCATCTTCTGGCCGACTCACCTTCTGGCCGAGCAGGGTGCGCTGGCCAATTCACCTCCCGCCCAACTCACCTTCCGGCCGGCCCAAAATCCTGGCCGACCCATTCCCCAGCCGAACCACCTACACCCGCGCACAGACTCCCATTTAAACCTAATGTTTCGGCCCAACTCATGAGCTTCCCAACTCATGAGCCTCCCAACTGATGAGCTTCCCAACTCACGAGCCTCCCAACTCATGAGCCTCCCAACTCATGAGCTTCCTAACTCATGAGCCTCCCAACTCATGATCCTCCCAACTCATGAGCTTCCCAACTCACTCCCAGCCTCCCAACCCATAGGCCTCCCAACTCATGAGCTTCCCAACTCATGAGCCTCCCAACTCATGAGCTTCCCAACTCATGTACTTCCCAACTCATTCCCTGGCTCCCAACTCACTTGGGTAGCACCCATGTTTTCTGCGATTTGAAGCCGATCGGCATGAGGTTTCGTTCGCGTGAGAATTTCAAATTGATCGAAACACGCTTTAGTTTCTCTTGTAAAAGTTTCATGCTGTTCCTTTGCGATTTGGAAACGAGATTCTATGAGGCCTCGGGTTAGATAATACGATATCTATGCCTGAATCCCTGGGCTCGTACATTGTTGGCTTGTCTACAGAACTGTTATCGGTCTCGGTACTCTTCGATTTCCTTGTGGCCATGCCTCGAGATTTGGTATCATGTGCCGTTTGGGTGGCGCCGCGTGCGGCTAACACCTTACTTTGGTACCGTCTCCATCGTGGTGGATGAGTATCGCGCCCTCCTCTTTCGTCGTGAGAAAAGGGGAGGTGCTGCCGAATTTTTCTCATGCATCTTCATGATGTCAAAAGACCTTGTATATATAAGAGACCCGGGAAGCTATGTTGGCCAGGTGATTCAGGAGCGTTGCAGTGGTCTGCCCAACTCAGCCCAACTCAGTCTATCTGCCTAACTCAGTCACCTGGTCGACTCAGCAGCCCGCCGACTTACCAGCGCAACCGCGATTATTGTGTTTTAAATAAAAAAAATGAAGAGAAAACACAATTGGCTCTAATTGACAAATATCTAATGAATAAATGGACAAAAATCCTCCAAAATTGTATGAGAAGATGATAATGATCACAAAGAGCCAAATACTTTCCAATAAGCATATCCCAGCCTTATTTTAGCACGCACTTTGCACCTTTATCGGATGTTTCCGCTTTAAGGCCATGAGACTTTCTAATCTGACGATTAATCAAGGGTTTTCTCTCTCAGAGAGATGTAATTAACGTCGTTGCGTCTAGGCGACGACGGGATCTTGGTCCCGACCCGATCTCTACTTTCGTTTGACGAAGTCAAACGGTGCGCACAATAGACTTAAAGTCCTTCGACTCTCGGAGGCAGAACACTCGGTTGTCACTTCGGTGGCTGGCACACCTGCGCTATGCAAATTACCGATTCATTTCTCGTCATTATCGCTCGCGTAGCATTCGACGGGATTTGGATTAGCAATATGCATCCATGAGAATATGAGAAACATGATAAACAGATTAATTTTAAAATAATAAATTTTTATTTCCACAGCGTGGCACGCCCGGTGGGACCAAACTTCCCTTCATCTCTTCGCCAGGATAGAAAAGTCATGTGGCCTTGCTTAATTGATACTGACTATCATTTTGAATTGATTAACAGGTACTAACAAGTCAATGGCTGGAGTACGCTTTGGACCATTGGTCGTTCAAGATCATGCGAGGTATGGCTACCTCGCCGTCCCTACTCGCTTCGGGAGCTTTCCCCCGGTGGTGGAGTTCCCCAACTTCTTGGGGGTTGCGTTCGTCGACATCCTCCACCCAGAAGCTGAAGCCGGAGTAGGAGCCAAGGCTGAAGTGGCACGTGGATCTGAAGTCAAGCCGATCGCCAAGAAGCTAAGCTGCCACGTCCACCACGTGGAGCATGGGAACCACGTCAAAAGCAAAGGAAAGAGAACATTGTCACACGCCGTGCACGAGTCTCCAGCTCTGGGAAAAGTGTGCGGATTGGGGATTTGCGAATCCACCTACAATCCAAGAAAACTCAAGCCATACCAGAACGGGTTACAGCAGCGGTATCCGTAAACAATTCATTTCAAGCAATAGCAAGTGACAGAGAGATGTACAACACTTTCAAGGGCAAGCTGCCCCCAAAGCCAGTCAAATTTAAGCAAGTCTGGAGGCCCAAAAGGATGCAGAAGCCCAAGTTAGAGGAAGCTGTACCAGAAAGGAGCGTGTCAATAGATGCGGCTGTGGAGAGGGCCCCTGACTACCGTCAGCCACCCAAAGGCTTCGGGGCTAGGGTTCGCCAGGGAGGGGCATGTGACTATGCCCGCTTCCATAACAAAAGGGCGGAGCTGCGGAGGGTTGCCTACCTCCCACCGATACGAGAACGCTCCCACTCGTCAATGATCTCTACCACCTGCGATCGACAGGGGCAGCCAGGGTCGTACGCGACCATACCCTTCACTCTACAAAAGCCCCGCTGCGGCATAAGAGAAGACGAAGAGGCACAAGGGCTCCTCAGGCACCAACCAGGAGCTTTACTGATGAGAATGATGTTCCATGCGAACATAACCATGAGCAGACCGGGAGGGCCAGATCCCGGGTATCAGTTTTCAAAAGGTTATCCTTTCCCTCCCACACTTCCCGGAAGGTCGAGAGGGACCGAAGCGGGAACATCAAAATCTTTGCATGTCACATGGCCGGTGTGTGGGGCCGATATGGGGCTCTACCTACTGGCAACGAAGAGTTGACAGAACTGGCAGAAAGACCCGGTGCTGTTACCAGGAGAAGAGCGGCGGCAGCAGCCCTAGCAGTCGCTTATGGGAATGAAAACGCGCCTGCAGCGCAAATGATGGTGGTTAGTGCCAACATGGTCACCGCCCAGGGTAGTGGGGGCAACGATGATATTCCACCCCCGCCACCGCCACCAGAAATGACTCCCGGGGGCGCCCCGCGGGAGATTCCCCCTGTTGCGCCTATAGATCCAGCCATTATGGAGCTGCTGCAGCAATACCAAGCCGAAATTGCAGAGCTCAAGCGGCAGATCAGGGGAAAAGACACCGAAGGACAGACATCCCGAGGGGCTGAGGGTTCAGGAGGGACCCCTCCAGGGACTGTGGGATCAGCTGAAGCTTCGGCCCAACGTGTTGTTTTGCGGTCAGCAGATGAACAACCGCAGCGGTTGCCTGCGGCTATAGCTCAACAACAACATGCGCAGGCCCAATATACACTCCTGCAGCCGCAGTTCTTCCACCAACAGCAGCAGCAGCAGTCTCATCTGCGGCAAGATCACCTTCTACAACAACAACAGACCTTGCCTGCCCAGATTTCTGTGCAGCAACAGCCATCGCCTGCTCACGACCTCGAGCAGCAATTTGACAATCAAGAGCTGCCCCCGGTGCCACCGGTGGCCATTATCAACACCCCAAGCAATCAGCCGGCCGACTTCTATCCTCAGCAAGTGGACCCAGGCACTATCAACAAGCTCATGGTGGAACAGTTGATCGACATGAAGCTCGCTGAACGGGGAGATGGGGAGCAAATGGCTTTTGATGCATATAGGGTACCTTACCCTGCATACCATGCCGTGAAAAGATTGCCTCCAGGCGTCACCAAACCCCCGAAGTTCGACAAGTTCAATGGGCGAGGGTCTCCAAAAGAACACATTGCCTACTATATCAATGTGATGGGAGATTTAGCGGCCGATGAATCGTACTTGCTGAAATTCTTCGGCTCCTCCCTGACAAGCCTGGCATTTGAATGGTATTCCAGCCTGCCAGCAGGGTCCATATCTGATTGGACCGACATGCAAAAGAAGTTCAGGGAAAGATTCTACATCGCCGAGAGGGAGGTGACGGTGGCCGAGCTCTATGCTACTGGGCAGAGAAATAATAAATCGGCACTGGATTATATCCAGAGGTGGCGAAACCTCAGCATGAGGTGCAAACGCCCCCCTCACCAAGAAGATGATGTGCAGATCTGCAAGCAAAATTTGAAAAGAGAATTGCTGGAGAGAATGATTGGGGTTCAAATCCGATCATTTGACAGGCTGAACAATATAGTGGCAGAAATCGAGGCGTTCCTGGCCAAATATCCATCGAACTCATCCGCAAGTCAGAAAAGCAAGCCAGCTGACAAAAAGCCTGCTGGGAAGGAGGTGCACGTGGTAGACCTCAAAACTTTTGAAAAACAAAGGGATGAAGGCGGGACGACAGCTGGAGCCCCCAACAACAAAACTGAACAGAAAAGAAAGGTCATCCCTTTCCAAGATAAAATGAGGAAGTCGTACTCTTTCCCTAAAGAGAGGACCAAGGTATTATTCGACTGGGGGATCCGATATAACAGGGTCACCCTTCCGACACCCAAGAGACCCGATCAAGCTGCCAATAAGGATGATCCCCGGTACTGTTTGTACCATCAAATACTGGGGCATCCTTTGGAAGACTGCTATGTCTTCAAGGATATCATGGAAGGATTGATCAAGAAGGGGGAGCTGCAGATGGGGGATTATAGGATCGATCCGCCCCAGCCGCATGAACTGCCTGCCCGGCAAGGGGCAGTTAACATGATTTCCCTTTATCAACAGTTGCCAGAAGAGATCTCCGAGGCCAGCACGGAGAAGACATATGAGAGCCACATCCTCACCCCAATCAAGGAGCAGGAGGAGTGGCAAAGGGCACCCAGCAAGACGAAGAGAAGACTAGAAAAGAAGCCAACTCCAAAGGTGCACATCCGGGGTGTGACACCTCAACCACCAGCGCCAGTCGTTACCCCGGTATGGCACCCAATAGAGCCCAGAGTTGTCATTCAAAGGAACCCTGGCAACAGGAGGCGTCAAACGCCCCTCCCATTATACAGAGGGGGCAGCCCTTCAATTGAGCGCTTGCAGGCGCTGATAGATGAGCTTGATGAGTACGAGCAGCCCGAAAGGCACCCTGTCCAGTTGGAAGAATACGTCCCATGGGAGGAGCTCGAGAAGCTGACTTTGGGAGCGCCAGTCGAGCAAGGGATGCCCCAGCCTCAAGAAGACTTGTTCTGGGGGCAAGAGACTACCAAATCAAATCAAAAGAAGAAGAAAAGGAGGCCCAGGAAGAAGAAGAAGGCAGTCGCAACCCTTTCGTGCAACACCATCTCCTCTCTACTGGGTTTGACAGAGCAGCATCAAGAGGAGGAGTTCTATTTCCCCCCGGATGATGTTAATCAAATCGGGGCCTCAGGAGCAAAATTCATAACAAGATCTGGGAGAAAATGGGGACGCTCTCCTCCAGCCAACCAGAATATCATATTCCGGGGGGAGCCGTCCTATAAAATTCTGGAACCCGAAGTGCAGGGGGTACGAATTCCTCCCCCTACGGGGCTCTACACCAATGAAAAGACTGGGGGCATAGTCCCATCCTTCACTGAGTTCTAGCAGCAGAAGAACGAGCCAAGACACTGTCTACAACCCCAACAATACAAAAGAAGGCCGATGATAGGCAGAACAGTCCGATCATTGAACCCCAGGTCAAAGATGACGCCAATGACAAAGAAAAATTGAGGTTGGATGATGTCAGAGTAAGAGATAGGATTATCAAGCTGCTGAAGAGGATCTCTACACGGTTTAGTGTTTGGGAAATCTTATCATTAAGTGAAGAGACCAGGAAGGCGCTGATTGTAGCTTTGCAGACCCCGGCACAATATGAGGCTTGTCTGGCAGAGATGCAAGTGGAGGCCGCTGTTGTCAATGCAGAGTCCATCACTTCACTCCGGAGGACATGCTCCTCCCGGCGGCTACTCACAACAGGCCCCTGTACATAAGAGGGAAATTGAATGGGTTGCCCCTGAATAGAATTTTGGTAGATCCGGGAGCAGCGGTCAACATCCTACCATACAAGATCTATCAGAAGTATCACTTCAACGTGCACCTTACCTCTGTGCATGATGTAAGAATAGCCGGATTTAACCAAAAATTCGAGGTGCCTCTGGGAGTCATAGATCTCGAGTTGATTCTGGGGGATTTCAAGACAAAAGTCCAATTCCATGTGATTGATGCAGGCACGTCTTATAAGGCCTTGTTGGGTCGGCCGTGGCTCCACCAAAATGGGGTCGTCCCATCAACCTTGCATCAGTGCATCAAATACATAAAAGGAGGGGAGGAGCAGAGGGTTTTCGCCGATGCACACCCATTCGAGGTATATGATGTCACCTCCTCGATGCCAGTTTGTACTTAGAACGCTCGGAAGACCCAGAGCACTCAGAAGGCCAGGTCCCTTCGAAGGGAAAGGGCAAAGAGACCGCCAGTGCCGATGAATGGTTCCCGCCGCCACCATCGGGGATCGCTGTTGGAAGGCCTGCATCGGCAGAAGCAACAGATGTGCAGTCATGTGATGCCCTGGGCCGTGGGCATGAATCTGCTTCACAAACATAAAAAGAGGAACCAGAGCTTATCTTAGTCCCAGAAGGCCTCACAAAGCCGGCCATTGGAATAGACTGTCAGATTGTAAAAGCTTTGAAGACCTTGGTGATATCCACCCGGGGGGTCACTACACGATCCTTTATGCAGCCGAGGAACTGCCAATGAGGGGGGATGATGACTGCAAAAGCCCCGAAGAGACCAGAGATCCCTTGGTGCCAATCATGGGACTCCCGTGTATGGCTAGAGCAACCACGCGGCTGGCCGAAAAGCAACAAATTCCTTTCCATCAGTGCCTCAGCGAAAGGGAAATGTTCAGAAGGTTGTGGTATCCTCCGAACCTGGACAGAGAATTGCTGAAATTTACGGAGAACCCGGGGCTTGGCTGGTCACCAGGAGGGAGTTATTCCGTTGACGTGATCAGCATGGTGTCACAAACAGAAAAAAGCTCGTCAGGGGTAGTCTATGATGATTACCCCGAGGAAAGAGACACAGCTGAAGCAACCCCAAGCTCAAGTGATGGGCTTCCCCAGGGGGCAATGGTGCCTCCTATATGCACTCCCTTGGGGCTCTCCGCCACTCAAACGCTCCTAACAGTTGAAGAGACCAAAAGTACAAGCTCGGAAGAGGCAAGAGGACAAGAGGCAGCGACAGACATCGCACTGAGCTCCGGCCAAAAGGCCCAACAAGCAGAAGAGAAAGAAGAGGTCGAAGAAAGGGTGCCAACTGAAGACCCCCAAAGAGAATACATGGAGGTGCTAGAGGCGGAAGCGGATGAAGAAGGCTTTGTAGACCTCCAGCCAGCACCGGAAGAGCTTGAAGATGGTGGCCAAGCCACAGTAGATAAGCTGGTAGAAATAAATCTCGGCACGCAAGATGACTGCAGACCAACCTTCTTGAGTGCCCTCATCTCAGAAGAAAAGAAACAGCAATATGTTATGCTGTTGAAAGAATTCCGGGATTGCTTTGCCTGGAATTACAAAGAAATGCCAGGACTAAGTCCCGAGGTGGCCCAGCATACCCTGGCAATCGACCCAAAAATAGAACCGGTTAAGCAGGCTCCCAGGAGAATGAGGCCGGAATTGATCAACAAGGTATGCACAGAGGTGGACAAGCTTATAGATGTGGACTTTGTTGAAGAGAACCAGTATACCACCTGGTTAGCAAACATCGTCCCTGTCAAAAAGAAGAATGGGCAAATCAGGATCTGTGTAGACTTCCGAGATCTGAACAAGGCCTGTCCGAAAGATGATTTTCCGGTGCCGATCACAGAAGTGATGATAGATGCGACCACCGGACACGAAGCCTTGTCGTTCATGGATGGATCGTCTGGCCTACAACCAAATCTGGATAGCCGAACAAGACAGGGTGCACACTGCCTTCAGGTCGCCCAAAGGGATCTTCCATTACAAGAGAATGCCCTTCGGTCTCAGAAATGCTGGGGCAACCTACCAAAGAGCAATGACAAAGATCTTTGATGAGCTGCTCTATAAAAAGGTGGAGTGCTACATCGATGATCTGGTGGTCAAGACCAGAAAAAGAGAGGACCACCTGGCTGACCTGAGAGTCGTCTTTGAAAGGCTGAGGCGATATGAGTTGAAAATGAACCCGATGAAGTGTGCCTTCGGGGTATCCAGTGGAAAGTTCTTGGGCTTCATCGTCCGGTACAGGGGAATAGAGATAGACCCTGTCAAGATCAAGGCTATTCAGGAGTTGCCGCCACCAAAGAACCTAACCGAGCTCAGATCACTTCAAGGGAGGCTGGCCTACATCCGTAGGTTTGTCTCAAATCTATCCGGGCGATGTCACCCCTTCCACAAATTGATGGGGAAAGATGTCCCTTTTCGGTGGAACCAAGAGTGTCAAAACGCTCTGGATCAGCTGAAAACATACCTGAATACTCCACCAGTGCTGGGTGCTCCGATAAAAGGCCGCCATCTCATATTATACATAGCCACCACAGAACATTCTCTGGGGGCTATGTTGGCGCAGGAGAACGAAGAAGGGAAGGAGCAAGCTCTCTACTACCTCAGCCGAAGGTTGGTGGGTGCAGAAGAAAGGTATTCTCCAATTGAGAGAGTTTGCCTGGCCTTGGTCTTCGCAGCAAAGAAAATGAGACATTACATGCTATCACATGAGGTTAGGCTGATCTCCAGGGCCGACCCCATCAAGTATATCCTCTCCCAACCAGCACTGAGAGGAAGAATTGGCAAATGGGCTGTCATACTGATGGAGTTCGACATCAAGTACATCCCTCAGAAAGCAGTTAAAGGGCAGGCGGTAGCTGACTTCTTCGCGGCTCATCCCGTACCAGAAAATTCTCCGCTCATTACAGAGCTACCAGAAGATGAGACCCTCGAAGTGAATCAGTTGCAGACAACTACCTGGCAGCTCTACTTTGATGGGGCATCAAGAATAGAAGCAACTACATACGGCAGTGCAAGAGTCCGAGCGGGGGCAGGCATCGTCCTGAAATCGCCGGAGGGAGAAGTCACTCACACCTCCTGCTCTATTAGCAAGCCGTGCACCAACAATGAGGCCGAATATGAGGCCCTATAATCGGCTTGCAAGTGGCCCTTTTCATGAATATCAAAATATTGCAAGTGTTCGGTGACTCGATGCTTATTGTCAAACAAGTGCAAGGGGAGTTTGACGTTAAAAAGCCAGAGTTACTACCCTACTATCGAAAAGTCAAGAGGTTAATGTCGAAGTTCTATCAAATAGAAATAGAGCACATTGGTAGAAGTAAGAATGCGCAAGCAGATGCCTTGGCGAAATTGGCCAGCTCTTTGGCAGTGCCGCCAAATGAGAAGAGGACGGCCAGGAGGAAGTGTCTGTGGCTGAAGAGATCAAGCAAGAGGACTGGAGAGCACCCCTGTTGCAGTGGTTCAAACACCAACAGTTGCCGAAGCAGAAAGAAGAAAAGGTTAAACTGATCAGAACAAAAGACTCATATGAGCTAAGAGGCGGAGTCCTGTTCAGGATCATGGCAGATTCCAAGAAGAAGATCCTGTTAAGGTGCCTGTCAAATGAAGAGGCCTGGAGGGTTATGAAAGAGGTGCACGCGGGAACTGCTGGCGCCCACCAGGCCGGACCTAAGATGAAAATAGAAATTAAAAAGCTGGGGTACTATTGGCCGACGATGTTCGAAGACTGTGGCAATTTTGCCAAAACATGTCAAAAATGTCAAGAACATGCGGTCATACCAAGAAGGCCTCCCGTACATCTGCATCCGACCGTCCCAAGCTGGCCGTTTGCACAATGGGGCACGGATGTTGTAGGCCCCTTGCCACCTTCCTCGTCAGGGTGCAAATACATCTTGGCAATTACGGACTACTTTTCAAGATGGGCCGAGGCCGTGGCATTAAGAGAAGTAACCGGGGAGTTGGTGGCACGCTTCATCCAGCGCAACGTCATCTTCAGATTCGGCAGTCCAGACCGAATCATATCAGATAATGGAACACACTTCAAAAATCAGAAGGTGTCCAAAATGGCTGCAAAATACAGAATAGACTGGAGGACTTCCACTCCCTATAATCCACAAGCCAATGGTCTGGCGGAAGCTTTCAACAAGACGTTGTGCACCCTGTTGGCTAAAACAGTTAGTGCCAACAAAAGAGACTGGGAGGACCGGATGTATGAAGCTTTATGGGCTTACCGGAACATTTACAAGACACCAACAGGCTGCTCACCCTTCTCTCTGGTATACGGCTCAGAAGCTGTGGTTCCGATGGAGCTAGAAGTGCCGTCCCTCAGGGTGGCAATCCAGCATGGGCTGGCTCCTGAGAACCAACCAACATTGAAAGAAGATTCGAAGAACTCTCCGATCTGGAGGGAAAGAGACTCCAAGCTCAACAGAACATTCAGGTCTACCAGGCCCGCATAGCGCGTGCCTTTGACAAGCTCGTCAAGGGGCGCGAATTCAAGAAAGGTGACCTGGTGATGGTCAAGAAGAGAGAAGTTATGGCCGGTAACCCAAAAGGAAAGCTAAATGTGAACTGGACCGGACCGTATGTGGTGCAGAGAGTCTATGAGGGCGGTGCCTACGTCCTAGTTGACCACCGAGGTAAACTGCAGTTTTCTCCCCTCAACGGAAAGCATTTGAAGCTGTACCACGCATGTCACCCGCACTTCGGCGGTCAGCATCATAAACAGCAAGAGGACGAACAAGAAATAGATCTGATCAACTTGTTCGACGAATGAGGAGCTCAGCGGCCACAAAAGAACCGTTGCACTGGCAACAGCAGGGAGTTTCTACCCTTAACTCTCTCATCAAAAAACCAAAAAAATAATAACTAAAAAAAAGGGGGGGACAAAATACTAAGCTCTTAAACCCCCGGGACGTTAGTCGCCAATGACGAAGAGCCAAAAGAAATGCAAAAAAAAATGGCATGCAATGCATGGCAAAAAAATAGAAGAGGCAGCCATACCGCTAGTCGGACCATGGCTCTGAGGCGACGAACACCCCACCAAAATTTATGAGATTTCCGTGATTTTCGCTGATTTTTCAGGCAAGGACGATGAAAAGAGTCCTCCGTTTCAATTAGCGTGCCACCTCTCTACGAATTGCATATGGAGATCGCTCGAGTTTTCTTTCGTACCGCTCCCCATATGAAGAGACCCTTAAAAGAGACAAGAAACTCGTGTTTCTTAAACAAAAGAGATAAAATCAATAGATTTAAATGAGAATTATATGTTTTAGCATGCATGAATAGTCATTATCTAATTGACCTGACTCTTTCCATCTGTGTGGGCAGGGATCTCTAAAACCGGCACCGATAGCCCGGGTGGCCGGTGTCGTCATGAAACATGTCAGAGTCGTGATGCAAGCTGACGATGGCGTCGGCCCGAGAGATCGGCGTCATGCAAACAACGAAGTCCCACCGGCTATCACGCCAATGCAACACGAGGCCGCACCGGCAACGGGTTGCAAAATGGAGAAGCGCCAACAACCTCAAGCAGCCAGCGCCGATGAGGACGTCGACAAATTATGCCAATGTCCTCACACCCTAAAAAAAAAAACAAAATAGAAGAGGGGCTAAAAATAGAGATGCCTCGTCGGACTTGTCCACTGGGCAAGGGCAAAAAGGACCAAAACCCGGCTATGGCGAAAACCCGCAAAGGGCGCCATGGGCAAAATCGGGTACCCCGCTACGTGAAAACCCGAAAGGGCGCGTAGGCAAAAGCAAGAGGGGGTCGAATTGGGTGAAAACCCGAAAGGGCGCCCAACTCGATAATGAGAAAGCAAAATAAATAAAGGATGAAGATAAACATCAAATTCTAGCAGACGCAAAAAGTCAGGCGAATAGAAGGCCGTCACTCCGACGGTAGAATAGAAGGCCGTCACCTCGACGGTAGAATAGAAGGCCGTCGCCTCGACGGTAGAATAGAAGGCCGTCACCTCGACGGTAAAATAGAAGGCCGTCACTCCGACGGTAGAATAGAAGGCCGTCACTCTGACGGTGGAATAGAAGGCCGTTATTTGTGACAGCAAAAGTCCCTGTCATACTAACGGTGAAAAGCATAATAGAAGGCTGCCATTCTGGCAGTGGAATAGAGGGCCGTTATTTGTGACAGCAAAAGTTCCTGTCCTACTAACGGTGAAAAGAACAACGGAAGGTCGTCATCCCGACGGTGGAATAGAAGGCCGTTACCATGACAGCAAAAGTCCATGTCATATTAACGGTTGACGGACGGCAAATGACCCTGTCACGTCAAGTCCTATCAATGGACAACTAAAAAGGGGGAGGCTAAAAATAGAGATGCCTCGTCGGACTCACTCGGACCACCTCCGAGCGGGGGCAAAAAGGACCAAAACCCGGCTATGGCGAAAACCCGCAAAGGCGCCATGGGCAAAATCGGGTACCCCGCTACGTGAAAACCCGAAAGGGCGCGTAGGCAAAAGCAAGAGGGGGTCGGGTTGAGTGAAAACCCGAAAGGGCGCTCAATCCGATAATGAGAATTATATAATAGTATATATATGTATACATATCTGGAATAGTATAAATAATATGCGTCCACAAAGCGCATAAATAAGACATCGATGAACAAAAAAAGAGAAATGCTTTTCATTGACAAAAGTTGAGTTACATGTTGTCGAGGTGCTATCCCGAAATACATGTGCAAAAAGGATAAGATGAGACACGGGAAGATCTATTCCAAATCCCTAAACAGCTCCTCCAAAGGAAGAATGCCCAAGTAGGGGGATGAAGTCATCTCCTTCAAGCGAGCCTTTTCAGATACAATCTCCCTAATGGCTTCCTCTGCCGAAGCAGCTTTTCCTTCATCTAGCAAGAGTGCTTCTTCAACTTGCCCCCGGGAGAGCTCCAGCCTAGTCAAGTCGCTCTCCGCCGCACCCAACTCAGCCTTTAGCCTGGCAATTTTCACCTGCAGATCCTGTGACTCCATGCCATGCTTCTCAAGGACGGACCGGTGGCGTTCCATGCTAACTTGAATGGGCTCCAACACCGCTTCATGATCGGCGAGTCGCAACTTCAAGGCAGCTAATTGATCAGGCAACTCATTCGAAAGGAACTGTTGCCGCTTGACGTATTTGAGCAAGAGTGTTACTCTCTTTCCCCATTCGGTTAGTGGGCACCCCAAAAGCACCAACACTTCCGTTAGCTTTTCTGCGATCGGCTTGATTTGCTCATAGTTTGGATAAGAGCCCTGGGTGACCACTGAGCGCAGCGCTGACAACTGTTGCCTGACCATGGAGTTAGAAAAGGGAGTACTCACAGATGATTCGGAGGGCGGCACCTGGAAGTCCACTTGATCATCAATGGTCGCCCAGAGACTTGCATCCACTTCGCGAGAACAAGAGGGCAACCCAGGTTCAATAGCAATATGAGTAGCTGGAGGTGCAACGTCGGTCTCCACGATGGTAGCGTCGGTCACCGCTGATGGAGGAGCAGCTGCAACAGTATCAGGAGGAGCCGGAGAGACCTGAGGACCTGGTGCTTCAGGTGAAATATCAAGAGCGTCGTCCAACGGCAATTCGGGCTCAGCAGCTATCCCCGGGACCATTACTGAAGGTGGAACATATAGCATAATGGCTAGAGCAAACTCGGAGTCAACACCACCTACTGGCGGCAGATCCGGGATAGAGTCGTGCTGTTCGGGGCTGAGTTCCTACATAAGGGAAAGGGGCGTTGTTATAAAACAGACATGCCCAAGTGTTCCATGACAAGCTGATACTTACCGGAGCAATAGGCTCGTGGTGTCTTACCGAAGAAGCATCGGCACTGCTGGCAGAGTCCTCTTCGATACCCTCCAGGGCGGAGATCTTCTCCTTAAATGATCCCTCGCCTGGGTCCTTGGCAGCAGTGCCTAAAGGAGAATTAGAACCAATATCTCTAGCACTTGAAGAGCCCCCAGATGAGGCGGGCACCGGAGCCGAGGACGTGTCAGGTGGGAGTGTCGGTTTGCCTTGACGAACTTTCATCAGAGCCAACCTTCCAGAGGCACGAGAGCTCGGGCGGTAAAAGCTGGAGAGCTTCTTGGCTTTCTTACCGGTCTTTACGACTGATCGCTTGCTCGTCGCAGGGGCGGTCGAGGGGATGACAGCAGCTGGCAAAAAGAGAAGACACAATGCCATATTGATAATACATATGAAAGCAAGAGAGGTTTAGAAAAGTGACAAGGAGTCCGTCCGGACAAGAGAAGCTTAAGGGCTCACTGGATGGAGTGGGAAGAACTTCCCTCCTTGCGGGTTTGGGTGCTGCAACCTCAGCAGGGGCTTCTTCACCACAAGGAGGCAGGGGTACAGCAGGGACGCCCAGGGCCGACGGGGACTCTGGAATCTCAGGCTCAGGGGAAAGGCGAGACCTTGTCAAGGACCGGCAGAGCAGGTGAGCCGAATAAACATCAACAGCAATAAAGTAGAAAGTTGGCGAGCCAACGGTCGCCCGAAGACACCATACTTGCACGTTGCTCAACAAATTCTTCAAGAGAAGGAACGGCAGGAGCCTCGATAAGAGCCGGCGTTTGGTCAGACACGCCCTTCTTCTTCTTCGAGGCCCTTATGGCTTCAACCACAGCCTTCGCTATAGCCGACCTTTTAGTTGGTGGCTTCTGGACAGGGGATGGTGAGCAGGAAACCCTCTCCTCGAAGACAGCGGGCTTGCTGACCTTCAACAGAAATTCATGGTACCGCTTCCTACGATCTCGAGCGGAGTGATCTGAGGGGATAAAGTCGTGAGTCAAAAGGCGATAAAATAAGAAGTGATAAGGCCAAGAAATGGGGTAAGCATTACCAGCTGGGCCTTTGTAGAAACGAGACAGAGGCCAATACGTGAAGGCACTTTGTTTATCCCGCGAAGCTGCTTCCCTGACCAACCAGCATACGTCATTGATCTTTTGGCAGTCATCTACAAGCGAAGCTAGGTCTCCATGGCCGATTGATGAGAGGAAGTAATACAGCCCGAGGTGGTCCATACCCCATCCATCGGCATAGTGGAAAGCAGCATGTAGACTACGATCAAGAATCAACTCGTGGTCCGACTCAATAGCCAGGTTGTGCACCCCGAGAAAGACAAAAAGCCAAGAAGTGAACTGGTAGTGCGTCGGACTCCGCTCGGTCGGAGATAGAAAAGCCCTGCAAGGAAAATCTGCATCTACCTCACTACTGGATAAGGTGGCTGTTGGGCGACTTTCTTCGACCGGACAGGGCTGGGCTGGAGCCAACCGCTCGACGCTGATATTGCTAAGATGCTCCAGAGTCGCCAAAAAATCGTCTGCCTCAACCGCAGGCATGACCAGCTCAGGAGGAGGCTTCTTCTTTTTGGCAACCAGCCGGGCTTCAAAATATCGATCCACTGCCTTCTGATCATGTGACAACAACCGTAACAAGTGATCCTTGTCAATATTTAGAGTGGGCTCGGGCTGCAGCCGTAGGATCTTCCGCTCGGCACTGTCCCAACACTCAAGCTTGCACGCCCTGTAAAAGCCAGTGCGTGCGTTCCACCACTTGATGTAACCAGAGGTGACGCGGGGAGTGCGCCCAGGTGCAGGGACCCTGAAAATAGAAGGGTCGCGACGGTGGTAAAAGTCCCACCATATCCGAGCCTGAACTATAGCTTGTGTCCCAGTGACAACTCGGTTCGGCACGGGAAACTCGGCAGAAGAGGGCGGGATATGCTGATCATACCCAAAATTCCACCCAAACCGGAATGGGTAATATGGTTCCAAATAGACACTGCTGCCCCTCCGCAAAGTGAGCACACTGGGCCGAATGGACAGTGCCCAATCTCGAAGTTCAGGTTCCAACAATGACTTCACCAGCTTCCGGTTGCTCAAAGGGTGCGCACACTCCTCAATTAAATCATCTCGACATTCTCTGTATCGGCTGGCCAGAGGGCTGGAATGGCTGGCTAAGCTCCAAAAGTGAATGGTCCCTGGTGAGTCCATAGGGATGTCAGTCAATTTCCCCCTTATATCAAAAAGCTGGGACGAAGTGGAAGGGGGCTCCGCGCTTGCAAATTCCAACATCCTGGGAAACAGCAGCGGAGACTGAAGAGACCGCGGAGCAAACTCCGGGAAGAGACTGCATGCCCAAGCACTAAAAAAATGCCATGGACCGACGACACCATAGTGGCGAGGAACCGGATGTCGGTGCAGTTCCCCGAGGCCCCGGTAGATCAGGCATAAGACGGCCGGGCACAGAGATAGCTTCACGCCCCACGCCATCTGACAGGCAGGATAAATGGCCTCAGCGCGAATGATAGTGGCATCACTCACCGGCACAGCAAAAGAACACAGCCAATAGACCAGGTATGCTGCACAATGAGTGTAGGGGTCCGCATTAGTCGGGTTCGGTTCTGCCCGGCGCCCTTGAAGACCGACTCGGGAAGGACAATCTTTTGACGGCTCCTCTTCTTCGATGTGCTGACTGGGCTGACACTTGGAAAATCTTCATACTTCGGCTCCGTGGAGAAGAAGTAGGTTAACCACATGTGAGCCCTGACTTTCTTCTTTTCCGTCTCCGTCTCTTGGCAGAGGATCAAGTGCATGTACACTTTCATGAGATACCTATAAGAGTACCCCAGAGTATACCGGCCTTCGCCGTCGGTCTCATCTTTCAGCAAATCACCGAGACACACCTCTTCATAAGGCTCTCCGTCAAGGGGTAGCCCCGTGAGTTGGTGCAGACTCCATAGATCAAGGGAAGTTTCGCCTTCAGCAGTATAGAAAGTGTTGAACTGAGGAACGAAAACTTCTGCCAAGCCGCAGCATAAACCCTTGGACAAAGGATATTTGTATCTAGCAGCATACACACTGTGATATACGCCTGCAGTCACGAGAATCGGCGCATACTCTTGCAACACGAACTCTGCAGCCTCAACGGCGAAGCGGCGGAAGCTCTGAGCATCTGTTGCCCTTAAGTCCCCAAACCAGCCCACTGCTAGTTGGTGTTTAAACTTGACTGCCAAGCAATTCAGCACAAAAGGCTCATCTCGGTACCCCCACTTCAAAGGGCACAAGAATAGACCGAAGGTCGGACGCTCCTTGTTCACGCGACCTCCAGAATTGTCCCACCTCGCAGGAGTAAAGGTGGGAGCACGGGTCAGCTTATCCCTATGGTGTAAGGTCTTCTATCCCCAATACAGGAGTCCACTGACGAGGTTCGCTGGGATGATACATAGGCTCTGACCTCGAGGTACAGCCGGTCAAACTGTCCCTTTCCAGCAGCACCGCCCGCTCCACTTGGCGAACTAAAAAGAGATCTCTCTTGCCATTCAGAGAATGAGACCGGAGAAATTCCATAAGGTGTCGGTCCTTGGGATGATCCACTCGATAATCTTGGCCACGAGCGAAGAAAATAGGATTGGAACCCAGCACAAATCTGTCAACATCCAGGGTATCTGTTTCAGAGTCGGACGACTCGGCCAAGATGGCAACCTTGTCATGGTGCCTCTCCAATCTGGAGAGATTCCCCCAGGAGACCAATGGCGCCTGAATGGCAGGGCACTTTCCCTTGCTGCTTGCCGAAGCCGGAGGCGAAGAAGGCCAACTAGCCATGATCTCTAAAAAAAGGAGAGACAAATATACAACAATATAGAATCGTAGCAATCAAATGGGACAATTTCAAAAGAAATTTCGGCAACATCTCCCCTTGTCCGGTCGACTGGGGGGGGGGGGGGGGGGGTGTCACGGGTACTCATCCACGCGCTAAGGCGAGATGGCCCCAAAGAAAAGCCGTGCAAAGCACGTCGGGTGGCTCTCCGGGAAACATCCTAATCCCGAGGCCTAGCCTACAAAGGGAGGATGGCCCAGTGCCTGACCAAGCCCAAAGGCAAGTCACATGAGATCAGATATTTATATGCATGATATACGTATTCATTCATATATGTATATACATATATATATATACATGTATATAGATAATCTGCCTGATCGGACTCCCTCTTGAAACCAACTGTTGGGCATCAATGAAGCAGCGTATAAGGAGTGCCATTGAGTTGGCCCGTATCTTGGGCATCGTACACATCGCTGGCCGACTCAAGACGCTCCCAACTCACGGTGGCCACCACCTCACCCTCCCGACTCACTCATGTGGAATCGGTTAGAACAGTCCCCGGACCCCAGATAAATGGGAAAATGAAGCCTCATCGGATCAAGGGCTCACCAACTCAACACCCCATACTGGCATACAAATTTATCAGACCCCCCTACATGCAACAACATCCCGCCATACTCATCATACCTCAAAACACAAAGCAAAAGAAAATGGGAGGGGAGTTTCTACTCATTCACATACATCAATGAGGACCTAAAAGCAAGCTGTGAGTCTCCTCGAGCTCGAACTGGCCACCTCCGGCCCACGGTTCAACACAGCTTCTCCGGTCAGTGCCCCGCCAAGGCCGAGCTTCGTCGAGTCGAACGCCGGTGTGTGAAGCGTCGCGCGATGGTCGCAGATCGTACAAGCGCCAGTGACCCTCTACACTCGGTCAGGAGGAGGGTTTAGACACAGGGAAAAGAAGGCAACGAAGGGGGTCAAGGTCGGAGTCGAACAACCTGATACGCCGCCGCGAGTAGGGCACGGTGCCCTAGCTACGCCGAACCGCCGGTGGCCAGGTCCCCGCCGTCGAAGGGAGAGAAAGGACCCCGTCAACCTCCGTGAAAGGTTGATCCACCCCACCAAGCACCGCCGCCTCCTCGTCAGGCCGAAGGAGAAGCTTCGACCCTGCGCCGCTGCTTCGAAACCCCAATGCCCTGAAGCGCCAAGGACGTCGCCGCCTTCCCGCCGATCCACTGCAGCCGAAGTCGAGGGGATGACTGCCGCGCTCACCTCTGTGCCCAAGGCCGCGACCGCTGCCTCCCCTGCGTACCGTGCCCTGCAGAAGAAAGGGGAGAGACAAAGGAGAAGAAGAAACAAGGGGGACCGAGGGCTTCTGCGAACAGCGGATGGAAGAAGCTGCGACCACCGCCGCGCTCGCCGCCTCTTTACCGCTCGTCCCTGATCTCCACCAAAGCGCCGCCGTGGGATCCGGCACTCGTCGCCCTTCTCAGCCACCAAAGGTAAGGGCGCTGTAGGAGAATGGCGTCGCCGACGATCACAGGAGGCGTCGACAGGACGAAGTAGCTCGGATGGAGATGGAAGCCCCGTCTTCCATACACAGGTGCCTGAAGAGGCCCTCGTCTGCCTTGTCGGCACCAAGCCAAGAGCACCCCGGCGGCCTCCGCGAGGAGTTGGTCCGCCCCGTCCGCACGCCGTAGCCGAGGAAGAAAAGATCAAGGCGCCGCGTTGTTGCCTCACCCGGCCCCGATGCACAGCCGGAAGAAGAGGGAGGGGAAAGTGAGCCCCTCACACAGCGCTCCGACGCCTCGCCGTCACGGTGGAGAAGATGCCTCCGTGCCGCCGCCCCTGCACCTCACGGCCACCAGCCAAGTGCTGCTGGGGGGGAAAGGCCGACGCCGACTGCAACCTTCGAACCCTCGCTCGCGGCCGCCGCGAAAAGGGAGAAGAAGAAAGAAGCCTGAAAAAGGGGGGAGGGGAGAAGACGAACGGGGAGAGAGAGAGATGTGTGGGCGCCCCTTTTTAGGGGGAAAAAGTGGGATCTCCGCCGAATCACTCTCTCTCCAACTCACAGCCTTCCCAACTCACAACGTGACCGACCCATGCAGTCAAAGGCAAGTGCCCAACTCGCTTCTTGGCCAACACAAGATGCTCCCGGTCCGACCCAAAATATGCCCAAATCACAAGGCGCACCAACCCGCATCACTGGCCGACCCATGGAGCTCCCAGACTATACACCTCCTCGCCGCTCCCAACTCACGGGCCGGCTGACTCACTCCCGGCCCGATCCACAGGCGCGCCCAGATCATGGCCCGCCCAACTCACGCCCCGGCCGACCGACGCACACCGGCCCAACTCAAGGGCTGGCCAACCATGCCGCGCCCAACCCATGGCGTGGCCGACTCAGATCCTGCCAGACCCACGTGCGCGCAGAAGCCCGCTGACTCACGGAGTCTGGCCAACTGACGCGGGGTCGGGAAGAGAGGACATCCAGCTATATCATAGGGCCCAAATAACTGACGAGGCTTTCCAAATCATCAGGCCATTAATGGAGGGGTCTGCTAACTTGTTGGGCCTGTCCAATCACACAGCCGGCCCACCAAGAAGGCGGCTAATTAATTGACTCTACAAATCCGAGTAGCGTGAGTGAGCCCAGAGATTGATGACTCGCGTTGACAACAACTGTCCCACGTCAAACACAACAATAGAAACACAATAGACCAAGGTCGAGGGACCATCAACACATTGGTGAGTCACGAGACCGTCGGCACGACAACAAGTCAACGACCGTTGATGCCGGTAAATTGACTTATTCAGGATGAGGATGTGGCACAGTTAACGTCGTGCGGGTTCACCCAGGGGTACTGCTCCGCTCGTCCCTTACTCGCACCACCCCTGGGTGGGGGGCATTTGTGGACATCAAAAAAACACAGCAATGCAAAGCTGGGCCCAATGGCATGGCATGAAGAAGCCCGATGTTGGCCCATTACCCATGGCCCAAATACCCCATGCAAGGGGTGACTTTAAGCAAGTTGTCACCCTCCCACTACAAAAGCTGATGCAAAAAGTAACCCGGGGCAGAGGTTGTTGCATCCGTTTCTGGAAGGAAAAAAGAAGAAAGGGGAGCTCCGGGGGGGATTCTTCGACTGGTTCTGGGCTCGGAGGAGAGGGTTCTCTTCTGGCCAAGAGGTGGTGGCTTGCGGCAGAAGGGAAGGAGAGGAAAGCAAGTGTCCCTGGCCTCTTCTTCTTCCAGAAAGAATCTGCGACAGGGTGAGAGGGCCAAGAGAGGGAGGAGTGAGAGAGCTTCTATCTGTCCTGTCATCTCGTCTTCCCTTCCCTTTCATGTTTGGAGGTCTTTCAAGACCCCTTAAGAGTCATGTGATTCTTTCTATGCAATGATATATATCAGTTTCTCTTTCTACACAATGGAATATATCAGTTTCCCTTTTTATGCAATGGAATTTCTCGGTTTCCTTTGATGGTTGTTTCTTTCCACATCGATTTGGTGTTCTTTAGGTTATTCTTCTACCATTTATCTCCGATAGGTGGGCAGGCTCCATTTCGTTTGGGGGATGGATGCACTTGATATCCAATCCCTAATACGTAAAAAGGATGAAGGAAACCCCGTTACCCGACCATCAGGAACTCTTTCTTCACCACCTCTCTCGACTCTGGACATAAGGGGTTAGGTAGATGATACCTATGCCCCGTTCGAGCCTACAAATAGATTTACGGTATGATTAAAGATCCGCTCTCCCTAGATGCTCAGTTTCTTGCCAAGTTCGAGAGCTGAAGCCCTGAGTTGTGGCCGACTCTCCTGGTAAGGAGTCTCCAGTGTTTTAAGATTCATCGACATCGTGTTTTGCCATCTAAAGAGACTGGATCGCTCAACCTTTGATTCAGTCCCCACCTCTAAATTTGGTGTCCTTTCGACGAGATTTGGGGTTAGTTTCATGGAGAGTGGGTGGCGCAGCTCTGGCCGACTCACCTGAGTCGGCCACCAGCCGCCAGTTACCTGCCCGACTCACCGGGGCTGAAGGCAGGCTTTTGGTGTTTCGAGGGTGGCTAACACCCCTTTTCGCTTATTTAATCGATTGAAAGTGACCAATATTTATATTAGCCCCTTCCCACAAATTTGGCATAATTCTGATGCCATTTGGGTGGTAATTTCACTAAAAAAATGGCCAATTTCATTTATCCGCCGACTCATCTTCTGGCCGACTCACCTTTGGCCGACCCGGGTGCGCTGGCCAATTCACCTCCCCCCAACTCACCTTCCGGCCGGCCCAAAATCCTGGCCGACCCATTCCCCAGCCGAACCACCTACACCCGCGCACAGACTCCCATTTAAACCTAATGTTTCGGCCCAACTCATGAGCTTCCCAACTCATGAGCCTCCCAACTCATGAGCCTCCCAACTCATGAGCTTCCCAACTCACGAGCCTCCCAACTCATGAGCCTCCCAACTCATGAGCTTCCCAACTCATGAGCCTCCCAACTCATGAGCCTCCCAACTCATGAGCTTCCCAACTCACTCCCAGCCTCCCAACCCATAGGCCTCCCAACTCATGAGCTTCCCAACTCATGAGCCTCCCAACTCATGAGCCTCCCAACTCATGAGCTTCCCAACTCACTCCCACCACTCCCATAAGCCTCCCAACTCATGAGCTTCCCAACTCATGAGCTTCCCAACTCATGTACTTCCCAACTCATTCCCTGGCTCCCAACTCACTTGGGTAGCACCCATGTTTTCTGCGATTTGAAGCCGATCGGCATGAGGTTTCGTTCGCGTGAGAATTTCAAATTGATCGAAACACGCTTTAGTTTCTCTTGTAAAAGTTTCATGCTGTTCCTTTGCGATTTGGAAACGAGATTCTATGAGGCCTCGGGTTGGATAATACGATATCTATGCCTGAATCCCTGGGCTCGTACATTGTTGGCTTGTCTACAGAACTGTTATCGGTCTCGGTACTCTTCGGTTCCTTGTGGCCATGCCTCGAGATTTGGTATCGTGTGCCGTTTGGGTGGCGCCGCGTGCGGCTAACACCTTACTTTGGTACCGTCTCCATCGTGGTGGACGAGTATCGCGCCCTCCTCTTTCGTCGTGAGAAAAAGGGGAGGTGCTGCCGAATTTTTCTCATGCATCTTCATGAGGTCAAAAGACCTTATATATTTAAGAGACCCGGGAAGCTATGTTGGCCAGGTGATTCAGGAGCGTTGCAGTGGTCTGCCAACTCAGCCCAACTCAGTCTATCTGCCTAACTCAGTCACCTGGTCGACTCAGCAGCCCGCCGACTTACCAGCGCAACCGCGATTATTGTGTTTTAAATAAAAAAAATGAGAAGAGAAAACAATGGCTCTAATTGACAAATATCTAATGAATAAATGGACAAAAATCCTCCAAAATTGTATGAGAAGATGATAATGATCACAAAGAGCCAAATACTTTCCAATAAGCATATCCCAGCCTTATTTTAGCACGCACTTCGCACCTTTATCGGATGTTTACGCTTAAGGCCATGAGACTTTCTAATCTGGCGATTAATCAAGGGTTTTCTCTCTCAGAGAGATGTAATTAACGTCGTTGCGTCTAGGCGACGACGGGATCTGGTCCCGACCCGATCTCTACTTTCGTTTAACGAAGTCAAACGGTGCGCACAATAGACTTAAAGTCCTTCGACTCTCGGAGGCAGAACACTCGGTTGTCACTTCGGTGGCTGGCACGCCTGCGCTATGCAAATTGCCGATTCATTTCTCGTCATTATCGCTCGCGTAGCATTCGACGGGATTGGATTAGCAATACGCATCCATGAGAATATGAGAAACATGATAAACAGATTAATTTTAAAATAATAAATTTTTATTTCCACAGTGGCGTGATTGGTCCTTAGACCTAAGACATCAAGGATACCTTGTTGGTGGACTTTTAGGTTTTGACCTTAACTTATAGATCTCTAGCCATGAGGTTTTAATCAGTTAAGTGTTAGGATCTAGCGGAATACCTTCGAAGGTGATTATGTGGTCAATATGGGATCGCTCCCTCTCGGTAATAAGAGAGTGAATGCTCTAGGGAAAGATGCCTGATAGTCCCTGGCCAGGGCAAGACTATTTATCAGAAAAGGAGTTTTCTGATATTGCTATGCGACATCTAAACCAAGTGAGTGCGCATATTAGGGTTTGACAGTTGACCATACCCTAAGTGCACTCGGGAGTATTGTATGAGAGAATGATTATAGTCACGTGGTATCTGTTGACACAAAGGGTTCATTGATTGGGTTGCTGAACCACAATGCTTTCCAGGATCAAGTGGTGTTGCTTGGCACCCAACTTGATTGGAAGCTCGGTCAATTATCGTGAGATGATAGTTGATTGTGTAATTAATTAATATGAGATATTAATTAATTGCAGTAAGTCAATAAAGAGTTATTGGACTTAATGGGCTGAAAATTAGACTAGCACTTGGGCCTAGAGGGTCACACGCAATAGAGTTCCGAGCAGATTGGGCAAGATGGCTGTTATAGACAATAACTAGGTTTTTTTGAAAAACTACAGTGTCTATAAATATATGTGGAGAGTCAAACCCTGGTTCAAGCTATAGGTCTTCTATCTAGGCTGCCCCCTCCTCTCTCTCTCCTTGGGGTGCCACCCCCTCTCTCTCTCACTTCTCTCCGGCACATGGTGGAACTGAGATCCGGGAGACGCATGGAGACCGAGGAGATCTCGTCTGCGTCTGGAGCTCGCGTGGATACGTCTAGAGGCCGGACACCTAAACGGCTTGAAGCACCAGCGCCTCCAGTGTTACCTTCTCCTTGGATTAGGGAGTTTCGCAACCCCGCAAAGGTAAAGATCGGATCTTCCTGTTCGCGGTTTCTATTTTTTGTTCGATTCTGACCACCCGGCAACGATATCAAATGAAGGAATCGTGCTTCCGCTGCGCTTTGATCAATTCCTTACAGGGAGGGGGAGGGTGGGGTGTGGGGGGCCTTGAACAGGGGAGGGGCGGTAGGACAGGGAGGGGGGCGACAGGAGGGGGAGGGGGGCGCCGAGGATGGGAGGGGAGGGGGTGGGGGTGGGGGGGCCTTGCACAGGGGGGAGGGGGCGGTAGGAGGGGGAGGGGGAGGTAGGGTGGAGTGTCGGGGAGGGGAGGGGAGAGGGGCGGTAGGAGGGGGCGCCGAGGATGGGAGGGGAGGGTGTGGGGGGCTTGCACAAGAAGGGGGGAGGGGGCGTAGAAGTGGGATGGGGCGGTAGGGGTGGAGCGTCGGAGAGGGGATGGGGAGAGGGGCGGTAGGAGGGGGGGACTATGGGGAACGGGGGGGAGGGGGGATGGTCGCCCGAAGGGGAGAGGGAGAGGAGGGGGCGACTGTGCAGGGTGGTAGGAAGGGGGAGGAAGCATACCGGCAAGGGGGCAGCGCGAGGTGGAGGCAGCGGCTGGGCGACGAGGTGGAGGCGGCGACAAGCCGAAGCGAGGGGGAAGCGGCGGCGGCGCAGAGACGTGACGGCGGCGGCACTCCACAAACTCCGGAGACGAGAGAGGTATGCGGGAGACGAGAGAGATGGAGAGAGATAGAGAGAGAGCGCACGGGGTACGCCGGAGAGGAGAGAGAGAGAGCGCGCGCGGGGTGCGAGTGAGAACCTAGATATGCGGGGTGGGGGAAAAATTGGAAAGTCCATTGGTATTACCGACGGAAATAGTTCTGTCAGAACTACCGATAGATTTACCGACAGAATATCTTCCGTCAGAAATCCCGACTAATATTTTCGATGAAAATATATATGTCAACAAGTCCTTACTCCTCGTAGTGTTGCCTCTTAAATTAATCCTCGACATGTCCCAATTTCCCGGTGCACCAGGGAGAGTGGGATTGGGGGTTAACGGGAGCGGGAATGGACGTCTGCCACCTCCCAATGGAAGGCGTCGTCGACTACTAAGGGTGTCAATTGGGTCGAGCTGGCCTGGAAGCCCAGCCCGATTTTAACCGGGCTTGGGCCGGAAAAATGAGCCCACTAAAAGTTTTTGGCCCGACCCGGCTCGGAAAAAATAGGGACGAGCTTGGGCTTTGTGAGGCCCGGCCTGGTCGGCCCGGTCGGCCCGGAAAATATAAATATAATTTGTATTTTTAAGGCCAAAAAAGGCCAAATTTTATTGATATAAAGAGAGTGTAACACCTAGAGGGAAATCAAGTACAAGAAACCAGGCAGAATAAAATCAATCTAAACTCCAAGGAAGACCTATCCCATGAATGAGTTCGCCGAAGAACTGCCCGCGGACGTAAGCCTGGACGTCGCGAACACCGCTCCATATTGTCTTCATCCGATTCCATGTCAGACATCTCATGATCAAATCGATAGCCAGGCATGAATAGTTCTCCACTTTAGCACGTTCAGCTACGGCCAGAGCCTTCATACGCATATCTGACGTGGATAGTTTACTAGCATATTAGTAACATCAATCGGACGTAACGGGCTTGGAGAACGTTCTCGGACATTCGGGAGACTGATTCTAACACCCCTCTTGTGAGATGGATGTGAAATTCGTCGACCAGAAGTTGACCCACCATAATTGGAATTTGAAGAAGCCTTCTCTTGAGCAGTTGAGGACTGGCGCACCACTTGAGCAAACGTCATGGGAGTATTTACCTGAGCATTAATGGTGTCTGCGACAGCGACCATCGTAGAAGGAATATTATCCATTTGCACTTCTTCCTGAGTTTGTACCCCAATTTTTTGACAGTCTGCAACCTTCGTAGTCCTCGTGGGTGGGCCCTGCAAAGGGCCTTGGGCTTTCAGCATTACTGGAAGAGGCCCATCATGAATAGGAACAAGGCCCATTAAGGAAGGCGCTGTGGCCGCCTTGTAGCTGGCTTGGCCAGCTGGGTCACCTACTATCCTGGTCTCACCATCCTGGTCGCTTGCCATGTTTGCCATGGAACCAACATCGCGTGGAGATTTCCCACCCAAATCCGATGATGGCGGCGGCGACGATTTATGGCAAACCAGCGCCAGCGAATCCAAACCGCCAGCAGATCCTTCCACGTCTGCAATGGATATCTCGCAATTAGGCGAAGCAGGCACGTCGCCCAGCTTCGAAGAAGGCGGCAGCAGAAAAGGCTGGCAAGCCAGTTTAGCGCCGGTTATCCCGGGGCTAAAGGAGGTATGCAACGTGTCCAGAATGGCGCCAGGAATTCTGGGCTCAAGCAAGGCAGGCGACTGAGACGCCGCTGCCTCCAGGCCAGTGCCTCTAGCTGGAGGGGAGTGCAAAGGCGGAGCTCCAGCTGGGTCCGGAGTCGTCGAGTCAATGCAAGGAAAGTTTCCACAAATCGCAGGAAGCGCCGCCGCTAGGTTACTTACAGGCGCCGCCGCGGCAGCAAACATGGCCGGGGCACCACCGCGATGCAATCTTCGCCAGTAACAACTGGAACATCTGAATTCACCAAGCTTCCGGATTCTTTGAGCAGTTTTTGCTTAGGCGTCCATCTTTGGCGCGTTGGATGATCCTGCTGAAGCGGTGTAAGAGTTTCCCCAGTCGGGACATCTTTGGAAGAGGATCTTTTGAAGCGAAGGAAGTAGAGAGCGTAGGGAATCTGGGGACTTCGGCTAGCTCTTAGCTAGCTCTGGGTTTTCTGTGGCGGCGGTCATGCTCTCCGAGAAAGGGGGGCCAGCGCCCCCCTCCTCGACCTCCCCTTCCTTCTCGAATCCTTCTTCTCTGCCAACTAAAAGTTATGCTCGTGTTCTTGCGGATGCGCCTTTGTTTTCACCGGTCTCCATCGCCGTTCATCAACCCTTTCACAGATCTTGGTGAACCGGTGGTTTTCTTCTCTGCGGAAGAGATTGCTGCTACTCTCAAGCCTTTTCAGTTCGCAATAGTAGCAAAAAAACTCCTTATGGTCGTCCTCCTTTTCAAGAAATCAAGCAGCAGCTTCAGCAACGACTTAATCTTGGGCATGATTTCATCATCGCAGCCTTGGATAATCGCCATCTTCTAATTCGATGTTCTTCAAAGGATGATTACTTGCGTCTCTTGATGCAGGAACAACTTCTTGTGAAGGGCTTTCTTTTCAAGTTCTTAAAGTGGACAATCGACTTTGAATGCGGGAAGGAGCCCCCAATTGCGCCAGTCTGGGTAGAACTCCCTGCTCTTAAACCAAATTTGTTTCATGAAACATGTATTCGTTCGGTTGCAGGGAACATTGGGAGGGTCTTGCAGGTGGCACTGCGTACGTCTCAACTTACGAATGCTACGGCGGCTTATGCTTGTGTTGAACTTGACCTTCTGAAGGATAAGCCCTCCAGGATATGGATAGGATTGGGATCTACTGGTTTTTGGCAAAGGATTGTCTACTAACGTGTTCCAGAATATTGCACCTCCTGCTGTTTGATGGGCCATGTTATTTCCAAATATAATTTGTGTTAAATATAAATTTATATTTAAAAGAGAATTATATTCATTTTTTCCACAATAAATCTACTCCAAATATAATCTTTTATAAATTAAATATTAATATAGATAAAAGTAAAATATATATTATTTTTATAGATATATTAATTACGCCTGACCTGTTTGGATTGACAGAAAGGGTACGCGAAAATAAAATACTTTAGTATCGCTCATTTTCTAACATTTTTAATTAATTTACTAATTAATATTTGCTATCAATAATATACTAATAAAACACAATACCCTGCCACGGGCTGACGGGCAATTGTCAGAATTTTTTTCCCACAAAAACCTCTAGAATCGCAAAAGCTATGCACCCAATTTTTCTTTTTTAAAAAAATTTAAACATTTCTGATACATAATAAAACCGTCCAAAATTTTCTAAAAATTTGATGGCAAAATGAGTTAGAGTAGATATTTATATATATATAAATAAAAAATAATATATTTCGGGCCGGGCCGGGCTTTTCCGGGCTTGGGTCGGGCCCGGGCCGGCTTTTAAAAAATTGGGCCTGGGTCGGGCTCGGGATGACTTTTAGAAAACCAGGCCTGGGCCGGGCCTAGCAAGGCCCGGTTCAGGCCCGACCCATTGACACCCTTATCGACTACCGCAGTTGGCCGATCACTTCTTGGTCCACCTCCGGCGACTGGACCTCGGCCCTCTTCATCATCGGTGTGGTGATCTGATCTCCCGGCAAGCTCCTCCTTTTTGTCTATTTCGTTTTCTAAGGAATCGCCCAGCTCAGTCCTTCCTCGCCGCTGGTGGTCGCGGTGCTGCTGTTGCTGTAGTGGTGGAGATAGCGGAGAGGTTCGCATTCTACGACACCTCCTCTAACCTCATCACCTACCTGACGGGGCCCCTGGGCGAGTCCACCACGTCCGTGGAAGCCAACGTGAACGCGTGGAGCGGTGCGGCCATGATGCTCCCTCTCGTCGGCGGCTTCCTCGCCGACGCCTACATCAGGAGGTACCGCACCATCGTCTTCGCCTCTCTCCTCTATGTCCTGATGCGTCACCCCTAACCCCTATCCCTGCCCTAGAGTAATCTTTAAAAGGGGTTATTCAGTAGTGTAGATCGTGTGGACATCAATGGCTCGTTTTGATCAGGAAAAAAGAAAATTGTAGGAAGCTCTGCTTGTGGGGAGTAATGTCGTCTTCTGATTTGGTAGGGAAACTGGGAAGAACCCATGCTTCCTGTGGCATTTCCCAAGGTTGGGAAAGCAGGAATGCAACATGCCCTTACTCCTCCCATTAATGTTTCTTACCCTTTTTGCTCCCTGCTCAAAAGAGTCATTATTCCAATGGCCAAGGAATCGACTGCATGGATATCCTCATGCGCTCATACCAATGAGTAATATGTTTTGCTTGAAATTTTTCTGGCAAAATGCTTCTTGTAATCAGTGCAGGGGTTAGCCATGCTGACATTATCAACAACAGTTCTGTAACGACCGTCCTTATACCGGTACGGTTATACCAACCCACATCGATATAATGAACGTCGCTACAGTGGGACATTTACCCAATAATTATACATTAGGCTAAATCATACACAAATATAGATATCACATAGCAGCGGAAAAGAAAGAACTAAATGAGACATCTTATTCCATCATCCACATTCTATTCACAGTCCATATAGAGGTAAAGAAAAACCAAACATATACTAACTGAGATATAAAATAAATACATTGTCCACATTATTCAAACTGAATTACAATTCTCCTTATTACATACTACGAAAATAAAAGTACAATGCTGGATCTAAACAAGGTCTCCTACTCCCGCTCTAAGTCGCTCCTAACGATCTCCTTGGAAGAAGTAAAAACGTCTGCACCTGTACGCCGAAGTAAGAATGAGTCCAAAAGAACTCAACAAGTAATTCCAAACACATTAAACTTACGTGTATCACCTAACATTCACATTCGCATACCACAATCACATGTAAGTATGGATTTAGCAATTTATTCAAATAGAACCTAAACATGATTTCTACACATGTTACACATGAAAATTGTTTAATACAAGGTTTTCAATAACTTAAAGCCTATCACATGCTTTCTACACAATTATCAATATGTTAAACTAAGTTTCGTTTAACCACATTTACATATTCACATGTTAACATTTGTCATCTTAAACATGGAGTTTGCATACATAAAGAAAGAGACAATTCTAGCATGGATTCTATAATCATATTCACATGAATAACACACTTATACACATGAAAAACTTGCTGTTTTTCTATGTACATAACATATTCATTTAAGAAGTTATCATTTCACATGCTATCACAAGAGTTCATATTAACATATAATCACTTACACAATTTTACAATTTTCATATGCACTTTCACTTAAACACGATTTCACATTTATTAAATGCCCTGACACATAGCCCAAACCACCTTTAGAAGGGGACACACTAATCACAATACATATCTATCACTTAGACATTACAGTGATAAATCTTAGTTACTGCGCAGAACCAGAAGAAGTACTCTCCACTCTAACAACGGTACTTGTCCGCCTCCAGGATTTAATCACAATATCCGTGGGACATCACACACTTTGAACCTTCCTATGGGGACTTTACCACAGTATAGTTCTACAGCCCTTTAAGGTAGCAGTGTCACCCATTGGCACATTTACACATTTTCTATTTAAAACACACACAATTCCACACCATTTTAACACGTTATTCTTATCTTCACATTTATGCACATGGTTCAGGTTCCCTAACATGGTACTACTGTTAATAGAACTAAACCAGTCACAGCTAACTCTAATCATGCTGCAATTATTTAAATTAATCAATAATTACAATAATTATGCACTAACTTGGTCATTCTTTATAAAATAACAATCCATTACCTAAAATCATCCAATTCATATGAGATTTTAACCACAGACTTTTTTCGGGTCATACATTATGCATACCAAATTTCATATTTTTCTGAATCGTACACAATTTACAAAAAATAAAACAGTCATTCTACAATGTTTATTCATAACAACTAATCATGGATTCACAAGGTTACAGTCGTATTTAATAGTTTACCAACCTGTACCTAATCGTCATAATGTTACAGAAAATTTCCAGTAATTTAATATGTATCATACAATTTGTTGGGGATTTAAAACAACTAATCCATGCTTCATGTCAGAAATTATAATTAACACAGAGCTCAAAAAATCGCCAAATTCATATAGTAGGACCTGACATGTATCACAGTGTTACAGAAATTCTTAAACAACACCCATTAGCATGGAATCACACAAACAGAGATTTACATGGTCTAAACAGGTTTAATACTCTCTTTCAGAAAATCTGATAAATAATACCACGAACCAATAATTATCCACATCATCTGACATGATCCACAAGAGATAAGTAACATATAGTAATTTTTACCATATATCCTCATGCGTATAAGTCCAAAAAATAGATCATAAAGGACAGACAGAGCAAATGTCTCTGCCTGAAGAACTTAACGGCAAAGGGGTGGCCATCTGCTCATTTAACGGCAACAGAGACCGCCGCCAACATCAGATCTTAACGGCAAGGGATCCTAGTGTTAAGTTCCTGTCTGTGCAAAATACAGATTGAACGCCAAAGATTGGTGAAATTGGGGATCTATGACTCGAATAAAAATCCATAAAAATCCCTAGGACCTACTAGATGCATGTAGGAGTGACATGAAAGGGTTACTTGCCTTTGAATAATTCTACAATCAAAGTTATAGGTCAAAGAAGCTCTCCTCGGCTAGAGCCAAAGAGTCCTCGAATCCTCCTTTATTCGGGCTCTTTGTCGATGTTGAGCGCAACCCAGTGTCGGAGAAGCCTTCACCAATACTTTGACTCCCCTCCAGTCGCAAAAGATCACCGGAAGGAGTCTCCAGTCGCCGGATTAAGAGGTTCCAAAGTTAGGGTTTCGCACAGAAAATAGGGTTTTAACAAAAGAGTCAAAATGGTTATCTCCGGCCGGGAATTGGGTATTTTATAGAGTTAGGGTCGGAGACGCAAAGAGGGTAGGCTAGGTTACAGTTGGGGAACAGTTTCCTAATCAGAGGGCGACATATCCGGAGGCGTTTCCGGATGCAATCGCAAAAGATTTGTGAGGTAAACGTCCAGATCACTGACCGCCGGTCTGGGATTGATGTCCATCGATGTGGCCGCTGACTCACAATCAACGTCAACTCATGTTGACGCCAACTGGTCGTCAGAACAGAACTAAAAACTGCAGAACTATATACATCACACACACACACACACACACACACATATATATATATATTATATATATATATATATATATAATACTATGCATAATACAACTATACATCAATAATATATGCATATATATACATATACACACAAACAAACACTCAAGATAAAAATCAAGAGCCTAACAGTTCCCTTCCTCCACCCTCCCAGCTACGGCACCACGCACAAATCCGAAGATTGCACGCCCACCTGGTTCCAAGTCGCTTTCTTCTTCCTCTCAGTGTATCTGATGGTGCTGGCAGAGGGCGGCCACAAGCCCTGCGTGCAAGCGTTTAGAGCCGACCAATTTGATGGGAACGACCCCGAAGAAGGCAAGTCCAAGAGCTCCTTCTTCAACTGGTGGTACTTTGGGATGTGCGGCGGCGTAACACTGACCCAAATGATCTTGAGTTGTGTTTAGGACAACATAGGCTGGGGCCTTGGCTTTGGCCTGCCCTGTGTTTCCATGGTGGCCGCCCTGGTCATCTTCTTGACGGGTACACGGACGTATCGATTCTACATGCTCTCAAGTGAAAGCCCATTCACTGAGCTTGCTCAAGTCTGTGCCAAAGATGTGGAATGCCTTCAAGAACCAGCTTTCCTCAGATGGAATGAATCCCAACACAAAGGAGATCGAAGCAAGGGAAAGCCTTCTTCCTGAAGTAGCCCACGATCCGTCCAGGTAAGTATGTGTCGGATATGGCTTACAATGTTGAGGATGTTGATGTGCTCCCGGGAACGTGGTTTATCTTCTTTGCTCATGCAAATACTTACCTTGTTCACTCCAATCTGCCAGGGATTTCGGGCTGATTGATCTGCCAAAGGCTACTGTTCCCATGAGTTTGTGGTGGTTGCTTCCTCAGTACGTTCTGTATGGGATCTCAGACGCTTTTGCCGTGGTGGGACTGCAAGAATTCTTCTATGATCAAGTGCCTGATGGACTGAGGAGCCTTGGCGTGGCTCTGTTCTTGAGCATTTCTGGGATTGGGAGCTTCATCAGTACTTTCCTTATAAGGTGAGCAGCAGAAGCGGGGAGAGTTGGTTCTTTGATAACCTCAACCGCGCACATCTTGATTACTTTTATCGGTGTTCCTTGTTGGGCTCTGTGCTGTGCAGTTGCTCATCAATTTGTGCATTTCACGGGGGCTTACCTGATTTACATGCAATCCTCGAGGTGTGTAAATCGAGAGTTTTTTCGGTCAAGTGGGGTAAGGGCAATACGGGTACACAGAAAGTAGGAGCTGCCAAGTCCTGACCTTGGAGTTCACAAACACCAATCTCTGAGCCCACAAAGTCACACAGGGCGGGATTTCCTCGTTATCAAAAAAAAAAAAAAAAGAATGGTGCAGTGTGAAGAAATTTTCAAAGACGGACGTAGAAATTTTATCTAGTGAAATCACTCTTTGATAAGGATGATTCGTTGGCTATCCAGTGGTGTCAAAAAAGAATTCAGTTGATCAACGAAAGAGATATTTTAATCTTTTTTTTAATTCAGTGTAATGTGACTTCACTGACTTAAGGCAGAGTCCGTTTATATGCTCATCTTAATTAACCTTGGTCTAAGCAGCATTCCACAAGGAATCCCTTCGATCTGACAGAGAAGGCCACAAAGAGAAAATACTTAAAAATAATGGGGATGGAATATGAAAATTGTTTCTTTCACTGGTTTTTGTTTTTTTTGCAGACAGATATTGTCACACTTAAATATATATAAATTAATATGAGATCACATACATATATTTGAAATGAGCATTATAAATCCATCCTAAGACCCGGGGGGGTATTGCTCGTGGAATATAGTGCGTTAGAAGCCAAAAGTCATCGCAAAATAGTTTGTAACCTGATACCAAATTTGGCACGCCAATGAGTATGCACCATATGAGCCCTTTTTTTATGAAGTGTTTTCTCATTTTTGGCTATCAAATAGTGATGTGATATATTTTTTATTTATTGGTGTCAAGAATGGATGTTAGTTTTCAAAGTTATACCTAGTGTGCAGGTAGACTTGGTGGCGACAACTTTGCCTTACAAAACCCAAAGGTAAAAGCAACCCATAGGGAAGTAGGACTGTTCATATTTTGGGTCAACTCGAAAATTTGAGCAGGATAGATTAGTTTAGGTTGATTCAGTTCGATTCGATTTAAGATTTTTTATTGTGAAATCGAGCTGACTCCAATGCATATATAATTAATACTATATAATTACACAATAGATCATTTGGCGTGGTTGATTAGTGCATTTGATTTTCTTTAATAGATTAATTGATTGTGAGCTCAAAGCTCTTATATGCCTCAACAACTTATTGTTTTCATTTTAGTTTTGTTTGATTCGGTTTACAAAAAGATCTAGTTGCCAAAAAAATGGGGTGAAACCGACCCCGTATTCACTCGGAAGAAAGCCAATGGATACATTTGCTCATTGTTGACGAGTTCTTGAAGAAGGCATCAAGGTAAAATTTCAAACTACAACACTTGAACAATCATCAAAGCTAGATGAAATACTCTTGAGAAAATAGGACAAGAAATGCTAATCTAAAAATCGAACGAAAGGAAAGTTTCTGTTAAACCACTCATATATTTTACCCTCATATTTTGATGATAACAAAATTTATGGGAGATTGTTAAACCACTCTTATATCTCACTTATACTTTGATGATAACAAAATTTATGATCAATTATTACCAAATTTACTTAATATCATGTTTTCCTAATAAATATAAATTTATGGAATTATTTGTTGTATGTTTTGCACTCAATGCTAAATTAATGTCTAGTCAATACACATCAATTTCATTATATGAGGTGCCACATCGATTTCACGTAAACATGATTTTCATAAGTGTTACATTGATTTTTTTTTCAGCACGATTTGGTTAGTGACTTCTATAACGATTCGTTAAGGCTCACAACGATTTGATTCTCACAATGATTTGATAAGTTGCACATCGATTTTATAGTCATAACGATCTGATACATGAGACATCGATTTGGTCTCACATCGATTTCATAAGTGAGCGTAACAATTTGCTCTCATAACGATTCGATAAGTGACCATAACGATTTGCCTCCACATCAATTTCTTTGGTCACATCGATTTCTTAAGTAAGAACAACAATTTGTTCTTCACATCGACTTCTTTAGTGATCACATCGATTTGCTCATAACGATTCTTTAAGTGATCACATAACGATTTGTTCACAACGATTTTTTAAGTGAGAACAACGATTTGGTCTCACATCGATTTTTTTGGTGATCACAACGATTTGCTTTCTGCAACGATTTATTAAGTGATCACATAACGATTTGTTCACATCGATTTCTTTGTTCACAATGATTTCTTAAGTGAGAACAACGATTTGGTCTCACATCGATTTCTTTGGTGATCACAATAATTTGCATTTTGCAACGATTTGTTAAGTGATCATAACGATTTGTTCTAGATCGATTTCTTTAGTGATCACAACGATTTACTTAATAAGTTATAATGATTTGTCCATATAACGATTTGGTTACTAATGGATAACGATTTATGTATGAACACATAACGATTCACTTATACATGTAATGATTTCATAAGTCATGCATACAACGATTTGATTAGTAGTATGTAACGATTTGTATGTGCATCAGTTTGCTTATTAGCACACAATGATTCATATGCATAACGATTTGCTCACAATATTGCAACGATTTGTTTACAAAGAAACAACGATTTATGAAACATCGACCTCTTAGTGAACCTTTAATATTTTATTAAGTCCATCAAAAATATTATTTTTTATTCTAACAAGATAAGTCATATTATGCTTAAAATATTCATCTAAATAATGTGTAGATTATTTTTGAAATAATTTAATCTAAGCTTCATGATCCTCATGTCTTTGCTCGGGATTTTGCTAGATACAATAGGCACAGTACATTTATGAATTCTCAGACGCATGGCATCTGACAAGACTCACCTACTACTGACAAACCCATACTTCACCTTTTCAACATATCTGTCTGTCTTCTCTTTCCTAGTGCATGTGAAGTTTCCATGCCTTCTCTTGTACATTTTCTGACTTACTTAACTCAAAGGTATGGAGATACTCTTCGTTTTGTCTTGCAGGCATTTAATGGTGCACGTTTTCAGCATGTCTCTTTCACAATCAAATCTGAAGAAATAAGAGCTTATCTTCTAGCTGTGAAGACCACACCTCTGCCTGAGAACATTGGAAAGAAGCAAGAGTCGACAGAAAGACTTCTGGACAATAAGCTCTTCAAAGATCCAAAGGAAGCTAGAGCTCTCTTTCAAACAGTCAAATTGCAACGGCCACAAAAATCCAACGGATATTTTTCTAAACGGCTATATTCTGGAGGATATAAAAGAGCTCAAGTTTGAAAGGAAACATCATCATCATCATCAGAGCCTTATCCCATTATTTGGGGTCGGTACATGAATCCTTTTCCGCCAAAGATTTTCATCAAGTGCTATAGTTGTGTTTAAACTCAAAAAGTCCAAATCCTTCTTAATAACATCGCACCATCTCATTTTAGGCCTTCCCCTAACTCTTTTACTAGCATCCACTAAAATTTGGTCACATCTTTTAACTGGCGCCGAGTTAGGGCGACGGTACACGTGTCCAAACCACCTAAGTCTATTTTCTCTCATTTTTCTATCAATTAGAGCTATCCCCAGATCCTCACGGAAGCACTCATTCCTAATCTTATCTTTCTTAGTCTTACCACACATCCATCTCAGCATCCTCATCTTTGCTACACATATTTTGTTTACGTGTTCCTTTCGCACTGCCCAACACTCCGTGCCATATAATAATGCAGGCCTCACTGCCGTTCTATAAAACTTTCCTTTAAGTTTCACTGGTATACGACGATCGCAAAGGACTCATGATGCACTTCTCCACTTTACCCAACCTGCCTTAATCCTGTGTGCCACATCGTCATAAATCTCCCCATTCTCTTGGATGATAGATCCCAAGTATCGAAAGATACTACTCTTAGAAATATCTTGGCCATCAATTTGAACCACATCTCCTTGAGGAACCCTTTGATTACTATAATTACAGTGAATAAACTCAGACTTACTCCTACTAATTTTAAAACCTTTAGACTCCAAAGCGTGTCTCCAACTTTCTAACTTAACATTTAAACCATCAATACTCTCATCAATTAAGACAATATCATCTGCAAATAGCATACACCAAGGGATATCATCATGCAAATGTTTTGTCACCTCATCTATAACCAGAGCAAAGAGATATGGACTTAGGGCAGAACCTTGATGCAGACATATAGTGACCGAAAATTCACGGGTCTCTCCAGCAATAGTTCTCACACTAGTAGTAGCACCCTCGTACATGTCCTGAATCAAGTCAACATATCCTTGAGAGACTCCCTTCTTTGTCAATGCCCACCAATCAAGTCTCTCGGTACTCGATCATACGCCTTCCCAAATCAAGAAAAACCATATATAAATCTCTTCTCATCTCTCTATACTTCTCCATTAACTGACGCAATAAGAAAATAGCTTCTGTAGTAGATCTACTAAGCATAAAACCAAATTGATTTTCTGATATACTAGTCATGCAACGCACTCGGCTCGCAATTACTCTTTCCCAAAGTTTCATAGTGTGACTCATAAGCTTAATTCTGCGGTAATTATTACAGCTTTGAACATCCCCTTTATTTTTATAGAAAGGAACTACAACAAACATACGAGGGAATATACAAGCTTTCACACAAAAATATACAAGCCTCATTGGAATTCTTCCAAGTCTACACAAGCTTTCTGCAAGCAGAAGTCTGAGAGCTACTCCTCTCAAGAAGCCATTCTCTAAAGCTCTCCTAGTAGTGTTGGGTGGCAATTGTAATTGCATAATTTCTGTAGTCCACCCTTGTATTTCAGATAGGATTTAGAGTTCAATTCTCTAATCTTTTCAATCCTTCTGAAATCTGTGTTTGTGCTTAGTTCGGAGATAAACACACAAGTCTTTTATTCTCTTGTGTAATTTCTGCAGAAGTCTATTTCTGCATTGCCCCTCCTGTGTAGGGAAGGCCTTGTTGAAGGTGATTTGTACCCCTGTTTAGGAAAGACTTGATTGGGAGCAAGTGGGTTTATGATTCCTCTCAAGGGTAAGAGAAGGCCAATTTACTGGCAGTTAGTGGAAATATCAAGTGGTTGGCTTGAGGACTGGACGTAGGACTTCCATGTGGGAAGGGCCGAACTAGGATAAACTCTTGTGCACTTTTGTGTGATTGTTTCGCCTTGTTTACACTTGAATCACACACATCACACTAAGTTCTAACAAGATTATTTTGTGTTGTGCATTTCAGAAGTAAGCAATTTTTTAATAGCCGAAGAAGTCCTATTCACCCCCCCCCCCCCTCTAGGACAGCTAGTTTGCCATTTTGATCCAACAAGTGGTATCAAAGCGGGGTCTTTCTCATAAGAATCAAATGATTTGAGAAAGAATGGCAGCTGAAGCTCACAACTATGAAGGTCAATCAGTTACAAGGCCACCATTCTTTGATGGTGAAGAATATCAGTATTGGAAGATGCGAATGGAGTGCTTCATAAGAGGTACTGACTTCGATCTATGGCAAGCAATTGAGGTGGGTGATTTTGTTATTGTTCCTGCTGAAGGCACTACTGCTATGACAGCAGCTGATAAGCATAAGTTATCTTTCAATTTTAAAGCCAAGATTTATGTTGTGCTTTATCTAAAAAGGAATTTAATAGACTTTCAGCATGTAAAACAACTAAAGAAATGTGGGATAAACTTCAGGTAACATATGAAGGTGCAGATAGAGTTAAACAAACAAGGATAGATATACTTGTATCACAGTATAAACAGATTAAAATGCTTCCCAATGAAAATATAACACAAATGTATAATAGATTTTCAAACATAATTGTTGGACTAAGTGCTTTAGGGAAGGACCTAACTAATGAAGAAACAGTTAGAAAAATCTTGAGATCTCTAACTAATGTATGGACTCCTAAAGTCACAGCCATAGAGGAAGCTCATGATCTTGCACAATTATCTATTGATAAATTAATAGGATCTCTTATGACTCATGAAATCAATATGGAAAGATTCTCTGAAAATTCTTCGAAAAAGAAAATTTCAAATACTTTGAAGATTGCAGATTCCTCTTCATCCGAAGACTCCAAAGACAAATCAGATGGCAGTGATGATGAGGTAATGCTCTCAAGAAAGCTGCATAGAATTTTGGTAAAGAAAAAGAAATTTGGCTCAAGAAGTTTTTTCAAGAAGGATAATAAGAAAGAGCCGACTTGTTATGAATGTAACCAGCCAGGACATTACAAATCCGAATGTCCTAAGCTAAAGAAGAAAGATCAAGCACAAAAATCCGACAAGAGGAAAGGTAAGGAAAAGAAGTTCATAAAATTGAAGAAGAAAGCAATGGCAGCTACATGGGATAATGAAGAAGCAACTAGCTCGGAATCATCTAGCTCAGAATCAGAAGAAGAAGTGGCAAATCTAGCCCTTATGGCAGGACTAGAACAGATAACTTCAGAAACCTCTTTTACTTCATGTTCTAAATCAGATTCTGATAGTCTTGAAGATGCTTTTAATGAACTTTTGAAAAATATAAAACAGTAGTAAAACAAATGAAAATAGTGAAACTAAATCTACTAAACCAAGAAAAGACTAACACCTTTCTTAAAAATGAAATAGAGAGGTTAAACAAAAGTTTAAGTGAAACAAAAAGGACTAATGAATTGTTGTGCGAAGACTTAAAAAATAAAAATAGCAAGATATTGGAAATGGAGTCAAATCTTAAGGAACTTAAAAATGAAGAAAAATTGCAAGAAGAAAATAATTATCTGAAAGCTACCATAGAAAAGATTTCTACTTACAAAACCTCTTTATTTGTTAACTTAAAAAGTTCTAGAACAAAGAAGAAGAAGTATGGATTAGGATATACCCCACCAGCAAATGTAGAAAAGACTATTCACCCTAAAGTATATCCAACACCAAAATTTGTAACAATAAAGGAAATAAAAATTGCTAAAAAGGTAAATCATTATGTATACAGGCAAAAATAGAAAATTAACAATGTTGCACACATAAAGAAAAATACTTTTGATCTGTGTTGTACTCATTGTAATCAATTAGGACACACTATCAACACATGCACCACTAGAAATTTAAGATGGATTCCTAAGACTAACCACCAAGGACCCAAGAAAATTTGGGTACCAAATGTTACAACTTAGCTTTATTTGCAGGGTCAGCTGAGGGGATCCAAATGGTATTTGGATAGTGAAAGCTCAAGGCACGTGACAGGTGATAGGAAGCTATTCACTTCATTTAGAGAAGAAAGTGGTCAAGTAACTTATGGTGATAATGGAAAAGGAAAAGTATTAGGTTGTGGAACAGTTGGTACTAAGGAAAAGAACCTAATTGAAGACGTCATGTATGTACAAGGTCTGAAGCATAATCTGATAAGTATTAGTCAATTATGTGATAAAGGGCATTCAGTAAATTTTTAGAATGATAAGTGTATCATCTAGAAAGATAACAAGATAGTTTTCGAAGCTCAAAGGGTAAAGAACATGTACACCTTGCAGCTAACAGAACTGAAAGAAGTAAACATTTGTTTAACTACAACCAAAATTGAAGAATCTGAGTTGTGGCATAGAAGACTAAGTCATGCAAGTACTTCAGTCATCAAGAAATTAATTAAACATGATCTGGTTAAGGGTCTTCCCAAGATGAAAGTAAAGAAATCTGGAATATGTTTAGCTTGTGCAAAAGGAAAGCAGACTAAGACCTCATTTCAGTCCAAGACAATTGTTACAACTTCCAAGCCTTTGGAGTTAATTCACATGGATTTGTTTGGACCTATGAGGATAGTCAGCCTTGGAGGAAAATTATATGGCTATGTGTTAGTTGATGACTACTCAAGGTACACTTGGGTGTCTTTTCTAGAAGCCAAATCTAAAGCCTTTCAAGCATTTTTGAAGTTCAGCAAAGTTGTTCAGAAGAATCAGAAATTCCAGATTACAAGTAACAGATATGATTATGGTAGAGAATTCAAGAATGAAGAATTCATGAAGTTCTGTGAAGAAAATGGGATTAAACATAATTTCTCAACACCAAGAACACCCCAACAGAATGGAGTAGCAGAAAGGAAAAACAGAACACTGCTAGATATGGCTAGAACAATGTTGAATGAATACAATTTGCTAAAGTACTTCTGGGCAGAAGCAGTCAACACAGTCTGCTACATCATCAACAGATGTATGATCAGACTCATTCTCAAGAAGACTGCTTATGAACTCTACAAAGGAAAGAAGCCCAACATCAGTCATCTTCGACCTTTTGGCTGTAAGTGCTTTATTTTAAATAATGGTAAGGATAATTTAGGAAAACTAGATGCTAAAAGTGATGAAGGTTTTCTGTTAGGATATATTTCAAAACCTAAAGGTTATAAAGTATTCAACAGAATGACTTTAACCATAGAACAATCTATACATGTTTTATTTGATAAAACTAACCCTTCTATCAAAAGGATAGAAAAAGAAGAAGAATGTGTTGATCATCTTTGCAGGGATTTAGAAAAGACTTCTCTTGAAGAAGGAGGCAAAGAAGAAGAAAATGAAAATCCTCCACTAGAAGATCTTCAACAGCAAGAGGAACCACAAGAAGGGCTACCTAGAAATTTGAGGTACCATCGAGACCATCCTAGAGAAAACATCATAGGTAATCTCAAGATAGGGTAAGAACAAGAGGTATGCAAATTCCTTGTGACTTTTCTGCATTAGTTTCTCAAATTGAGCATAAGACAATCAATGATGCACTGGGTGATGATTCTTGGATCCTTGCTATGCAAGAGGAACTTAATCAGTTCCAACGCAGTGAGGTTTGGACTCTTGTCCCTAGACCTACTGACCATCCAGTTATTGGAACTAGATGGGTTTTCAGAAATAAAATGGATGAATCAGGGATAATCACCAGGAACAAAGCCAGACTTGTAGCTCAAGGATTTTCCCAAGAGGAAAGCATAGACTTTGATGAAACCTATGCTCTAGTAGCTAGATTAGAGGCAATCAAAATTTTATTCGCATATGCATGTTCTTTCAATATCAATTTATTTCAGATGGATGTTAAAAGTACTTTTCTGAATGGTTTTATTAAAGAAGAAGTATATGTTGAGCAACCACCTGGATTTGAAGATACTAAATATCCCAATCATGTTTTCCGTTTAAAGAAAGTACTATATGGTCTGAAACAAGCTCCAAGAACTTGGTATGAAAGATTAAGTGTTTATCTTATATCACATGATTTTATAAGAGGTAAAGTAGATAGCACACTATTTATAAAGAAATTTTCAGATGGAATCCTAATGTACAAATATATGTTGATGGCATTATGTTTGGGTCTACTAATGAATCTCTTTATAAATTATTTGAAAATTTAATGCAAAGTGAATTTGAAATGAGTATGATGGGTAAGCTTAATTATTTTCTTGGATTGAAAATTAAGCAGACCAAAGAAGGAACTCACATTTGTCAAACCAAGTACATTTCATATTTACTTTCTAAGTATGGTTTTGACAAATGTAAGCCAATAGGAACACCATAAGTTCAAGCATTAAGTTAGATAGTGATCCTCTTGGTAAAAAGGAAGATCAAAAGATCTATAGAGGAATGATATGATCTATCTCAGATGTTCAGATTTCAAGTTAATTGGATACAGTGATGCTGACTATGCTGGATGCAAAATAGATAGGAAAAGCACCAGTGGCACTTGTCAAATTCTTGTAGGGTGCTTGATATATTGGTCTTCCAGGAAGCAAAACTCAGTAGCCTTGTCAACCACAGAAGCTGAACACATTGCAGCTGGGAGTTGTTGTACTCAACTCTTGTGGATCAAACACCAATTGGAAGACTATGGCCATCAGCTCCAAGAAATTCCAATGTTGTGTGACAATACAAGCGCAATCAATTTGACCAAGAATCATATCCAACACTAAAAAATAAAGCATATTGAGGTTAGACATCACTTCATCAGGGACCATGTAAGTAATGGCAATATTTCACTTGAATTTTTTTCTACAGAAAATCAACTTGTTAATATTTTTACAAAACCTCTTCCTGAAGATAGATTTACATCTATTAGAAGAGAAATAAGTATATGTAATCATGATTAATTTACCAAAATAAAATGATGCTTGAATTTTATACTAAGATATTGTTGTATAAATTGTCTGTGAAAATCTTCCTGAAAAATTCTAAGTCACAGACATTCGACTTATGAAGAAACAATGCTACTAACAATATTTGCAAGTCTCTTTCAGGTAGAGTCTCTCATTCAGGGGGGGCACAGATTAAGGGGGAGTTATTCTTCACAAATTAAGGGAGAGTTATTCTTCATCGACTATCATTGTTGAACCCCTCCATGGTAAGAAATTTTCAAAGGGAGAGAACTCAATGGTAAGGTCCTTCCTTTTTGGTTAGTGACAAAAAGGGGGAGAGTATGCATAATATGTATTATTTGTGAATTTTCTATGCTTTAAAGTTTTTTTAGAAAATTATCATAAATGACAAAAAGGGGGAGAGTATGCATAGTATGCATTATTTGTGAATTTTCTACATTTTTTCTATGCTTTAAAGTATTTTTTGTTAGAAAATTCTCATAAATTTTGTCATCACCAAAAAAGGGGAGATTGTTGAACCACTCATATATTTTACCCTCATATTTTGATGATAACAAAATTTATGATCAATTATTACCAAATTTACTTAATATCATGTTTTCCTAATAAATATAAATTTATGGAATTATCGTTGTATGTTTTGCACTCAATGCTAAATTGATGTCTAGTCAAATACACATCAATTTCATTATATGAGGTGCCATATCGATTTCACTTAAACATGATTTTCATAAGTGTTACATCGATTTTGTTTTTTAGAACGATTTGGTTAGTGACTTCTATAACGATTCATTAAGGCTCACAATGATTTGATTCTCACAATGATTTGATAAGTTGCACATCAATTTTATAGTCATAACGATTTGATACATGGGACATCGATTTGGTCTCACATCGATTTCATAAGTGAGCACAACGATTTTCTCTCATAACGATTCCATAAGTGACCATAACGGTTTACCTCCACATCGATTTCTTTGGTCACATCGATTTTTTAAGTAAGAACAATGATTTATTCTTCACATCAACTTCTTTAGTGATCACATGGATTTGCTCGTAACGATTCTTTAAGTGATAACATAACGATTTGTTCACAACGATTTTTTAAGTGAGAACAATGATTTGGTCTCACATCGATTTCTTTGATGATCACAACGATTTACTTTCTGCAACGATTTGTTAAGTGATCACATAACGATTTGTTCACATAGATTTCTTTGTTCACAACGATTTCTTAAGTGAGAACAACGATTTAGTCTCACATCGATTTCTTTGGTGATCACAACGATTTGCTTTCTGTAACGATTTGTTAAGTGGTCATAATGATTTGTTCCAAATCGATTTCTTTAGTGATCACAATGATTTACTTAATAAGTTATAACGATTTGTCCATATAACGATTTGGCTACTAATGGATAACGATTTGTGTATGAACACATAACGATTCACTTATACATGTAACGATTTCATAAGTCATGCATACAACGATTTGATTAGTAGTATGTAACGATTTGTGTGTGCATCAGTTTGCTTATTAGCACACAATGATTCATATGCATAACGATTTTCTCACAATATTGCAATGATTTGTTTACAAAGAAACAATGATTTATGAAATATCGACCTACTTACATCTCTTAGTGAACCTTCAATATTTTATTAAGTCCATCAAAAATATTATTTTTTATTCTGACAGGATAAGTCATATTGTGCTTAAAATATTCATCTAAATCCTGTGTAGATTATTTCTGAAATAGTTTAATCTAAGCTTCATGTTCCTCATATCTTTGCTCCGAATTTTGCTAGATACAATAGACACAGTGCAATTATGAATTCTCAGACACATGACATCTGACAAAACTCACCTACTACTAACAAACCCATACTTCACCTTTTCAACATATCTGTCTGTCTACTCTTTCCTAGTGCATGTGAAGTTTCCATGCCTTCTTTTGTACATTTTCTGACTTACCTAACTCAAAGGTATGGAGATACTCTTCGTTTTGTCTTGCAGGCATTTAATGGTGCACGTTTTCAGCATGTCTCTTCCACAGTCAAATCTGAAGAAATAAAAGCTTATCTTCTAGCTGTGAAGACCACACCTCTGCCTGAGAACATTGGAAAGAAGCAAGACTCGACAGCAAGACTTCTGGACAATAAGCTCTTCAAAGATCCAAAGGAAGCTAGAGCTCTCTCTCAAACGGTCAAATTGCAACGGCCACAAAAATTCAACGGATATTTTTCTAAACGGCTATATTCTGGAGGATATAAAAGAGTTCAAGTTGGAAAGGAAACATATGAGGGAATATACAAGATTTCACACAAAAATATACAAGCCTCATTCGAATTCTTCCAAGCCTACACAAGCTTTCTGTAAGCAGAAGTCTGAGAGCTGCTCCTCTCAAGAAGCCATTCTCTAAAGCTCTCCTAGTAGTGTTGGGTGGCAATTGTAATTACATAATTTCTGTAGTCCACCCTGGTATTTCAAATAGGATTTAGAGTTCAATTCTCTGATCTTTTCATTCCTTCTGAAATCTATGTTTGTGCTCAGTTCGGAGACAAACACACAAGTCTTTGATTCTCTTGTGTAATTTCTGCAGAAGTCTGTTTATGCATTGCCCCTCATGTGTAGGGAAGGCCTTGTTGAAGGCAGTTTGTACCCCTGTTTAGGGAAGACTTGCTTGGGAGCAAGTGGGTTTGTAATTCCTCTCAAGGGTGAGAGAATGCCAATTTCTTGGCAGTTAGTGGAAATCTCAAGTGGTTGGCTTGAGGACTGGATGTAGGACTTCCATGTGGGAAGGGCTGAACCAGGATAAACTCTTGTGCACTTTTGTGTGATTGTTTCCGCCTTGTTTATACTTGAATCACACACATCACACTATGTTCTAATAAGATTATTTAGTGTTGTGCATTTCATAAGCAAGTAATTTTTTTAATAGCCGAAGAAGTCCTATTCACCCCCTCCCTCTAGGATAGCTAGTTTGCCATTTCGATCCAACAGTTCCCGTACGAAGAGGGAGTGGGGATAAGCACAAAACAACTAGTTCTAAGAGTGGCTCCAAGTCTTTAGGTCAACACCAGAGGTCATTAAATCACAACCATAAATATCAAGGAACTATGGAGAGGGCAGTGGAAGAAGAAGACGCGCAACACACTAAACAACCAAACAAGCAAGATTGCCATGGTGGCCAAAGCCCACTAGAATCTCTAGGAGGAGCCGACTATGTCAACCACATACTAGAGATGACAGTATTCCCCTAGATAAGTAGCCCACGATCCGTCCAAATAAGTAACGATGTGTCGGATATCGCTTACAATATTGAGGATGTTGATGTGCCCCTGGGAACGTGTTTTATCTTCTTTGCTCGTGCAGATACTTACCTTGTTCATGCCACGCAGGCCTGCTCAGGTTTGCCAGCGTTCGTCTCCGAGCGAGCAAGGCAACACAGAATGCAAAGCTGAAACATTGCGAGGCTTGCTCAAGTTGTTCTCCATTTGGACATCCTGTTTGACATATGATTTCATGTTTGCACAGACGTCAACCCTTTTCACCAAGCAAGGTAGCACCATGGACAAGCGAATCACCCCGACCTTCCTAGTGCTCCCTGCGGCACTGCAAAGCTCCATTAACATTTCGATTTTCGCCTTCTTGCCCATCTACGACCGTGTCATCGTCCCCATGGCCAGAACCTTCACCGGCACGTCGTCCGATGTGACCACGCTTCAAACAATCGGCATCAGGATGTTTCTCTCAGTTGTGACCATGGTGGCGTCTACTATCATAGAAACAAGACGACTCCAAACTGCCAGGGATTTCGGGCTGGTTGATCTGCCAAAGGCTACTGTTCCCATGAGCTTGTGGTGGTTGCTTCCTCAGTACGTTCTGTGTAGGATCTCGGACGTGTTCGCCGTCGTGGGACTGCAAGAATTCTTCTATGATCAAGTGCCCGATGGACTGAGTGTTAGGATCGGTTATTCGGTAATGGAAAAGCTAGAAGGGGGGTTGAATAGATTTGCAGCAGAAACTTAAGCAATTTGAAAATTACTTCGGATTAAAAGATCTACTCAATCAAAACCCCTTTGATCTGATGCAACGTGTGTGAGCAAAATAACAGTTAGTGTGTAGACGAAATCCCTATGCATGCATCTAGCGCAATACAATGCAAACCACAATTCAAACCACAGTGCACAAGGGATTTTTTAGGTGGTTCAGAGATCACACCACGTGATTCCTACGTCCACCCCTCACACAGTGAGGACACACTACTCAAGAACTGAGTACAACACACACACACGAGCACAACGGCTCAACCACACACACACACGCTAGATCAAGTCCACAATAGATCAGATCCTCTAGCCTTGATCTGACCAACACACCACACACACGTTGTCTGATGCAAACACGCAATCAGAACAACAATCCACACGTGGATCAAGCACAAGGAACGCTTGAACCACTACCACACACACAAAGATATGAAAGGTAGAATAAAAGAAGAGTTCTGAGTTGAAGATCAAATCCAAATGAAGAACTCCTCGTGGTGGTCGTCCAGAAGAACTTCAAGCTTTGTCTTGACAGGTATCAGTTGATAGAGAAGCTTGAAAGATGGACAAACCAACTTCAACTCCGCTCGTGAGATGAATCTTCCTCGCGCTGGACGGAGAGTTGAAGCAGAAAACAGGGGAACCTTCTTCTTCTTGTTCTTGGCTTAGGGTTTTTTGTGTGGAGGCTCCTTGCTGCGAAAATAGCCTCATATGATCCATATATAGTGGTGTCCAAGCATAGAGAGTCGTGCTAAAAGGAAACACCAAAATATAGATCATATCCCGACCATTAGATCTTCCCAAAACTCCGTCTGTCGACAGCCGACTTGCTGCTGTCGACAGATGCTGACAGGTTTGCAAAAACCAGAAGACTGGGCTTTCTGGAAATAGATTTCTGTGTGGATCTGTCGACAGACGAAAATCATCTGTCGGCAGATGCACTATTCATCTGTTGACAGATGCACTATTCATCTGTTGACAGGTGCACTATTTCAGCAACTTGTGTTGTTCTTTTGCACTTGGATTTTGGGCTTTGTCTTGTGTACATTCACACCTACATTAAAAGACATAATTAGTGAGATATAATGAACATATAAAACATGTGTTTCATTTGCATCCAATTGTCATTCTTATCATGTTTCACACATTCATAACACATCAATTTTGTCTTATTCATGAAATGTTCATCATCAAAAACAAACATACCATTTGTGAACATTTCACATAACATCAATCAGTATTGCTCATCATCAAAAACATTTAATCACTTATTACATTCTCCCACATGAGAACCCAACACTGAGGAGCCTCGGCATGGCTCTTTTCTTGAGCATTTTTGGGATTGGAAGCTTCATCAGTACTTTCCTTGTGACGGTGATCGACAAGGTGAGCAGCAGAAGCGGGGAGAGCTGGTTCTCCGATAACCTCAACCGCGCACATCTTGATTACTTTTATTGGCTCCTTGCTGGGCTCTGTGCTGTGCAGCTGCTCATCTCTTTGTAAATTGCCCGGGCCTATATATATATATTAATATGAGATCACATACAAATATCTGAAATGAGCAGTATAAATCCATCCTAAGATCGGGGGGAAATTTTTTTTCTCATGGGATATAGTGCATTAGAGGCAAAAAGCCATCGCAAAATAGTTTGTAACCTGATACCAAATTTGGCACACCAATGAGTATGCACCATATAAGTCTTTTTTCTATGAAGTGTTTTCTCATGTTTTTGCTATCAGATAATGATGTGATGTATTTTTTATTTATTGGTGTCAAGAATGGATACTAGTTTGTTTTCAAAGCCATACCCTAATGTGAAGGTAGGCTTGGGGGCAGCAACCTTGCCTTACAAAACCCAAAAGTAAAAGCAAGCCACAGGGAAGTAGGACTGTTCGTATTTCGGGTCAACTCTAAAATTTGAACCGGATAGATAAGTTTAGGTTGATTAAATTCAGTTCAATTTAAGCGACTCTTGGTTCAATTCAATTTTTTATTGTGAAATCAAGCTGAATCCAATGTATATATAATTAATAGTATATAATTACACAATAGATCCTATGGCGTGGTTGATTGGTGCATTTGATTTTCTTTAAAAGATTAATAGATTGTGAGCTCAAACCTAATATGTGCCTTAAAAACTTATTATTGTCATTTTAGTTCTGTTTGATTCGGTTTACTAAAAGACTCGGTTGCAAAAAAAATGGGGTGAAACTGACCCATATTCACCTCGAGGGAAGGAAGAAAGTCAATGGACACATTTGCTCATTGTTGATGACTTCTTGAAGAAGGTGACAAGGTAAGATTTCAAACTACAACACTTGAACAATCATCAAAGTGAGATGAAATACTCATAAGGAAATAGGACAAGAAATGCTGATTTAAAAATCGAACGAAAGGAAAAATTTTCGTACAAAGAGGGAGTGGGGATAAGCACAAAACAACTAGTTCTAAGAGGGGCTCCAAGTCTTGAACTCGACAACATAGGCCATTAAATCACAACCATAACTATCAAGCAACTATGGAGAGGGCAGTGGAAGATGAAGACGGGAAACACAAGAATCAACCAAACAAACAAGATTGCCATGGTGGCCAAAGCCCACTAGAATCTCAAGGAGGAGCCGAGGGTGTCAACCACATACTAGAGATGACAATACTCCCCTAGATAAGGGCCAATTGACCTTAATGCACAAACTTCTTCTTACCTAGATAAGAATTATCGAATAACTTGAAACTACTTGAATCTCAAGGAAATGTCAACATCAAACAAGCGTTCAATAAAAATCTCTCTCAAAAGAGAGGAGAACAACATAAAACAAAGGAAGGTTAGAGGTATGTGAAAATGGATTTTATAATCCAACAAATTATTTTAAAATTTTATGGTCTTATTTATCATGCTTTCTCATGTTCTTATGGATGCGTATTACTAATCCAAGTCTCGTCGAATACTACTTGAGCGATGGCGATGTGAGATGAATCGGTAACCGCATAGCGCAGACATGCCAGTCACCGAAGTGACAACCAAGTGTTCTACCTCCGAGAGTCGAAGGACTTTAGGTCTGTTGTGCGCACCATTTGACTTCGTCAAACGATTGTGAAGATCGGATCGGGACCAAGATCCCGTTGTTGCCTAAGCGCAACGACGTTAAATTACATCTCTTAAAAGAGAAAACTCTTGATTAATCTCCAGAATATAAGATTTTGTGGCCTAAAATGGGACATCCGATAAAAGGCGTAGAATGAAACCACAAAATTGCAGTTAAGATTGCAAGAGAGTTAGACGTGTGTGTGTGTGCTTTTCATCTTTTAGGGTCAATTTGTATGCTCATTTATTTGTTATTTTATTTATTACACAACTTTTTTTTATTTGACAATGTAATAACTTTGACATGCTTTGATTATCATCATTCTTTTCGTGATTCAATCTCATTTGACCCTTATATGCTCAAACATCATCATACACAACCCATTTGATTCGGCAAACAAAACGATTCGGCAGCCAAAACCATTCTATGGGGGTGATTCGGCAAGGCGAATCGGCAGCCAGACCCATTCCGTAGGGGCGAATTGTCAGGGATGAATCGGCAACCAGACCCATTCTGCAGGGGTGAATCGGCAGGGGCGAATCGACAGTACTGTTCATAGACCAGAGTGATTCGGCAGCCCTTGTCGTGCACAAACACGGGGAAAACGAAGGATTCGAAGTCTGGGTTGGAAGGAAATGGCATCCAAACCATGAAAGGGTTCTGTTCAATTCCGGACGTGGCGTGGGAATTAGATTATCCAGCCCTTTTGTCCAAAATGTCAAATCGCAGTGATTATGCGGCCCTATTTATACACAGTTCTCAAAATCCGTGAGGAAACAGAACTGACAGTCGGGATGTTAACACCCACAGCCTGTATGGACACCATCTGTAAGCTCAGATCGGGGACTGAGATAGACTATCCGACCCTTCATGTTCAAAGCTACTTGAAAAAATGATTCGGTAGCCCTTCCGGGATCAGTTCTCAAAACCCAAGAATGATCTGAGCGTCCAGTCGAACTGACAGACTATTTAACATATAAGGAATCCATCTATAGGCTTGAACTAGGCATGGATATTGTTTATCCGACCCTTCATGTTCAAAACTACAAGAAACAATGATTCGGCAGTCCTTTGAGGACACAGTTCTCAAAATCCAGGAATGATTTGAGCGTCTGGTCGGGCTGACAGACTATTTAACATATAAGGAAATCATTTAAAGGCTTGAACCGGGCATGGATATTGTTTATCCGACCCTTCATGTTCTAAACCACAAGAAACAGCGATTCGGCTGCCCTTCGGGAACACAGTTCTCAAAATCTAGGAATGATCTGAGCATCCGGTCGGGTTGACTGACTGTTTAACATATAAGGAATTCATTTATAGACTTGAACTGGGCATGGATATTGTTTATACAACCCTCCATGTTTAAAACTACGAGAAACAGTGATTCGGTAGCCCTTCGGGGACACGGTTATCAAAATCTAGGAATGATATGAGCCTCCGGTCGGGCTGAAGAACTATTTTAACATATAAGGAATCTATTTATAGGCTTGAACCGGGCACAAATATTGTTTATCCAACCCTTCATGTTCAAAACCACAAGAAACAGCGATTTGGCAGCCCTTCTGGGGTCCGATTCTCACAACACGTATAGGGTCCGGGCATCTAGTCGGAAACACAGATCATTTGGCATGTAATGGCGCCTTTCATAGACTTGAACAGGGCACAGGTATTAATTACCTGACCCTTGGTGTTCGAAGTCTCACGAAATGGTGATTCGGCAGGATTTGGGACAGTGAAACAGGGGCAATGATAAGGGCATTTGAACAGTATTTTTTGTTGTTTCTAAACCCATCACAGGAGGCTTATGTGTGGCCTTACATGCCCTCTTTGTGTTGGCTCCCAGATGTCACGGTTCATGAGCAAACTTAAAAGGGAGGGGCATTGGAAGGGGGATAAATCACATCTTATGCATACAATGTTTCGGTCTCATACAAAACACCACTAAACAGGGACGGAGAGAGGGTATGCAAGTCAAAAGAATAAGAGGAGAATGGTCTTTTCACTATTAGAGATGGGGAATGCTAAATGGGGAATGAAAACATAAAAGAGAACAAGAAAAATAAAGCATGGGGGACTGCCATGGCAGTCCCCTCACTCCCCCCCCCCCCCCCCCTTTTGCTTCTCTTGCTTACCCCTCTCCTTTTCCTCTTCTTTTAGCTTCTCTTTGCCTGGGAAACGCCGGTGTATGCCTGCTGGGAGGGTATCTTTTCCTCCTTTTCAGCAAGCCAAGCAGCAGTAGCCCTTTTCTCTTTTCTCGTAACCAGCAAACAAGAAGAACAGGGGAAGAAGCCTTCTTCCTGTGACCAACAGCAGCGGGTGGAGTGTGTAAGGAGCCCAGCCTTCTTCTCTTCTTCTATTCAACCCTCTTCCCTCTTCCCTCTTCTGCCAAGCTCCCAACAGCCCTCTAACCCCTTCTACGTGGCCAGCCCCAAAACAGAGAATGGGAGAAGGAGAAGAGGACCCTTGTTGCCCCCTTGCCCCCCCCCCCAACTCTCTTTGTAACCATCCCCAAGGAGAGCCCCCGAGTCTTCTCTTCCAAGCCCCTTTTTTGCAGCCCAACCACCTGTAGAAGAGCCTTCTAGTCCTCCAAATCTCAGCCCTCTTTTTCGTCTGCGTGGCCAGCCGAGAGGATGAAAAGGAGAAGCCCCATAATCCTTGCTGTCCTCCTCTCTTCCAGCTCTCTTCTCACCTTTTGAAGAATGTTCTAGGCCCCTTTTTCTGCCCCGTAACCAGCAAAAAAATGGAATCAGCTCAGAGAAGAGGAGCCCTCCCAAAGGGGAAAAATCCCTGCTCCTTCACCTCTGCTGCGGCAGCACCTTTTTCCTGTAGTGGGGAGGTGTTGAGTTGGCTTAAAATGACCCCCTTGCATAGGGTAGATGAGTCATTGGGTAGTGGGTTCTCTCGGGCCTATTTAAGGGACCTTTTAGTGGGTTTTTAAGGGGTCTTTTCCCTTGGGGGAGTTGGGCTGTTGGATGTAGGCCCACTGTATTTTTTTTAGGTGCCCACAAGGTAGTACTATAAATAGTTCTCGAATATTTGATTATTTGATCCGATTGTGATAAAAAAATATAGGATATAGAAATACTAAAACCATCGATAAACTATCAGATTTGGAATCAAATGTTTTCGATAAACTATCGAAATTGGATACGAAAAATCCTAATTCTGTATCTGATTAGTAGGGTTGTCAATGGGCCAGGCCTAAGTTGGGTTTATATGAGTCTGGTCTAGGTCCGACTCATCAATATAAAAGTCCAACCCAAGCAATGTCGGGCCGAATTGGGCCGGGCCTAATATTTTTATAAAATTATAAAGTCTGATTATTCGAATACTTAAATAAAAATTAAATTAATAATAAAAATAATATAAAACTTATAATCTCATTCAATTAAGTAGAGTTTTGATGTTCCTTATTTAATTTATTTGAAAAGAGAGTTTTTAACTTTTAAATAAGTAAAATAATATAATTTTAACTAAGTAAAATTTGTGATTTGAAAAGAAAAAAGGAAAAGAGAACGGGTCGGGCCGGCCTATTGGGCCGAACTCAAAGCCCAAGTTCGGCCCATGGGCTTAGTCGGGCTAGGTTTTTAGGTCCTACTAAAAATTCATGGGTCGAAAAGAGTCTCGCGGTCTGGCCCAAAATCGGGACATGCCCGTAGGCCTGTCGGGCCGGTCCGGTACATTAACATATACAGCCCTACCGATTATTATTTACCGATTTCGATAAAAGAAAAACTTAATGCACTTTTGTATTGCACTTTAAGTGTAATATGACTAGGCAATAGTACATGTGGCACCCCTCACATGGGGAGTGATAAAGTGACAACCCAATTGTTAGATGCCACATAGACTATTGTCTAGTCATATTGCACTTAAAGTGCAATACAAAAGTGCACAAAGTCTTTCTCTTTCGATAATATTTTTAATATAAGCTTATGAAAGCGTCCATCCCTAAAAGAGGTCAAAATGCCAAACCCTTATCGCCCATCGTGCTGCATTCGTATCTTCTCCTCCATCCCTCAAACTCACAAAACAAAGCAACGGGCAGGAGGCGAACGCGACGTTGTTGAGGTGCCATCTTTATGTCGCTACTCTCACTAGTTCGATGCTATCGAGATGCCATCTTCGCAATTGCTCTTGCCCTTGCCCGTCGACTTGATGTTGTTGAGGTGCCAACCCTGAGCGATGACAATAGAGAGAGAGAGAGAGAGAGAGAGAGAGAGGAGCACAACTGCAACAGAGAGCCACTGCCGCATTCCCCTCCTCTTTGGAAGGATAGAGAGAGGAGCACAAATGCACAATCACAGCAGAAGGCCACTGCCATGTCACCCTCCTCTCTAAAAGAGAGAGAGAGAGAGAGAGAGGGGAACACAGCCATAATAGGGAACCACCACGACGTCGCCCTTCTCTCTGACAGCCACAGGCCACTGTGCTTCTCTCAGTCATGCATTTTGATTGGGCTCCTTAGTGGTAACTTGAGTTTTTCTCTCCATCGACCTTATCTCCTGCACCTTCTCTCCATCGCCTCTGTCATCGACAACTGTCCCCAGCAAGATAGTCGCCAAAACAGCTTTCTCTATCAAAATATATTTATTTTTATTCTATTTTAGTTAATTTATTTGTAATGTTCAAACATTGAGCTGTTAAACTTATTATTAAGTTTTGGAGTTAGATTTGTTTTAAGACCATCCTAAGTTTTGGACTCAACTCAACGTTATTACAGTTTATCAATTTCTGGTCAAAGGGGCCCGACTATGAGCGCGACCGCCACCCACAAGCCCTTGTCTGTTTTAAACTTCGCAGCCGGCTGCCGCAGATCCTGATTCGGCGGCGGCGTCGGGAAGGAACACGGGAAGGCGGAATGGACGCCGAGCCGCTCGCCACCGGCGGCCACCTCCAGATGGAAGGCGTCGTCGACTACCGCGGCCGACCTATCACCTCCAGATCCGACTCCGGCGGCTGGATCTCCGCCTTCTTCATCATCGGTACGGTGCTCTTCCCAGAAGACCCTCTTGTTGGTTCTTTTGGCGGGGCAGTTCCGTTTGGGGAGTGTTTTCGATCTCTGTCTCCTGTGATCTGCCCTGCTGTCGAGTGACGTCGGATGGCTCGGCGATGGCGCCCGCCCGCCCGCTGGTGGTTTCGGTGCTGCAGGAGTGGAGATCGCGGAGAGGTTTGCCTACTACGGGGTCTCCTCCAATCTCATCACCTACCTTACGGGGCCGCTCGGCGAGTCCACTGCGTCCGCCGCTGCCAACGTGAACGCGTGGAGCGGCGCGGCCTCGATGCTTCCCCTCATCGGCGGCTTTCTTGCGGATTCCTACATCGGGCGGTACCGTACGATCGTCCTCGCCTCCATTCTTTACGTCCTGGTAGCGTTCGCCTCCGCGATTTATCCTTTGGATAATTACAATTAGCCCGTTGACTTCGTCTTCACCGTCCAATCACTACATCTGCGTAGCGTGGTTCTGAATCCTCCTCATCAAGCGGCACCACATACGGTGTGGAATTTTTAATAATCGTCTCTTTTGACCTCAATTTTTTCGAAATAATTATATTTTTTCGGAACAATCCATTGAATGCGTGTTACTATACTTTGCATGATAGGCATAATTTTTTGGATAAAGTGAAGAAAAGAACAGTTTTGTTCATTTAGACATCAACTTTTCATTCATAATTATAGAGAAATTTGGGTTGCTCTATATTACTGAATAAAGAGATATTGTGAAGCTCCAGATCTCCTATCGCGAAATAATATGACCATGTATTCTCCAACAAGTGTCTGGTGATGTATCAAAATATAATCCTGGGGCAATGGATCTGCGAAATCTTCAGGATTTAGGTACCCAAAAGCTGTCCAGGCTGGTTTAGGTGCTCTTTGGATACTCATCACAAACATGTTTAGGTTTATCTTGAACTAGTTTTATAGTGTAACCTTAGTTTAGATAATTAAAATTGAGTTTATCATAAACTCAAAATTCCTTCATAAACTTTTTCTTTTCATAAACCTACTCTGAGTTGGTTTACTGTGAAGTTTCTTTCTGTAATTTGACAAACTCACTTGTGTTTAAGAAAAATTTCATACATAAGTTAATAGAAAATAAGTTTACAATAAGTTGAATCCAAAGATTCTAAACAGGCTCTTAAAATTTCGTATCATTGCGATTGTGGTGAATTTGGAGCTGACCAAATTCCGACCAATTCTGTTTCTGATTTGAGCCGAGTGCAGACTAACCCCCTGTTGCAACTCAACACATCTACCAAGATATGCTCCAGAATTGTTTTTTTTATTAATTTTTCTTAAAATTTCTTTGGCCAATGATTCATGTAATGATTCACTAGATGCCTTCAATTGCCATTGCAGGGACTGGGAATGCTCACATTATCTGCAGTCGCTCCCTTCCTCCGCCCTCCCAGGTGCAGCAAGGCGATCGATTCTGAGGCTTGTCTTCCTACCCAATTCCAGGTCGCATTTTTCTACTTCTCGGTGTATCTGGTGGCATTTGCACAGGGCGGCCACAAGCCGTGCGTGCAAGCATTTGGAGCTGATCAATTCGACGAGAACGATCCGAAGGAAAGCAAGTCCAAGAGCTCATTCTTCAATTGGTGGTACTTTGGGATGTGCTTTGGCACAACATTCACTCTTCTGATCTTGAACTACGTTCAGGACTACATCAGCTGGGGCCTTGGCTTTGGATTGCCTTGTGTGTCCATGGTGATCGCCCTTGTTATCTTCCTGATGGGTACCAGAACATACCGTTTCTATGTCCTCTCAAGTAAAGGCCCATTCACTGAACTCGTTCAAGTGTGTGCCAAAGTGTGGAAGAGCTTGCAGAACCGATGTTCCTCAGATAGAACGAGTCCCAATATGAAGGAGGTTGTAGCAAAGGAAGCACTTCTTCCTAAAGTTGCTCATTCATTCAGGTAAAGCCACTACAATGTCCCCCCCCCCTTCTTTGTTCATTCATCTATTTGCATAGGTGTGTTGCACACAGCGGAACTTTCCATGTCAAAATTTTTTACTCAGACATTAGCTAATCACCATTTTAAGGGTAATATCTTCGCATCACATCACAACCACGCAAAATTGGTTGGATATGGGTTATCATCATCATCAGAGTCTTATCCCATTATTTAGGGTCGGCTACATGAATCCTTTTCCGCCAAAGATTTCTATCAAGTGCTATAGTCGTGTTTAAACTCAAAAAGTCCAAATCCTTCTTAATAACATCGCACCATCTCATTTTATGCCTTCCCCTAGCTCTTTTACTAGCATTCACTAAAATTTGGTCACATCTTTTAACCGGCGCCGAGTTAGGGCGACGGTACACGTGTCCAAACCACCTAAGTCTATTTTCTCTCATTTTTCTATCAATTGGAGCTATCCCCAGATCCTCACGGAAGCGCTCATTCCTAATCTTATCTTTCTTAGTCTTACCACACATCCATCTCAGCATTCTCATCTCTGCTACACATATCTTGTTTACGTGTTCCTTTCGCACTGCCCAACACTCCGTGCCATATAATAATGCAGGCCTCACTGCCGTTCTATAAAACTTTCCTTTAAGTTTCACTGGTATACGACGATCGCAAAGGACTCCTGATGCACTTCTCCAGTTTACCCAACCTGCCTTAATCCTGTGTGCCACATCGTCATAAAGCTCCCCATTCTCTTGGATGATAGATCCCAAGTATCGAAAGCTACTACTCTTAGAAATATCTTGACCATCAATTTGAACCACATTTCCTTGAGGAACCCTTTGATTACTATAATTACAGTGCATACTAATTTTAAAACCTTTAGACTCCAAAGCGTGTCTCCAACTTTCTAACTTAACATTTAAACCATCAATACTCTTCTTAGATCATGTCAACAACTTTTGGGTTATCAGGATGGCAATTTATGTTGCAAAGTATATGTTTCTTCTTAGATCATGTCAATAACTTTTGGGTGTACACAGGTCCGTTGACGGCGGCCAATGTTCAACTCTGAGTGAGCAAGATAATGAAGAATGTGGAACACTGCAAGAACTATTCAGATTGTTTCCGATATGGGTGACCTGTTTGATATATGCGGTCGTGTTTGCACAGTCATCGACATTTTTTACCAAGCAAGGCAGCACCATGGACAGGAGAATAACCCCGACTTTCCTAGTTCCCCCTGCAGCACTGCAGAGCTTCATTAGCGTCTCAATTGTCGCCTTTGTGCCCATCTACGACCGTGTTATTGTTCCCACAGCCAGAATGTTCACTGGGATACCATCGGGTGTGACTATGCTTCAAAGAATCGGCATCGGGATGCTTCTCTCAGTTGTGGCCATGGTAACAGCTGCTTTTGTAGAGATAAAAAGGCTCCAAACCGCTAAGGATTTTGGGCTTATTGATCAACCCAAGGCAATGGTTCCCATGAGCTTGTGGTGGTTAGTTCCCCAGTACATCCTGTACGGGATTTCTGAAGCTTTCACCATGGTGGGATTGCAAGAGTTCTTCTATGACCAAGTGCCTGATGGGTTGAGGAGCCTGGGCTTGGCTCTTTACTTGAGCATATTTGGGATTGGGAGCTTCATTAGTAGTTTCCTTGTATCAGTGATCGACAAGGTGAGCCGCAGAAGTGGGGAGAGTTGGTTCTCCAATAACCTCAACCGCGCACATCTCGATTACTTCTATTGCCTCCTCGCTGGGCTCAGTGCTGTGCAGCTACTCATCTATCTGTACGTTGCTCGTGCCTTCCGCTACAAGAGGAAAGGTAATTGTGTAGTATGAAGAAACTTTCAACTATCTTCACTGTCTCTTTGTACAACATTTCTTAGACATGAATCCTTGTTTTATCTTAATCAAGCTTGGTTAAAATAGCATTCCAAGCCCTTTGAATGTCCAATTAACTGCTTTTGGACCCAGTCAACATAGGCCTGCGGGCCTCAGCGCCGCTCCGAGTCCTGATATCCTCAAAGGATGTGGAATTTTGTACATTTATGTAATAGAAGTATATTAGCAGCACCAATACTCAAAATACCCTTTCCACTAAGGTGGAATGCCTTGAAGAGACAGTTGCCGTGGGATAGAACGAGTCCAAATATGGTGGAGGTTGAAGTAGAGAAAAGCCTTCTTCCTTAGGCGGCGCATGATCCGTCCATGTAGGCAATTAATTAAGAGTTTCTTAGTTTTTATAGTGTCTTGCCTGTCATTTCAATGGTACTAATTAGAACTGCAAGTCGAATTTAAACTCAAAAAAAAATTTTATTTCGATAATCGAAATATAGTTTCGATTTCGATTCCGATAAAATCGGAATGGTTAATTTCGATTTTGATTATATTATCGGAATTAAAATTATGATAAGCTAAGGTGTTTACCATGACATTATTTTTTTTTTTTTTTGAGTTTTTTGATAATTTATCAGAATATCTAATTCTGATTTCGATTCCGATTATTTTTTTAATTTCGATTACGATTTTAATAATTTATCAGAATATTCGATACTGATTTTGATATACTATCGATATCATTTTTTAATTTCAAAATCGATAATTTTTATCGGAGTTAGATCGAAATTTTAAAAATTTGAATTCTATTTGCAGTCTTAGTACTAACCTTCTTGTGATCAAATCAGAGAGCCAATTTTTGCCAAGCTATTGATCATTCATGTGATCAGAACCACCCTAGATTACTTGGATATCCGACTTATGAGGAGGACGACCATTTAACAATTTTCTTCGCCATTGCAAACCTGCAAAGCACTTCTTGTGCACTTTATGCAGGTCTGTTGAGAGCTACCAATATTGTTTGTCTCTGAGAGAGCAAGACAACAAGGAATGCACAGTAGGAACGCTGCAAGGGTTGCTCAGGTTGTTCCTCATCTGAACTTCTTATTTGATATGAGAAACGGTTGATCTTAGTGCACATCTCGATTGGAGTGTATAAGAGAGAACATGAAGGAGAGGAGGCCCTCTTCCTCCACCACGCGCCACACTCCACCTTTGTGCATATCTTGTGGTTCATTCATCGGTGGGTGTGCCACTTTCTTTATGGTTTTAAAAAAAGTGGGAGTGAGAAAGATATTATAATTCTTCAAAGACAAATGGCCGGATGTGTCTAATTTAATATGCATTGTTTGATTTGACATACGCTGTATGCACAGATCTCAACCCTCTTCACCGAGCAAGGCATGCAGCACCATGGACCGGAGAATCGGCCCGACCTTCCTAGTGCCCTCTGCAGCACTGCAGAGCTTCATTAGCGTTTCCGTTGTTGCCTTCTTGCCCATCTACGACCGTCCATGTTAGGGTTGCAACCAGGTCGGGGTTCGGAATCAAAAACACAGATTTCGATTTCGATTCCGATAATTGAAATATAGTTCCAATTCTGATAAAGTCGAAATGGTTAATTTCGATTTTATTCTAATTTCGATAATATTATCGGAACCGAAATTTCAACAAACTAAGGTGTTTATTATGATTTTACATTTTGAGTTTACGAATAATTTATCGGAATAACCGCTATCAATTTTGATTCCAATTATTTTTCAATTTTGATTTTGATTCTGATAATTTATCGAAATATCTAATTCCGATAAACTATCGGTATCATTTTTTAATTTTGAAACTGATGATTTTTATCAAAATCGAGTCGAAATATTGAAATATTGGGTTCTGTTTACAGCCCTAGTGCATGTTATCGTTCTCATCGCCAAAACTTTCACAGGGATACCATCAGGTGCGACCCATACTTCACAACATCGGCATCAGGATGCTTCTCTCAATTGTGACCATGGTGGTGTCTGCTCTTGTAGAAACAAGAAAACTCCAAATTGCTGGAGATTTCGAGTTGATTGATCTGTCGAGCCACAGTAGTCCCATGAGCTTGTGGTGATTACTTCCTCAGCACCAATGGCAGATCCAAAAAAAAAAAATAGAGGGGGCAACATATATTTTGGATATAAAAATATTAATATCTAACATTAGAAATAAAAATATATCAAAGTGATTTTATTTTTAATCTAAAAAAAATCATAAAACAACCAATGTCCTTTTTCTTTGCTTCACAAAAAATAGGAAAAAAACTTTATAAACATTATCAAAGTTATTCTTGACACTATAAACACTTCTCCTACTTATAAGATTAACACAATAAACTTAATAGCTATCAGTCCACAAGGGGAAAAAAAAAAAGCCAAGTCTCTGGATATTGTATACTAGTTTGGCCACTAAACAAACATGTTTACTCGATTTGGATTACCTATTAAACATGTTGGACATTTTGAGCTCTAATGAGTCTTGGAGGTCTCAATCAGAAAAGAGAAACATTTGTCTCGGGGCAAAAATATACAACGTAAACACATGTAGGGTGGGTCTCGCTGCTGTTCATGTTTCTATGGACACAAATTCGAGTATTTTTTCTTTTACCGGACAACAACTTTTTTCTCAAAACAAAATGATTTAATAACTCTCTTTCTTGACACTTTTTTAACACACCAATGAACATTCACCACAACCCTCTCCTTTATTAAGTCTTCATCCTCTTCCTCTAAGTGATGATGTGGCATATTTTTATTGGCTAGAGTTAAGTATGGTGTCAAGAGGGAAAACTAGAAAGAGAAGTGCTAGCTACCTGGGCGCCCGAGTAGTTGGCTGAGTTGGATCGGCCGCGCGGCCGACCTGATTGGTCGGCCGCACGTGGGCCCCGTGAGGGCGGCGTGGGGTCCACACGTGGCCGACCAATCAAGTCAGTTGCGTGGCCGATCCAGCTCAATTGGGTTACTCGGATGCCCGAGTAACCAACATTTCTGATAAAATCGAAATGGTTAATTTCGATTTTATTTTGATTCCGATAACATTATCGGAACTGAAATTTCAACAAGCTAAGGTGTTTACCATGATTTTGCATTTTGAGTTTACGGATAAGTTATCAGAATAATCGCTATCAATTTTGATTCCAATTATTTTTCAATTTTGATTTTGATTTTGATTCTGATAATTTATCGAAATATCTAATTCCGATAAACTATCGGTATCATTTTTTAATTTTGAAACTGATGATTTTTATCAAAATCGAGTCGAAATATTGAAATATTGAGTTCTGTTTACAGCCCTAGTACATGTTATCGTTCTCATTGCCAAAACTTTCACAGGGATAGGCGCAACCCATACTTCACAACATCGGCATCAGGATGCTTCTCTCAATTGTGACCATGGTGGTGTCTGCTCTTGTAGAAACAAGAAAACTCCAAGCTGCTGGAGATTTTGAGGTGATTGATATGTCGAGCCACAGTGGTCCCATGAGTTTGTGGTGATTACTTCCTCAGCACCAATGGCAGATCCAAAAAAAAAAAAAAAGAGGGGGCAACATATATTTTGGATATAAAAATATTAATATCTAACATTAGAAATAAAAATATTATCAAAGTGATTTTATTTTTAATCTAAAAAAAATCATAAAACAACCAATGTCCTTTTTCTTTGCTTCACAAAAAAATAGGAAAAAAAACTTTATAAACATTATCAAAGTTATTCTTGACACTATAAACACTTTTCCTACTTATAAGATTAACACAATAAACTTAATAGCTATCAATCCACAAGGGGAAAAAAATAGCCAAGTCTCTGGATATTGTATACTAGTTTGGCCACTAAACAAACATGTTTACTCGATTTGGATTACTTATTAAACATGTTGGACATTTTGAGCTCTAGTGAGCTTTGGAAGTCTCACTCAGAAAAGGGAAACATTTGTCTCTGGGCAAAAAATATACACGTAAACACATGTAGGGTGGGTCTCGCTGTTGTTCATGTTTCTACGGACACAAATTCGAGTATTTTTCTTTTATCGGACAACAACTTTTTTCTCAAAACAAAATGATTTAATAACTCTCTTTCTTGACACTTTTTTAACACACCAATGAACATTCACCACAACCCTCTCCTTTATTAAGTCTTCATCCTCTTCCTCTAAGTGATGATGTGGCATATTTTTATTGGCAAGAGTTAAGTATGCTGTCAAGGGGGAAAATTAGAAAGAGAAGTGCTAACTACCCGGGCGTCCGAGTAGTTGGCTGAGTTGGATCGACTGTGCGGCCGACTTGATTGGTCGGCCGCACGTGGGCCCCGCGAGGGCGACGTGGGGTCCACACGCGGCCGGCCAATCAAGTCGGTCGCGTGGTCGATCCAGCTCAGCTGGATTATCCGGGCGCTCGAGTAACCAACATTTCTCAAGTAGAAAAACCAATTTTCATCCCCGAAAGCCAAGGGACGAAAGATCTGACACCCGGCGGGCCAAAACGGGCTGGCCCAGCTAAAACACGGGCCCTGTTAACTGGGCTGGTCATGGGCCTTGGACGCGAGCTCCACCCCGGCGCTTGACTGCCCAGCCCGTGGGCTTGCGGGCCGGCCCAGCCCGTTGAGACCCCTAAAACGACGACAGCCCTGACGGGCGGCTAGCAGCTCCCATAAAACTATGAGTTAAGATGATAAGTTTCGAGGAACAGCTCCAAGCTGGGTCTTTTGCCTCTTAAATTAATCCTCGCCAGTGGGATTGGGGGTTAACGGGGAGCAGGAATGGACGTCCGCCACCTCCCAATGGAAGGCGTCGTCGACTACCGCGGCCGGCCGATCACCTCCAGGTCCACCTCCGGCGGCTGGACCTCGGCCCTCTTCATCATCGGTGCGGTGATCTGATCTCCCGGGAAGCTCCTCTTTTTTGTCTATTTCGTTTTCTAAGGAATCGCTCAGCTCAGTTCTTCCTCGCCGCTGGCGGTCGCGGTGCTGCTGTTGCTGCAGTGGTGGAGATAGCGGAGAGGTTCGCGTTCTACGGCGCCTCCTCTAACCTCATCACCTACCTGATGGGGCCCCTGGGCGAGTCCACTGCGTCCGCGGCGGCCAACGTGAACGCGTGGAGCGGCGTGGCCATGATGCTCCCTCTCGTCGGCGGCTTCCTCGCCGACGCCTACATCGGGAGGTACCGCACCATCGTCTTCGCCTCTCTCCTCTACGTCCTGGTGCGTCACCCCCAACCCCTGCTCCTTGCCCTAGAGTAATCTTTAAGGGGTGATTCAGTAGTGTAGATCGCGTGGACATCAATGGCTCTTTTTGATCAGGGAAAAGACAGGAAGCACTGTTTGTGGGGAGTAATGGCGTCATCTGGTTTGGCAGGGACACTGGGAAGAACAAGAACCCATCCTTCCCGTGGCATTTCCCAAGGTTGGGAAAGCAGGAATGCAGGACGCCCTTACTCCTCCCCTTAATGTTTCTTACCCTTTTTGCTCCCTGCTCAAAAGAGTCATTGTTCTAATGGCCAAGGAATCGACCGCATGGATCTCCTCATGCGCTCGAACCAATGGAATTATTTACCCAGTAATATGTTTTGCTTGAAATTTTTCTGGCAAAACGCTTCTTGTAATCAGTGCAGGGGTTAGCCATGCTGACATTATCAGCAACAGTTCCCTTCCTCCGCCCTCCCACCTGCGGCACCACGCGCAAATCCGAAGATTGCACGCCTACCCGGTTCCAAGTCGCTTTCTTCTTCTTCTCAGTGTATCTGATGGCGCTCGCAGAGGGCGGCCACAAGCCCTGCGTGCAGGCGTTTGGAGCCGACCAATTTGATGGGAACGACCCCGAAGAATGCGAGTCCAAGAGCTCCTTCTTCAACTGGTGGTACTTTGGGATGTGCGGCGGCGTAACACTCACCCAAATGATCTTGAGCTATGTTCAGGACAACATAGGTTGGGGCCTTGGCTTTGGCCTGCCCTGTGTTTCCATGGTGGCCGCCCTGGTCATCTTCTTAACGGGTACACGGACGTATCGATTCTACATGCTCTCAAGTGACAGCCCATTCAATGAGCTTGCTCGAGTCTGTGCCAAGATGTGGAATGCCTTCAAGAACCGGCTTTCCTCAGATGGAATGAATCCCAACACGAAGGAGATCGAAGCAAGGGAAAGCCTTCTTCCTCAAGTAGCCCACGATCCGTCCAGGTGATGGGCCCTTGGGAACGTGTTTTATCTTCTTTACTCGTGCAAATACTTACCTTGTTCACTCCACGCAGGTCTGTTGATGGTTGCCGGCGTTCGTCTCCGAGCGAGCAAGACAACAAAGAATGCAAAGCCGAAACGCTGCGAGGGTTGCTCAGGTTGTTCCCCATTTGGGCATCCTGTTTGACGTATGCTGTCGTGTTTGCGCAGACGTCAACCCTCTTCACCAAGCAAGGCAGCACCATGGACAGGCGAATCGGCCCGACCTTCCTAGTGCCCCCTGCGGCACTGCAGAGCTCCATTAACGTTTCAATTTTCACCTTCTTGCCCATCTACGACCGTGTCATCGTCCCCATGGCCAGAACCTTCACCGGCACGCCGTCCGGTGTGACCATGCTTCAAAGAATCGGCGTCGGGATGTTTCTCTCAGTTGTGACCATGGTGGCGGCTGCTATCATAGAAACAAGACGACTCCAAACTGCCAGGGATTTCGGGCTGATTGATCTGCCAAAGGTTACCGTTCCCATGAGCTTGTGGTGGTTGCTTCCTCAGTACGTTCTGTATGGGATCTCGGACGCTTTCGCCGTCGTGGGACTGCAAGAATTCTTCTATGATCAAGTGCCCGATGGACTGAGGAGCCTTGGCGTGGCTCTGTTCTTGAGCATTTTTGGGATTGGGAGCTTCATCAGTACTTTCCTTGTGACGGTGATCGAGAAGGTGAGCAGCAGAAGCGGGGAGAGTTGGTTCTCCGATAACCTCAACCGCGCACACCTTGATTACTTTTATTGGCTCCTTGCTGGGCTCTGTGCTGTGCAGCTGCTCATCTATCTGTGCATTGCCCGGGCCTTCAGCTATAAGAGGAATGTGAACGGTGGAGTGTGAAGAAATTTTCAGGTACTCCTTCACAATCTCTTTTGTATTCGTGTAAAGGTAAATTAATTAGAAGTCTCTGACTGTAGTCTTTACTGTAATATAACTTAACGTATACTGTAACAGGTAATAACATTTACTGTAATAAGTTACACTTCATATAAAGATAGACGTAGAAATTTTATTTAGTAAGATCATTTATAAAGGTGACCCGTTGGTCATCCAGTAAAATCATCTATCTTAAAAAAAAATCAGTTGATCACAAAAGAGATATTTTGATATTTTTTAATTCAGTGTCGCGTGACTCCACTGACTTAAGGTTGGGTTTGTCTATATGCTCATCTTAATTAATTAACCTTGGTCTAGGCAGCATTCCACAAAGACTCCCTTTGATCTGACGGAGAACGCCACAAAGAGAAAATACATAAAAATACTGGGGATGGAATATGAAAAGTGTTTTTCTTTCACTGGGTTTTTTTTTTTTTTTGGTAGACAGATACTGTCTCACTTAAATATATATATAAATTAATATGAGATTGCATACAGATATCTGAAATGAGTAGTATAAATCCATCCTAAGATCGGGAAAAAAAAAATTCTCATGGGATATGTGGACGATCCGTTTCGCCTTCGCAATGTCCCCGTGTCGACTGTGGGTGTCCTCCGGAGGCTCGCGGACGTCGTTGGTCTCTCGTTGGCGATGATGGGTTGCTGGTTGACCTCGTTGACTCCTCGGTTGACTAGGTTGACTGAGGAGGAAACAAAGAAAACCAGAGATGAAAAGGGAGGTTTGTGATCGCCAGGGCCTTACCTTGCCCAATGGAGTGTTTTGACCACGTTGTTGTAGCAGCCTCGTGCAGCGGACGGAGATGGGGCTTCAACTTCTCCTCCTTCGGCCGGCCAAAGGAAGAGAGTTCCACGGTCACGTTCACAGTGTTCATGCCACAAACAAAGTTCTATTAGACTCAAATGCAGTGTAGTAAATGTTCAAAACGAAGAAAGGAAGCCCAAAAGGCGAGTCCCGTACCGGTTGTGGACTTGAGAAGATGGGTGGCCAAATATTATGACTACCCTTTTTCCTTCGTTTTTGGTTGGGAAACCTCTTTCTAGGTGTGTAGGAAGGTGCCCTACATGCCTAAAGTGTGTGGGAAAGTGTATGTGACATACAAGATATTGAAGTAGAGGAAAGGAAAGAGAGGAAGAGGAAGGAATTGATCCTCGTCGTTGGCGTTGTTGGCTCCTTGCAGGGCTCCTCCAGCTCCAAAAGAACCCTTCTAGACGTCCCAAATGAGGAGAGAAAGGAGAGGATGAATGGTGGAAGATATGGTGCAAGTTTCTCTCTCTTCTCTCAAAATGGCAGCATATGGACGTCCAGCCTCCCCCTCCTCTGGCTCAGAGGGCTCAAAGGGAGGTTGTATAGACAGTGGAGTTCGGGTTGAGAGCCTTGGATGCTCAAGTGTGAAGAAACACAGCACACTTGGCAATCCATGCATTAAGGTCCAACCAATGGGGAGAGGCCAAGTAGGATTTTTACTGGGTCAATGGGGTGCCTAGGTGGCCCATATACCCGTTGGGAACGGTCACATGCGTTGCATGGCCGAGAGAATGGTGCAAGTGGGCTAGAATCTCGGGGTAGCTGTGCAGACTAGGTAAACGACATTGACGTCCATGGATCAGGCCGCCAACCGCATGCAGACGTCTATGGATGTGGACGCCAAGATGGGTCAGCGTCTAGGGGGATTGCCGCCAACCAGTAGTCGGCGGCCATCGATGCTGCCGTCTACATGGTATCCGAGGCTGGTCAAACAAATGGTCAAACGAGGCTTAATGGGCCAAAAGAGCCTTGCGGAAGATGGGCCAAATCGTGCGTCTACAGGATATAGTGCGTTAGAGGCCAAAAGCCATCGCAAAATAGTTTGTAACCTGATACCAAATTTTGGCACACAATGAGTATGCACCATATGAGCCCTTTTTTTATGAAGTGTTTTCTCAATTTTGGCTATCAGATAATGATGTGATATATTTTTTATTTATTGGTGTCAAGAATGGATGTTAGTTTGTTTTCAAAGCTATATCCTAGTGTGAAGGTAGGCTTGGTGGCAGCAACCTTGCCTTACAAAACCCAAAAGTAAAAGCAACCCACAAGGAAGTAGGACTGTTCATATTTCGGGTCAACTCGAAAATTTGAACCGGATAGATCAGTTTAGGTTGATTCGGTTCTATTCGATTTAAGAGACTCTCTTGGTTCAATTCGATTTTTTATTGTGAAATCGAGTTGAATCCAATGTATATATAATTAATAGTATATAATTACACAATAGATCCTATGGCGTGGTTGATTAGTGCATTTGATTTCTTTAATAGATTAATAGATTGTGAGCTCAAACCACATATGTGCCTTAAAACTTATTTTTGTCATTTTAGTTCTGTTTGATTCGGTTTACTAAAAGACTCGGTTGCAAAACAATGGGGTGAAACCGACCCATATTCGCCTCGAGGGAATGAAAAAAGTCAATGGATACATTTGTTCATTATTGATGACTTCTTGAAGAAGGTGACAAGGTAAGATTTCAAACTACAACAATTGAACAATCATCAAAGCGAGATGAAATACTCATGAGGAAATAGGACAAGAAATGCTGATTTAAAAATCGAACAAAAGGCAAATTTCCCGTATGAAGAGGGAGTGGGGATAAGCACAAAACAACTAGTTCTAAGAGGGGTTCCAAGTCATCAGCTCGACAACAGAGGCCAATAGATCGCAACCATAACTATCAAGCAACTATGGAGAGGGCAGTGGAAGAAGAAGACGCGCAACACAAGAAACTAGGGGTGAACACGGTTCGGTTCGATCCGGTTGGCTTATTTTTTGGCCAAACTAAACTGAACTGAATCCCGAGGCCAAATCGAACCAAACCGGTTTAAACCGAAGTTTAATATCTTTAATATCATAAGCTCGCGCATGCCTCAGTGGCTAAGGCGCGCACGCTTCCTGTTGGCGGTCAAGGGTTCGAATCCCTGCTCCGCCACCTTTTGCTATAGTAATTTCAATTTTTGACCAAAAAATCGCGCCGGAGGAGACGCTAGCGCAGGCGGCTTTATTGCATACGCTAGCCAACCACACTACAGTTCGTTTGAATATATATTATACTTCTAATATATATATTCGGTTTATTCAATTTCAGAAAGTGAAACCGAACTGAACTGTGCAGGATCCCGAACTGAACCGAATCGGTCTGTTCGGTTCGATTTTTCGATTTGAACTGAATTCTGAACAGTCCTACAAGAAACAACCAAACAAACAAGATTGCCATGGTGGCCAAAGCCCACTAGAATCTCGAGGAGGAGCCGATTGTGTCAACCACATGCTAGAGATGACAGTATTCCCCTAGATAAGGGCCAATTGACCTTAATGCACAAAATTCTTCTTACCTAGATAAGAATTATCGAATAAGTTGAAGCTACTTGAATCTCAAGGAAATGTCAACAACATCAACCAAGCCTTCAATAAAAATCTCTCTCAAAAGAGAGGAGAACAACATAAAACAGAGGAAGGTTAGATGTAGTACTATAAATAGTACTCGAATATCTGATTATTTGATCCGATTACTATAAAAAATATATAGGATATAGAAATACTAAAACCACCGATAAACTATCGGATTTGGAATCAGATGTTTCCGATAAACTATCGTAATCGGATACGAAAAGTCCTAATTCCATATTCGATTACTATTTACCGATTTCGATAATGTTTTTAATATAAGCTTATGGAAGCGTCCAACTCCATCCCTGCCATCTTTAATGTCTCTACTCTCGCCTAGTCCTGCCCTTGTTGTCACTCACCAGTTCGATGCTACTGAGGTGCCATCTTCTCAATTGCTCTTGCTCTTGCCCTCGCTCGTTGACTCGATGTTGTTGAGGTGCCAATCTCGAGCGAAGATAATAGAGTGAGAGAGAGAGGAGCACAACTGGAACAGAGAGCCACTGCCGCATTGCCCTCCTCTTTGGAAGGATAGAGAGAGGAGCACAGTCACAGCAAAAGGCCACTGCCATGTCACCCTCCTCTTTGAAAGGAGAGAGAGAGAGAGAGGAGTACAGCCACAACAGAGGACCACCACGACGTCGCCTTTCTCTCTGGCAGCCACAAGCCTTAGTGCTTCTCTCAGGCATGCATTTTGACTGGGTTCCTTGGTGGTAGCTTGAGTTTTTCTCTCCGTCGGCCTCATCTCCTGCACCTTCTCTCTATCGCCTCTGTCCTCGACAACTGTCTCCAGCAAGATAGCCGCCAGCAGCTTTCTCTAGCAAAATAGGTTTATCTTTATATTCTATTTTAGTTAATTTTTTTGTAATGTTCAAACATTGAGTTGTTAAGTTTATTATTAGTTTTGGAGTTAGATTTGTTTTAAGACCATCCTAAATTGGGTTATTTTTTATGTTTTTTTTTAGTTATATCTGCTTGCAAGTTGTAATGTTCCAACAAGTGCTGTTAAATAGTATTATCCGAATTCTGAATCCATTTTGTCCGATTTTGAATCCCTACACTATTCAATTTTCGAATCTGATTTTTTATCATCTGAAGAGATGGATTTGGACACGGAAATAGCAATTTCCGTATCCGATTTTGATTTTGCTATTATTCGATAATCTTATCGAAAATGAATACAAAAACAATAGTTTTTGCATTCGGATCCAACTTGTTTACAGTCTTATAGGTAGGGACGATTTGTGGGGTGGATGTCTATCACATGAAGCTCGGCCGTTGACTTTCGTTGTAATCACAAAATCTCAATATTGATATTCAGAAGTTTAATGTCATAAGCAATAAGAATTTCAATTTAGAAATCGATGTGAGACTAAATATCTAAATTCCAACATCCAACTAAGATGGGCCATGGAAATTAATTGAGTAAAGATAGAAAGAAGTGGAGTAGGGCCCAAACCCATGCTCTAATATCAAGTTAAAATTTTAATATTAAATTGTGCTTTCCAACTCAAAATTTTAAGTGATGAGTGGCGAGGACACTACTACTATAAGCACAAAAAATTGTCTCTTTTGAATGTGGGATTATTCTAACATACTATCATAACCAAAGTATAATATGGGTTACTCATCTCGTGTTCATAGCCCACGTGATAGAGTTTAATAAAAATCAACCTGCATGTAAGCGGACATGTTAGAATAGTCTCATATTAGAAAGTGATAAAATATCTCTTGTGTTTATAATAGTGGTGTCTCTCCGCTCATCACCTTATATTTTTGAATTGGAAGGTCCAATCCAATATTAAAAATTTAGCAACTTGCAGTACAATCTTTTGCTAAAAATAGGTCGAATGGGCGCCGCCACCTCAACCAGCTCCTTATCTACTGACTCCGACCTTGGACTGATTCGAGGGGGTTATCACCTTCTCGGATGAAGATCATGTACGGGTCAAAATCCCACACATGGCTACACTGGTGGTTTCAACCACCATTAATCGTTGTAACGTTCACCAGATTTTAGTGGATAATGGTAGCACTCTCGATGTTCTATCGTACGAGTGTTTTCTCTTGATGGGACTATCTCCTGATCAATTGCTGCCAGTTCGAACACCTCTGTTCGGATTCTCTAGCATTTTGGTCCAGCCCATGGGTCACATCAATCTTCTCATCACCCTCGAGATCTCCCCAAGACATGTGACAAAGGTAGTGGACTTCTTGGTGATCAAACACATATCCGGTTACAACGCTATCTTCGGACATGGCCTGATCCGACAACAGAGAGTCGTTCCATCTTCTCTCCATCAGAAGATGAAGTCCCAACATCCCACAGCATCGGCAAAGTCCTCAAAAGCCAGGACATGTCGCATTGGTGTTATCTCACCTCAGTCAAAGGAAAAACGTTGGTAGCTAATGAAGAACCGATGTGGCAAGTTGCCGAGGATCCCATGACCAGTCGTAGGACACCTGTAGAGGACTTGTTGCCCATTAGTGTTGACGACAATCTCTAGCACATCCACTACATCAGCGCCCTCTTATCAGAGGAGAAGAGAACCCGATACAGGGAGTTCCTACTCACCAACCTAGACATTTTTGCCTGGTCGGACAATAATTGTAGTGACTCTGGATATTTATGCTATAAAAAGCTCCATATCTAGATCCGCATTTCGCGAACAAACTAAAGTCTTACAAGGGATATCTCACACACGTGTTCAATAAAAATATAAAAACAACCACATTGTATAAAAATACATAATAAAATACATGATCTCATATACAATCATAAAATTACATTGTCCACTATATTATTACGTGTTCAAAAAAAAAAGTACATAAGTTTGGGACATATCTTGAGATATACAAGAAGAGTCAAAGCTCACACAACTGTTAGTAGTACATGTAATCATCGAAGTGTATAGGTCCAAAAATATATTTTACGACCGGGGTGCAAAAAAAGTGGTGGTAAAGGCGTAGAGCGGATTCGAACCCAGGTGGCCTCGGGACATCTCAACTCCCCCACCATTCAAATAGATTACTCGTTACTCAAAAAAGGATATGACTATATCTTCTGTAACATTTTGAAAAGTGTATATATAACTTTAGCGTGTTGACATATCTTTTTTTTTTAATAGAGATAGGTTTACTGCACTGAGGGAACTACAGCTCTACCACATTTAAATATACTTCGCGAAGTCTATTGATCCATCTCGTGTGGCTCAATGTGTCATATTGTGCTACTTTCTTTTTATTTTGGAACCCGAATTTTTATTTTAACACTTAAATTTTTATTTTGACGCTCAATTCAACTCATTGTACCAAAAGAGAAATTTGAGTGTCAAAATAAAATTTTGGCCACTAAAATAAAAATTGGACTCCACAATTAAAAACAAAAGTGACATAGAGGTGCAGTGAACTGTGCGAGGTGGACAAACGGATTTTTCGAAGTACATTTAAACGTGATAAAATTGTACGTCCCTTAGTGTAATAAATATTTATCTTCGAAATATTATGTCTACACATAAGTGCATACACAAAAAGTTGATCAGTAGGTCCACTCTTTCATGTGTCTACGGATATTTTAATTCGCTTAGACATTTTTTTTCCGAATAACAAGTGTTTCTCAATTCAATGACCCCTATTTGTCTAAATGTGATCTATCGTTACTTTGCGTTTATCATATCTGGGAATACAAGAGCAGCTAGAACTTCGTCACATTTGCTGATGGTGAATCTCTAACTAACGAAATTGAAACCCAACTGATTCTGTTCGATACAAGTGTCACATGAATTTATTGTCTAATCATATTACACTTAAAGGACAATGTAAAAGTGCAATAAATCTTTCTCCTCTAACAAACAAACTGTCAAACCGTATTCCCCCTAACTGCTACATCTACCCGAGGCAAGGGTTCTCATGAGCTTGTGGTGGTGAACTCCTTCTGTATGAAATCTCAGAAGCTTTCACCGTGGTGAGGCTGCAACAATTTTTCTATGATTAAGTGCTTAAAGAGTTTAAAGAGTGCTCTTGGCATATATAAGGAAAAGATTTAAGATATGTTTGATAACCAAATAAATTCTGATCATTTTTTATAAAGAGATTTATCAATTTTGATCATTATTCTGTCGTTTTGATAAATAAAATAATTATCAGACACTTATCAACATTTATTAGTGATAAGTCTAACTCTCATTTTTAGCTGATAAAGTTATTTGAACTTATAAGAGGGCTCAAAACATTTCAAAGTGGAGATAAACTTTATTAATGATTCTGATGTGACATAAAATGACTCATTAATAATCTTGATATGACATAAAATAATCGATGTGACATAAAATTATCATACTTTCAAATATAGTACCAAAGTAAGAGGTAACTATTAGAGGGTTATTTTATCAGTAAATATTCACTTTGCGGATAACTTATTTTATTATCAAATCCGTCCTTAACTATCAACTGATCAAATAAAAAAAATTACTCAGTCAATCACTTCATCGACTAGGATGCAAATTTCTCAACAGTAAAGTTTTAACAAGAAAAATAGTTTAGTAACATCATTTGATAACACATCAAAATAACACATCAATCAAAATACATCACAACTTCATCATTTATGAGATATTTTTAAATTTTTTATTTCAATTATTGATGTGGCACGATTTTAATGGTGATATCACTTTAACGTGTTACCCAATGACATTACAAAATTATTTCTCTTTTGACAACTTTGGGGCGGTGCCCCACTAATAAAGTAGCTGACCTGGTAATTTTTTTACTCGACTAATGAGTCTCACGTCGGAACGAGGTCTCACATCCAGATCTCAGTAGGAGCAGATTTCGGGTCTCTGATGCCCTCAACAGTGCTCATCTTAATTGCTAACGTTGGCTCCTTGCTGTGCAGCTTGGTCGTCTTATTGTTCTATACTGGTGCCTTCCGCTATTAGAAGGAAGGGAATCCCATAGTACTGTGAAGAAACCTTTGATTATTTCCACGGTTTACGGAATCATTTCTTAATTAGGCAGCGTTTGGAACCGCTGCTGGGAACGTGACAATCGGTAAAAACCGATTTCACGGAATGTGCTGATATGGACGTGTTTTTGGGTCTCGCGGCGCTCGCGCCTTTCACATCGCGAGCGACGAGGTCACGTCCGCTCGCGAAATGTGAGTTAAATAATATATTTTTTGTCTTCTCTCGTCCCCGCGTCAGCCCGTGAAGCTGAGTTCATAAAAAAAAAATTTGTTTATTATTGCCTTCACCAAAATCTTCAAAAAGCGGAGTCTAACCTATTTTTCGGTGGCGAGGAGAGAAGGCAAGACGTCTCTCTATCTCTCTTTTCCCTGCAAAAAATGAGATTACATGGAAGTCGAAAAAGGCGGTGATATTTGGAAACGCCTCGATATTGTTAGAGATTTTGCAGTCAAAATCTCATCTAAAAACGTTTCCAAACGGTGCCTATGTTGACGGGAGAACCATTCCTTTTCACTGTACATATTTAACATTGCAGGGTGGTCCAAATCCGGATTCCGTCTATCAGAAAATTTTGATAAGAGAGGAACGATGGGTTTGATCTTACGTCCAGATTTCCAAGATTTTGTGAGCGATTTTATAAAGCATATGATAATAATTTGGAGAAACGCATGGCTGGTTTTTTTAAACAGGTGTGGACCCGTTTAAAATAGAACCACTGACCATCTTGTGCTCCTCGTGGCGGAAAATATTAGTTTTTGTAAATAATAAAAAAAACAACAACAACCGTTTGTAACTGTGAGACAATATATGTCCGTACGGACTTATAAACGTGTAAATCAACAAATGATGTGTGTGTTAAGAAAATTAATAAGAATGTTCAACGACGAAATCGACAAACACATCATAAAGAGAAATAACATGATTTATATTAGGACTGTAAACGGAACGAATATGAAAATACTTTTACATTCACATCGTGCTCTTCACATAGTTTCGTAGAATCTCAAATAAGAGCACCTACAATCTCCACGAACTAACCACGGAGTAAGAACATGGAGCAATAAACCCTAAAAAAACACTGCCATTGTCGAGAACACGTTCTCACGAACCATATCCAGTAGATGACAACGTCGAGCCAATTTGTCTAGTGATTAAGAAACCCTCCGATCAAAATATCCGGGAGTTGCGTAAACACATAATTTAACATGTTTATTTTGAGATGGATTATGTGAGTTCCGAAGATTAAAAAAAAATTCGGGGGGTTAAAACTATCCTTTCAAAAAACAGAGTGAGATAGTTTAATCTCACTCTTATTTTTTTTATTTCTAAAAATTTAAATTTTAACCGAATTAAGTAAACCGCTTTACCAATCGACTTATATTCTTAACCCTTTCAATACTCCTTTCTAACCTATCCCATATCTTAAACTAGTCTGTTTTAACCCCCCGACTCGTATTTGCGAACACGGACGTTCGCATAGACGTGAGTAGGGTTGCAAACGAACCAATACACTCAACAAGTAGCTCGAAACTCGGCTCGATAAAAACTCGACTCGGCTCGTTTATTAGATAAACGAGCCGAGCTTGAACAAAAATATAAGCTCGATTCATAAACGAGTCGAGCTTGAACAGAGATATGCTCGGCTCAAATACGTTCGCGAGCAGCTCGTTAAGATACTCCATAATATGCTCGTTAAAATACTTGATTAGTTACTTGTTAATATACTTGAACTATATTAATTTCTTATTATAAATATGAAAATATTAATATTTATTATTTTTAAAGAATTTTTGTTAAGGTACGAAATACTTATGAATATTAAAATGTAAAATATTAAATATGAGGGTGTGAATACACAAATTATGAAAGGAAGGGCTGTAGACGAACTAATACACTCGACAAGTAACTCAAATTCGACTCGGATGTTACTCGAATTTGACTCGTTTAGTAAAGTAAACGAGTCGAGCTCAAACAAAAATTTAAGCTCATTTCATAAACGAGTTGAGTATGAGCAAATTCAACTGGGCTCGTTAAGATACTCGTTAAGAGCTCGAACTCGCGAGTATTTAAACGAACCAAGCTTGAACAACTATTTTCAATACTCGATAAAGCTCGAGCTCGACTCGAGCTCGATTAAAATTAACGAACAGAGCTTGAGCATCGTAATACTCGGCTCGACTCGACTCGTTTGCAGCCCTAGACGTGAGGAGCTTCTCGTGGATCTATCCTTCAAACAGGTACATGCCTTCGGTTTTCACGGGTTAGTACTTAGTGGGTTATATGTTTCCCACATTATAGTGGTTGACCAAGTCAATTACAATTTACAAGTTACAACACAACACCGAGGTTGGGATCCAACTCAGTAAAAATAACCAACTGGTGGGAGGGAAATTTTAAAGAAAACCCTTTTTATATAACTTTTTAGATTTTAAATTAGGGTTTTTAAAAAAATTTCCCCCCGCGCCCTCAAGTGATTGGTTACTTACTGAGTTGAGTCCTCCCATTACGAGGAGGGATCCCAACTCACACCACTCCCCTGCTACGATGGAGACATAGGGCAGACGGCAGTGGAGCTGGGGGGGGAGCACAGGGGATGCCAAGGATGGACGCCGAGCGACACATCGAGAGCGGCCACCTCACGGTGAAGGGCGCCGTCGACTACCGCGGCCGGCACATCACCTCCAGATCCACCTCCGGCGGCTGGACCTCCTCCCTCTTCATCATCGGTGCGGTGTTCTTCCACAATCTTCTTGAATCATTTTGCCGGGGAAATTTCACTCTTTGGAATCTCGGGCTCGGTTCTCCCCAATCTACGATTATGAACCTCGAGTGACGAGATGGCTTGGCGGTGGCGCCGCCGCCGATGGTGGTGGTGCTGCGCCGCAGGGGTGGAAATGGCGGAGAGGTTCGCGTACTACGGCATCTCCTCCAACCTCATCACCTACCTGACGGAGTTCCTTGGCGAGTCCACCGCGTCCGCCGCCGCCAACGTGAACGCTTGGAGCGGCGCGTCCATGGTACTCCCTCTCCTCGGGGGCTTCCTCGCCGACGCCTACATCGGGAGGTACCGCACCGTCATCTTCGCCTCCTGCCTCTACGTCTGGTGCGTTCCTCCTCCTCCTCCTCCTCCTCCTCTCTCTCTCTCTACTCTTGACTTTCTTGTCTCCGCAGCATGTGGATCGCGTGGTAGAAATTCTCCCTTTTTATTATATAAAATAAAATAAAATTTAAAACTGTAATATGTATGATTTATTTTTTAATCTCTAATAAATTGTAACTCATTATAATAAATATTATCTCATGTTATAATATATGTTAAAATTTATTACAGTAAAAATTTTCATGTTAATGTCAGGAATTCTTAATTAATTTGATCTATAAAATATTATACAACTATAGAATCTTGACAAGTTAATTGTTGTTTTTCCCCTAAATATATGTCTACGTGCATATGCAATAGAAAAAAGTGAGAAGGGGTCATTAATTATCCAGAGAATCCGTATCTCTTTTGTAGAGAAAATTCCATCAATGTGAAAAGATATTTTACGGAAAAGTTTTTTTTAATTTTTCATATTTTAATTTAAATTTTCTCTAAAATACAGTAAATGTCGCCTAAATCCCCGTCCCACTGATAAAGTTATCGTCCACCCGTACTGAAACGATTGTGACTTGTATCCAGAACCTAACATGTGATCCGGTTGGGCCGGAGAGGGACAGCTATCGACCAATCATCCTCATATCTAACAAAATAGACAGTAAATTATATTTGATATTTGAATAAATCAAAGATAAAATACAAAATTTTTTAGATCTAAATATTAAGAGAAAGATTTAGTATATTTTCATATTGCACTTAAGTGTAATATGATTAGGCATTTAATTTATGTGGTACTTAATAATTGAGTTGTCATTTTATCACTTCTTATATGAGTGGTACCATATAAATTTTGTGCTTAATCATATTACACTTAAATGTAATAAAAAAATATACTAAATTTTTCTCAAATATCAAACATGAGTAATAGTACCGTGAGAGGATAGCTAACTTTCAACTCGTTCCTCTGAGAAAAGTAAACACATTTCTTCCTTCGTCTTTAGGATTTATTTATCCTACAGTTGATAACTCGGTTTTTAAAGCATTAGCTAGCTACTTAAACACCTTTTTTATGATGAAAATTTTAAGGGAGAATTATCGATCAATTCTTATTTTTTAGAGACTTATTTTTAGATCCCTAATTTATATACTTATAGTCATAGAAATAAATATATAATTACATAATTTTTATAAGAGCTAAAAACTTAAAAATAAATCTTCAAAAAAATAATGTCTGATCGGTACGTAATTCTCCCAAAATTTAATATGATGATATTTAATTTTCTTAAAGAGTATGAGATTTGGATCCAAATCTAACTTTCACCAAACTCACCATAGTCATTTTATCTTATGCTAGCGACATTGGGACCCACTACCTAATTCTTTGGGAAAAGCAAATTATTTGTGGGGGAGGTTAGTTTAATTTCTTAATTATCCGCACACACAAAACCTCTATATGTGGTTGACACTATGTTCTTTTCTTGGTAAGTTAAATTTTTGAGAGATGCTAAGCACTCGGACATCCGCGTGCTTGATTTATCCGGGTGTCCGAGTGACGCTGCGCTCATTAGATAACTGTTTGATCGTGGAGTCCACGAAACAATTCGTTGTCTAATGGGTGTGGTGTCATTTAGACGTCCGAGTAAATCATTCACCTGAGCGTCCTAATAAATAGTATTTCACTAAATTTTTTACTTCTTTGGTAAGTTGGTTGACACTATTCATATACTAATCAATTGACAGATGGTTTCTTCTATAACTGTTTAGACGACTTCAAACGATGATTGCAGGGACTGGGCATGCTGACGTTGTCTGCAACCGTTCCCTTCCTCCGCCCTGCCGCATGCGGCAGCACGAGCGTTTCACGAGCCTGTCATCCTACCCACTTGCAGGTCGCATTCTTCTACTTCTCAGTGTATATGGTGGCAGTTGCACAGGGCGGCCACAAGCCCTGCGTGCAGGCGTTTGGGGCTGATCAATTTGACGAGAACGATCCAAGGAGCGCGAGTCCAAGAGCTCCTTCTTCAACTGGTGGTACTTTGGGATGTGCGGTAGCACAGCGCTGACTATTATGGTCTTGAGCTATGTCCAGGACAACATCGGCTGGGGATTGGTTTTGGGGTGCCCTGTGTTTCCATGGTGATCGCCCTGGTCGTCTTCTTAATGGGTACAAGAACATACCGTTTCTACGCTCTCTCAAGTAAAAGCCCGGTCACTGAACTTGCTCACTCGTGTGTCAAAACGTGGAAGACCCTGTGGGGCTGGTGTTCTAGTCCTACTGTCATGGTGGCTGAAGCAAAGGAAACCCTTCTTCATGAAGTTACTCATCCATCCAGGTGAATCCACTTCAATTTCTCCTTTTTCCCCTCCTTTTTTAAGTGTTATATGCATTGGTGTAGTGTTCAGAAGCAGGCTCTATCATGTCAAAGCCGCAGATCTCCATTCTGAGGCTATTGACTGTTGGAACAGTCTCATATCAATCTTATGAACTTAATACCTCCTCCGATGGAACAGTCTCTCAAACTTTGTCAAACCATTGGGGTCATTGGTTTGATCAGGAGGACCTTATATTAATGTGGATATATATATATATATATATATATATATATATATGCCTTATGCAGATGGCATCGCATGCTGCAGTATGTTTTCTTCTCTTAGCTCATGCAAACAGTCGTTAATTTATGCACATTACACAGGAGCGAGCAAGATGACATTAATGGAGAACGAAAAGCAGAAACACGGCAGGGGTTGCTCAGGTTGTTCCCGATATGGGCATCCTGTTTGACATATGCCGTCGTGTTCTCGCAGTCGTCAACCTTCTTTACCAAACAAGGCCGCACCGTCGACCGGCGAATAGGCCCGACCTTCCTGGTGACTCCAGCAGCCCTGCAAGGCTTCATCAGCTTGTCCATCGTCGCCGTCATGCCCATCTACGACCGTGTCCTTGTTCCAATTGCTAGAACGTTCACAGGGATACCATCGGGTGTGACGATGCTTCAGAGGATCGGCATCGGAATGCTTCTCTCAATTGTGTCCATGGTGGTAGCCGCTCTTGTAGAAATGAGGAGACTCCGAATCGCTAGGGATTCCGGGCTGATTGATCTGCCAGAGGAAACGGTTCCTATGAGTTTGTGGTGGCTGCTTCCTCAGTACATTCTGTGTGGGATTTCGGATGTTTTCGCCATGGTGGGACTGCAAGAATTCTTCTACGACCAGGTGCCTGATGGGTTGAGGAGCCTGGGGTTGGGTCTTTACTTGAGCATCTTTGGAGTTGGGGGATTCATTAGTAGTCTCCTTGTGTTGATCATTGACAAGGTGAGCAGCAGAAGTGGGGAGAGCTGGTTCTGCAATAACCTCAACCGCGCTCATCTTGACTACTTCTATTGCCTCCTAGCTGTTCTTAGTGCTGTGCAGCTGGTCTTTTATGTGTACTTTGCTCGGACCTTCCATTACAAGAGGAAGGGGAATGGTACTGTGTAAAGAACATTCCAATTGCTAATATTCCATTTGGGATCCTGTTACATGACACATCAATTACTACCGTACGACCCATGGCTTTCGTTCTTCGGATGACACATCAATTACTATACAATGAGAATCTTCACAGGGTTGAACGCATGTTCATGCCATATATAGTGGGTACGTACCTCCCGATGGCTGCTGTGATAATTTTATAACAGCGGAGCGCTGCAGGTTTCCACCATGGGTCCATGTAGACTACTTGCGGCTGTGGTGATAAGTTAGCTACTTATCATGAAGTATACTGAGAGCTTGAAATATTTAGGCATACAAATGGAAAGAACATTCAACTAGAAAAACATATTTTTCTGTCAACAATGACTATGTCCTTGTAACTAGCAGGCTATCAGAGGAATATTTCGTTATTATGTCAATGTAATTGTTAAATAATGATAAAAGTATTAAAATACCCCTCAAATGACAGGGAGAAGAGAGAGTTGTTGAGAGAGAGAGAGCGAGGAGAGATTGTGAGAGATGGGAGGAGGTGCATCGGAGAGGATCTCCTGCATGGGATAGAGAGTGTGTGTGTGTGCGTGTGCGCGCGCCTTCGTGTGTGCGTGGGATGGGAGGGGGGGAGGATGCAAAAAGAGGTTTAGGTGTCGCAATTAAAATTACAGAATAAATATTTTAATAATAGATCTCAAAAAATATTATAATAATATGAAGAGTTTAAGATAATAAAATTGATCCTAAAAAATTTAAAATATAACACAATAAGATTCTTAAACATACTAATCTTCGTTGCAACACAATAACAATATAATATCTCTACTTTATTTTTAAAGAATAAATACAAAAGAATAAGTTACAGAATAAATATAAAATATAATAATTAAATATCTAATCTACATATGTAATGATTTTAGATCAAATAACTCATACAAAGAATACAATTGAATATCAAAACTAAAATTCCAAAAATAAACATATACATAATTATAACCATCGGACCTGACCATCGCCCACATGTCTTGAAGGCTATGCACACTTGTTCCAGTCACTTTTCTCGTTGCCTAAAGCTTCTACTGGTGGTATGTTTGATGTTTCTGCATAGAAGACTTCAAGGTAACCAAGAACATCACATTTATTTGTACAACACGCTTCTACATTTTTGTCCAAACAGACATCATTCCTTTGGTTTCGACTTTCCCCATCAACTTACCTATAAAAAAATAGTTTATTCTTTACACTTCTAAATATGAGAAAAGAGCACATGAATAGATTATGAGAAAAGAGCACATGAATAGTAAACTATAACATGTTGAGAGGAAAATTCAAAGTACAATTTTCTTTTTTTTACACATGTACTGAAAGTGTATCTTTACATATAAATTGAAATGGTAGCAACGCAGGAAGATAGAGATCGAGCAGAAGTGTGAGCACAGTGCAGTGGAATATTTAAATAAATAGTGAATATGCATGGTGTGAATAATATAGTGAATATATGCATACAGACATGACGTAACACATACTTACTTTACCTTTGGGCTTTGCAACGCCGCTTTGGAAGCAACAGGTGAGCTTATATGTCTGTGACGCTACAGTGAGCGAGAAAGATGCTGATAAAAAAGAATACGCTTATAAAAAATAAAGTATGCATGCTGTGAATATGATAGTGAAGGTATGTATGCAAATATTAAAAAAATCGTAACTTACCTGTTTCTTTGTAGCGTTGCCTACGATAAATCCAGAAAAATAGTTGTCTGTATGACCCTGCATGTTGGAAAAAATTAACAGTGAACATGGTGAAAAATGGGATACTTTTATGCATAAATATGACGTAACACATACTTACCTTATCTTTGGCTTTGCAACGCCACTCTGGATGCACTGTTTGTTAATTTGTAACATTGCCTAATATAAACGCCGAAAAGTAGTTGCCTATATGTCTGCATGCATGTTTGAAAAAAATTACACACTTAGATATGTAATATAAAATAATGTCTAAAAGAAAGTAAGTCAATCAGATTTGTTTAAAACAATTGAAATTGAGAAAGAAAAATGTAAATGTAAAACGTTGAATGAACAGTATAGCGCTACAGTACAGTATTGTGCCCCAAGTAGTTCTGCTTCTACGTGGCCAGTGCACAACAATTGCTCTCCCAGCAGTTCAGTAGCGCTACAGTTCAGTATTTCTATTTCTACAATGGTGTTTAAAAATCAGAAAACTTTTTTATGCACAATTCAGTAGCGCTACAGTCATTTATACTGTAACTACTATAGTAACAAATATGAAATAATATTATTTTATGTTTTTTTATATTAAAAAAACTATAAAATAAAAAGTAGCGCTACAGTCATTTTAGTAGCTTTTTGTAACTACTACAGTAACAAATATGAGGTGTAAGATTCAAGATTCAAGTTTATTTTTATTAAAGTCCATACTCAAATTTGTGATATTTTTGCATGTGAAATATCAAATCGACCCGGTTGTTACATATGTAAAATCTCATAAGGGACTTGTATTATCTTATTTCTAGTGTATTATCTTTAGCAATATCTAGAGAGAGAATTTCAGACACCATATTTAAAAGGAAAAAACAATACGGCAAGAAGTTCAGTAGCAGTACATTGTAACTGCTACAGTAACTTTTTTAAAATAATATTATTTATGCTATCATTTTTATGTTGAAAATTTTTATAAAATAAAAAAACTAATTATTATCCAATCAGATTTTTAAAAACAAATTAAAAGAAAACATAAAAATGCATAAAATGTGAATCTACTATTCCTAACTGTAGCAATCTACAGTGCTACTCGTTGGTGAGGGAGGAGGGAAGAAGAGGACGGGGGAGGAGGTTTTAAAAAAACCTACTAATTAATTCCGGCTACGTACCATGGTTTTAAAAAAACTACTAATTAATTCTGGGTACATAGCATGGTTACTAAAACTTCAGGTCACATAAAATTGCAAGGTTTTAAAAAAAACTACTAATTAATTCTAAGTACATAGCATGGTTACTAAAACTTCAGGTCACATAAAATTGCAAATTTTTTGAAAAATAGAGCCGCAAGATTTATCAAGATTATTTATTAAGAGTTGTCTGCTTAGTAGATCGATAAAGGATTGAGGAAGGAGAGGTGAAGGAGAGGTATTTGGGAGTTTTGGAGGGAATTTGAGTTCCTCTGCTGTTGCCACGTGGCTGCTCCAAACTGAGTATTATTATATTAGTATAGATTGGTGCTTGTTACACTTATGGAAAATTTGGCCACTTTAAGTCAAATTGTCCCCAAAGGTAAGAGAACAAGGGTGAACACAAACACTCAGAACAAAGAGGAACAAATAAAAGAGAATTTGTTGGTATTATTGAATGCAGTGCTGCAATGGTAGACACTAATGATTGGTGGATCGATTCTGAAGGTTTTCGGTGAGCAACTGTCATGTCCCAAGAAATACACAGCGAATATTAATTCAAATAATTCGTGTCAATATTCCGATACATGAACAATCGACAAATAAGCCTAGCTAGCACGCACTAATGTATGTCAACACAACATCATAATAGGGCCCAAATAATGAACTCAATTGAAATTGTATTCAAATCTCATTCCTTGTATCAAAGTGAAAAATAATAGGACTAAGACTCAATAAAAAGAAAAGTACATAATTCCTCACTACGTACTACATGAAACTAACACTCAAAGCAAACTAACTAAAGATAGACACAAGTGTTGGGACGCTCATCACTCGGACGCATTCCCATCCTCAACTTGCTTCTCTTCTTGTATTTCATAGTCACATAGAATGGTTAAAAGTAGGGAATGAGCAAACTAGCCCAGTAGGATTTATATCTCAATGTGCGGGCAATGATATAAGTGATTAGCAATTTAGAACTAGGTAAGCACGATTGTCATGATATGCATGTACGAATAAAACTCATTAAAACATGATACACGAACAAGCTAGATAGAGTGATCATGATAGAGTAAGATCTAGAACAATATAACGAGCACGATGTTATCAATAGTGTGGCAAGTAACAAGCATGCAAGATATCACTTAATTTGCAATAATTACAGGATGGCCATATCACGCAAGCAAGCAAGCACGTACGAGCACGATCATATAACACTAATCAGGCACGAAGACACTAATATACACCAAGGAAAGATCCACCTGGAAATACACACTAGGACACGTGTATGTGGTTATTGTATCTATCATTTAACACGCACGACTCCCAGCGTAGATGCAACGACAGTAATCATTATACCCCATGGTTAACAGTATATTTATGATTCTCCGTCATTGAGGCCAGACTGGAGCCCTTGGACATTCTCCGTGCCCGGGCAGCATCTCACTTTAATTTCAAATGTAGATACCCAAAGTCATTAATGGCCAATAAGAGTTTCAAGATGTAAGCATGTGTAATGTCATGTTCATGATGATGATGAGAACAAGTAGTAAGTAATGTGAACATGATTTCATGATACAATAGTCAAGAGATAATTTCGACGGCATAACGGCGCAATTTATACTTTAGTTCACTCTTTACGTTAGTGGCTTAAGTGTAGATTATAAAATCACACTCACGAGAACAAGAGAAGAAATGAAGTGCACGCTATCTTCAGGAAATTTCAATGGTACAACCAACTCGGTCTCCATGAGGGAATCCATGGAGTACGGAGAATTACGGAGATCTTAAGAGAAAGGTCACTAGACTGTCGATGCGGAATGATCGGCCGTGAGTTTCCAATCTCCCAAGAAAGGGCTGTCTAATTGTGCAAGTGTGTAGTGAACACGTATCTCAATCCACAATCCATTTGTGTCAAACTTGCGGAAAACAATTAACATGATAGCATGAGATGAACTATGCATTTAACTGTACATGGGTTTGCAACATTTAAGATAACAATTAATCACTTTAACAAACTAGAACAATAGATGATTCAATCAATAGTTTGCCATAGTAGATCATAGCATTAATGAACAATTACAATAGTCTTCACATTGTCATGTCTTTATCATGGATTAATTACTGGCTTTTAGGTCATTAGACAGACTACACAATGCATATTAAGAACATATCATGCAAGACTAACATTAAACACTGTAAAAATAGGCCTCGAGTAGGCCTTGAAATACGCGTCGGACACAGTCGACGCATTTAATTATAATACTATGTACAGTCGAAACAAGCCTAACATGTGAAAACTCAAATCGTGACGGCCTATGTCGTCGCCTTTATTCTTGAATCGCGATGGGTTACCCCGTCGCGTTCATGAAATGCGTTGAAAATAAGAATATAAAAATCTCTTGAAATCCTTGAGCGGGAAAACCGACTGAATCGTGATGGGGGTTCACGTCGTGTTTCATGCAGGCACTGAAAACCATGCAGCGCATAGTTTGAGGCGTCAGAACCATACGGTGCGCTCAAAATCGCGACGTAGGGCATGGTCGTGATTCACATGAATGCGTCGGACTCATGCCTTGCGTTCATGCAAGTCAAAATGCGATGCCTGGTCCCGTCGCGTTTTGGGTTCTTGCCCGAAAATACAGAAAACATGCACTCGATCCATGCAACGCTTATAACTTCTAATCTAGGGCTCTGGGGACAAAAGTGTCAACATGAAACTTGTTGGGAACATAGAATAGAAGAGAACTATGTTTTGGAATCATTAAAAATGGCCTCGGGATGCGCGAGAAATCAACATGAACATAAAATGTCATTAACATGCGCGACCTTGGCAAAACGGTTAAAACTCGAATTCGATGAAACCACTCGGACATGAAAGTAGACTTGATACTCTACACATTTATATAAGATTTATTTAGATTTGGCCCGAGATCACCTACCTTTTGGGTTGAAGAAGTCTCGTTCACTAGAAATCCCTCGTTCAGATCACTTGGAGGAGAACGCCTACTACACCTGATCTACTGGATGAAAAATAAGCAAACCAGTGGGATTAGGAACCAAACTCGACCTTCTTTCCAGGAATATAAGTCTTCCATGGTTTGGTTAGGGTTTGGCTTACCTTTGGTCGACTCCAAGAAGAGTACTCTGTACAGACATTTATATAAGATTTATTTAGATTTAGCACAAGATCACCTACTTTTTGGGTTGAAGAAGTCTCGTTCTCCAGAAATCCCTCGTTCAGACCACTTGGAGAAGAACGCTTACTGCACCCGATCTACTACATGAAAAATAAGCAAACCAGATTAGGAACCAGACTCGACCCTCTTTCCAGGAGTATAAGTCTTGCATAGTTTAGTTAGGGTTTGGCTTACTTTTAGTCGACTCCAAGAAGAGTACTCTGCACAGGTCAATGCAAAACGCAGCATGGAAGAAAGCTCCGAGTTGGGGGTGATTTCCTCCTCTTCTTGTGCTCAAGAACAGCCTCCCACGACACCAACAATGTGTAAATTCGTTCCCTAAGGTTTCATGGCATGTATATATACATCTAGGGTGTTTTAGAAGTCCCATTGGGTGAAGAAAAGGCAAGGTGCGGTTTTGGCCTTCCACCCACCTTCCTTATTTTGATAATTTCTCACCCCAATAGAGTGGGTGAGACTTTAGGAAACCTCCCACCATGGTTAGCCACGAAATTGGGTTTCCAAGAAAGCCTAATTGCCTTGGATTTTTCCCTAATTACCTCTTTCTATTTTTAGCTTAATTAGGGTTACGAATTTCTGGGTATTTTTCTTGCTCAATTTTGTTCTTGGGCCAAAAGTGATCTATTGGCCCAATTCCGATGATGGGTCATCAATACATGATGTTGGTAGTCTCCCCAACATGCTTATTTAATTTATGATCATGCTATATTTTCGGGTTAACGATTTTCCGACTTAGTTTCCTAATTTAGATAATTAATCACATTGTGACTACGCTTGGCCAATCGGATTTTTTCGTTGCATGAATTTCTTCGTGGAACATTTAAGGATAATGTTTGGGGTTGATTTATAATTTTTACGGAATTTTTCGATGTGTTCTCGCACATACGATAATGGTACGTATGTTTTAACCATTCAGATATTCTGAAAATTATTTATTTTTATTTATTCAAAATTTTAAATTACTGAATTTTCTGGGGTGCTAGAGCAACGTTTGCCTCTTCTAGATTCACCTCCAGTTCCTTCCTTCTAGCCAGTATGTCCTGCTCCATTGCTAATATAATTGGCAAGTTCGTGACAGTTAAAGTAGAACCACTCATTCTCAATGTTGTGGCTAGGGGTGTTCATTATTTGGTCCAAACCGAAAAATCGAACCGAACCGACCGGTTCGGTTCGGTTCGGTTTCATGAGCCTCACGGTTCGGTTCGGTTTGGAGCTGGGAAACCGAAATAAACCTATATAAATAATGAAAATAATGAACATAATGAAAATCTATAATTTGTATCATCTCTTAATTAACCTATATAAATAATGAAAATAAACAAAAAGGGGTGGCGCCGTGGAGGGCGCGCGTCTGCGCCTCCACTGCGTCGGGTGGTCGCGAGTTCGAAACTCGCGACCTCCCAAAGCCTGGCATTTTGCCGATTTACTTAAAACAAGTCAAAAAAATGTCAAAAAAACTTAAAAAATATCAGAAAACCCCTTAAAATATTAGAACAGTAGGGATTTCGGTTTGAACCGAACCGAACCGGTTCGGTTCAATAATGGAATTCGGTTCGGTTCGATTTCCTCCAAAAATAGAGGAAACCGAACCGAACCGAACCGTGTACACCCCTAGTTGTGGCTGCCATGTCAAGTGATGCCAGCAAACTATTCAATATAATTGCCACTTGCATTTTGTATGGAATTTCAGTTCCAACAGTAGATAAGTCCTTAGCCATGACAATCATTTTGTTCACATGCTCAATCACTCTATCACCTTCCTGCATCTTACATGTATTGTAACGATGTAAAAGAAGTTGAGTATTCACCTCAGTCTTGGTGTCATACTTCTCCTTGATAGAATTTCACAATTCATTAGAGGTCTTATAAGTTTCAAAGAACTTTATCAAGTTATCCTCCATGAACATGAGCATGAAACTTCTTGCCTTTTTATCATCTAATAACCATTAATCCCTCTTTTTCTTTTCCACTTCAGTGGAATCATCCTTAAGTTCCGGGACAGTGGTATCGATGATATGTTTAATGTTGTCATGGATAAGTCTGTATCTAATTTTTCGGTGCCACATGTCATAGTTGGTTCAATTTAATTTGTCAAGTTTCGCCAATTCCATAGCAATAAGCTTACTAGCCACTAGAACTAGAATAATTCTGAAAAATAAATAATTTGATTTGATCACAAACATGAAGATCATAAATATAAGTTGCATGATCATCTTGATTAATTTCAACATCTTTTTGTGAATGGACATCATTTTGTTCTATCTTATTTAATTTATTTTAAGATGCAAATCTTAAATAATTACAAATTTATTTATGTTAAAATATGACAATATGGAATAAAACTTATGTCTACGCAACAATGATCAAATAAGCATGGATAGAGTATAATGCAATGTTAAATTTTCAGCATGAAAATAAGAGTATATACACAATTTTGTGTCTAATATGATGTTTCTTTAAATGACAGGATTATATCACGGTTGGTCGTACCGCGGCAAACCGCCGCGGTACGGTCATACCGTACCGTGCCTGGGGCTCAGCGAGCCCCAGGCACGGTCGGGTCACCCCAATGGGGTGACCCGGGTGTGCCGCTGCGGTACGCAGCGGCACACCACGGAGCGGACCGATTCGGTTCGGTCTGCTTGGTTAATTTTTTTTTTTCATAACTTTTTCATATTAGGTGTATTAAAGTGATGTAAATGGTGTTCAATTAAGATGAAAATTTAAACATAGGTTAATTAAGAGATGATACAAATTATAGAAATTTTAGTTTAATTTTTTTAATTATTTTTTTATCAAGTAAAAATTATCTCAAAAATTAATAAATCAACTTAATCTCAACATCTAAGGAATCTAATGGTGTCTAATTGAGATGAAATTTTAAACATAAGCTAATTAATATGTGATACAAATTGTAATAATTTTATTTTAATTTTTTAAATTAATTTTTGTCAAGTAAAAACTCTCCCAAAAATCATTAGGTCAACCTAATCTCAACATCTATGCATCAATAACACATGATATTTATATTTTATAATCAGTACATTTTTTTAGTAATTATGATGACTTCATATTTGACTTTATTTTTGAAACCAAATGTCGTCCCGTTGAAGTACGCACACAGAGAGTTCGTCGTACCGCGACAAACTCTATGTGCACTTAAGTGGTCTAATTAGTGTCTAATTGAGATAAAATTTTAAACATAAACTAATTAAGAGATAACACAAATTATAGTAATTTTATTAATATCTGAGATTAATTAACATTAATAAATGATAGCCCAATGTCATACTCAAAAGTGCGCGCTCCGACGGGGTGACACAAAAAAACTGTAACGAAAATGAATTTTGAGAACACCATAATTTTCAAAAAAATGTGGTGATATAAAAATTATAAATATTCGGAATTGTTGACGTACGGATTTCGATATTTAGCCGATACAATTATTTTTCGAGCGATTTTTCACCCAGTATAAAATAAATTCTAAAAATTAAAATAAAATCATCATAATTTGTAAAACATTACATTAGTTTATAACTAAAATTTCAACACAAATAGATATTATTTGAATGGGTTTACAAGAGGAGGATGTGTTTCAACACAACAGATCAATTTTCCACCGTATCTCAGCGGTACGGTACGATTCGATACGTACCGTGCCACGAAAAATACGGTACGGTCGATCCGATCGGTACAACGAACCTTAGATTATATATGTAATTTCTTGAAGTACTAGATGACAAAAAATTATAATATCTTTTTAACAGAGTGAAAACTGTAACAATACTATTTTCAGAGGATATAAATTCCTTTCTATTAAATTTTAAAACATGGCAAAAGATAAGGTATGAAAGCAATATAATTTCAAAATATGGTAAAAACAATATACGCACGGGCTGTTTGCCTGTTTCTCGGGAGTTGCACTTTGACTGATGGCATAATTTCTTTAACAGGGTTTGAATAGCTACCTCTTCCAGAAAAAATTGCAGAAGACTCTCTCAGCGGAGCTGAGAAGGGGAACAGAGCGAGGGCGGCGCGCCGGTGAGGAGGATGCAGGCGCGGCTGCGGTGGCGACGGCGACAGGGGGTCGGCGCACTGCGAGCAGGCGCGAACAGCAGCAGCGGCGGCGACGGACGTGGGGAGAGCAGCACGGCGGCGACACGACAGATGCGCGCGAGCAGCAGCAGTGCAACAGCGGCGGCAGCAGCAGCAGCAGCAGTGCGCGGACGGCGGAGGCGGACGCGACCGGGGGCAAAACGTTGCAGGGGGCGACCGCGGACGACGACGACGGCGGCGCCGGGTGAACGGCGTCGAGAACTGTGCAGGCGCGACGACGAGCAAGCAAACAGCACGGTGGGGTGGCGTATATCTTAAACTAGTCTGTTTTAACCCCCGACTCGTATTTGCGAACAGGGACGTTCGCATAGACGTGACGAGCTTCTCGTGGATCTATCCTTCAAACAGGTACATGCCTTCGGTTTTTACGGGTTAGTACCATGGTTCGCCGTACCGACCGAATCGACCGTACCGCATTCTCCGTGGTACGGTACGTATCGAACCGTACCGTACCGCTGAGATACGGTAGAAAATCGACATGTTGTGTTGAAACTCATTCTCCTCTTGTAAAACCATTCAAATAATGTCCATTTGTGTTGAAATTTTAGCTATAAGCTAATGTAATAGTTTTACAAATTATGGCCATTTTAGTTTAATTTTTAGAATTTATTTTACACTGGGTGAAAAATCACCCGAAAAATAGGTGCATCGACTTAATATCGAAATCCGTACATCAACAATTTCGGATATTTACATTTTTGATATCATCATATTTTTTAAAAATTATAGTGTTCTCAAAATTCATTTTCGTTACAGTTTTTTGGTGTCGCCCCGTCGGAGCGCGCACTTCTGAGTATGGCATTGGACTATTATTTATTAACGTTAATTATTTTCATATATTAATAAAATTACTATAATTTGTATCATATATTAATTAGTTTATGTTTGAAATGTTATCTTAATTAGACACTAATTAGACCACTTAAGTGCACATAGAGTTTGTCGCGGTACGACGAACTCTCTGTGCGCGTACTTCAACGGGACGACATTTGGTCTCAAAAATAAAGTCAAATATGAAGTCATCATAATTACTATAAAAAAGTACTAATTATAAAAATATAAATATCATGAGTTATTGATGCATAGATGTCGAGATTAGACCGACCTAATAATTTTTTGGACAGTTTTTATTTGACAAAAATTTAATTTAAAAAATTAAACTAAAATTACTATAATTTGTATCATCTAGTAATTAGATTGTGTTTGAAATTTCATCTCAATTAGACATCATTAGATCTCTTAAATATTTAGATTAAGTCGATCTAATGATTTTTGGGACAAATTTTACTTGATGAAAAATTATTTTAAAAAATTAAAATAAAATTATTACAATTTGTATCATCTCTTAATTAGCTTATGTGTAAAATTTCATCTCAATTAGATACCATATGGATCCCTTAAATACACTAGATGTAAGAGTGAAAGTAAAAAAAAAAAGCCTGCCACGGACCGGACCGTACCGGTCCGTGGCAAACCGAGGCGTGCCGGCCCGGCACGCCCGGGTCACCCCGGGTCACCCCATTGGGGTGACCCGACCGTGTCATGGCTCGTATAACTTTTTTAGATTTTAAATTAGGGTTTTTTTTAAAATTTTCCCCCGCGTCCTCAAGTGATTGGTTATTTACTGAGTTGAGTTCTACCATTACGAGGAGGGATCCCAACTCACACCACTCCCCTGCTACGATGGAGACATAGGGCAGACGGCAGTGGAGCACAGGGGATGCAAGGATGGACGCCGAGCGACACATCGAGAGCGGCCACCTCACGGTGAAGGGCGCGGTCGACTACCGCGGCCGGCACATCACCTCCAGATCCACCTCCGGCGGCTGGACCTCCTCCCTCTTCATCATCGGTGCGGTGCTCTCCCACAATCTTCTTGAATCATTTTGCCGGGGAAATTTCGCTCTTTGCAATCTCGGGCTCGGTTCTCCGCAATCTACGATTATGAACCTCGAGTGACGAGATGGCTTGGCGGTGGCGCCGATGGTGGTGCTGCTGCTGCCGCAGGGGTGGAAATGGCGGAGAGGTTCGCGTACTACGGCATCTCCTCCAACCTCATCACCTACCTGACGGAGTTCCTTGGCGAGTCCACCGCGTCCGCCGCCGCCAACGTGAACGCTTGGAGCGGCGCGTCCATGGTACTCCCTCTCCTCGGGGGCTTCCTCGCCGACGCCTACATCGGGAGGTACCGCACCATCATCTTCGCCTCCTGCCTCTACGTCCTGGTGCGTTCCTCCTCTCTCTCTCTCTCTCTCTCTCTCTCTCTCTCTCTCTCTTTGACTTTCTCTGTCTCCGCAGCATGTGGATCGCGTGGTAGAAATTCTCCCTTTTTATTATATAAAATAAAATAAAATAATTAAAACTGTAATATGTATGATTTATTTTTTAATCTCTAATAAATTGTAACTCATTATAATAAATATTATCTCATGTTATAATATATGTTAAAATTTATTACAGTAAAAATTTTCATGTTAATGTCAGGAATTCTTAATTAATTTGATCTATAAAATATTATACAACTATAGAATCTTGACAAGTTAATTGTTGTTTTTTCCCCTAAATATTATGTCTACGTGCATATGCAATAGAAAAAAGTGAGAAGGGGTCATTAATTATCCAGAGAGTCCGTCTCTCTTTTGTAGAGAAAATTCCATCAATGTGAAAAGATATTTTACGGAAAATTTTTTTTTAATTTTTCATATTTTAATTTAAATTTTTCTATAAAATACAGTAAATGTCGCCTAAATCCCCGTCACACTAATAAAGTTATCGTCCACCCGTATACTGAAACGATTGTGACTTGTATCCAGAACCTAACATGTGATCCGGCTGGGCAGGAGAGGGACAGCTATCGACCAATCATCCTCATATCTAACAAAATAGACAGTAAATTATATTTGATATTTGAATAAATCGGAGATAAAGTAGAATTCTTTTTAAATTTTTGAGATCTAAATATTAAGAGAAAATTTTTGTATATTTTTATATTGTACTTAAGTGTAATATGACTAGGTACTTAATCTATGTGATACTTAATAATTAGATTGTCATTTTATCACTCCTCATGTGAGTGGTGCCACATAAATTTTGTGCTTAATCATATTATATTTAAATATAATAAAAAAGTGTACTAAACATTTCTCAAATATCGAACATGAGTAATAGTACCCCTGACAGGATATCTAACTTTTAAACACATTTCTTCCTTGGTCCTTAGGATTAATTTATCCTACAGTTGATAACTCGGTTTTTAAAGCATTAGCTAGCTAGCTACTTAAACACCTTTTTTATGATGAAAATTTTAAGGGAGAATTATCGATCAATTCTTATTTTTTGAGATTTATTTTTAGATCCCTAATTTATATACTTATAGTCATAGAAATAAATATATAATTACATAATTTTTTATAAGAGCCAAAACCTTAAAAATAAATCTTCAAAAAAATAATGACTGATCGGTAATTCTCCCAAAATTTAATATGATGATATTTAGTTTTCTTAAAGAGTGTGAGATACTTGGGTCCAAATCTAACTTTCACCCAACTCACGATAGTCATTTTATCTTATGCTAGCGACATTGGGACCCACTACCTAATTCTTTGGGAAAAGCAAATTATTTGTGGGGTAGGTTTAGTTTAATTTCTTAATTGTCCGCACTCACACACAAAACCTCTATATGTGAGTGGAGCCTCTAAGTTTTGCATACGTAAAAGGGTAGAAAAAGTATTCCGTCTATATAAGTAAACAGCACTTCTCAAATTCTTTAACCTGTTATCAATATAAAAGTGCTTCCATGGTTGACACTATGTTCTTTTCTTGGTAAGTTAAAAAAAAAAATTCTTTGGTAAGTGGGTTGACACTATGTTCATATACTAATCAATTGACGGATGGTTTCTTCAATAAGAGCAGGTTTGATAATCAAATAAGTTTTGATAATTCTTGATAAAAGAGTTTATCATTTTTTATAATTATTCTGTCGTTTTGATAAATTAAATAATTTATCAGATATTTATTAATATTTATTGATGATAAATCTTAATAAATCTAACTCCTATTTTTGAGTTGATAAAATTATCAGGATTTATAAGAGATTCAAAACATGTGAAAGTGGAGATAAATTTTATTAATAATCTTGATGTGACACAAAATTATTTCATTAATAATTTAGATATGACATAAAATAATTGATATAACAAAAAATTATCATACTTCTAAATATTATATCAAAATAACATAGAACTATGAGATTTTTTTTTTTTTTTTTGATGAATAAACTGGTTGGTTGGGGATGGGGAGAAATGAGGATCTTATCAACAAATATTGGATCGTACTGATAATTTATCTGGTACTTCAAACGATGATTGCAGGGACTGGGCATGCTGACATTGTCTGCAACCGTTCCCTTCCTCCGCCCTGCCGCATGCGGCACTAGCACGAGCGATTCACGAGCCTGTCATCCTACCCACTTGCAGGTCGCATTCTTCTACTTCTCAGTGTATATGGTGGCAGTTGCACAGGGCGGCCACAAGCCCTGCGTGCAGGCGTTTGGGGCTGATCAATTTGACGAGAACGATCCCAAGGAGCGCGAGTCCAAGAGCTCCTTCTTCAACTGGTGGTACTTTGGGATGTGCGGTAGCACAGCGCTCACTGTCATGGTCTTGAGCTATGTCCAGGACAACATCGGCTGGGGGATTGGTTTTGGGGTGCCCTGTGTTTCCATGGTGATCGCCCTGGTCGTCTTCTTAATGGGTACTAGAACATACCGTTTCTACGCTCTCTCAAGTAAAAGCCCGGTCACTGAACTTGCTCACTCGTGTGTCAAAACGTGGAAGACCCTGTGGGGCTGGTGTTCTAGTCCTACTGTCATGGTGGCTGAAGCAAAGGAAACCCTTCTTCATGAAGTTACTCATCCATCCAGGTGAATCCACTTCAATTTCTCCTTTTTCCCCTCCTTTTTTTAAGTGTTATATGCATTGGTGTAGTGTTCAGAAGCAGGCTCTATCATGTCAAAGCCGCAGATCTCCATTCTGAGGCTATTGACTGTTGGAACAGTCTCATATCAATCTTATGAACTTAATACCTCCTCCGATGGAACAGTCTCTCAAACTTTGTCAAACCATTGGGGTCATTGGTTTGATCAGGAGGACCTTATATTAATGTGGATATATATATATATATATGCCTTATGCAGATGGCATCGCATGCTGCAGTATATTTTCTTCTCTTAGCTCATGCAAACAGTCGTTAATTTATGCACATTACACAGGAGCGAGCAAGATGACATTAATGGAGAACGAAAAGCAGAAACACGGCAGGGGTTGCTCAGGTTGTTCCCGATATGGGCATCCTGTTTGACATATGCCGTCGTGTTCTCGCAGTCGTCAACCTTCTTTACCAAACAAGGCCGCACCGTCGACCGGCGAATAGGCCCGACCTTTCTGGTGACTCCAGCAGCACTGCAAGGCTTCATCAGCTTGTCCATCGTCGCCGTCATGCCCATCTACGACCGTGTCCTTGTTCCAATTGCTAGAACGTTCACAGGGATACCATCGGGTGTGACGATGCTTCAGAGGATCGGCATCGGAATGCTTCTCTCAATTGTGTCCATGGTGGTAGCCGCTGTTGTAGAAATGAGGAGACTCCGAATCGCTAGGGATTCCGGGCTGATTGATCTGCCAGAGGAAACGGTTCCTATGAGTTTGTGGTGGCTGCTTCCTCAGTACATTCTGTGTGGGATTTCGGATGTTTTCTCCATGGTGGGACTGCAAGAATTCTTCTACGACCAGGTGCCTGATGGGTTGAGGAGCCTGGGCTTGGGTCTTTACTTGAGCATCTTTGGAGTTGGGGGATTCATTAGTAGTCTCCTTGTGTTGATCATTGACAAGGTGAGCAGCAGAAGTGGGGAGAGCTGGTTCTGCAATAACCTCAACCGCGCTCATCTTGACTACTTCTATTGGCTCCTAGCTGTTCTTAGTGCTGTGCAGCTGGTCTTTTATGTGTACTTCGCTCGGACCTTCCATTACAAGAGGAAGGGGAATGGTATTGTGTAAAGAACATTCCAATTGCTAATATTAATCCATTTGGGATCCTGTTACATGACACATCATTTACTACCGTACGACCCATGCATGGCTTTCGTTCTTCGGATGTGTTATAGAATTGTTTTTTTTTTTATATATAACGATGTGGACTCAAGGATTGGTGTTCGTGAACTCTAAGGTCAGGACTTGGACGCTCCTATTTTCCGTTTTGTGGATTCAGAGATTGGTATTCGTGAACTCTAAGGTCAGGACTTGACAGCTTCTACTTTTCGTATATCCGTATTACCCTTACCCCACTTGACCGAAAAAACTCCGAATTTACACACCTCGAGAATTATATGTAAATCAGATAAACCCCCCCCCCCCAAGAATCGAACTCGGGACTTCTTACTTTTAAGTAAGAGTTCTAACCGATCGACCCAACCGAGGTCCTCTGTGTTATAGCATTGTTCCCACTATACAATGAGAATCTTCACAGGGTTGAACGCATGTTCATGCCATAGTGGGTACCTTCCTCCGATGGCTGCTGTGATAATTTTATAACAGCGGAGCGCTGCAGGTTTCCACCATGGGTCCATGTAGACTACTTGCGGCTGTGGTGATAAGCTAGCTACTTATCATGAAGTATACTGAGAGCTTGAAATATTTAGGCATACAAGTGGAAAGAACATTCAACTAGAAAAACATATTTTTCTGTCAACAAAGACTATGTCATTGTAACTAGCAGGCTATCAGAGGAATATTTCGTTATTATGTCAATGGAATTGTTAAATAATGATACAAGCATTGAAATACCCCTCAAATGAGAGGGAGAAGAGAGAGTTGTTGAGAGAGAGATAGAGTGAGGAGAGAGTGAGAGATGCATGGGAGGAGGTGCATCGGAGATGATCTATTGCATGGGAGAGAGAGGGAGAGAGTGTGTGTGTGTGCGCGCGCGTGCGTTCGTGTGTGCATGGGATGGGAGGAGGGAGGACTCAAACAGAGGTTTAGGTGCCGCAATGGGCATCCGAGAGAGAGAGAGAGTAGTAGTAGTAGTATGGAGCCGTGAGCACTTCTCTCATAGGGTTATAAATAGAGCGAATACGGAGCAAACAAGAGTTTTTGGTATTCGCTCTGAATAAAATTTAGATACAAAGTGAATAATTTAGTCGGATAATTTTTTATTTGGAGTAGATATATCTACTTTGGAAATATGATCTTGATAAGAGACATTCAGGGATCTAAAATTTAGAAGAAAAAAAAACTATAAAATTCTTTAAGAACTTTTAATGTCAAAAATAATCTCTAAACATAAGGTTAACATTCACACAAATAGAATAGAGTGAAAATTGATCATCTACTTGATTTCAACAAAGGAACCATGTGGAAATGGATATTTGATCCATCCGCTATTTTGATTTATTTTATTTATGATTTGGATGTGTCAACATACGTGAATTGTAAATTCAAATCTCATTGGATGCTAATCAAGTTGTGTGGACGAGAAATAATTTATTCATCTTATATTTTATCATTATCTTATCCATATATTTTTTTGTATTATCCTTATTATTTATCATATTGATGCATGAATATTATATTTCTTGAGACTGTCATGCTTGTTTGCATGGAGAGCTACACGTCTCATTTTTATAGCGATGCATACGTCTTGTCGCAGCACTTATCCAGCGTGTTGCCCAACATTAGATCAGCACTTGGCAAGAGTAAAAGAAAAAGAGCTGAATAACATGGTGTCAGAATGAGTGAGAAAGCATTCAAATCATTTGTCTAACATCTCTCTTGCCCGCCATATGTCGAGATGGTGTTCACAAGTATCCATCTATAAGGACGAGATGGTACCATTGGATCAATATACCCACCGATGGCGATATAAGTATTTGTTCATGGTACCGCGTCATCAGGGCAGGTTTACCCGGCGATCAAGTTGGCCAAGACATAGCTAGAAAGACATGTATGAAGGCTAAAATTAAAACCATCGGTTCATTGAATACACAAGCTCACTAGATCATTGTCCCTAAGATCTATCGAATCATTATGATGAAGGACTTCACCGGATCATTGCTTCAGTGGATCAAGGTGTAGAGACCTCATTGGATTATCAAGCCACCAGTTCGGAAACCTCACCGATTCAGAAATGTCATCGACTCAAACGTGCCACCGAATTAATGGAGTCACCATATCAGACACTTCACCAGTTCACAAATCCATCGAGTCTACTCACTGTTGGATCAGTAATATTAAAGGTGCAGAAATTGTACTGATTCAGTAGTGCTGTCGGATCAACAAATACACCGAGTCAAGTGCGGGGGAAAAATCAGCAGTATCTCCCCTTATTTTGTGAATTTGGGGGGGGGGGGGGGGGGGGTTGAGCACTTGTTTGTGCACATTCAAGTAAAACATTTACTTATTATTTTGAGTATGACAAAATCTTATTTTAATCTTATTTAATTAACAAATTCATCTGATTGTATGTGATTAAAATTACTTAAAGTCAAAATTTTCATTTCTATGTTAAAGGCTTATTACTATTATGTATAATGTTGATCTGTAATTCAGACAATATGCCAACTTATGTTATTCCCTGAAAAGACATGTGTCGACACATGATGACCATATGTCAACTTGTGTTGTCTTCCTTCTGAAGGTGTGTCGACCTGTGACAGCCTTATGTCGACACATAATGTCTTCCTCCTGAAGACATGTTGACACATGATGACTAGGTGTCGACATGTGCTCTTGAGAATATGTGATCAATTCACTGGGCAACCGAAGTCTAGCTTCGACTCTTGACCAGTTGAAGTGTCAATCGAAGTTACATATAATCAATTACTGAAGAGTTTCTTACCGATTACTAAAGAGTTTCATTCTGATTGGTGTTATAACGCATCGATCACTCTTTTATATTCTGATTGGTGAAAAAGTCAAGTTATATTCGAATTATTGAACACTTGTTCACCTTTCCTATCTATTAGTATTATATTCTTTCGATTAATGAACAAAAGGTTAAGCTGTGTTCTGATTATTGACCAAATGTTCACTTTTCATATCGATCCGGTGTTATATTCTTTTGATTAGTGAACAAAAGGTTAAGTTGTCTTCCGATTACTGAACAAGATACATTCTGATTGCTTTAAAGTATTTCGATTGCTAGTATATTTCCACTTCGACTCCTATCTAGTCAGAAGTACTCTATCACTATGAATTCTTTTAAGTGTTTAAGAGTCGAAGTTTACTCCAACTTCTCTTTAAGAGATTAAGAGCTGAAGTTTAAATTTTTCATTCCCTCTCTTTCTCTGAAACTTGAAAGTATTATTATTTTTAAGAGAACGTAGCTTGACTTATCAGTTCAGAATCTCTGTTGTTAATATCCTGCTAACTGACTAAGCTTTTCAAGTAAGTCTTTTGTAGCTAGCTGTTGCGCGCCAAATGTAAGTCAAATCTACTTTTTAGATGGGTGATAGATCTTATTGCAATAAGGATATGTACTTTTTTTAGACAGAAAGTAATTAGTACTTCCTTACCGTTCATTCCTTCTATTCAGCATATTATCTGCTACCTTTCTAACCTTAAAAGAAAGAAAGTGTTTTGCATGTTTACGATGCATGTAGGTTTCCAATGCAACTTGTTATAGAAGCATGCAGGCTATCCCAAAATAGCAATCAAGATGATCGTTAGAAAGAAGACTTGGAGACGCTACATTCAAGAGCTTTCTTCCCAGTCTAAATGTTCACATTTCCAACGGTCAGATTCAAATGGATAGTTGAAGACCTTGAAGACTGAAGACTCTATATAAATCAGTCGAAGCCCTGAAGATATACATATACACATAGACTTATACATAGTTAGAGATACACACGATAATATATGAACCATAATGAATAGAGCATCTGCTCAAGCTTTCAAGCCTTCGAAGTAGTTGTCAGCAATGTGGACAAGCTCCTTAGATCATCCATTCAATCCACCTAGAGCCATAAAGAGAAGAGCGTATCCAATCCTTGTTCTTGTAACTCTCTTTCTGTCTGTGCTTACTCATCCTCTGAGCAGCACCTTGTGTGTAATCTTTAGTGCTTGTAACCAGCAGGGGATTTGTTCCCTATACGTGCTCCTTTTGTAGAAGGGAGGACCTACTAGAAGTAGGAGGTTGTATACCCCTCAATGAAGGGAAGATTTGCCTATGAGTCAGTGGTGTATGCCCCTCTTTGAAGGGAAGACCAATGCTACTTGGTACTTAGTGGAAAATCATAAGAGTTGCTTAGGGACTAGACATAGGACTTCTGTTATGAAGGAGGTCCAAACCAGAATAAATCATTTGTCTCTTGTGTGTGATTTCTTCCACTTACTCTTATCCTTAATTCACATAATGCACTAACTGCTAACAACGCTTTGAGTGTTTTTAAAATCTATTTGTCTTAGCAGAAAGTTTCTAAGATAGTCTTATTCACCCCCCCCCCCCTTTAAGATATCTTAGCTCCACCTCGATCCAACTGGGGGGGTCCACGATATCCGCACACCGCGATGGAGAAGGTATCAACATCGAAGTGCATGCCGAAGGTAACACCACCGCATGGTACTTCTCGAGGCATGCGTATAAAGGAACAAGTGGGATGAGGAAACATGGGTGTTTTTTATTATTAAAATAGTTTAATATTTCCCCCCAATCGCATATATCAATAAATCAATGACTAAGGAGCTTGTAACCCACCAAATCATAGATGCCCCATGAAGAACTAGGATAAATCATTTGTTTCTTGTGTGTGATTGCTTCTACTTACTCTTATCCTTATAAATTCACACAATGTACTAACCACTAACAACGCTTTGAGTGTTTTTAAAATCTATTTGTCTTAGTAGAAAGTTTCAAAGATACTCTTATTCACTCCCCTTTAGGACATCTCAATTATATGTACTTAAATAATGTTAAATGTTGCTATTATCTCATATAATATATAACCTATACAATTACTATAATCTTTTATCGAACAACGAAGACATATCAATGCATTACACCCACTATAAGCAAAATGGTAAAAACTGCACATTCTCAATAAGAGTAACATTCACATGAAGAAACTTCCAAACAAATGACAAGTCCATTTCAATAAATTGAACAGTTTGACCCTTCTTTTGTGTTGAAGGAAATAATAATTTGGGTAATTATAAGGGTATCATAAAGATCTGTCAAACTCCACTCTTCCATTTCATGAGTCATAAAGAATTGTTCGAAACCTTGTGAAAAGTTAAAAAAAAATATTCAAATATTAGATATAAAAATTTAGGAAAAGAAGATGAACTAGAAGGACAGCAATATACCTCCATCAGAAGCTATTGGGTTTCATCTCGATTTAACGGTCCTTCAAAACCCATGCTAAATATTTCTGGCTTTATCTCAATCTATATATGCTACTCTTGGAGCCATATCCTTCTCCAACATTTTATGTATATTATACACACACACACCTTGTTTCCAAAATTCAACTCTAAGTGCTTACTCTCGTATATACTTTCTTACGGGGGTCACACTTTAGATAACTCCATATGTGCTTGACAGATCACATTTTTTTGCAAATTTGCAGGAAAACATTATCCTACATGAGCATTTATAGCAGTACAATTGTAAGCCATAATTTACTAATAGATATGAACAAGTATCATAGTAAAAATGATCATTAAGATAAAATACCTTAAAACTATATGTCCATTGGTCTTTAAAAGGGTCCCAAATAAGATTGTTAAAACCTCTTTTCTCATACGAGGAAAGCAATGCAAATGGGGCTTTGACTCCAAGCATGATTATAAGAAAATCCCATGTACCTATGCAATATAAGTTGGGGTATAAATAATCCAATGCAAACTCCAATGAAATGTGCATCTCAATTCAAATGAGATATGTGCCCTCCATGACATAGCAATGTAAATGGGGTTTTAACCCCAAACAACTCTTATAAATAGAAATCACATATGCTTACATATTAAAACATGGGATGTAAAGAAGCCAAATGGAAACACCAATGAGATATATATCCCAATTCAAGAAAAAAAAAATGAGTACAAACTCTTCCTTCTAGACATTAGATCCTTGATTCGAACTTAATTCAATAGAACATTATTATATAGATTACTTTTAATTATTTATTTTCAGTTTAGTGATTAGTATTGCACATCTTACTTTAATGTAATTCATTTATATGTATGTGTGAATTTGGTTTAATATTGCAGTTGTTCACATGTAATATTTTATTTTCATTTAAGCTTCATATTTATGTGGTTTTTAAATTTGATCTATGCATGTATAACAATTTATCACTACACACATCTCACGATAGTGTATTAAGTTTGTGTCAATAAACCTTCCCGTTCAAGACTTTGGGATTGATGTGAACGAGTCTCATTTTCAATAATGAGAACGTGTATATCTAACTCAAAGTCTTGATCATTATCCCGTTTTGAACAGTTTGTGAATGTTTGATCGCAGTTACGTGGTTATTTACTATAAGTGTTTGTATAGTTTGTTGAAAATTTTGATTGTGTCTTCTCACTCCTCTCTGGTATACCTTTATTGATTTTGAATATTTTTTAAACCACTTAGAAATAAGTGTGGTTTAAAAAAAATCTTAATCAATAAATATTTTTGGTATATCGGAGAGGTGTGAGAAGATGATGCCGAAATTTCAGAAAATGTATAAACACAAAATAAATGGTCATTTGAGTGCGATCAAATATTCATGGATGGGTAAAAAGTGATAATCTAATTAATATGTTCGGCGCTCAAACTACTAATCTAAAAAAAACAAAATGTAAAGGGTTAGAACACACAAGTCGAGAGTCCAAAATGTGAAATAGGATCTGATCAGCGTGTCGTTCACTCTGACCCGACAGGGTGTGTGAGAATGACGTGTGGGAACTGACGGAATCCTAAACAGATTTCCAGTTTGGGTTCGGCACTCAAACCACTAATCTAAAAAAAAAAACTCAAATGTAAAGGGTTAGAACACACAAGTCGAGGGTCTAAAATCTAAATTAAGAATCTGATCGGCATGCACTTTGCTCCGACACGACTAGGTGGGTGAGAGTGATGTGTGAAAACTGACGGAATCCTAATCGGATTCTCGGTTTGGGTTCGACGCTCAAACCACTAATCTTAAAAAAAAAACCTAAATGAAAAGGGTTAGAACAAGTTGGGGGTCCAAAATGTGAAATAACGATCCGATCGACGTGTCGTTTACTCCGACGTGACTGGCTGGGTAAGAGCGACGTGTGAAAACTGACGGAATCCTGATCGGAATTCCAGTTTGGGTTCGGCGCTCAAATCACTAATTTAAAAAAAAATCCAAGTGTAAAGGGTTAGAAATATTTTTTAATTGCACTTAGTGAATATTTATATATTCTGAATTTAAATTTTTAAAAATATTATATATATTATTTTTATTTATATTTTTAATATTTATTTTATAATATAGGATCCTCCAACACTTGACGATCATGGGCGGGGAGAGGGGACGATCCAGTAGATCTCTCTTAATTTTTTATTTGTTATTATTATGGATGTTCCATATTTGTTGTGATTGATAATTTTATGTTAATTATTATTTATTGTGGATGTTCCTATGATTATTGTTTTTAGCCAATTTTTAATTTATCTTTGTTATCTAATTATATTTTTAAAAAATAATAAAAATATTATTTCTGACGAATTTTTCGACGAAATGTTTCCATCGAAAAAAACGTCAGCATACGTGACTTCCGTCGGAAAGTATCCGTCGGCAAAACTGTCGGACTTTCCGACAGATTCTCGACGGATATTTTCCGTCAGAAATTTTCCACTTCTGACGCTCCTATCCGTCGATCAAGGTGTCGGAAGTTCCGACAGATATGCTGACCAAATATTCCGTCAAAATTTTTCGACGGCTTTCTTTCGTCGATAAATTGGTCGGAAGATATATTTTTTGACGAATATTTTTGACGTTTATTTCGGTCAGAAATATCGACGAATTTATCGATAGATTTTGTGTCCGTCGAAAATTTCTGACGCATTTTTTTCGACAAATTGTTTCTGACGGACTGTCACCGGAAAGCAGTCGAAAAGGTGCTTTTTCGACAAATTTTCGATAGATTTTCGACAGAATGTTGCCGTCGAAAATCTCATTTTTTTCTTGTAGTGGAAGGTCGTGACATCGTGAGCGGCGCCAAAGAGCAAAAGGATGAGGAAGGAGTAGAAGAGAAAGAAGACACAACAGAGGTCAACAATCTCCCTGTGGAAGTCATGGAGGTGAGATTCCCAAAAGGTGATGTGCTTGGCATCGTTGGCAATGAGCTCCTCTTCCACTGTGTTAGAGAACTTCACGGGTTATCTCATATCGAAAAAATTAAATAAGTTCTTTGTGCTTATATATCCTTGGACCTTTCAAACTCAATGTTTAGGTTTTTGTGGTTCGTAAGATAGCATTAGACCAGGGTAGGGCGCATTATGATATTTGTGCAACCTCCCATTTAATTTTCCATATCGAAAAAATCAAATGAGTTCCATGTAATTATATATCATGGTCTCTTCAAACTTAACACCTAAGTTTTGTAGTTTTTAAGACATTGCTTCAAGAACTTGCAGGTGACGCTCTTTGCGATCTGCTGCAATGGTCTCAAGTTACTCTTGGCTGCTGTAGGCAGAGAAAGAGAGATAGCGTTATTAAAAAAATATTTTTTAAGAGTTATAAGAGGCAAGGTAATTTTTTCCTCTTAATTTAATTATGATTGAATTAAATAAAGGAAATTAAATGTAGAGATATATATGGTGAAATATATAAAATACATAGATATAGAATACAATATGTAGATTTTAAGGGTATAACTATGAATATCATCTAAGAGTATATATGTAATTTATTATAATAAATATTTTTAAATGTTTAGCCTATTTGATTTGTTAGTTAAATTTAATCCCCATTATCTTTTTTTGTAGACTCAAACATAAGAACTTTACATTTTTAGGAATACATCCATTTTTTTATAATTTGTATAACTAAGTTTTAGTCTATTAAAAGGATTTACTTTTAATAAAGATTAGTTTTTTAAAAGTTCAAGGCTGAATAATCAAATTATGGAGACCAAAAAGGCAAAAACTAAATATCAAAGATTAAAAAAAATTAAAACTAGAAAATCCCATAAAATGTCTATATATGTGTCTTCCGTCGGCCGAACCGGCATCGTTGGGTTACGACCCCTACCGCCGACCCCCAATTTCATTTTTCGGTCTCCCCGCCTTCCCCCACTCGAGTCTGTGAGAGACAGAGAGAGAGAAAGAGAGAGAGCGCGATGGGCTCCAGGGAGAACTACAGGAACGAACTCCGATCGGCGATCCGGCAGCTGGGGGATCGATGCCTCTACTCCGCATCCAAATGGTAGCTTCGTCCTCTTATTCCTCTTCTTCTGCTGCTGTCGCTGCCGCTGCCGCTGCCGCTGCCGCTGCCGGCGACGACGGTGGTCGTATCGTTGCTTATACTCCTAGGTCATTTCTGATTTTACATCTTTTGCGATGGCTAGGGCGGCGGAACTGCTCGTGGGGATCGAGCAGGACAAAACCCTACACACCGCCGCCGCCGCCACCGTCGCCAGGGCCACCCCCTCTAGCAGCGGCCGTCCGCAGGAGCACCTCCGCCGGGACGGATCCAGCTTCCGGCGCAGCAGGCTCCGGCATGGCTCTGGCGGCGAGGCGCTAGCTGTCACGCCCATCGGCGGGATCTCGTATGTGAGCACGCCTGTTCCCGTGGACGACGCGATCGACGACGGTGGGGATTACTTTCTCCTCGCGAAATCTTACTTCGACTGCAAGGAATACAGGAGGGCTGCCTACGTGCTCCGCGGCCAGACGTCTAGGAAGTCCGTCTTCCTTCGGTGCTACGCTCTCTACCTGGTCTCTTCCTGGTTTCACATTTTCCTGTGTTATTTGTTTCAGAATCTGGTCTGTTTTATGCTTCTCTTTAAGTATTTAAGTATTATTTGTTTGGTTGATGTAAAGTTGTGCTATAGGCTGCATTCTCTTTTCAGCTTCGGTTATGCTGTTGGGTCATTTGAGAGAAAAATGGGGTTCTAAAATTATATGTACCAAAACGTGAAGTTAATAATGGGAATATAGGAATAGATAGCTTGTACGACATGGACTTGTTATCTTTGAAAAAGCAAAAGGTTTTACCTACGCATTTGTTATTTATTGAAGAAGATATTATAGTAGAACTAAGTTGCATCCCTTGCTGGTCACATATGAAGAGATTTGTTTGCATCATCAACTCTGTTCTGTTTGTGCAAAAATAACGCTGTTAACACTAATGTATGTCAGAGGAATCCTAGCCTAGAACAATATGTGTCTAGATCATGATGTATCTATGGCTTGCTAGTGTGCTTGACTTTGCATAAGAAAGAGATATCCTGATGTGACAAGAAGGTACGTGAAGAATGTGTGCAAAGATCATGTTTCTATTGAAGGATTGTCTATGAGATCCACTGTGGAGAATGTGTGCAAAGGATAGCATAGAATTACTCTTGATTAATAGCTAGGTACCCTTGTTTGCATAAAAGGAATTGGGAGAAACAAAATGGTTTCAGACTCCTGGGTGTGAAGACATTAAAAAAAGGTTATGGAATCTTTCACAAGTATGGGTAATTTTTAGCTGTTGATCATGTTTGACTGTGGGGATGAGGTGAAATTTCCACTGGGAATAAGTAGAAAGTCTCCCACCCCATCTTCTTACTGGCACAGGATCTGGCCAATTAGAGCGGTGATGGCACCATAGTTGGCTGAACCGTTATACCGGAGTGGAGCGGAATTCTGTGGCACAGTATGGACCGTACCATACTGGTCTGCACAGTCTGTCCCAAACAATCTTTCTGCCTTATTTCTGATCTCTTTCTGCCAACTCGTAAAGCTCCTGCCCTCTAGCCCTCAAAGCTCCAACTGGGTGACCTGCATCACCACCAACAGGTGTCCTCTCATGCGCCTTCTTCTTAACCGACACCCTCCTTGGACCCTGTGACAAGGTCTACGTCACCGCCAGCCATGCGAGAAGGAGCGCAAGCTCCCGGCGCCCCCTCCCGTCGCCCCCTCCCGTCGGCCGGATCCCCGGAGCACACCAGGGAGAAGGGGCATGGTTGTCAAGTCGTTGGCACCACAAGCGTCAATATTGGTGCATGAGTCGGTGGACGGTGGGAGGCTTTGTCGTACTCCCCATCACTGCATCCTTGAGCCGTGACCACCTGACGACAAGGTGCCAGGGCAATTCTTCCTCTTCCTGCCCCACTCTCCAATGTGGCACTCGCCTCCCCTTGCCTCCACCAACCTTGCCTCCTCCCCCCTCCCCGAGGCCGCTGTGAGGATGACCAGCCACCATGGCTCCCCGCCTTCCCATGCCATCTTTGCAAACTCCTCCAGGTCAGTGTTCCGCTACCGCCACTCAGATTGGGACAACTCCCCATAATTCATGTCGCCTGCGGCCTCCAACCCCACCAGCATCGAGGGGTCTCCTCCTTCGCTGCCCCACTGCTCTAGCTCTCTTCCTCTGGGGCCGCTGGCGATCCTTCCTGGCTGCTCAACTGGGGACCCTTTTTCCTCTTGTGGCGCTCTCCATGCCTCTGGACAGTGGTGGCATTTTCTCCTGACCCCTGCCTATCAAGGTTGGTGGGGTGTTCATGCTGACCGTGCTTGGGGACCGTAAAGCTCTAGGCATGGTACAGCACGCCAAACCATGTATAGCACAAGACTGACAACAGTGCCCTCTAGCCCATCCACATGCCATCATCACTTTGTCACTGGTAAAACCATTCCCTCACTGTTTACCAGCTTCTATAAAACGAAACATTCATGAAGAGAGTCAAGAGACCACCAATCAGCCTTCTGTTTTTCTCACACAACCCTGCAATCATACCTGGGAAGCCTTGAGTCCCACTCATGAAATTTCTGCCTATGCAGACCACCAGTCCTTGACCAGCATCTTACACATCCCGTCAATTAACTTAACAGGCCAATCATACAGTATTCTTACCTGCATTACAAGCTCTTTTTATTTAATATACACATATTGTTGATCATGTTGTAGGCCATGGTGGTGGTAGGGGGAGGATCATTGAACCCACCTCTTCTGGAAAAGCTGTGTAGCCCTGGCCACATTATCTTGGTTAATCAGAGGTTTTTTTTGGGACAAGCAAGATTTCTTTTGTGTCGGGGCTTGTGGTGATGGATATACTGCACCCGGTGGCTGATTTTCAGGCTGGCACCCCTGCTTCTTGTATAGGTGTTGGTTTGCCACTTTTATTTAACGATTATGTTAGAGTATGTATGTAGCAAAAAGAACCCAAAGCACTTTCATAGTCTGGTCCTCTTTGCTATAGTTCTCTTGCCTACAGCAAAAATGTATCTCTGAATAGAAATGAGCATGAGTAGATATTTGCAATAACAAAATTGTGATGCTAATTTTATCACCTGTAAATTTTCTATTTATGTGGCATAAAGTTTCATGCATGCTTGAGGTTGTCAGACAGAGATGTTGCTTTGCTTATCCTTTAACATCTAGTGGGAGAATTTTCTGTCTTGCAGAAAGCATTTCTCTGTGTCTACATTTCTTGATCTATGATGTCTCATAGAGTGCAGCCTTGTGCTTCAGTCTGATAAGGTCATAAAAGGGAACCCAGAACCCCTTGTCCACTTTTATTCCCAATCTTCTCCGCTCAAGCAATTTCAAGGGAAATGAACTTGTCTGTATTCAGCTTTCTTTTTCTGGATTATTGTTGGAGCATCTGCTTTCATCAGTATTGAGTTTCGGTAGGCTGGTCCAAATTTTCAAATACAAAATGCAGGATCCTTAAAAGTTGCTTTACAGAGTCGGATAAAATGAACTTTTATTTCCATAAAGAATTATTGATAGAACTACAATCTTTTTTTCATATATTGCAAAGGGAACATTGTTACACAAGCATTAAATAAAAAATCTTGATGTACGTTCAGGTATTTTTGGTGAGGTTTAAAAAGACACCATATGCTGTTAATTTGATGCCTTGAGAGCTTGTATAAAAACAATTTGATACTTTCAAAATATATATAAAAAAACAACTTCATCTTCTGTGAGGCTATACTGTGGGGAAAGAGGATGCTTTTGTAAACATCTAAAGAAAGGGGATGTTTTGGTTTTCTGTTGGGGGGCTTTTGTTGGACTGAAAATCACTCAAAGGCCATGTAATGCTGTTGGAACTTAGTCATCTTATGACTTAGGTTGAAGCTTTATCTACATGTTTTGTCCTTTCAGTCTTTCTTAAAGCATGATCTGTAGTATCATCTTTCTTTCTTTTGATGAAGTTAGAATCCTTGAAGCAGATCCATTTCAGCAAATATTGAATTGACCAGCGTATGCATATATGGTTTTGCTAGGCAAGGACATGGCGATTCCGCTTAATACTCTTAACCAAGTCCCATTTATAGCTATGAGAATTTAATTATATTGCTTTAGTTGTGCATATTATATTTCTGATTTTTTCAGAAAAATATGTGCTTAAGTATATTCTTTCTTCATTTTCGTCCTCAGGCAGGCGAGAAACGGAGAGAGGAAGAGATGATTGAACTTGAGGGACCCATGGGTAGGAGCGATGTATGCAACAGGGAATTGGTTCACCTGGAAAAAGAACTGTCAGCTCTCCGAAGAAGTGGTGCCATAGATTCCTTCTCTCTATATCTGTATGGAGTTGTGCTACGAGATAAAGGATGTGAGAGCCTTGCCCGCTCTGTGCTAGTAGAATCTGTCAACAACTATCCTTGGAACTGGAGTGCCTGGTCAGAACTGCAGGCTCTATGCACCACTCCAGATATCTTAAACAACCTAAATCTCAAGAACAACTGGATGAAAGACTTCTTTATAGCCAGTGCATATCTGGAGCTCAAAATGTATAATGAAGCATTGGCAAAGTATGAGCACCTGTTGGGAATTTTTCTATTTAGTGATTACATCCAGGCGCAAATTGCAACAGCGAGATATAATTTAAGGGAACTTGATGAAGCTGATGTTATTTTTGAGGAGCTCCTTAGAATTGACCCCTACCGTGTTGATTCTATGGACATATACTCAAATATTCTTTATGCAAAGGAGTCATTCCCATCTCTAAGTTTCCTCGCCCACAGGGTGTTTTTGACTGACAAATATCGACCCGAGTCCTGCTGTATTATTGCAAATTACTACAGTCTGAAAGGGCTGCATGAGAAATCTGTCATTTACTTCAGGAGGGCATTGAAACTTAACAGGAAATATCTGTCAGCATGGACACTGATGGGTCATGAATATGTCGAGATGAAGAACACTCCAGCTGCAATTGATGCTTACCGCAGGGCTATAGACATAAATCCACGTGATTTTCGTGCTTGGTATGGTTTGGGGCAGACTTATGAAATGATGCATATGCCCTTTTATGCCCTTTACTACTTTCGCAAGTCTGCTTATCTTCAGCCTAGAGATGCTCGGCTTTGGGTAGCGATGGCACAATGCCATGAAAATGCACCTCTGCACATGCTTGAGGAGGCTATAAGGTGTTATGCAAGGGCTGCCGACTGTAACGATAGAGAGGGAATAGCATTACACCAGCTGGCAAAGTTACACAGTCAACTTGGGCATTCTGGGCAGGCTGCATTTTACTACAAGAAGGATTTAGATAAGATGGAAGCGGAAGATAGGCAGGGGCCAAATATGATAGAAGCTCTGCTTTTCCTTGCTAGGCATTGCAAGGCTGAGAAAAGGATGGAAGAAGCAGAAATGTATTGCACTCGGCTCTTGGACTATACTGGCCCGGTAAGACCTTCTTGCAAATTTCATTTTTGTCATATAGTGTCTATTAGGAATCGTTAACTCTAGGCGATAATATATGCAGAAAGCAGAAATACTTTGTGCAAAGGGAAAAAAGAAGGAAGAAAGATGGGGTTGAATTCCCATCAGAAATCCCTTTTTTATTGCTTTACTATGAAATTAGTAGATAATGAATATTTTCTAACTATCCATTTGTACACTATAGGAGAGGGAGACAGCAAAAAGCATCTTGCAGGGGCTTGACGGTGGTTCAGCACGGTTTTCCTTCACTGGTCTTTGAGCAGTTGGCCCATGGTCCTGGTCACTTCCTGGCAGAATTGGTGTCCATGAATCAACAAGGATCTGGCATTGCTCCCGGTAGTTCAGAGGAGAAAAATAACCAGCAAGCCTTTAGACTACCCTGAGCAGCATAACATGATGACGGCCGTGGTGTCTGGGGCAAAACGGAGCACCGCTAATCGATCGTGCAAGTTCAATACCTGGGAGTTGAATAGAGCATTCGACAGAAACAGCTCAATTGCTCTGGCCACGGACCTCAGAAAACATGTATTCAGATGGCCGCAGAGATTTACGTACCTCACGAGCTTAGCCGGGAAACTTCAGGTGTGAGACCTTGCTAACTGGCTCCAGAGCGTTGCAGCAACATCTCGAGGACTGTTTGTAATAGTTTCGTGAAGTTGCTGAAGCCTGGCGATTAGAAGGTGAACCGCCGGCACGGCGCAATGAGGAGGGTAAAAGGTATGATCCAGATGCCAAGTTCCAATATCAGCATCCCCACTTCTGACTCTCTCCTCTCTCAGCTTCAATAGGTGCAGCTTTATGTTGGCGTTGCTACAAAAGATATATGGTGGATTCTGTTTGATTCATTTTTCTATATATATATATATTATTTTTTTATTTTTATTTTTTTTGTTTTTGGTGTCGGCTGCTTTCGTTGGGTTCTTCCTTCTCACCTTTCTCTTATCATGTTTGATGAGATGAATGGATAACGTCGAGGTTTTGTCGGAGTCATCTCTGAAGTAGACATCCCAACCCCCAGGCATTGTTCCTCGCTGGCTAACCCTTGGAACGTTCTTGATAAGCGTTTCCCACTTGGCTCTTGCCTCGAATGAGGGAACGTGAATTTGTCGGGAACCCGTCCACACTTAATGTTATTTCACTTCTGAACTCTACGTTAGGCATGGTATCACTTGGGGTTCATCTTTGTAGAAACTAGTGAAATAAACGCGCTACGCGCGTGTAGTATATTAGAAGATGTAGTATAATTATTTATATTATGATTATTTTTTAATTAATATATATCAATACATTGTTTAAAATTTTGAAGTTAGAATAAATCAAATTATTTTTTTCTTAAAAAATATATTACATGTATTGAGAATTTATATATATTATTATATTCATTTATGTATTTCATTATCTCTTAGAGTCTTATTGAATCATTTTTTTTACCACAAAACTTATTAAGTATTTTCTTCTTGACAACATTTACTAAAATATTTAATCACCTATTCTTATTATTTTGATGTGTATATATATATGATTAATTTAAATGATCATATTTAATTAAAAGTTCAAAGATACATTGAAATTTAAATCCGACCAAAATATCTCAATAGGCGTAAATCAAATATTTGAACGAAATAATATACTGACCACAATAAGTGCATATATACACACAAATAATACATAATCTGATTAATATTAACATAAATAAAAATTGCTAGAGAAATGATAGAAAAAATAATAAAATTAAAAAATATATCAATTAATATTATATTTAATACAATTAAAAATATCTTGGGACATCTTCACACCACCGCCAAACCCCAAACCCCCAAATCTTTATCCTCTCATTTTTCTCTCACTGCTAATTTTAGAAACCCCAAATCCACCTTAAATCCTGTCTTTATCTCCACCAGCCACAAGGTTCCAGCTCCGGCTAAATGGCAGTCTTCGTCTTTACACCGCTTGACATATTTTATTATCATATATCAATTTTGTTGATGCAAAATAAGTACAAAATAAAAAAGTAATTATATTTATATAACTTTAAAAATTTAAAATGGCGTTGCAAATATATCATGGAAAATGACTACAAAAACTTAATAAAATAAGTATTTTCTTCTTGACAACATTTACTAAAATATTTAATAACATATTCTTATTATTTTGATGTGTATATATATGATTAATTTAAATGATCATGTTTATCTAAAAGTTCAAAAGATACATTGAAATTTAAATCCGACCAAAATATCTCAATAGACATAAATCAAATATTTGAACCGAAATAATATATTGACCACAAATAAGTGCATATATACACACAAATCAATACATAATCTGATTAACATTAACATAAATAAAAATTGCTAGAGAAACGATAAAAAATAATAAAATTAAAAATATATCAACTAATATTATATTTAATACAATTAAATATCTTAACATGTACATCTTATTCAGTGGTGGCGGTCACCACCGCCAACCCCAAAACCCCCAAACCTTTATCCTCTCATTTTTCTCCCACTGCCAAACCTAAAAACCCCAAATCCACCTATGTCCACCAGCCACAGATTCCAGCGGCGGTCAAATTGTAGAGTCTTTCGTCTACAACGCCCACCGCCCACCTTCGCAATAATTTAAAATATTTAAATTATCACATTTAATTATTATTTAAATTTCATAAACTACATCAATATTCTAACAGAAAAAAAAAAATATTGCGACCACCTCATCCCACGTTTGTCGCGATCACAAACAGTGCGGTACGGTGGAGTTGTCATTTCCCCAAGTTTTCCAGCTCGAGTTGTCGGCCATTTTCTCTGACATCTACTGACACTGCACGAGAAAAGACGCCATCTCTATCTGCTTTCTACTTCTACATCTTTGAGAAGAACCATCAAAATCTCTTCTCATCTCTTGCAGCGCACAACTCCTCTGCTCCTTCTCGTCTTCCTGTTCTTCTTCCTCTATCTCTTTCCCTCTCCCTCAGTCTTCTTTCTCAAGTCTGTGCGCACAGACACCTGTGCATGCTCGCGCCCACTAGCGCCCACGCCTGCATGCACCAGCACCCCCGCCGCGCAGCCCGCCCGCTCCCGCGTTAGCCAGGCCGCCACCGCGTCTGACGCGCCCGTCCGCCCGCGTGCCCCGCCCGTGGAATAGATCTAAACTACTTCTCATGCATCATGGAATATATCTAAACCACGAGAAAATTCAGTTGGCTGTATCTCTCCATTTTTTTTAACTCAAAGTTATTTGAACTTTTCTGTTGGAAGTTTGTGTGTTTGCGTTTGGATTTCTTAGGTAAGACTTCATTGGTGTTCGTCATGTCCCAGGGTACACTTGCAGCTGCACAGCGAGCAGCCGCTTTTGTTCAGAGACTGCAAAATTTCTTTACCACCGGAAAGTATGTGTTCTTCTTCACTAATTTTTTCCCATATTTATGTTAAAATAAAAAATTAAAAAATGCTAAGATATATCTTCCAACGAATTACCTTACAATCGGTGAGTAATACTTTCCCAGCAGTTCTTCTTTACTCAGCAACTCTTCCTCTGCACTCCTCATAAATCTTTGCGCTACCTGCAAATTTGTTAAATAATTAAACTTCAGTAAAATATGTTTAACATTTGTGTTGAAATTTAAAAAAAAAAACATATTAACTGAATTGGTTACCACAGATTACCTTAGGGGCAGTGAATCCCGCGATGTCTTCGTCTTCTTCCGTCTTCGTCTTCTTTCTGTGCTATGAAATCCGATATTCTCTGCTCTAGAAATTGGTATTCATCTGTGGTATATACGTATTGTCTGTGGCATTTTTCTTTTGTTCTACAATTTGGTAGTGGTTGTATTGAGGGTCTGCCCTTTTGTCTGTGACCGACGATATGGGAGAATTCGTATAGTGCCGACGATTACGTTTTATTTGACGTTATTTAACAGTGTAATTTATGTTAACTTTCCTTTGATTAACTCTGCAGTTCAAATTTAGAGCGTCATATCTACAGTTACGTTTCTTCATTACATATATTTCTATTCTGCCGTTTCGATTTGTACGTATAATTTCTACGGGTTGAAAGTGGATAATTAAGGAAATAAAAAAGCGGACATGATTCTTCGTTTTCCTTCTGCTGTATATGTTCTTCTGCTGTATTAGTTCTGGCGTTACAAATTAAGGATATTTAATATGAACCGGACAAAAATAGTGAGAAGCGGGCTTAAGATGGAGAACCGAACCGGACTTAAAGGTGAACCGGACGAAAGTTCAAAGTGTCACTTCTAATATATAGTATAGATTAATCTATTGGACATTAATCTACTGTTCTACTATAGTAAGACTTATCAGTGCATCTTGCTACCAGACATCTCAAGTGGCACATGAATTCGACCGAGGAAACGTCGGCCTCTACTGGGGCCCTGTGTTGGCCTCTCATTTCGGATAAAGCCGGCCCGATTTGATAAGGGGGTACCCCGGTACCCCGGGTTATCCTGAGTTACCCGGGGAGGGTAACTTTCTTTTCCTTTCTTAAAAAATTTGAAAAAAAATATATCATAAATTTTTAAATATTATTCTATTATATATTTTATATTTTTATTTTTTATTTTTTCACATGAAAATAAGTAAAATCAAAGATGATAGTTGACTCAAAAAATTAAGTTAACTTAAAAATAGCAACAAAAGTAAAATATGTACTTTTTTAGGGTTAACCTACTCGGGGGTAGTCTACCCCTGTGTAGGCTAAACTTTTGCCAAAGTATGATGTTGTAGTATTCTTGATTTTTAAAATTTTAAATAAAATAAAAAAATTTAATTAAATAAATGAGATAAATAGATTTAATTAGAATAAAGAGACCATAAATAGAATTTAAGGGAATTAAATCACTATCTATTAAGCTAAATTAATAATGGGATATATTAATAGTTCAAACATAAAAGAATGGGCCTAATTATGAAAAGCCTATTATAGGATGGAAGTTAATTAAGTAAAATTTGTATTTAAAATAATAATTATTATAAAATGGGTAAGATAAATATTAAACAAGTCAAAAATATTCAAAAGAAGAGTCATAGACTTATCTTAACTTTTTACCCACGAAATTAGCTCTCTTCCCAACCCTAATTAGGAGATAAATAAGGGAAAGTGGGAGATAAATATGGGAAATTTGAAATTTTATGAAAGGAATGACTCTTAGAAGGGTTAGGACTCTATTAACAAACAAAACACCTCAATCTCGGCCCTATCACCTCCTAGATCGTTGTTGGAGCTCTGGAGGACGAAGGAGAAGACTGTAGACGAAGGAGCAAGGGAGAAGAAGGCTTGGAGCAAGGAGGGTTTTTTTATTTTCGTCACTAAACTAGGGTTTTCTTTATTTCAATGAAAGGTAGGCAATCTCTCAAGCTAAACTCGTGAAACTTTAACCCTTGGTAGCCCTCATGATCCCCTTCGAAAGCCCTCTGATTTTACTATTTTTTGTTCATACATGAGAGAGAATTAATTCTGTGAAACCTTGTCATCTTCATGTACCTGAACCTACATTATTGCCTTCAAACCATGCATGTACATGATCCCATGTCATGCGAATATTCTCATAAATACTACATGTTGTTGGCTTTCAAATGCCATTATTTGCCCTAATTTTCATTTTGTATCCAGGACGAATTAAATCATTAATCTTGGACTGTGCCTGTTTAGGTTGACGAAAAGTAACCTAGTCGAAGCATGCTCTGTCCATGATTGTTTTCTAATTAAACATTACTAATGATAGATCACCATGTCCTCTTTCGATTAAAACTAGTTTCATAATTTTTAGATCACTGTGTGATTTAATATCGATTTTTGATAAATCATGAAACTAGTTTTAATTGAAAGATGACATGGTGATCTATCACTGGTAACGTTTAATTAGAAAACAATCATGGATAGAGCATGCTTCGACTAGGTTACTTTTCGTTAACCTAAATAGGCACATCCAAGATCAATGATTTAATTCGTCATGGATACAAGATAAAAATTAGGACAAATAAGGGCGTTTGAAAGCCAACAACATGTAATATTTATGAGAATATTCGTATGGCATGGGATCATGTATATGCATGGTTTGAAGGCAATAATGTAGGTTCGGGTACATAAAGATAACATGGATTCACAGAATTAATTATCCCTCATGTATGAACAAAAAAATAGCAAAATCAGAGGACTTTTGAAGAGGATCATGAGAGCTACCTAGAGTTAAAGTTTCACGAATTTACCTTGAGAGATTGTCTACCTTTGATTGAAGTAAAGAAAACCCTAGTTTGGTGACGAAAATAGAAAAACCCTCCTTGCTCCAAGCCTTCTTCTCCCTTGCTTCTTCGTCCACAGCCTTCTCCTTCGTCCTCCAGAGTTCCAACAACGATCTAGGGGGTGATAGGGTCGAGATTGGGGTGTTTTGTTTGCTAATAGAGTCCTAACCCTTCTAAGGGTCCTTCCTTCCATAAAATTTCGAATTTTTCATATATATCTCCCACTTTCCCTTTTTTATCTCCTAATTAGGGTTGGGAAGAGAGCTAATTCCGTGGGTAAAGTGTTAGGGTAAGTTTAGAACTCTTCTTTTGATATTTATGACTTGTTTAATATTTATCTTACCTTTTTTATAATTACTATTATTTTTAAATACGAATTTTACTTAATTAACTCTCATCTTATAATGGGCTCTTCATAATTTAGCCCATTCTTTTATGTTTGAGCTATTAATACATCACATTACTAATTTAGCTTAATGAGTAGTGGTTTAATTCTCTTAAATTCTATTTATGGTCTCTTTATTCTAATTAAATATATTTATCTTATTTATTTAATTGAAAATTTTATTTTATTTAGATTTTAAAATTCAAGGGTACGATGTTTTTTATTTTTTTTAGTCAACTAAAACTTTGACTCAATTTATCTTCTTTTGTAACTACAAAGTGAGATAATTTTTAGAAATATATAATAAATAATATTTAAATTTAATAATAATTTTTACAAAAAATTAAAAAATTACCCACCCTACCCCACCTTTTGAGGTGGGGTAGAGTGAAGTGGCATATCTTTAGCGTTTAGGTTCAACGAGTGAGCTATTTATATTTGTAAAAGAAGTTTGTGTAATGCTTAAGACAGGCCGCTTTAAAAAAAAAAAAAACGGTAGGTCTTTAGCGTTTAGAATCATCCGGTGAGCTTATTGTGATTTGTAAAAGCAGCCTGTTTAAGGGCCAACAGCTTTTTTTTTCCTTAATTCTAATTGCATTTTTATACTTACTCTTTTCAATCATGGCGATCACTAATAACTCAACTCGGTTTCTGATGTCTTGTCATTTGATCAACTGTGGAAAACTCTTCCAATGTTTTGGGGGAAAGAAAACTGTCCTAGAAGTTTAGAAATTAGTGAATAATTATAGGACATCAAAATTACTGCTCAAGTTTGGAAATTAATGGCTTGAGTTGACGGACCGCCGGGGGAGATCTGAAAGATCCCCGGTGCAAATACCGATGGATCTGTTGACCTTGGAAAATGGCTAAGCTAAACTCTTAATGCTACGCTCCCGGCAGTGCCGACGCGTGCCCCTCCACCGGTGCGACGCGTGGAGGGGCCGTGCCCCTCCAACATTAAATGTTCATTTTTTTTTTACAATTTGTGTGCACTAATAATACACATAAATGATCTATTTATGTGTACAAATAATATATAGTACACATAAATTGTAAAAAAAACGGAGCATTTATTGACGTGGGGCCGCCCCCCTCCACACGGCACGCGGGTGGAGGGGTGCGGCCGCTCCACGTCGGCTATGCTCTCGGCAGTGCCGGGAGCATAACATTTCTCACTCGTTAATAGCTGTGAAGTACGCACCTTGTTCACATGCTTAGAAGGTGCTCAGTGAGTCACGTTTAGGCCCATAAGGTTGGGCCCAAATAGCAGGCAATGCGATTGGGTCCTCACATCTTGAACCTTGTTTCACACACTAGGCTATTTGGTATGAGATTAAATAGAGGATAAGAGATAAGTTAATCACATCTCATGTTTAGTGTTTCAAAAAAAATAAGGATAAACATGATTTAAATAGTTTGGAGATATCTTTAAAAAATGGGGGTAAATTGGGGATAGTTCATCCCACCTTTTTGGTGGGATAATTTATCCCTATTTTCTAATATTAAAAATATCAAACAAGAGACAGATTAAGAATAAGAATAATGTATCCCCAAATTAATTTACCCCTATCCTCATTTATTTTAATCTCATACCAAGCAGGCTAAGGGCCGTTGTTAAACAGGGATAACATTATATATCTCTGCTCTTGAATAGGGATGAAAGTTAATGGTGGAGGATGTTGGAGGTCATTTCACTATTCTTCCACCGTTCAAGATGCGTGAGAGTCCATACATTATATATTTAATGATAATTTCTTCATTATATGAGAATCAGCATCAATTTATTTTAGATTTATTCTATTATTGTCAAAGTTACATAAACTAGAGATAAATAAAGATAATAAAAATGGGATTATCAGAATAAAAGTATGACTCTGATAAGCTACAAGTTACCTATCCTTAGTATAACCTATCTCACTTATCTGTTATCAAAGTGGTCCAAGATTCGCGCTTTAGTAAGGGGGTACTCGGGATAAACCCCTCCCCCAACTTTGGGGAGCAGGGCAGGGTTACCCCGAGATATCTCGAGGTAAGTCTACCCCGCCTAAAAAGGTGGGGTAGAGGAGGTAATTTTTTTTTCTTTTTTAAAAAAAGTTTAAAAAATTATCATAAAATTTTAAATATTACTTTATTAAATATTTTTTATTTTTATTTTTCACATAAAAATAAGTGGAGTCAAAGATAATAGTTGACCAAAAAAAATAAGTTAACCCATCTCCATCTCAAAAATAACAACCAAAGTGAAATATATATTTTTTGAAGTTAAACTACCTTGAGTTAACCTACCCTTACCTTCAACCAAAGCGGTAAGAGAACTGGTTTATTAACATCCATTTTTTGACACAAAATTTAACACCAACAAATTAATGAAAACCTGCCACACATCATCTTATCTTCTTGGCAGCAATCTTCTTGGCACCAAAAAGTGAAAAGCACTTCATAAGAAGGGGATTGTGGTGCACTGTGGTTGGTGGTGTCAGGAATGGATGTTAGAAAACTATTTTGCCAATCCTCGACCTTAGCCGTCTTATGTGCATGGGAATTAATGATATTTTTGCTTGGTTCGGCGCCACAACAAGTCCACCATTGCATGCGCGGTCTGATGACAGGTGAAAAAAAAAAAAGAATTCATGTTATTTGTTTGAATGTATACACAGTCGCGTGCCTTTTAATAGCAAAAGTACAACTATGATCCACGAGAGCTATACCACATCTACTACTCTGGAAGGTGAAGGTGGGGGGGTTGTGGGTAACAGGCCGGGAGCATCCTTCTCTTTTTCCAAGTATCAAGAAAATTAACACACGCAGAGCAGGCCCCTATTAGGTCTTCTTGTAGAGATATGAACGAGCAAAGTAGAGGTACACCACCAGCCCGGCGACGCTTAGGCCGGCGAGGAGCCAGTAGAAGTAGTCGAGGTGCGCCCGGTTGAGGTTGTCGGAGAACCAGCTGTGGCCTCTCCCCACTGTCACCCTGTCGATGGTGGAGATGAGGAAGCTGCTGAGGAGGCTGCCGATGCCGAAGATGCTCATGTACAGGGCCAGCCCCATGCTCCTGAGCCCGTCGGGAACCTGGTCGTAGAAGAACTCCTGCAGACCCACCATGGTGAGCGCCTCCGACACCCCAAAGATCACGTACTGGGGCACCAGCCACCACAGGCTCATGGGCAGCGCCACCCCCGGCGTGTCCACCAGCCCGTAGTCCCGGGCGGTCCGCAACCGCTTCATCTCCACTAGGGCGGCCACCGCCATGGAGGCTACGGAGAGGAACATGCCGATGCCGATGCGCTGCAGCATGGTGATGCCGGAGGGGTTGCCGGTGGCCCTCCGGCCTATGGGGACGAGGACGCGGTCGTACACCGGGATGAAGAGCACGATGGTGACGCTGATGAAGCTCTGCAGCGCCGCTGGGGGGATCTGGAAGTCGCGGCCGATGTGCCGCTCGAGGGTGCTGCCCTGCTTGGTGAAGAACGTCGGGGGCTGCGCGAAGACCACGGCGTAGATGAGACAGGCCGCCCATATGGGCAGCAGCAGCACCATCCCGTTGGCCTCCTCCATGGCGCTGGCAGCGTCTACCGCCTCCACTTGCAGCGGCGGGGACGACAGGTGCGACTCCACTATGATCACCGCCGACTTCTCGTCAGAAAACCTGCTCAATCCGCCAGAAGGCAAAGGATAAATCTCAATCAAGCAAGTGGTGCTCTTAATTAATCTTCGAATGTAGGGCATCTAGCTCCTTAAATTTGCAAAAAAAATAAACTATATAGAGAGAGATTACTCCTCCCACCGATTGATACTTACGCCTGCATGGTTCTTAATTATGCATGGAGGGAAAAAAGAAGAAGAAGAAGAAGTGGGCACTCGGCAGAGTTAAAAGAAAGCAGAAAGTAGACTAGCTAGCTAGCTAGCTAGAGAGCTTAATTGGCGTGCCATCTTACTTGAACTGTGTGCTAGGAGGCAGCAAGGGATCCCTGCCTTCCCCTGTGGGGGAGAAGAGGCAGAACAAGCGATTCCTGAGCGCCTCGACCAGCACCTGCGCGATCCTGACGGAGAGGCACTTGTCGTCGGGGGCCTGATGGCGGTAGATCGGGCTGCCGAGCAGGAGGAGGCCCAGGGCGAAGCCCATGGAGACGCAGGGGAGGCCGAAGCCGAGGACCCAGCCGAGGTTGTCCTGGATGTAGTTGAGGATGAGGAGGGCGGTGAGGATGCCCATGCAGATGCCGAAGTACCACCAGTTGAAGAAGGAGCTCTTGGACTTGCTCTCGGAGGGGTCCCGGCTGTCGAACTGGTCGGCCCCGAAGGCCTGGATGCAGGGCTTGTAGCCGCCGTGCGCCAGCGCCACCAGGTACAGCGACGCGAAGAAGAAGAAGACCTGCGACTGGGAGGGCGGCGGGCATAGCGGCGAGTCCCCCTCCACTGCGGTGCAGTCCGGCAGCCGCAGGGATGGCAGGGTGGCCGACAGCGTCAGCATGAACAGACCCTGCGAATTCCATATGCATGCATGCAACTCCACATATAGTTACTGTTACTTCATCTATAATATGGGACTAATCAAAGATAACAACACAAATTTACATATATATATATATATATATCAAATGCATCTATCTATATTATCTATACTATTATATAAACACAGTCCTGAGTGCTGCCACGTGGCGCACCAAGATGAATTTTTTCCCGCCATACTTGCTAATATAAAAACTTGCTAATGTAATTTTTTTGCTCTTTTCTTTACTATTAAACGTTTCTATTAACATCTCACATTTTCTAAAAACTCACATTCTTACTCAAACCCTTTCCATTTTACTCTCTTCAATAAAACACATTCTCTCTCTTTCTAAAATAATAAAAAGTATTACATATTTTTGAATAATTTTTTTATTAAAATTATTATATTAATAATAAATATTATTAATCTCATGTATACGACTTACAATATTATTTATTTAAATCTAATAATTTTTCGTGCATCGCACGGGTATAGAGCTAGTTCATCATATATTTATCAATCATGTAAAATTTCTAGCTTCCTTATCTTGGTGCATGTCCGTAATCTGATTTCTCAGAGTTGTACGTTCTTGGGGTAGATCGAGTACTGCTGGCACATTTTCCAGCAGATTGCATTGTTTTAGGAGGGGGAAGAAAGAAGTTTTACCAGTAAAACATGAAGGCACAGTGTGTTAGACATGTTTTAAGCACCTTAATTTGGTTCTTTCAAAAAAAAAGTAGTACCTTTTGGCTCCGTTTCCGTATCTTTGGGTGTTTAGTGATCAGTTTATACCTACTTGGAGCCTGTCAAATGTCAGAAAACGACAGATATTAATCGGAAAACGACACTTGTTCCCCCCCATGGGAAGCTTCATATAGATATCGCGTTCTCCTCGATCGGTGCCTTTTGTCCTCCTCATTTTTTTGTTGTTTGTCTGTTTTATTGGTTCCATGTCGGTAACCTCTATGCTATATGCACTCCTTTTTAATTACTCTCTAATTATTATTTAACTGAAAATTTTCACACTACAACAGGAATTTATCGAAATTATTTAAGAAAAACATAATATCGAACAGTCAATAAATAAGGGGGAAGTTGCAGTGTCAACTCGTTGACCCGGTATTTAATTTCCTAAATTCCCCACTTGAAGAGGTCACATATCAAGTATCGTTTTTAAGTGTACGTAGTTGCATAGGACATTATTAATTTATAGATACAGATGTGCCGCAGATGTGTGAAAAGTGGTGGCGAGAGGTGTATAAAGATTTCAAAAAAAAAAGTATTTTTTTCCTAATAAAATCAGCTGAGATATTGCCAATTTGTAATAAAATCAGCTGAGGTATTGCCAACTCGGCAATATCTCAGCTGATTTACTAGAAAAAAAATACTATTTTTTGGGTAGGTAGAAAATTACTCGATATATATATATATTTATATACACGTGTACATGGATTATAGAAAAACTGCTTTTCTCTGCTTCTCACTCACCTGCTTCCAAAATTTTCAAATTGTACTGTGTATATGATATTCTCTAGTATAGGTTAAGTCAAAAGCATAGAAGCAAAAACCTGATGAAGAAATAGAGAAAGAACTATAGGCACCCGTCACGGATTGCAAGCTAGTTAATAATTTTTCAGTGGTTACTTATATATAGCCTAAATTGCAAATAAGTTGATCCATCATTTCTCTTTTCTTCAAGACTAGTAAGTTGTGTAGTCCAGGCTGTTCTGATGCTTAAATAATATTCCACTGCTGAACTTAACAAGGCACAGTTTACCCTCTAGATCTATCTTTATGGTGTCCACCATATAAGGAATAGAGAAATGCTATGCTCCCAGCTGTGCCGGGAGCGCATAGGGAAGCGCAATGGAGCCGTGCTCCTCCACAGCGCGCCATGTGGAGGAGCAGAGCCCCAGCGCATTAAATGCGTCTTTTGTTTTGTTTTATTTTTTTTTCACCCTCAAACAGTACCCACAAATACTCTTATAATGCACACAATATCTATGTAGTGCACACAAATATCTATGTATGCACCAGAATGATATTTGCGTGTACTATTTTTTTTAGCTTCAAACAGTGCACATAAATACCTATCTAGTACACACAAATATCTATGTAGTGCACACAATACCACAATAATACATACAATATATAGAATGCACACAAATTTTTATACTATTTGTATGTATTATCGTGGTATTTGTGTGCACTACATAGGTATTTGTGTGCACTATAAGGATATTTATGTGCGCTGTTTGAGGGTGAAAAAAAATAAAGCAAAAGAAGCATTTAATGCGCTGGGGCCCTGCTCCTCCACATGGCGCGCTGTGGAGGAGCACGGCTCCATTCCGCTTCCCCATAGCATTTCTCTAAGGAATATGGGAAATGCTTTGCTCCCGACAGTGCCGGGAGCAAAGCTGAGCTGGGGGGGCCGCGCCCCCCGCACGCACATCGCGTGGAGGGGACGAGCCCCCCAACATTAAATACAAGTTTTATTTTTTTTTCTGTGCACTATTTGTGCACACAAATGATGTATTTATGCACACAAATACATCATTTGTGTGACAAATTGTATATATATATATATATATATATACTGGGGCCCGCCCCCTCCACGCGGCGTGCGTGTGGAGGGGCGCGGCCCCTCCAGCTCACGCTAGGCTCTCGGCATGCCAGGAGCCTAGCATTACTCAAGGAATATATATTTTCCGAAGGCTGATGGCATCATATATCACTCACATGAAAACTAGAATGCATAAGAAACTCTATAGATTATTAGTTAATATGATCAGAAGCTCTAAGATATATACGAGAAGATAGATGCATGCTTTAATTAGGAACGTACGGACCATGAAGTAGAGAATGGAGGCGAGGAGGACGGTCCGGTAGCGGCCCAAGTAAGAATCCGCGACGAACGCCCCCAGCAGGGGTATCATGGCCGACGCCCCCAACCACGTGTTCACATCGGCCGCCGCCGCCGCCGTCGACTCCCCCAGCGGCCCCGTCAGGTACGTTATGAGGTTCGACATGACGCCGTAGTATGCAAACCTCTCCGCCACCTCGACCCCTGCAACAACGGCCACATCAACCATGCACGGCCAGTGTATCGATCGATCGTCACACAGAAGAAGAAGAAGAAGAGGAGGAGGAGGAGGAAAAGATGAAGAAGAAGAAGAGAAACCAGGTTTCTACATGGAAAACAGTACTGGAGCGCCGAAGGCATGCATATGCTCACCGATGATGAGGATTGCGGCCGGCCACCCGCCTCTGCGTCGCCTGGAGATCGGACGGCCCTCGCCGCCGACTGCTTCCATGATGCTGCTGCTGCCGCTCGCTTCCAGTACTACTGCAGAGCTTCACTCCCACCTGTCAAATTAAGGTCTCTTCTTCACTTCTGCCCCTCTGTATTTTTTGCCTTCTTAGCCTCTTCTAATTCTTCTTCTCTCTCTGATCTCTCTCTCTATCTTTCGCAGAAGTTGCCACGGCCGGGGAAGAACAAAGGATGGACTATACGTCCAAGATGAGCTAGTGAGGGGTGGACTGCGGAGGAAGCAAGCGAGGAGGGGGGGGACGAAGTGCAGAGCAGAGGACGAGGACAGTAGCTGGCGACTGGAGCTCGATCGAGAGATTAAACGTGGATACTTCGCTGAAGCCGCGCCCCGCGGGGTCGCCATCCCGTGGATGCTCCTCGTGCGTTCCCACGTGCATCCCGGCCGTACAAAGACTGGGGGTCCACTCATCCGACGGTCCCGAGACGTGGACCTTGCCCATCTCATCGGCCCAGTGGACGGTGATCTGGGGTTTTGAGAGTGGAAGAAGTCTGGGGGATTCGAAAGCGACGTATCATCGTAGGGCGTCACATCTGAAGTAGTGCGCACCTCCCCACCTCTCCCCCTCCATGGTCTCTTCGTGAAGTAGACTAGCTATAAGAACAATGGTGTGATCGGTAAGTTCCATATTTGTTGGTTAATTAACAAAACAACTAGCTAGATTGCAAGGCCTGTAATCGCCGCTGATCTAGCTACACACACACACACATATAATTTTATTAACAACTGATGCATATGAAGTAGCAAGCACGTATGATGAAACTACATTAATATTAGAGCTTGTGAACATATATATAAGTATTTGGCGCATGCTTTTATGATCGAACAGTATACAAAGCAGCTCTGATTCAATAATTACTTTGTTATTGGTATTTCGGGACCCCGGAAATGCTATTTTGGATTGGCGACGTAAAAACTAACACTGAAATCATGCACGCACGACCGGACAGATGCATGCATCGATCGATCCAAGTGATATCAATAACCATAGTCTTAACATTATATTATAATCTAGGAGGGGATGGTGTCTCACAAGCCCCATGACCAATTATACGATAACAGGCGGCTTCAAAATTAAAGTCGCCATATATATATGTAGACAACCATACAGATTTGCATGATGAAATCTCATTCCTATCTCAACAACACATTAATTAATTAATTAATGTCTCTCTGGGGTGAAACAATGAGAAAATTAAAGGCGTCGTTCGATGATCACTTTAGACCACACTCAAGTAAGTAAGCCAACATGCAAACTAGCTATATATATATATGGCATAACTATCACAGAAGGAACTGGCAGGCTAGCTAGCTACCGTATAGATGTATAGATACAGTACTATAAATGATGGTATACAGGTCTAGCTAGGTATACTCGATCATATATATACGTCTAAGAATCTAGATGTGGGAAAAAAGAGATCAGAGAAACGAACACAAGGGCATGCAGCACCCATCGAAACAACCAAATTGGTACCGTAAAGGAAGGATAGGCTACGCGGGGGATGGCAACGTAGGATGCTTCCTTGTGGGGTCTTTCTGGATGCATGCATGCAACAGGGTGATGTACTAACACATGTACACACCGCATATCACAGTACAAAACACAAGCAAACACAGAGGTTGTGCTGTTCAATGGCCGGGATGAGTTCAGGGCTCTAGATTGGGATTCACAATCTTGGAAGGGTTCTCTGTATACGATATATATAGATGACTCCCAATACTCGGGCCTAAGGCTAGCTAGCTACTTCATATCTGCACATTATTCTATGGAAGCCACCCACTTGCAGCGAATATGCATCATATGTCTCTTTATGATCAAAAAATTAATGTAGCTAGGGACCCATATTGTTACGGGGGTTTCCAAGCAGGTCGGCTAACCCCGAGTATAGCCGACCACTTCTGAGGATAGCCCGACATTCAGAAGCCTTGGCTGATTGGCAAGGACCTCGCCTCGGGTGAAAACCAATCCGGTCCGACAGTCAACAAGGGCGGCGTCCGAACTGGTCAAGACATTCCCATCAGCTTGGACCTCGGCTCATCCGACCTCAGTAATACCATTGGCCGACATCTCTTCTGTCTCACCAAATACCAGCCACAGCTCGGTTCATCCGACCTCAGTATCTGCAGCTCGGCCCAGGCGGGCCCGTCCACATCTCGACCCGAGCATTCTCGTAACTTCTTCAAATGAGTCTCCAATTGAGCACCTCGGGTTATCAAAGCTCAGGCCATGCCGACTTAGAGCTCAGCGTCCTCGCGCGCCCCATCAATCCTTAGGGGTCAACGGACAAATAAGGTAACCACCAAGACTCGCGGAACCGCCAGCCACGGCCATTAAGGCATGATCTCAGCGATCAGATCTACAGGTGGCAACCACGATCATCGCAACTCTGCAGAAGCAACGGCACCCAATCCGGCGGGAATCTCGGTAACTCCCAGCGAGATTGGCGGCTCATCCAGCTCACACATACATGTCCTAACACTATATAAAGGGTAGACACTCCACAGGCCAAGGTACGCTATTCTCCCCCACGCTACGCCATTCTGCTCAGCTAGCAACTGACTTGAGCGTCGGAGTGTCTCCCCGCCGAGCCCACTCGGCGGGCTTTGCAGGTCAGGTCGGGACATCGGGAGCAGCGTCACACATCGGTCAAGCGCGCCTCAAAGGGATCCATCGGCTTGGTCATCTCGGCTCCGTCTGGCGAGAAGCGCCTCTAACGGTCACCTCGGCCGGAGCCGAGCTATGTTACTATAACAGTAACATTGGCGCCGTCTGTGGGAAGCGTCACAAAGGTCAGTACGATTTCCCCTTTCTTGTTCTCAACAAACTCCTCCAGACAAAGAACAAAATAGCCCCTATAGCATTTATCGCAATCACCAAGGCGGCCAGTGCCTGGTACAAGCAGCAAGGGGGGCGACCAGGAGATCATAAGCCCCTATGCCTGAGGTCGGCTCGGGGCTCGGCTCAGCTCAAGTATCGTGAAGCCCTTCAGGATTCGTTTGAGGCCTGCTCGGGGGCCGACGAGTTCCAGGTTCAGGGTAATCTTGCAGTTCCTATTTACAGTCGTCTCCAACCTCGGAAGCCTGGGCCCTCTAAACAATAGGCCGCGATCACACGCTTGATGTCCTCAGTCATGAGGGCAACGAGAAACCAATAACCCGACATGCGACAAAACGAAGGGGCGGTCGCTTCGGCACGCGTATCACAGCTCGTCCGAGGTCGCTCCGGCACTCCGAGCTACCGAAGGCGCGGTCGCTTCTGCACGCGTATCACAGCTCGTCCGAGGTCGCTTCGGCACTCCGAGCTCCCGAAGGCGCGGTCGCTTCGGCACGCGTATCGCAGCTCGTCCGAGGTCGCTTCGGCACTCCGAGCTCCCGAAGGCGCGATCGCTTCGGCACGCGTATCACAGCTCGTCCGAGGTCGCTTCGGCACTCCGAGCTCCCGAAGGCGCGGTCGCTTCGGCACGCGTATCGCAGCTCGTCCGAGGTCGCTTCGGCACTTCGAGCTCCCGAAGGCGCGGTCGCTTCGGCACGCGTATCGCAGTTCGTCCGAGGTCGCTTCGGCACTCCGAGCTCCTGAAGGCGCGATCGCTTCGGCACGCGTATCGCAGCTCGTCCGAGGTCGCTTCGGCACTCCGAGCTACCGAAGGCGCGGTCGCTTCTGCACGCGTATCACAGCTCGTCCGAGGTTGCTTCGGCACTCCGAGCTCCCGAAGGCGCGGTCGCTTCGGCACGCGTATCGCAGCTCGTCCGAGGTCGCTTCGGCACTCCGAGCTCCTGAAGGCGCGATCGCTTCGGCACGCGTGTCGTAGCTTGTCCGAGGTCGCTTCGGCCCTCTGAGCTCTTGCAGGCGTGGTCGCTCCGGCACACGTGTACATAGCTTTTGTGCGAGGTCGCTTCGACCTCCCAGCTCCTGAAGGCACGGTCGCTTCGGCGCGTGTATATCATAGCTCGTTCGAAGTCGCTCCGAGATCTTGAAGACATGTTCGCTCCGACAAACAAGGATCGTAAACGTCGTATTCGCTGAACGAAGTCGCTTAGTCACTCATCAGACGACATCCGACGATATATGGACGATTGCTCTACGAACTGATAGACGACGTCCGACGTTGTTTGAAGGCGTGGTCGCTTCGGCACACGGAGACGAACGTCCTGGTTCTGGACGAGGTCGCCTCGGCACCCCCCCCAAGAACCGAAAAGACGACAAAGCTCTTGAAGGCGTGGTCGCTTCGGCGCACGTATACATCCGAGCTCCCAACACGAGGTCGCTTCGGTACTCGTCTCAGTAATCCGAGCCCTCGCGTGGGGTCGCTTCGCTACGAATACATCGTAACACGAGCGAGGTCGCCTCGACTCTCTGAGATACTGAAGGCGTGGTCGCTTCGGCACACGCAAACATAAATTTGTTCTTGGACGAGGTCCCGACTCTCCACAAACCAAGCAAACGACGTCTGAAAAGAGGAGGCCACCTCCGCATCCGAGCTCCTTGAACGAGGTCGCTCCGACAAACGCTCCAAGAGTTGCTTCGGCACTTTAGATGAAGCACAAAGGGACGACGTGTTCACTGAACGAGGTCGACTGGGCACTCGTCAGGAACCGAGGTAATGTCCGACGTGAATCAAAGATTATCAAAGCTCACTCTCGCGATCAATGGCCCTCGTCGGGAACAGACGAACGTCTGACATAAGTGCACCGACCAAAAACGAGCCCCCAGGATTCTTGAGGCTAAGCCGACCATACGATCATATCGAAACAGGTCGCATCGTTAGAACGACGAGTTGTCATACCCATAGCTGGTCGGTTCATACCGAGGGGACGACGATCAGAAGTATTTTCGGAAGAAATGAACGACGACAATCAGTTAAAACAAGCGATAACAAAAGAGGCAAGTGTTTTGATTTGTACTGAAGAAAATACACTGCGAGGCGAACTGCCACATACAAAGGTGAGGCATTCAATCAACCACAACTTCGTCGGACGCAGCGACTTGAGCCTCGGTAGTAGCGGCCTGATCGGAAACAACAATCACCTCATCGCCATGAGTCGCCCCGGTCGCGGTCTCGGCTTCGTTGGCGACCTCAGCTCGGTCCTGAGCGTGACCAGCGTCCTCGTCCTCGGCATCCTCCAAACCCGACAAGTCGTATTCAGGATGCAGTTCTCGGATCTGTTTGATACAGTGGTCGTACCCGGCCTGGAAGAGCTTGTCAACCTCTTCACCCAGCTCCTCAGAGTCGCGATACTCTGTGATAATCTTTTCGCGCTCCACCTCGGCCAGCCTTGAGTTCTGGGCCTTGGCCGCCTCAAGCAGCTCTTCCTTCATACGAAGAGCCTCTTTAAGATCCTCGGCTACCTTGGTCATCCGAGCAGCATCCCCCTCGGCTCTCTTCACCTTCAGCCGCTCCTCGGCCAGGAGCTTCTCGGCAGTTTTCGCTCTCTTCTCGGCCTCTTTGGTCTTGCTTGCAGCTTCAAGAACTTTTTTTTGGTCGGCCTTCCTGAGACCAGGCCCTGCACAGAATCGTAGTATTCCTCCACGACCTCGTTGGCTCTTTTGAACGATGAATTGGCCAACTTCTCCACAGGGGTCGCCCGAAGAGCCCATTCGGTAGCAGTGAGCACAGCGCGTCCAGATGGTCGTTGAGGGCTCGCAACATGCTGGTCGGCAACCTGCTGCTCCGGTAGTTCTCGTCCTTGAGGTGACGTCGGTCTGGGATCCGACGATCGCCGCCTCGTCTGACGAGACGAGTCACCGGCTTCCTCCCTTGGGCGCTTCGGTGCCCTCACGGCACTCTTCTTACCGTGACCAGCGAACCCATGTGCTGCTCGGTCAGCAAGAGAGGTCCCTCTCCCCCGGCCGACGTCGGGAGCAACCGACGACTTGCCTCTGCCAGCCATCACTAGAAGAAGCAACAGCTGGTTAGCTCTCTTTCACAAATCGCAAAAGGAAGGCATCGGAAAGAAAATGACCTATGTCGGCCTTGGCAATCAGTTTGAACAATCCATCGATCTGAAACAGGTCAGGAGGATCCAGCACCTGTAGAGAATCAAACTCCGCGAGCTCGGTTTCAATGAGATTTGGAGCTCGGAAGGCTTTTTGGTGAACATTCACAGCCGACCATATGGTCGGAAATGGCCACCCCGTCGGGCTGTGAACAAAAACAAACTGCCTCTTCCAGTTGTGAACAGAAGAGGGCATCCGACCAAGGATCTGTCGGCCAGACCGAGCTGCAAAGTACAGCCAGTCCTCAAAGGCCTTGACCGAGAAGCAGAAAAAGAAAAGGCGCGAGGTCGGAAGGACCTTAGCCAATGCACAAACTGCCAGGAAGCCGACGACCGACCTCCACGAATTGGGGGTCAACTGCGACGGTGCGACTCCCAGCTTGAAAAGAAGAAGTGTGGCGAAGAGATGCAAAGGAAGGCGGAAGCCAGCTCGGACGGCCTCGGCGTAGATACAAACTCCACCCTTTGCTACGTAGTGAGCACGAAGCTGACTCGAGCGATACATAGAATAACCCTCCGGAAACTCTAATCCGGGGTGGGTTTTCATCCACGCAAGGGTCTCGTCGCTAGTTTCGCATTGAGCGTCGGCGACATTGTCAGCCGGTCGACGAGCTCCAGAAGTATGAGAGGAAGGCTCCTTGGGAACGTAAGTCCCAGGATCAACAATAAAACAATCGTCGGAATGGTCAGACGGCTCGCCGTAATGCCCAGAAGAATGAGACGTTCCCCTAGAAGAGACCGCCCCTGCTGCGGAGGAAAAGTTCTCGGAAGGAGAACCTCCAGACGACGATCCCTCGTGGAGACGAGGGCGAGAGGAAGAAGAAGAACTCGAAGACATCGCTTACCTCGGAAGGAAGCAAGCGACGACGAACGAAAGCTCGGACAGATGACGGAGACGTCGGCACGTCAGCTGGCCGGCTGATCGTCTGGTTTGTGGTCGCGCGCGAAAGCAAGGGCGAGCTTTCGGCAGCAGACCCCAATATTTATAGGGTCAGGAGGCCAATCGAATCCAACGGCAGAGATCCAACTTCTGAGCCAAAGGTCGAGATCGGCCCGCGTGTCATCACCGGATTGGCTGGGGGCCGACCCCTCGGATCCTGATCAGCGTGAAGCATGAAGCGCTGAGTGCGCACGGAGGACGAGGCCGCACAATGATGTCAGCATGGCTTCCGTGACGGCGCCAGGCGGTTCGTCAGATGAAGTGACGCCAGGCGGTTTGTCAGATGAAGCGACGTTCGGCGGCTCTGACGTTCGGCGTCCTCGCAAGCACGTGGGTCAGTAGCGCCGGGTGGCGGGGCATCTACTTCAAAATTAGCTTCACCTCGGCCCACGTTCACGGTCCGACTTGAACCTAGGGGGCCAATGTTACGGGGTTTCCAAGCAGGTCGGCTAACCCCGAGTATAGCCGACCACTTCTGAGGATAGCCCGACATTCAGAAGCCTTGGCTGATTGGCAAGGACCTCGCCTCGGGTGAAAACCAATCCGGTCCGACAGTCAACAAGGGCGGCGTCCGAACTGGTCAGGACATTCCCATCAGCTCGGACCTCGGCTCATCCGACCTCAGTAATACCATTGGCCGACATCTCTTCTGTCTCACCAAATACCAGCCACAGCTCGGTTCATCCGACCTCAGTATCTGCAGCTCGGCCCAGGCGGGCCCGTCCACATCTCGACCCGAGAATTCTCGTAACTTCCTCAAATGAGTCTCCAATTGAGCACCTCGAGTTATCAAAGCTCAGGCCACGCCGACCTAGAGCTCGGCGTCCTCGCGTGCCCCATCAATCCTTAGGGGTCAACGGACAAATAAGGTAACCACCAAGACTCGCGGAACCGCCAGCCACGGCCATTAAGGCCACGATCTCAGCGATCAGATCTACAGGTGGCAACCACGATCATCGCAACTCTGCAGAAGCAACGGCACCCAATCCGACGGGAATCTCGGTAACTCCCAGCGAGATTGGCGGCTCATCCAGCTCACACATACATGTCCTAACACTATATAAAGGGTAGACACTCCACAGGCCAAGGTACGCTATTCTCCCCCCACGCTACGTCATTCTGCTCGGCTAGCAATGACTTGAGCATCGGAATGTCTCCCCGCCGAGCCCACTCGGCGGGCTTTGCAGGTCAGGTCGGGACGTCGGGAGCAGCGTCACACATCGGCCAAGCGCGCCTCAAAGGGATCCATCGGCTTGGTCATCTCGGCTCCGTCTGGAGAGAAGCGCCTCTAACGGTCACCTCGGCCGGAGCCGAGCTATGTTACTATAACAGTAACACATATCATATGCTATGTCAGCTACTGGGCTTACGGGGAACGAGAACATTATTGAAGGGCACCACCTCCACTCTTTCCACTCGTACTCTTTTTCTCCAAAAACGTAATCACTTCACAATTTGAAAACCTCTGAACAATGGAGCAGGAATAGTTGTGTGCCGTCCACTATCTTATCGTATTTTTAGAATAAAATATCATTTCAAAAATCATTCAGAACTCATATCAGAAAATAGAGCACAATAAATCATGTATATATATAGAAAGTTGACGTGGGGGTGCTGGACGTTGATTGGTGGGGCGCCACCGGCCACCATGCGTGGGGTGGACGCTCCACGAATGTCTAGCTACTCGGTTTACTGGGTAGTAAGACTTTCTCCATGGAAAATGGTTTAGTAACATCATTGATAACACATTAAAATAACACATCAATTAAAATGTACAACAATCTCATTATTTATGAGATGTTTTTAAATTTTTTATTTCAATTGTTGATGTGACATAATTTTAATGATAATATTGTTACCAAATAATGTTATCAAATGGTGTTAAAACTATTTCCCATAATGACGACAACACATGCGAATGTTGTTATGAACCACTCTTTTATTCCTAATTTTGGCCCAAAATTGGGCATACACAAGTTCGAAAATACGAGCAGGAACAGTACTCTTGAGCATGGCAGCCATGGTGTCCTTGGCATGCATTAATATGGCGATTATAACAATCCGCTCCCTCTACGAAAAGCTTCATGATGTTCCAATGAGGACGGGAGCCACCTTCTAGTACGTATATCTTGCAACATGCGATGCAGTGGCTTATATCTTATATTGCATATTTTCGTAGGGCCAATGCAGTGGTCGATTCGACCCGCCTATATATCTTACCATTTAACAATAGCAGCTCTTGGGGAACTGGAAATTTATAGTTTATGGCAGAAAAATGCGGATTTTAAAGTGTGTACATGAATTTTAAGTAGGGGTGTAAATGAGTCGATACGTTTGGCGAGTAACTCGACACTCGGCTCGATAAAAATTCGACTCAACTCGTTTATTAAATAAACGAGTCGAGTTTGAACAAAAAAAAAAACTCGGTTTATAAACGAGCCGAGTCTGAACACATGTGAGCTCGGCTCGATTATACTCGCAAACAGCTCGTTTAAGAGCTCGTTAAAAACTCGATTAAATACTCGTTAAGAACTCATTAATAATTCATTTAAATACTTGTTATTAAATAAGTTAAATTATTAAAATTTTATAAAGAATAAATTCTTTGTATAGTTTGACAAAATGAGATGTAAGAAATATAAATAAAAGTTAGGGGTTGATATGTAAAAGTTAAACATATAAAATATTAACACAGTTCGACAGTTTTTAGAGTAAATAAGTTAGGGGTACATGCACAAATTAAATAAATTAGGTATATAGGTGAAAACTAGATTTAATCAAATGAGAAAAAAATTTATACACAAATATCAAATGTTTTAGGGTCCATAGGCACTGCGAGTCTTCTTCCTCCTCCCGCCGAGCACCTATGCAGGGCCGGGCCTTGGGCCACACGGCGGAGGGCAGTGGTCGCGGTGGGCCATCGAAGTCTCCGGCGACCACCGAGGATCCCAAGCCGACGCCAGACGGAGCTACCTACGCCGCGGAAATGGCGGCGGCGGCGGCCGCAGGGAGGGATGCAACGCAGTGGCTCCTTCGGCGATCAATTCCGGCGACAGCCGTAGTGGAGGATGCCCACGCGCGACGCCGCGACGGTGCCGGCTGTGCCGGACGTCGTCCGAGGTTCCTGCAGTGGCCTTCTCCAGCCTCTCCACCCCCTGCTCCCGTCGCCCATCCTGCCCTCCCTGCACTGGCCACCGGACCCCAATGTCGATTAATCTCATATCGGATAGAAAAGAAATATGTTTGCCTTGAGTTTTTACAAAAGGAGCCCACAGCCCCCTTCTTTGACGTGTTCAAACGCTTTTGTCCTTCTCGGTGGGATTCGACTCGGAGTTTCTAAACTCTGGGTTGCTAAACTCGGTTGCTGAGTAATAATGTTTGAGAACCTGTGAGTTTAAACGTGGGTGAACTTGAGGTCAAAAGTGTTAAATATTTATAACGGATGGCTCGAACTCGAGCTCGAATTTGTACTCTTAATCGAGCTGTTCATCGAGTCGAGTTCAAACGCCATTAATTGTAAACAAGTCGAGTTCAAACAGTGGTTTTAACTACTCGTCGAGTTTCGAGCCAAGTTCGAGCTTCATAAAAAGAGTTTGAGCCAAGTTCGAACAGAGTGGTACTCGGCTCGACTCGGATCGTTTACACCTCTAATTTTAAGGATAGAGATCATATTTATTATAAGACATGTATATCTTGCAACATGTGATGCAGTGGCTTATATCTTATATTGCATATTTCCGTAGGACCGATGCAGTGGTCGATTCGACCCGCCTATCTTACCATTTAACAAAAGCAGCTATTGTGGAACTGGGAATTTATAGTTTATGACAGGAATGCGGATTTTAAAGTGTGTGGATCGATAGAGAAATATTTATTATAAGACTATTTTATAATAAAATTGATGTTGATTATAATTAGAAGAATAATCTCATTAGTTGAGAAGAGAAAGAAAGAGAGATGGATAAGATTATTTTCTTACAATCTATATCAAGTTTATTATAAGAATAGTCTTACGATAAATGCGTCCCACCACTTTTTCTCCGTGTAAATCTTATTTTCAATACAAAGCTATTTATCACCGTTAATTAGTTATTTATCATCATTAGTACTAACGTGATAAAAAGATGATAAATAGTTGTTTAAAAGTGACATATTTTTTATAGGAAATGACGCCAGCATAACTGCTGCTGGGAGGGCCTGCATGTAAACACAGGCCAATAAATATACAGGCTAATAACAAGCAAGATGGATAATTTTGCTACCAATCTAGAGTTTAAATTAGTATTTATCTTTCTTGAGATATGAACCCCGTTCTTTAACAATAGCGGTAGAGTGCCTCCTCGCCGCTATTCATCTCAATCCCATTCATGCCGGGACTCCCATTCCCGAATGTCCTTATTCCCCTCCGAGTCGAGAGCTGCCAATGGTGAGCATCTACACAAGCATGTCCCCATGCCCGACTTCTTAATTCCATTTAGCATTATCCAAACATATGATTTCAGATCATATCTAACAAGTAAGAATTTTTGTCCCTAATTTATACTCGACTCTTCCAGATGATATCTAAATATAGTGAACTATAGTCTTGCAAAAATATAACTGGTGTGAACCAAAGACATTTTAAATCAGTAATATTGTGCACAAGCGAATACATATTTAGGATCACTGAGCGTTGTAGGCGTGCAACCATAGATGTTAAGAGCCTCGTTTTCAACGAATGTGGGACAAGTAATTCATTCACATGAATTGGTTCTACACATACCTATGTAAAATACAAAAAAGAAAGGGGCACATCACAACTCAAACCGGAGAGGACAGCCGCTTTCCATGTAAAAGACAGGAAAAACATTCACAACTCAAACTGGAGGCCACAGCTTCCGAACGTAATGTACATTGGGAAAAATGGTGGGCTGCACTCGAATTCAAATGGGTAAAGGATCGATTCAAACATTGGGATTAGGCTCATCAGCTGACCTTGATAGCTTTCTCCTTGGGCAACATATGCCACTCTTGAAGCACAGCCGCCTGAAGTGCACGATGTTCTGCTTCCTCTGCAGTAAGCTTCGACAGGGTTGAAGGCCCCTGGGGCTTGCCATCTTCATCTGTCTTTTCTTTCTTTTTAATTTCATCATCTTCTTCTTCTTCTTCGGGCTTTGGAGATTCAGGTGGTGGTTGGGCTGCTTTAAGCAGTGCTATCCTTTCCATGGAGATCCTCAGCCGCTCAGCAGCTCCTGCTTTTACTTCATCCTCAGACATGTATTCCACACACCCATCCGTGATGTCATCTAACCACCCTTGTAAGTCGGAACCTATTTCCTTGATGATTGATGCATCAGATGCCCGAACAACAAATTTGCACATCATCATGGTGGTTTCATCACCAAGGTCAACGTTCCTGCTTACTTCACTGGCGCCGAATATCATCATGGCTATGAAACCACCATACCAGGTTTTTGCAGCAAAGCACAGCTGCAGACAGGGTAATCAAAAGCGTGACGGTTAATAGAGACATAGGATGAACATTAGAGTAAAAATCAAAGCCCTGACAATACAAACTTGACAACAAGACATTTGACAATGAAGATCCTTTCTTAGCATGTAGTGTGGACTTAGATGCAGGTGAAAGCAACAGTTTCTAGGCCACATCTAAAAACAGTACACAGAAGGGCCTACCCTCTTTTTAATAAGAGCAGGCAATGCATTGGTGGAATTACTTCCAAATGGCAGAACCCTCTAAAAGGCTCCCTCCAAACACCCCTCACCCAATACAACTTCTTACATTCTAGACCACCGAATCCTCCAATCCCTGCAGAAGATAGGCAGAGGAGTACGGGAATGGTAGTGCCGACAGACAACAAAAAATAGGATAATGTCCAATGCAATCACTTAATCTCATTCAGACTTCCTTCTTCTCACGCTATTCATAATTTTATTTGAACATGATTTGATTTATGTCAAAAAAGACCCCTTTATGCTTTTCCAAGCTGACAGTTCTACATTTTTCTACAGATAGTGCACACAGCAATAGAAAGAGAAAACTGGACACCTACTTGAAATCCAGCAACCGTCCGAAGAATATGAGAGCAAACTTGATGGAAAGGTTTAGACGATAATGCTCTCAATCCACTGAGAAAAGGAGAAGCACCACTTTGCTGTGCAGCGGTAGCCTTAAAACCACTTCCTTCATAGGTATATGCACCTGTGTACTCAAGAATAGCTGGTAAACTGGGCCACAGGCGAAAGTATTCAACAGGTGAGCATTTGTGGGGTAAGAGGAGCTCAGTCAGTGGAATCTTGTAAGGTTGACATCTTAATATAACTGGTTCTCCCAATTCTGGCTTTAAACCCTTCTGTCTCATAATCTGAAGATCCTCTTCTGCATAGTCTGCATACTCTGCAGCGCCACTACTTCCATAAAAGGGATAGTAAAGTACTTGAACCCATAGAGCACATCTCTCAAAATGAGAAACACCCACAGTCACACTGCACAGAACTGGGTCCTACAATGAGAAAAATCAAGTTAATACCTCGGAACTAAACTGGTTGAAGAAATTAGAGAAAAAAGATAACCTGGACAATGAAAACTCAACATCTGCAACCAACTATTAAAAACTCTGAGTGCACAGATGTCCAGGGATGGAAAAGCATGCCCATTTAGCTATGGCGACTTTAGGTTGGGTCAAAAAATGAATACAGAACATGCATAAGCAGCACGAAAAATGCTGATATTATCGATTAGCCAGCATGAAGAAAGATGCAGCATAAGAATGGGAAAAATGAAGGAAATCTTCTCTCCAGATAGCTTGAAAAGAAAATGTAAAACAAAAGTAGGAAAAATAACCTGCGAAACAAGGTTGCGAAGCTGCCGCACTGCTTGTGATGATCCATCCATAAAGTATAATGCACCGGAGAGTCCAACGCGGATATCAACTCTATTAAGCTCAAGCTCAGTCAAATTCAGTACCTGCAATATCTCCCGCATCAGCAAGGGATGCACATTGTCCAGTCAGAAAAGAAGGCACTGTCCTACAGCTGATGAGGCAATCTTGAAAAGTACACCTTTCAAATTGTGCTAAGAGATAAGGGTAACAAAGGACAGAAATATTATCCAAAAATCGTAAAAATAATCCATGAAGTATAGTAGCCTAGCAATTCACTCTAAAATACCAAAACTGTGAATTAAGAAAGATATGGGAAATATAGTGCTTAATTTGATCTCTGAAGTTCCAAAGGTTGCATTGTTATCCTTCCATCAATCAGAGAGAAACAAAATAACCAGAGAAATTAGAGAAAAACAAACGTTGCATTGTGGGGAAACAAGTGATCAGAGAAAAGCAAAGTGCACCTTTAAATGCAATGTTATTCGTCCATCAACCTTGTCCGCCAAATGATAAGCTTCCACGTAGCATGGATCACTGCTACCAGTCAGAGTATATGCAGTAGGAGGCACTTTAAGTGAAGTAGATTCAATTCCCTTTGTCAGCAGAAGAGTCAATTCACTTGGATCAGGCCTCCACAGCTCTTGAATGGCCTTATGAACCAGACCTTCAAGCTTTCTGTCTTGTGCTGCCGAAGACTCGGAAAACTGAACTGTAAGCTTGTGGTGGCTAAATGGATAATCCCCTCTAGTCTCACCCACAACTGCCCACCTGATGATGTCACCAGATTAGGTATGATCTGAAACTATAAGTTGTCTAAGAACTTGAAACAAAGATAAGTAATCAACTCCATACCAAACATGTGCTTTGATGTTTTTACAGATATATCGATACAGGATGTTTTGCTGTTTCCTAGACATAATTACCGCCTATTTTGTGATTGTCAAACAATTAAATATCCACTTTTGGTGGCAGCGCAGCATATCATGCCAGATTAGGTGACAAACTGAATAATAGAATAATAGAAGCATCGATTATCTCAATATTAACAGTCTAAAAACTTTTATCAGGCACGGGATGTTAATTTCATTCTTTTCATGGCTTGAGAACCAAATACCCACAGAGTTAGAGGATACTCAACAACAACAATGGCCACCAAATGGCAACAACAAAGAACAGAAACGGTCAAATATCACAAAGCTAATATATGGTATATGCTTGCAATGTTTGGAGCACACAGGAACCAAGAAGACCTGTACTGATTAACTGATATACTTTTATTCACAGTAACCTCTCCTGGTCAACCCATAAACATTTAGCAGCTCTTCAAAAGGTCAGCATAAACCTTTAAAGAATGCATCCCCAAAATGTGCATCAAAAGAAGCTAAATAAAAGGAGTGGGGGCGGCGGAAGTCAGTATGTTTACACACAAATAAGGGCATATACTGACCTCCTCTCTGGATGACTTGTTACATATTTTATTTTCTGCAAGATGTAGCGGCATTGATGCTTGTTCACAGAGTCAGCTAAAGCACTATTCCGAAATTCTTCAAGTTCTTTGGTCAGCAGCTGCCCTGCTCTAGTATGTCGGGATCCTAGATGTTGTGCACAGAGAAGAACTGCTTGCACATCCTGGAGTCTGTTTGACATAGTTGCAGATGAATCATTGTTGAACAACACCTTGTGTATATTTGACATGATAATGTTCAATGGGTCCTCCGGATCATCAGCAAGAAGTGGATCTAGACCTTCTAAATCAAAGTGTTCTCCAATAGCCCAAACCAGACGTGCACATATTCTTGGAGTGTGCACCTAACCACAAACATGTTTGTTAAGGGGAACATGGAGCATTAAGAAGAAAGCATGTTAAGGAAAGATTCAAAGGGGAAAAAAATAGAGCCAGCAGTTGAGGTGAAAAGATTAGAGAAAACATGGAAAAGTCAATTAAATATGGGATGCAAATTAATCCTCTTTATGACCTTTGCAGTCATATTACAAAAGCTTACTATCATTCTTGCCATTACAATGTGATAAGATTTAGAATGTGTTACAAGAGAAGAAACTATCTGTCCACATGTCAAGTTTAAGATTGCATGCGTACAACAAAAAATGGGTAATTATTTGTTCTAGAATACCAAGACTAAACCTGAATTGCTCATGATTGTGTGAAATCACCAGTAGCCCAAGCCATAGGGAGGTCAAACTTCTCTTGGACAAGGGGGGCCCTGGCTCAGCAAAGTTCACAAAGTTGAACCTATGTGAACAGCAGATTTTTACTGACCACAATGCCATGGTTACCCATGAAGCAGTTTATCCAACTCCTGCCTCCAATGAGAAAAAAGTGGACAATTGCTTAACTTAGTGTCAAATTCGTGGGCATAAAGTGCTGTACACAATCATATTGAACTTTCTATTTGGTTCTTCACGTGTGCAGTACTTATTATGAACTTAAGTTCAGTAAAGAAAGACAGTTTAAGTTTCCAAGCACCTAGCCTGTATGCTCCCAGGAAAATCCCCAAATTAAGTTTACAAGCACCTAGTTCATGATATCAGCATTAACTTGATGCCCCAAATTTATGGTTGTCTTGCTTATGTCACCATGTCCCAGATCATCATGCAGATTCCTGATTATGGAAATATGAACATGTTCTTCTCCTACATCAATCAGTTTGAAAATCATCAAGATAAGACAATGATGAAGTTGAATTTAGAAAAGATACTTGAACTTAATCAGAGGCAACATTTGTAAATAATTTTGAGGAAAATCACTGTTACTCAAGGTGTCCATGTCAGATGAAAGCATATTAAATAGACAGATTCTTAAGGGTGAAAATAGAGGCATAATACAAACCTCATGGAGATCCTTGATGAGTTGCAGTTGCAAGTTCTGTAACCTTGTTTCATTTAGGATTTGATCCTGAGAGGCCCCATCCTTAATCCTTTTAACACCTCCTCTTGTATCAAAGATATGACAAAGCCTAACAAGCAACTTTAAGTAGCAATCTATAGCATATGTCCTTCCATCACAATCCCATTTAATACAAGGTTTGCACACTTCAATCACTTCTAAAGCAGGCTCTGTCCAGTTTAACGCACCATAGCCTGTCCCATAAGCCAAAGCGCCAATAACTCTACTCTCAGTACCAGATGTCTTCTGCTCGGGCAGTGGAAGAGATAACTGAAAGCAACTTTCCACCAATGAAGCTACCAGCTCCTCTCTGAACAAGCTCTTGCTGGTTATGCTGTTCAGATCATCTTTTATCCATACATCCTCAAAAAGTGAAGCGATATCTGTACCAGCAAGAGGTTTCTGTCCCCTACGCACACTTTCCCTTGCAAATAGGTGAACACAAAGAGCTGTACGACAAATGCATGCCAGAGCATGCATGCGATCTGATTCTGCCCTCAGGTTCCTTACCATTAGAAGCAGCCTCTTGAACAATGAGACCTGTAAGAAGTGTAAAAAGATTATGAAGCCTTCCCACCTATTGTCTCAATGAAGTAGACAATCAAGCAGACAATTACCATTTACAAAAATTGCAATTAGTAATAGCAATTCAAAGCATGGAACCTGAAACTGCCTTAGAAAGTGAAAAAAACAATTTATATATATATATATACATATACGCATTGGACCATAATATCAGATCGCTCTGTTATGGCACCAGCCAATGTGGTTGGACAGGCTAAAACCATTTGAGGACATGGCTGTTGCTATAAAGGAGGAAATAAATTAACAAAATAATAAGAGGGGACTGGAGATTATGAGGAACATGAAATGACAATAATGCTTTTCAATATTTCAAGTTATATTGGAAATTGAGGGAGTTCTCAAGATCAAGGTGAGATTCTGTTTCAAACGTTATGTTGAGTTATGCAGAAGAACAGCTGTTACCCTCCCTTTTTATCCATCCTGGACCATAAGACAAATCAGTTTGGTATTCTTCAGGATCATAGATCAGAAAGTTAAGATTAGCCCTTTCATTTCATGCATTATACATCATTGCTTGGGGTGTAATTGGAGGGCGTGAAAAATCTTCTCCTAACCACTTTCTACCTCAAACTTCAATACGATCTGGCATTGCCTCAATCAATGGGCGTGGACCAGCAATTTAATAATATATTTACCAATTGTATAACTTCATTGTAAAAAGAGCATGGGGGCCAAAAATGATTCTGTTTCATCCCCAAACTTTGTTGCATTCTTTTCCATCATTCTGTTCCTTTGTTCTCAATCTTGAGGGTTCATCTCCCTCTATCCAGATAAGCAGTGAAGCATACTTGGATAATATGCACCAGATCAAAAATTAATTTGAGTTTGTCACACCAATTCGGGAGGCATTCTCTAAGATTCTACCCCGCCTTGTAAAGGCCTTCTTTGAGTTCTTTATTGCTTGATTGTTTGTCTGGGCAGATAACAAGAAGGGGCTAGCGTCCAATATTATCACCTTTTATTGTCTTGTCTGTCCTCAAGGGACCACTTTAAATAATATAATTGGTCACCTGATGAACTCATGTTTCCATTCATTTGTTCGTAGCCTCCAAAATCATGAGTCAATTTAAAAGCGACTATCATTTTTAGTTTGAATTTAACAGTGCGATGCTAATGCCAGATCTGATTAACAATCAAAACTTTAGTAATCAGCATGCAAACTTTGGAATCAAGCTTGTTTAGTTGTTTGGATGCATCAAAGACAATCTAATCCGTGTATGCATATGGGTATGTCAAAAAATACATAATGATTGACAAATATGATGGATATCTAGGAGCAGATACAAATGTCTAGACAATGACATTAAAATAACTGAAGACACTGTCTTGCTTGTAGCAGTTGAAGATTCTCCTCACTCGTATGCAGAAGTAAAGGATGCAAGCATTCTGAAATTACAGGTTCTAAGAAGGATAGATGAATAGACAAGCACCTGCATGTTCAGATCGAGGAGGTGAAGATTGGTGACAACGGCTCTGACAATGCTTTCTCTGGCGGACGAGAATTCTTGACGGTCCCATAGAGTAAGAATTGCAATGATGGACGTCGAAGCCCACTCGGGCTTCCCCCCAGGCACGTCAGCTAACGACAACATGTTAATTCCGACCTCAAAGATCAGTGGCGGGTCCAGCGAGCTCAAGAATGGCCGCAGATGAGAGACCACATCGGAGACACCCACGAGCTTTTCTGCACTGCCCATGTCGTCTAACGGAGGACTGGTGCTGCTCCTCGAGAGCTTCCGGAGGACCTCCACGGCACCAGAGGCCACAGCCTTTACCGCGTAAACCAAAGGGAAGACTGTAGCTCTAAAACTCTCGATGGGAAGAATTAAAGACCTTGCCATCAGAGCATTCCTGTTCTTCCACACGAGATCGACAGCGGACACTACCCAATTTGAACGAATAGCAAGCGAGTTCTCACTATCTATAAGCTTATCCCCAGCAAGCCGGCTCATTCTCTTGGTCTCAAATTCCTGGAACAGCCGTCCAATCGACTCGAACGCCATCTTGGAGACCGCGTCCGCGCGATCCAGCATGTTGTTCCCGATCCGTGACCACCAGCTGGAGACGCGGTCGAGGAGGGAGACGCTGGTCTCGCAAAGGAGAACAAGGTCATCCCGCGCAAGGATGCATCCCAAAGTCTCGGTGATGGAGAAGCGGAGGTTGTCGCTGGGGGAGTCGAAGCAAGCGGTGATCTCTTTGCTGCAGTCGGAGATGAGGCGGGAGAGTCGGTCCGTCGGGACGGCGGATAGGATCGAGACGGCGGCGGCGGCGACATCGGGATCGGGGAAGTCGAGATCGGTGCGGACGCCGGAGCAGACGATGTCCCAGAGGTCGGGGGTGAGGCGGGTGGACCGCAGGAGGTCGAAGGCGAGCTTCTTGCAGACGGCGGAAGCGGGGGAGGCGACGATCTCCTCGCAGGTGGACTTGGCGACGGCCGAGATGTCGCGGCCCGCGGCGGACTGCTGCAGGGCCTGCAGGAGCGCGCCGGACTGGCGGAGGGCGTCGTTGGACCGGAGATCCGCCTGGATCTGGGCGATCAGGATATCCATTTCTGCCGAGGGTCCGGGCGGCGCTGCTAGGGATCGGGGCAGTGGAAGATGGCGAGGAGACGGACGGAGAAGTTGGAGGTCATCGGCACCCACACACACTAGAGTTCTGCCGTCGTTCTTCTTCCTCTTCTCTTACCTGCCTCCAGCGAGCGAAGTAGCAGCGTTCAGTAGCAGATCTGCCGATGGTAATCTGGCAATTTTCATCGCCCCAAACTGCGAAGGGTTGCGCAAAAATCGGGTCTGACCGACCGACCCGACCCGATTTTACCTTATTAACGGCGTTTGTAACTTTGGGAGAAGGCGATTTCACTAATTTTTTCACGGTGAGGGTGTTTATTGTAAGAGAAGTGATCCTCGCTTCTTATTAGTCTGAACTTTGTACTCTCAAACTACATAAAACGAGGATGAGCAATAATTTTTTAAAAATGGGTAATGAGTTTTCCAACTTGGCAACATGGAGGTTGGGCAATATCTATTTACAACTGTTAACATAGATTTTCTTACCTTTAAATATTATCATTATATACTTTTTAAGTTGAATAATCTTTAATGCTATGTACTATTTAATTTAGAATATATATATATATAGAATATATTGTATTCGAAATTATACCCCCAAAATCTTCATATTGAAATCCATATCTTTAAAATCAAAAAAAAAGTGATCATGTATATCTCTCCTGTTTCATTCCATCCATTTAACTCCACTATTAAGATGGTAAAATAATTAACTTGCCCTTATCTCTCTAGACAAATTATTTTTTAATAACTTTCTCTCTCCTAACTCTCCCTCTCTCTCTCCGGCCCCTCCCATCGACAAAAGATTTGGAAAACATAGGTGGTGATCATAGATGTCGGGAAGAAGATATGCAATAACAAAAGGGATGGGGGGTCCTAAGATTGGGATCCTATAAAAAAATCATTTGATGCCTATGTTAGAATTAGATAATTGTTATAACAATAGTGTGAATGATTTGAGATTGCTTCTCACATTAGTTTGGGTATAGAATCTTATATACCTCTAATTTAAGGGTTTCTTATGGTATTTATTGTGATGGTCAAATCTCCCTAACGGTCGCATGTGACGTGGGTGTAATTATGACCATGATGTAGGCATAAACGTCATATAGTGGCCATCATGGACTTTTATGTCCATTGCAAGAATCATAGGTGATGATCATGCCAATCATGGATGACCTATCATTATCTTTTTCGGGGCTTTACTATTCTTGGGTAACCGTCATTTTTATGGGATCTGCTGAATAGCTTATCAAGCAAGAGTCTCTACCACTTTACTGTTACTGAGCTAAGACTCTGCGAGGTTAAAGACTTACTGGACTAAGTGATATCCGGACTATATGCTATCAGGATAAGGCCTATTGGGCTAGGGTCTGTCGGATGGAGGACCTACTATGTTAAGTACTGATGCGATCAGTTCATCGTGACCATTGAGGCCAAGGTGTAAAAGGGTGATGTGACAAACTGGCCGACGAGTGCTCCATACCCCAACGTCTGAGAACTTGCATAGCCCACCAAGGAGTCTCAGTGGATAGACACTCTGGCACTCAAGTCAGACACTGGTTGAGAAGAATTAGAGAATGCTTGGCCCTGACATCGGGGTATGGAGCTCTCGTTGGCTAGTTTGTTACATTGGCCTTTTACACCTTAGCCACAAGGGTCACGGTGAACTGGCTACTCAAGTACCATCTGGGCTATATGTTGTTGAGATAAGGTCTGTTAAGATAATATGTGGGATGTGGGCTAAGCTAGTTTTTTATCTTAGCACATGTCAAGATATTATCTCAAGAGTTACATTATTGCTTTGGACTGCCCTCCTAGTGTTAATGTCGGGATAAGAGTCTTTGCTTAAGATGGCAAACCAAGTGCAAGTGACAATTTATGGGTCTTGTTTGATAACTAGGCTCCAATAGACAAGCTCTTATTTGATAACTGAGCTTTCGTTTGTTAAATCGAAGTTAGTAATTCGGCCTTACTAATTGGGAGTCAGAGGGCTAAAATTTTCTCTCTCCAACTAAAATAGACAAGTATTAAAATACAACTATAAACACTTAGATACAAGTATAAGTTTTGAGACACACTCATAAGTATATAGATACAACCATAAAATAAGTAAATATAATCACGAATACCAAAATACATATATAAGTACTCAAAAACAAGGTAGTGTTATAGTATGCTGCACTGATTTGGTCTGTTGGCAGTAGACAATATCGCAAATATTGTTGGACCAAGATATAAATGATGAATTCATAGTAAAAAAAAAAAAGGAAAAAAAATGAAGGGGAAAAAATGAATGAAAAGGCATGGGAACGACTCTTGGCCATCTGATCATTTTAGGCAAGTAATCAGGCAACTTCAGTATTTGGCGAGGGCAAAATCATCGTTTAGACCAACTGTTTATGAAATGCTTTGTGTATGGCAGAAGTACTCGACCGCAAGTACCTACAGATATAAATAAGTGTGGGTCTCATTATTATATTGGTAGCAAGCCCCTCCCTCCCCCCAACTTATATCTACGGATAGGTGGTTGAATACTTTTGTGATTGGTATTTATCTTTCCATTTTTCCCTGTTTGAGCTCATCCTTTAGATCTTAATACAACAGTTGTGATACAATCCGATGTCAATGAACCAAAGCGGGGCAGCAAACTATAACACTACCCCTCAAATACAATTATAAATGCTAAGATACAACCATAATCATCTAGAGACAATTACAAATATCTAGATATAACTATAAACATATAAATATAACCATAATCACATAGATAAACTGTGACTCCCCAAGTGCAGCGAAAAATTCGAGTGCACACAGATATCATTCAATTAAGTGTAACAACACGTGGGTAGAAGGAAAACATGACATTATATTTACATATAATAGCCTTATATCACATAGTCATAGTTCTTCACTTGGTAGGTACCAAGTAATTGTACAATAAGAGACAAAAAGAAAAATATAAAAGTGGTTCTTCTTGTCTACTTCTGAGTCCCTTGCTCGCCCTCTTCCTTATCAGTCTCACTAGAACCTGAAAAAAAATGTTGTAATCACATTATGAGCTAATTTCCCAGTAGGTACATTCACATTGCCCAAGGTTTAAGTGATTAAGACATTAAACAGTGGTACATAAACTTGATGAATAAGTATATTGAAAATTGACATGGTAATGAGATAGTATATCATGCTTAAATAGAACACCTTGAATCATGTGTTACAAGAATGTCACTGTAAGGATGTTAGGCCTGTACTATCAAGTAAAAAATAAAATTAGAAATAAGAAGAGTCAAATAGAACAAGTTTATAAGGGCAAGTTATCAAGAATTGAGAATTTTTTCGTGTATCGAACAACTAGATATTAAGTATCAAGTAATCACATGTACATTATTTGAAACCAGATGTCTAGAAAATTTAACATATCCTTTAGATGCAATGCCACACCAGACCATTCACACTCCCATGAGTACAAGTACTTTTGGATGCTCCTCCCAAAACCAAGTCAGGGCTTTTTAATTGGCTCATTCCAGCATTGTAAATCTACGAGAGATCTAGAAATCTCAAGTTCTAGATATTGCAAGTGAATTTTCAAGAAAATTGGAGACAAGCTAACATGTAAGAGTTGATCCATAAATACTTTATAAATCACTTTTAGAAGAGGGAGTAATTTAATAATTAGTTCAAGTAAATCTGGAATTTAATATATCATAATTTATGTAAAAGTTATTTCAAGAAAAAACTTTGATTAACAAGGTGTGTCGTCCTGAAACACTGAGTGTGTCGATCTGAGTCACTGGAAACAAGGGTTAGGTTGACCTGAATACATGATGTGTCAACCTAATGAAAGAGTGTGCTGACACACTGAAGGGTATGTGTCGACTCTCTGAAGGGTAGTGTCGACTCTTTGAAGGGTAACTGTTGACACTATTTTGGTTTTTCAAAACCTACTAATCAAAGAGATTGGTCTTAACAGAATTCAACCTCATGCCCTCTATTAAAAGAACATGCTACAGACATCAATATCAAGTTTTGAGAAAAATAATGATGAATTCTAATTTCAGGAGAAATTACAGAGGTCTGCGATGGTGCCAAGAAAAATCACATAAATATATAAATGACCCAGAAATCACATGATGGGCTTTTAAATGAAAATTCATATGAAATATTTGTTTCTGATCTATATTAATTGAAATTCTTGATTTATAAACTTGATTAAGGATCAAGGGAAACATTACTATCTTATAAGTAATGTGAAGATACTTATCTTGTACTTTACTTCCTTATTTTCTTTCTTCCCAACAGAACCTAGTTGGCTTTTACTCCTTCTACGAAACTCCTTCTTTCCTGGCATTTCTTCTTCTTTCAATGCTTCCACCGCCAACCCCTTTCTATATATATATATATATATATATATATATATATATATATATATATATATATAGGTGAAGTCTATGGTGCGGCATGCTAAACACTTCCACATTCTCACACGTAATTTTCTCATCATTGCACCCACTTTCTCTTAACACCTCACACACTCATGCATGTTACACTAACAAGCACACACTTACACGTATGTATGTACGTACATGCAGAAATGTTTATCCCTTTCCTTGGTATTATTTTATCATTTATTTTGATACACACATATGTTTACACTAATACATATGTACACTTTTACATGTGCCTACCCCTACATACACATGTTCACACTTGGACGCCAGTTACTTCTAGGTGGAGGAATAATTAACTTACGTAAACAATTACGTAAATAGATTGTTATTTAGTTAGGTCTCTTTAGAATATTAATTTAATACTTAAATGACATCTGATCAAAACAAAATTTCAACCACAGTTTAATTATAATGTGGGAAGTTTTATAGTAATTTTTTATTTAATTTTATGAAATAAACATTTATTAGGTACAAATTATCTTAAAATAGATAAATCAGATTTACCTCGTTAACCATGCGTAAAAATTCTCAATATTCATATTTTTGGAATCAACATATATTTTATGATAATTATGGTAATTTCAAACTTAAATTTCATTATCAAAATCCAATGACACCATGTCGGTGTACATATGTCTGGAAATGGTACCGACATGGAATAATGTAAATATTTGAATGATTTTTCTGGTGCAGATATGTTAGACTTATAGCTTTATATTTGGTATTAATTTGAGGTGTCACATAAACACAAATTTAAACTTAATGACACACATACAACTACAAGCATGTAAACATAACCATAATCTCCATACACAAACCTAAGCAGTAATATACGGTTGTAAACACTACCCCGACGGCCTTTAAAAGCAACTACCCCCATGCATGTTTCCCAATTCCCACATAGTTGATGAATAATTGATGATGCAACAACATTAATAGTGCCGGGGAAAGGGAAAATCACTATAAATGGATCGTCTACATGAAATAGCTTGTGTTTTGGATGCGGGTCGAGTTTCAATGGGTCCCGTACGTTTGAACTATAAGTCTTATGTAAGGTTAGCTCGGTAACTCTCTTTTTCTTATATCTTTTTCTTCATCTCTTAATTTTTTATCATTACATTTTAATCTGAATTGCACTAGGTTGGTGTTATACGTTATGTTTCATATCGTACCAATTGTTCTATAATCTGGTCTAATTCTCCGATCCAACCCACCATTAATAAATGTCACGTCCCGAGAATTACGCAGCGGATGTTTAATTCGAAGGATTCGAGTCGATATCACGAGACGTGGACAGTCGGCAAATAAGCCTCTAGCTAGCACTCACTAAATGTGTATCAACACAACATAATAATAGGGCCCAAATGTTGAACTCAATAAAAACTGCATTTTTAACTTCAACTCAACTTATAAAAATTAGAAACTAGTACAAGACTGAGACTCAAATAAAAGGAAAGCACATTCACCCCTCACTTCCTACTACATGTTCTAACTCTCAACATAAACTACGATAACTAGACTCATAATTGGGACGCTCATCACTCGGATGCATTCCCATCCTCGACTTGCTCTTCCTCTTGAACTTCATAGTCACCTAGATTGGGAAAAAGTAGGGGATGAGCAAACTAGCCCAGTAGGATTTATATCTCAATGTGCGGGCAATGATATAAGTAATTAACATTTTAGATCTAGGCAAGTATGATGAATGATATGCAAGTTCGAACAAAACTCATTAAAACATGATACATAAAAACAAGTTGGATAGAGTGAACAAGATAGAATAAGATTTCTGAACAAGAGAACAAGAAAGAACTAGCAATAGTTCACTTTGTACAAGCACGCAAGATTTCACTTGATGTCAATAGTTTTAAAAAAAAACAAGATATCACTAGTTGCAATAAATGCAGGATGGCCATATCACGCAAGCAAGCAAGCAAGATTTCACAAGCACGATCAAGTAACACTAATCAGGCACGTAGACACCAATGTACACCGAGAAAAGATCCATCAAGAATGTACACCAGGACACGTGTATGTGGTTATGTATCTAACATTCAACAAGCAAGAAAGTACTCCCAGCGCAGATGCAACGCCAGTAATCATTATACCCCATGGTTAACAGTATATTTATGACTCTCCGTCATTGGGGCTAGACTGGAGCCCTTGGACACACTCCGTGCCCTGTCAGCCATCTCATGTAAATTTTTAAATGTAGATACCCACAGTCATAAATAATGGCCAATGAGAGTTTCAAAATGTAGCATGTGTAATGTCATGTTCACGATGATGATGAGAAGAAGTAAATAATTAAATTGAACATGATTTCATAGAACAATGGCCAAGAGATAAATTTGGCAGTAGAATGGTACAATTCATAATTTAGTTCAATCTTTACATTAATGGTTTTAGTCTAGAGTGTAAATCATGCTCACGAGAACAAGAAGAGAAAAGAAGTGCACGCCCTTGATGTAAAGTGTGGAGTAATGTACGTGTGTCAATTCACAATCCGTCGGTCTCAAACTCTCGAAAAAAAAAAAACTTAACGTGATGGCATGCAATGAACAATGCATTTAACTACATATGGGTTTACAAGATTTTAAGATAAAAATTTATCATTTAAAACAAGCTAGAACGGTAACAAGAGTAAATCACAAGTTTCATGTATGATCATATCATTAAGAAAGAAATTAGAATAATATTCATGTAATTAAGGATTTTTCAATGGGTTAAACACTTTTAAGCCATTAAATAGACATCATGCAATGATCAGACCCAAGATATGCAATATTTTGTAAGGGTAGTGTCGACACAGCTCATACTGGAGTCGACACCATGCTTCGAACACAAAGCAAAAACATGCAGAACTGGTCAAGTAGTGTCGACACTAGTTCAGGTGGTGTCGACACAGTGCATCAAATACAAGGCAAAAAGGTCAAGTCGTGTCGACACGAGATCAAGTAGTGTCGACACTAGAGACAGCTTCCAAAAACCCCCTAACTAATATGGGACAGTGTGTCGACACTAGCACAGGTGGTGTCGACACTAGATCAGCTTCCCAGCACTTTCTGGGTCAAACTGGGGGAGTGTGTCGACACGGGATGGGGTTGTGTCGACACTAGAGGGCTTCCCAGAACACTTTCTGGGCTGTTTTGGGACAGCAGGTCGACACGAGTGCAGGTCAGGTCGACACGAGCTCGGGTCAGGTCGACACAAGTGGCCCTCCCAGACAAAAACACATGACTGCAGTGCAGAGATCCACTTCCACCTCTTATAACTCTCTAACGAGTGACATTTAGATAAAACGTTCAACATGAAAGATGAAGAGAACAACAAGTATAAGAACTTTGATGTTTAGAGTTTGATCTAATTCGGTCTCGAATACCAATAAAACATATGAAGAACAGAAAGTCAAGTGTAGCCCGAAATCGTAGTATCATGCAGAGACTCTCTTATCATGCTCCTAACTCTCTAACGAAGGATTTTTGGACAAAACGTCCAACATAGAAGATGATCATGACTTCAATTGTAAGAACTTTCATGAAGAAAGTTTAGTCAAATTGGGTCTTGAATCGTGTGCACAATATGACGAACGAGAAAAGCCCTAACTGTGCAAGACTTTGGGAAAATCACCAATACACAAAGAATACTCCATGAAAATTATGCAAAACAAGTGCAAATGATCCTAGACTCAAAGAACTACATGTTGGCATTGGTTTTATTTAATCTTGGCCCGAGAACACCTACCTTATGGGTTGGAGAAGTCTCGTCTGACCAGAAAACCCGAGTTCAGACCACTCGGAGGAAAACGCTTACTGCTCCGCGTATACTGTATGGAATTTGAGAATTCCACTTGGGTTAGAACGTAGACGTGACCCTCTTTCCAAGGGTATAAGCCTTGAAAAGTTGGGTTTAGGTTTGACTCACCTTTGGTCGACTTCAAGATGATGGTCTGTGCAGGTCGCAGCAGACGAAACAGGGGAAGAAGAACGACTTCTTGTGGTCGTTCCACAGCTCCTCAGCCACCAAGAGCTCCTCCACACGACCCTAGCAAGTTCTAAATTCGTTCCTAGGGTTTGGGTGAAGAGTATTTAAGTAACCATGGTGTTTTAAGAGTCCTATCATAACTAGGAAAGCTGAGCTACGGTTTTGACAGGGCAGTTTCCTATCTTTTGAGGATTCCTTCCTCCCTTAGAGTGTGTGAGGCTTTAGGAAACCTCCCACTATAGATGGGCACGAATTTGGGTTGCCAAGAATGCATGATTGCATCCCAATTCAACTCAAATTGCCTCTTACTAATTTCAGCATATTTAGAGTTACGAATTTCTATGTATTTTCTTGCTTCATTTGATTTTTTGGTCCATATGTGGTCCATTGGCCCACTTATGATATTGGGTAATTATTATATATTGTTAGAAGCATTTCTAACATTTTTATTTAATTTATGATTGCGTCGTATTTCCGTGTTAACGGTTTTCCGACGTGTTTCCTAATTTGGGTAATCGGTCACCTTAACTCTTAAACCTAGACCAAATGATTTTTATTGACCCAAATTTATTGATGGGTCATTATAGTATATTATTTGAAGTCCGTTTATGATTTTTATTTAATTTTCCGACTCATCCAAGTACGTGTGATAATGATTTTTCGACTTATTCATGAATTACGATAATAAGTCGCGAAACACTTTAAACTTGGCTAATGTGATTTTTCCTTGGCACAAATTTCTTTGTGAAACATTTAGTAATAATATTTAGGGTTGATTTATAATTTTTACGGAATTTTCCGATGTGTTTTAGCACACACCATAATGGTACGTATGCTTTAAATACTCCGATATAATGGAAATTATTTATTTCCATTTATTTGAATTTTTATGTAATTAAAATTTCCGGGATGCTACAATAAATCCCAATTATGAGGTCTGAGCCCCTAAAATGGGCCAAATGGCCATTTCGTCCTCAGACACGTGGGGGCCAAATCTAAGTTGAGTGACATGGGTCATCCATGGGTCTCTGATGAGCCACGAGGGATAGCCCACTAAGATTAAAGTGGGCGAGTGGGACGACCTTCGTGGATCCATGGCCCAGCTTCTACAGGAATTGAAACTCGGCCCCTTGTGAGCACCAATAAACATACTTTTCTGTTAAAAAAATTTATTATCTCTTTAAACCACTTAAAACTCGACTATTTCTTATCCCTTTTCCCCCTCCATTTCTATGCCATTGGATTTGAAATAACATTACAGGCTGGAGAGGGGAATTTATTTCAATTTGAAAGACTCAACTACTAAGTTTGAGCCAATAAACAAAAGCTTAGTTATTAAATAAGAGTATGTCTAAGAGAGCCTACTTATCAAGTGGGACCCACGAAGTGTCACGAGTACCTGATCTATCACCTTAAGAAGGAGCCTTTATCTTTGTGTCGACACTGGGAGGATAGCACAAGATGACAATGTAATTCTTGAGATAACCTTCAACATATGTTAAGACAAGAAACTAGCTTGACGCACACTCCACCTCTTATCATGATAGCACATGGCCCAGAGAGCACTTAATCTGACCGTTCTTTAGCCTAACATACCTTATTGTGGTCATGTATAGTCTGGAAGGTCTCTAGCTCGATAGATCCTTAGCCCTGCGGTGACTACAGGTCTTTAGCCGTAAGGCGACCATAGATACTTAGCTCAACGAAGCCTTAGCTCAGTAAAAATGAAGTGGTAAGCACTATTGTCTAATATAAAAAGGTCAACTAATCCCACAGTTCATGACGGTCATCCAAAGATAGTAAAGTCTAACAATGGGTAGCGAGCATAAAAGCTCACGATGGTTACTATCAAGCGATTATGCTTAGGACCATGGGCATAGTTATTGTCACGTCATATAGAATTGTTGGAGAGATTTGACCACCATCAATAAATCCCCACAAAAACATTTGACTAGAGATATGTTGATATGAGAACCTACATCTAACACCATAAGGAGCAATCTTGAATCACTCAACCTCTTGCATATTTTTGGCTTAAGCATTACAAGATTTTTCATATGATCTCAATCTCACGACCTTTTATTCAATTGTCCTTCTTGCAAATCACCTTCTTGATGTCTAGAAATGCCATCAAATTCCCCAAATCTCAAGTCCATATAATGGTAAATTCAATATTCGAATTTCAACCTCTTCGCATGCCATTGGATTTAAGACATTAAATATTGTTATTCATTGGAAGCAGGACTATTAATGGATCAAGTCTGGGCTGGGCTTAGATGTAATATCCTGTGTGTAGGACCTTAGGTTCAGAATCTCTAAGCCTACCTTTAAACGTTTTTTTTTTGAACTTTGACACTCCAGCAAAATATAACCTTTTTACCCCATAAATATAACCATATTTAGTCACCAATCGATATTTGGTAGTCAGCAATCGATGTTTTAGTCACCAATCGATACTATGTAGTTAGGAACCGATGTCTTAGTTGGCAATCGATGTTTGGTAGTCAGCAATCGATGTTTTAGTCACCAATCGATGCTTTGTAGTCAGCAATCGGTGTCTTAGTTAGCAATCGATGCTTTGTAGTCAGCAATCGATGTTTTAGTCACCAATTGATGCTTTATAGTCAGCAATCGATGTCTTAGTTAGCAATCGTTGTTTGGTAGTCAACAATCGATGTTTTATTCACCGATCAATTTTTGGTAGTCAACAATCGTTTAGTCACCAATCAATGCTTTGTAGTCGGCAATCGATGTCTTAGTTAACAATCAATGTTTGGTAGTCAGCAATCGATGTTTTAGTCAACAATCGATGCTTTATAGTCAACAATCGGTGTCTTAGTTAGCAATTGATGCTTTGTAGTTAGCAATCGATATTTTAGTCACCAATCAATACTTTGTAGTCAGCAATCAATGTCTTAGTTAGCAATCGATGCTTGGTAGTCAGTAATCGATGTTTTAGTCATCAATCGATATTTGGTAGTCAGCAATCGATGTTTTAGTCACCAATCGATGCTTTGTAGTCAGCAATTAATGTCTTAGTTAGCAATCGATGTTTGATAGTCATCAATCGATGTTTTAGTCATTAATCGATGCTTTGTAGTCAATAATCAATGTCTTAGTTAGCAATCGATGCTTTGTAGTCAATACTTAATATTTTAGTCACTAATCAATGCTTTGTAGTCAGCAATCGATGTTTGGTAGTCAGCAATCGATGTTTTATCATCAATCAATGCTTTGTAGTCAGCAATCGATGTCTTAGTCACCAATCGATGTTCCAGTTGAAGGGAAACTTCGTATATGACGAAGTAAAACTTCGACTGGTCAATTTTCATCATTTTCGGTCGAAGTGAAACTTTGTATATGACAAAGTGAAGCTTCGACTAGTCAGTTTTCATCGTTGTCAGTCGAAGTGGAACTTCGTATATGATGAAGTGTAGCTTCATATATAACGAAGTGAAGTTTTGACTAGTTAGTTTATATCATTGTCGGTCGAAGTAAGACTTCGTATATGATGAAGTGAGGCTTCATATATGACGAAGTTAGCTTTGACTGATCCTGACCAAAACTAGTATGACGAAGTTACTAAACAGTGTAAATCTTTTCATGAAGCAATGAAAAATATTATATGCATGAGATAATAGTGATATTAAGTATATTAAAGATTTTATGATAAGCATGAATTTTGTCCTCACCAATATCAACAGGTTAATACTCAAAATGGTTTAGCTGGAGCTCCCTTTCGTTCTCCAATCTATATGATCATTGTTCAGTAATCGATTGGCCTCCAATCAAAATTTCTTTATTCTCCATTCAAAACTTTCTCTGTCCTCTAATCGAGTAAGAGTTGAGTATAATCTCTTAGTGCTTGTGCTTTTATCAGGAGCTCCCTTTCGTTCTCCAATCTATATAACCATTGTTCAATAATCGATTGGCCTCCAGTAAAAATTTCTTTGTTCTCCAATCAAAAGTTTCTCTGTCCTCTAATCGAATAAGAGTTAAGTATAATCTCTTAGTGCTTGTGCTTTTGTCAGACTATTGGCAATGGTCGTCATCATCTGACCCTTTGGCCTGTCAACTTTTTGGCGTAGACCCCTATGCCTATCAGAACAACTCATACTTTTCTCGGAGATCACGTTGTTGACCTGTGAAAAACCATCCACTCATCATCCCATCAATCATCTCCACTGGATTAGTATCTTCCTTTAACTTGCATATTGGCCAGGTGTTTGGATCCTCTTGTTAGCATCGCCCCACTTTGAACTTTTGCCCCTTTTATAGCCTTGGTGACCATCCTCCCAGCCAAGCTTCTGCCTTTTGTTGTTGGGAAAACTGAAGGTTAGAACTTGGAGCCGTTGCTACTTCCTGGCAGAGTTGGCCTCCCAGTTTTCAAGTGGAGCTTTGGTTGGATTTTCTTCCCCACACTAAGGTAGGCATAACCAATCTCTTCATTGACCCCTTTGGAAGTCTCTCTTTATCTTCTCAGTATATTGTCGTTTATGAACTTGCATGCTGATTCTGAAACCTGATTTGAACCCTTTTTGGGTAACCTTTGAGAACCCTATGTCTGATTGTGTAGGCAATGTACTTTGACTCTCTCTCTCTCTCTCTCTCTGGGGTGGTTATGACTCCTCATGGTTGACATCATGCATAAGGGGTTAATCGTGACGACGATTTCATCTCACAAATCAAACGTGGGTGGTTAGACTCACTAAGTTGGGCATTGTTAGTATGTATGTATATGTAAACATCTTGTTTCGGTAGGTGGTTAGCTATATGTTGTTCATCCTCATGAGAGCTTTGTTGATGCCATTCGATTTGTATGAATTTGAATTCCTACCAAGCAATCATGTTTTCGAAATGTGATACATGTACTCCAGTAAACATGCAACCTGTTAAGTTTTCCTTGCAATGTACTCTTTGCATAACTTTTGTGCTTCTGTAACCTCTTAAGCTATGCCATATTCCATACTCTTATGCTTTACATCTTGCTGGTTTGCCTACCGAGTTCTTTTAGAACTCATGCCTTTGTTTGAACCCATTTCAAAACTATCACCCTAACGTGGTTCTCTCAACAAGCCAACCCCTTTGCTACGTAAATGCTTTAGGCTGGGCGACCTTAAGGATTTAAATTTGTGTTTAAGTCATGGTCGTGCCACCTTTTATATTCAGAATTATTCTTGGCATGTAACTAATGAACAGACTATGGTATTGTATCTATGTTTTGTGTGTACTGGTGTGGTGCAGAGAACTAAACTTAATATTTTTACCATGTACTGCTCTTGTGATTGGTCTGCATAAGTATTTCATACAGCACAAAAGACCTTCCCATAGTATGTGTAAGATGCTTCCATATTGTGTGTGTGAGTGTCACCTCTTAACTGACCGAGAGAGGTGTTACGTCACTACAGATGGTATCAGAGCCTTGGTTACGGGATAAGGTCGATCTGTGACCATTCACTTAATAAAATGTTAATAAAAATTAGAGCATGTGTGATTTTGGGTATCTATAACCTTCTGTTCTTAGGAATTGAGGGGTAGAACTTTCATTTGGAGGTGTTAGTCTTTAACTAGATGGCTTTGATTCAAGAGTATAGACGAAAAGGGAAAAAGTTTGGATACTTCCAATCACGAGGAACCCACTGTTGGAGCACAAGACACCCTAACTAGTGATCCCCAAGGATCTTTTGCCACTTCCGACTTTACTGCATTTATGCAGTTGTTTCAAGGTTTTGTGCAGACCATGATGAGGAACCCTGGTACTCCCCAACTAGATAGGGGAGTAGGAATATCATTGATAGAGAAATTCAAGAAAATGGGACCTCCAGCTTTTACTAGAACCAATCAACCGGAAGAAGTAGAAGGTTGGATCAGGGAAATGAAGAAGATTTTCACAGCTATAACCTATAAGATGTGCAGAGGAGGTAGGGGTGTAAACGGAACCCGATATTCCGACCCGATTTCGATAAAAAATATCAATTTCGGAATCGGAATATGATATCGATAGCTTATCGGAATCGGTATCGGATATTCCGATAAGTTATCAGAATCGGAATCGGAATTAAAAAATAATCGAAATCGATATTGGTATCGGTTATTCTGATAAATTATCATAAACTCAAGGTAAAATTATGGTAAACACCTTACCTTATCGGAAATTTTGGTTCCGGTAATGTTATCGGAATCGGAACTAACCATTCTTATCGGAATCGGAATCATATTTCGGTTATCGGAATCGGAATCTGTGTTTCCGGTTCCGAACCCGACCCATTTGCAGCCCTAAGAGGAGGATAAGGTGACCCTAGCCACCTACATGTTTCAAGATAGGGCTAATGACTGGTGGTAATGCATGATGATAAACATCTTCAAGGGCAGGACTAATGATATCTATTGGGAGGAATTTTTGCAAGTATTATATGAGAAGTACACCCCTCAGTACATCAAGGACAAGAAAGAGCAAGAGTTTCTTTAGCTAGAGCATAAGGGTTTGAGCGTATCTGAATATGAAGCTATGTTCACCTGTTTGGAAAAATATGCACCCCACATATGCAGTGATGAAGTCAGAAGAGTAAAGAAATTTGTTAGAGATTTGAAGCCCGGTGTGTGCAGTAGGGTGGCACCTATGGATCCTCAGACTATGACTGCTTCTTCGAGGATAGCCTTTATAGTCGAAGCGGAATATGAGAAGTATGTCAAGGACAAAGGTGCTAGACCTGAGAAGAAAAGGAGCTTGCCTGAGAAGGGCAAGAAGGAGGAGAACAAGAAGCCTTTTACAGGGCACTCAGAAGGAGGAGGCAGTAAGAGATGGCCAGTTTATGCTTAGTGCGACAGAAGACACCCCGAGATTGAATGTTGGAAGACAATTGAGAGATATTTTGGTTGTGGCCAGACAAGACACATGGTTAAGGACTGCCCTCATCCTCAACAGTAGCAAGCCTCAAGGTAACAACCCTGAGGGCAGGCCAGAGTTTTTGCCTTGACCAAAGAAGAAGCAAGAGAATCATCTACTGTGGCTGAAGGTATTCTTCTAATTGAGGGAGTACATGCCAGAATTTTATTTGATCCGGGGGCCACTCATTCTTTTATATCTCACAAATTTGCTAACTTGTTGAAAAAGGAAGTAGCTTTACTTGATGAGGGTATGACTCTTGACTGTTCCACTGGTCAGATAACTACCCTATCCTCAGTCATTCCTAGTGTAAGTATAAGAATTGGGGACCATGAAATCCCTGCTTATGTGTACATACTTGATATGTAAGATTATGATATGATTCTTGGAATGCACTAGTTAGCTAATCATTTTGCAGTGCTAGATTGTCGAAATAAGACTTGACCTTTGAGAAACCTGGAGTAAAAAAAAAGTTTAGTTACCAATGTCCTAAGAGTTGCAACCCCAAGAACTTAATATCAGCCCTCAAGGCCATGAAATGGTTAAGAAGTGGGTGTCAGCAGTACTGACTTGTGTGCTTTCAATTCTCTATGAGAATAAGAAGCAATCCGTCAGGGCATAAAAGTTGTAAACGAATTTTCTGATATTTTTTCTGATAGTTTGTCAGACCTCCCTCCTCGTAGAGAGATTGACTTATCTACTGAACTCATGCTGAGCACCTTGCCAATGTTTATAGCTCCCTATAGATTGACACGATTGAGCTTGCAGAATTAAAGAAGTAATTGCAAGAGTTTATAGATTTGGGTTACATCAGGCCTAGCGTGTCACCTTGGGGAGCCCTAGTCTTGTTTGTCAGGAAGAAAAATGGATCCATTAGGTTGTGTATAGATTACGGGAAATTAAATCAAGTAACTATGAAAAACAAGTACTTGTTACCTAAAATTGATGAACTGTTTGACCAACTTCAATCTACAGTTGTGTTCTCTAAGATAGATTTGAGGTATGATTATCATCAACTCAGAATTAGGGAGGTAGATATTCCCAAGACTATGTTTAGAACCTGTTATGGACGCTATGAATTTCTAGTGATGCCTTTTGGGTTAATCAATGCACCAACAATGTTCATAGATTTGATGAATAGAAAATTTCAACCCTACTTGGATAAATTTGTGATGGTGTTTGTAGATGATGTTCTATCTTACTCTCCCACCGAGGAAATGCATGTTGAACATCTAAGGATAGTATTAGAAACTTTGCGGAAGAATCAACTTTATGTTAAATTCAGCAAATGTGGATTTTTGGCAATCATAAGTACAATTTGTGGGGCATGTGATTTCAGGGAATCAATTGAGTTTTGATGCAGTCTTGTACGGTAGTGGCTTATACCTCCAGACAACTAAAAGACCATGAAAATAACTATGCAACTTATGATTTAGAGTTGGCAGCTATTGTGCATGCACTTAAGGTTTGATGTCAGTATCTTTATGGAGAGTAATTTGAGGTATTCACTGACCATAAGAGTTTGATGTACATATTCTCTCAGAAGGATCTAAATCTGAGGCCATGCAAATGGTTAGAGTTGCTGAAGGATTTCGACTTCTCAGTGAATTACCACCTAGGAAAGGTTAATGTTGTGGCTAATGCTCTAAGCAGGGAGAGGCTTATGACATTGTAATTGCATCAGCATTGGAGAGAGATGGATAAATTGATCGCTCACTCCCCTAGTTAGGAAGTAAGGAGTTTTAGGCTTGTTGGTTTGAAGGTGGGATCTGCACTTATTGGCCAAATCAGGAAGGCCCAGTTGAAAGACCAAATCTTGCAGGGATTAATAAGTAGGCCAGGTTTTGTTAGAGATGACTTGGGAGTTTGAACAAGGAATGAAGGATGTGTATCCCCAATTATTTGGTAAGTAAACTTTGAAATTTTGAAGAAGAAATTTATTTAAGAGGGTATAATTGTAATATCTTGTATGTGGGACCTTAGGTTCAGAACCTCTAAGCCTACCTTTAAACGTTTGTTTTTGAACTTTGACAGTCTAGCTAAAGATACTATTTTTACCCCATAAATGTAACCATATTTAGTCACCAATCGATGTTTGGTAGTCAGCAATCAATGTTTTAATCACCAATCGATAGTTTGTAGTCAGCAATCGATGTCTTAGTTAGAAATCGATGTTTGGTAGTCAGCAATCGATATTTTAGTCACCAATCGATGCTTTGTCGTCAGCAATTGGTGTCTTAGTTAGCAATCAATGATTTGTAGTTAGCAATCGATGTTTTAGTCACCAATTGATGCTTTGTAGTCAACAATCGATGTCTTAGTTGGCAATCGATGTTTTAGTCACCAATCGATGTTTGGTAGTCAACAATTGATGTTTTGATCACCAATCGATGCTTTGTAGTCAGCAATCGATGTCTTAGTTAGTAATCGATGTTTCATAGTCAGCAATCGATGTTTTAGTCACCAATAGATACTTTGTAGTTAGCAATTGATGTCTTAGTTAGTAATCGATGTTTGGTAGTCATCAATCAATGTTTTAGTCACCAATCGATATTTTGTACTTAGCAATCAGTGTCTTAGTTAGCAATTGATGCTTTGTAGTAAGCAACCGATCTTTTAGTCATTAATCGATGCTTTGTAGTTAGCAATTGATGTTTGGTAGTCAGCAATTGATGTTTTAGTCACCAATCAATGTTTAGTAATCAACAACCGATGTTTTAATCATCAATCGATGCTTTGTACTCAGCAATCGATGTCTTGGTTAGCAATCGATGTTTTAGTCACCAATCGATGCTTTGTAGTCAGCAATTGATGTCTTAGTTAGCCTTCGATGTTTTAGTCACCAATCGATGCTTTGTAGTAAGCAATTGATGTCTTAGTCACCAATCGATGTTCTAGTTGAAGGAAAACTTCGTATATGATGAGGTGAAGCTTCGGCTGATCAATTTTCATCGTTGTTGGTCGAAGTGAAACTTCCTATATAACGATGTGTAGTTTCGACTGGTCAATTTTCATCGTTGTCAATCGAAGTGAAACTTCGTATATGACAAAGTGAAGCTTCGATTTGTTAGTTTATATCACTGTCGGTTAAAGTACGACTTTGTATATGACGAAGTGAGGCTTCGTATATGACAAAGTTAGCTTCGACTGATCCTGACCAAAACTAGTATGATGAAGTTACTGAAGAGTGCAAATCTTTTTGTGGAGTAATGAAAAATATTATATTAATGAGATAATAGTGATATTAAGTATATATTAAGAATTTTATGATAAGTACGAATTTTGTCCTCATCGGTATTAAAAGGTTAATACTCATAATGGTTCAGCAAGAGCTCCCTTTCGTTCTCCAATCTATATGACCATTGTTCAGTAATCGATTGGCCTCCAGTCAAAGTTTCTTTGTTCTCCAATAAAAAATTTCCCTGTCCTCTAATCGAATCAGAGTTGAGTATAATCTCTTAGTGCTTGTTCTTTTGTCAGACTATTGGCAATGGTCATCATCACCTGACCCCTTTGGCTTGTCAACTTTCTGGCATAGACCTCTATGCCTGTTAGAACAACTCATACCTTTTCCAGAGATCATGTTGTTGGCCTGTGAAAAACCTTCAACTCATCATCCCATCAGTCATCTCCAGTGGATTAGTATCTTCCTTTAGCTTGCATGTTGACCAGGTGTCTGAATTCTCTTGTTAGTATCACCCCCTTTGAACTTTAACCCCTTTTATAGCATTGGTGACCATCCTTCCAGCCAACCTTCTATCTTTTGCTGCTGGGAAAACTGAAGGTTAGAACTTGGAGTCGTTGCAGTTTCGTGGCAGAGTTGGCCTCCCAATTTTCAAGTGGAGCTTTGGTTGGATTTTCCTTCCCACACTAAAGTAGGCATAACCAATCCCTTCATTGACTCCTTTAGAAGTCTCTCTTTAACTCCTCAGTACAGTGTTGTTTATGAACTTGCATGTTTGATTCAGAAACCTAATTTGAACCCTTTTCGGATAACCTTTGAGAACCCTATGTCTGATTGTCTTGGCAATGTATTTTGACCTTTCTCTCTCTCTCTCGGGTGGTTAGGACTTCTCATGGTTGGCATCATGCATGAGGGATTAGCCGTGACAACAGTTTCATCCCACAAATCAAATGTGGGTGGCTAGACTCACTAAGTTGGGCATTGTTAGTATGTATGTATATGTAAACATCCTGTTTCGGCAGGTGGTCAGCTATATGCTATTCATCCCCATGAGAGCTTTGCTGATGCCATTCAATTTGTATGAATTTGAATTCCTGCCAAGTAATCATGTTTTCGAAACGTAATACATGCAATCCAGTAAACATGCAACCTGCTAAGTTTTCCTTGCAATGTACTCTTTGTGTAATTTTTGTGCTTCTGTAACCTCTTAAGTTGTGTCATATTCCATACTCTTATGCTTTACATCTTGCTGGTTTGCCTACTGAGTTTCTTTAGAACTCATGTCTTTGTTTGAACCCATTTCAGATTTTTCACCTTGACGTGGTTCTCTCAACAAGCCAACCCTTTTGTTACGTAAATGTTTTAGGCTGGGCGACCTTAAGGATTTAAAATTGTGTTTAAGTTGTGGTCGTGCCATCTTTTGTATTCATAATTTTTCTTGGCATGTAACTAATGAACAAACTATGGTATTGTATCTATGCTTTTGTGTGTACTGGTGTGGTGCAGAGAACTAAAATTAATATTTTTTACCATGTACTGCTCTTGTGATTGGTCTGCATAAGTATTTTATGCAACACATAAGACCTTTCCATAACAGTGTGTGTAAGATGCTTCCGTATTGTGTGTGTGTGTGTGTCACCTCTTAACCGGTCGGGAGGGGTGTCATGTCACTACATTAGGTGAGTCTAGCCCAGGTCGAATTCATTAATATGAAATCCCAAGTCCGACTCGAGCTATGTCAGGTCAGGTCGAGCAGGGTCCGATGTTTTTACAAAAAAATGAAGTTCGACTAAGACCTGACCAAGTCCGAATATTTAAATAAAAAATTTAAATTAATAAAGGAGAAAAAAATTTAAATCAATTAAGTAGAGTTTTGATGTTAATTACTTAATTTATTTGAAAAGAGGGTTTTTAATTTTTAAGTAAATAAAATAATATAATTTTAACTAAATAAAAATTAAGATTTGAAAAGAGAAAAAATAGAATTGATCGGACCAGTTCGTCGAGCTGAACTCAAAATTCGAGTTCAACTCGTGGGCCTAATCGAACTAGATTCTTAGATCCGACTAAAAATTTACTAGCCGGTCAAACCCGCTGACTTATCTCATCAGCATGATCCATTGATAGCCCTGATTGGAAGTGATATTCTTCACTTATATAAAAAAAAAGAGTTTAACATATGATACATACAAGTTTAAATATCACCCCCCCCCTCCCGGGCATTACTTATAAGAAACTAAAACTGCCCATATATTTTAGGTTCCAAATGTAATACTGCATGCAACTCCTTTTCAATGTGTACTTCTTATGGGTTTTTCTTTTTAATACCAAAACGTTCATGTACTTTACAGTCGTCCAAACAAAAGCAATCCTTCGCTTTACCAAAGGAAAACTCACCATTTCAAAACCATCTTTTTTTTTTTAGACCGGAGGAAACAAAATCTTAAGACCAATTTGCAAATGGGTCCGAAAACTGGCCCTGGTGCACTAAAATGTCAGGGTCACATGAACACCTCCGTTCTCTTTTTCTTCCACATGAATCGAATCGGACGACCAGTTGGTCCACGGATGGCCCCCCATAAAAGAGGACCTCATTCCATTCTTTAGATCCCCCCCAAACTTTGACTGGCTTTCTCCTCGTCTCACAGTATTATCTCTCACCAAGAAATATTTAATAATAAATTTATTTTTGGTTGTTTACATAAAAAGTAATAAGATTTAAACGATACCGATCATATATCTTAAGAGAAATGTTAATTATTCGGACATTCGGATAACTGGTCGAACTGGATCGCCCGCGCGGCCGACCTGATTGGTCAATCGCACGTGGGCTCCACGAGGATGCGGCGTGGGACCCATGCGGCCGATCCAACTCACGCTGGCTATCCGGATAGCTAGTATTTCTCATGTCTTAAATCGTGTCACTCGACTCATTAAACAAAGATACTTAATATAATATTGTTTTGTCACGCACTTAAATATGTAGTAAATATGAGTCGATAACATTGGCATCCCAAAAGATGAAATTAGGGTCGGTGTGGCACATATCATGCTAAAGATCAAACGATCTCGGTATGATTCGGCATGATACATATAAATAGTATTTTTTTAAAAAAAAATTATTTGAAGAAATTTGAGATGTATCTATATAATATGATATAATATATTTATATATCATATTCGTATCAACACAAATTTGACACGGCCGAGTCACAAGTCGCACTGAGAACTACATCTTATCTATTTTTTAATATTTAATGAATAATATAACATGCTCTGGTCTAGTGTATCTTATTTATTGTTCTCCAGTTCCAGTTGGCGAGATTGGGAATTTAATATTATTTACCGGGTTTAATTATTGTTTTTTAAGAATCCGGGGGGAGCTCGCCTGTTGCGTCTGTTTACCTTTTTGCCCACTCTTTTTACCCCTCTCGTCTCGTGGTAAAAAATAAAAAAATAAAAAAATCTTAATTTTAAACCCCTCTCTTCTCTCCTTCCCCCGGGTGGTCGCTCCTCTCTTTCTTTCCTCCGTGGGGTTTAAACCTCTGTAGCGATCGGGCAGGCCGAGATTATTAAAACCAAGACCTTTCCCCTCCTCGCCCTCGGCTCGACCCTTCTCCGCCGCTGTGCCGCTTCTGGCTTTTGATCTTTTTCCTCCCCGAGGGGTAAAAGGAGGCATCGAGGCCCCCCCAAATCAGTCATATCTCGGTCGGCTTGCTCTGTTCGATCCCTTTCCTCGCTGTGTCTGCGCCGCTTTGTTCCCCTTTCCACGCGGGGAGGGGAGGAGGGGGCGAGGGAGGCGGGGGGTGGAGGAATTAATCCGATGGCGGCGGCGGCGGCTGTGTGGCAGCCGCAGGAGGAGGGGTTCCGCGAGATCTGCGGGTTGCTGGAGCAGCACATCTCGCCGACTTCCGATCAGCCCCGCATATGGGAGCAGCTCCAGCGCTACAACCAGTTCCCCGATTTCAACAATTACCTGGCGTTCATCCTCACCCGGGGCGAGGTGTTTCCCTGTGCCCGTGTTTGCAAACCCCCTTCTTTTGTCGGTCAGTTCTCGTGTGTATGTGATTCCAGTTGGAGTTGCTCCTGGATTCAAAAGACTTCTTTTTCTCGTTTATTTCGTTTTCTGGTGATGCGGCGGACGTTGTGTCGTCTCTTTGGCGGTTATTTTTGCAGTTTTCTCGCATTGCGATTAATTAGGGTGGAAATTTGAGTTTTTTTTCCCCTTATAATGCGGTGTTGATGGCGGAAAAATCTTATGGGGTTTGGGAGTGCGACATCAGCTTCATTGGCCAGTCACAGATAGTTCCCAATCAATTGACTGTACAAGCAAGAATCTGCTCCCCAAGTGCTTGTTGAGGTTGCAGTTATGCTTGTTATCTCCCAAGTCTGATCAATCGAAGTCCAGAAATGCAAAATTCTGAAGTCTACAGATCATATCCCGGAATTTATACTTGCCGAAAGTGAATGGTACCGACATCTATATGATGACTTCATGTAGAAGAAGAAGAAGAAATGCCACTGTAAAGTCGGAAAATAAGAACTGCTTCTCTTAATAAACTACGAGTACTGTTTTGTGTTTAGGTGATTCATGATTTAGACATTGCTTTGGCGACAGTAATATAAAGCACAAAACATAAAACCGTGCTGCTTCCTCACTGAAGAAGACAATAGGTTCACCTTAAGGCTTTTCTTTATGCTCTTCTTTGGTGGTTCTTGAAGGAGCTATTGTGCCTTTCTATGGAGGACCTTTTTCGTGTGCTTAGAGAAGGCCGTTCTTGCCAAAATCCTGAGTGCTGATTTTCAGAGCCTTTTTTTAGCCCATTTTCATGCTATGTTCATTTCTGTTTTTCCTTGTGAATCGTCCGGAAGGCTGCAGTTCTTAGTCTAAACTCTGAAACTATTATTTGAAACCTAAAATAATCAACATTAATGCAATAGCTGGTCTCTCACATGAACAACAATATTCACCATTATTTCTTTTGCCACTTTTTTTGGTGTGGAAGTTTACGTTTTGTCTTCTATAACAGGGAAAACCACTGGAAATAAGGCAGGCTGCGGGTCTTCTTCTCAAGAACAATTTGAGAACAGTTTTCAGAGCCATGTCTCCTTCTTACCAACAATACATAAAGTCGGAGTTGTTGTCTTGTTTAGGAGCTCCAGAGAGGCACATAAGGTCTACAGTTGGAACAGTCATTAGTGTTATTGTTCAGCAGGGACGGATTTTTAGCTGGCCAGAGCTGTTGCAAGCTCTGCTTCATTGCCTGGACAGTAATGATTTTAATCACATGGAGGGTGCATTAGATGCTTTGTCTAAGGTATGTCCTCATCATCCATTTAAGTTCTTCCAATTTTCTGTCTTCTTTCATCAGTAACATGTACCAGTATAAGGTGCATCCTCCACACTTATTGAATTTATACTACTGCATTTCTACATGTTTGGGAAATCTGACTAGAAAACAAATACTGGAGATAACTTATCATATGCTTGTGCCAGTACTGGGTGGTGGAGCCTCCTGCTGCCTTGGACTAATGGCAGTTGCCTCAATTCTTGATCCCTATTTAGTCCTTACCCTCACCTGAACCTTTTTTTAGTGCTGTAACTTACAAAAAATGTCAATATGTATGAATAACTAAAAAGAGGGCAAAAAAATAGTAACTTATGTACCTAGTGGTTTATGGTGGTGACTTGTGAATCCCTCATAACCCTGTAATATCTGTAGGGATAGTGATATTCATTATGGGTGGTGATTTATCATCACAATGCCACCCTATTTTTACTATTTAGTATGTTCACTTGAATGAAGATTTCAGAAGTGTATTGGAAACCTAAACATGTGATGTATTTACCTATATACTGTTAGATGTTAGAATAAGAGAGTGCCTAGTATCAAAAAGAAAGAGCATGTCCAACATAGCTGTAAGCCTGTAATTGATGCTTGTTAAGATATGTCCCGACAAGTGGGCGTTAGGATTGGGCTGGAAAACCCTTCCAGGACTCATGTCCTGATCAAAATCTGGTTGATGGGACAAGTCTTGATGATGGTGGTTGTGACAATGAATTAGATGGGGAAGAACCAAGTTTTCATTGCTTATAAAATGTATGAGGTGGAAATGACCCTTGGAAAAATTCTAGAGGTACTGGATGGTTGCCTCTAAAGTTTCATCCGATATCATCTGGGACAATGTCCTTCATTTGTGATAGGGTGAGCAAGGATGAGGGTGTCGGTTTCGGTTTCGGGTAGGGCCGAAACCGAAACGGTTTCGGTTTCGGACGAAACCGTCCGAAACCTATAAAAGTTGACAAAAAAATTGTAAAAAAAACTCAAATAAATCTGTAAAAATATAAAAATTCATCACAACACAAAAAGAACCAGTGGACATGCATATAAGATTGAAAAAAATTGGATTAAGTGACAGATATATGTGGGTGACATGTTAATGGAATATTCGATGCATATTAAAGAGTTAAACAATAAACATGGAGTGATGTTGTCGTCTTGCACTATTATAAATATTACAAACACAATAATTGCATTTTACTTTCTTTTTCCTAGCATCAACTAAAGTGATATGAGCCCACCCCGGATCATCCAGTCCCTGGCTTTGCTCTTCTCTAGCTCTAGCCATGGTCCTACAATAAAAAAATAAAGCACAAAAATATGTAAGTAGAATGACATAAAAGACTGCTTGGAACCTAAAACAATCAAACATATCACTTATTGTTCAAATGTGGAGCCCGAACTCTCAAATGTGCGCCTTCGCACGCGGATCGACCTGCGCGGTCAGGTCGCGGGGGTCTCTGGGGGCGGAGCCCCCAGAAGAAAAATTTTATAAGGGAAAGGCTAAAGCTTCCGCCCCCAGAAGAAAAATTTTATAAGGGAAAGGCTAAAGCAAAAAAATAATACATACAGCAAAGCGAACACCTACAGCGGCGGCGGGAAGAGTGTCTCCGGCAATGCGTCCCCCTCCCCCCTTGCGCCCCTGCCTCTCCTCCCACCTCTGGCAGAAAAAATCCCCCCCCCCCCCCCCCCCCAAGAAAAGCCGAAACCACCCCCTTGCGGCAGTGTCCACCCCCCTTCGCCTCAGATCTCAGATCTGAGGGGGTCACGGGACGCGAACTCCCTTTTCAGGTGAGTTCGCATCAGGTTTCGCCTGGTGTCGCCGGTTTCGGGCCGACACCGGGTGGTGTCGGTTTCGGTTTCGCCCGAAACCATTAAGTCTCGGACCGGAACAGTGTTCCGGTCCGGTTTCGTGTCGCCCAAGGCCGAAACCGACACGTTTCGCCGTGTCGGTTTCGGTTTCGGGCGAAACCTACAACCATGAGGGTGAGGGAATGGTAATTCTTAACTATGTAAATGTGTCCCTTGTGTAGTCTTTTTAGATTATGAGAGCTCTTACATACTTTACCTGTAAATTCTTCTTTTTCATTGATATTGTGGGACCGTCCTCCTTAGAAAAAGTTGTTAGCTGGTATGAATCTTCTTTTTTTCCTCACTGTGCATCTATTTATGTTTATTATCAATTTAGGGGTGTAACCCATATTTTCAATGGAGAAATCCTTGCGCCTTGTTAGGGACTTATTTTCTGTCTATCAGTGCATATTGGTTTATTTTACTTAATAACGTTCCTTTGCCATCTCCCTGAAAAATTGTTGGTTTAGTAGCTTCAGGACATGAAAGGTGGAAATTGTGTAGTGTATACATTTTGTAACCATGCTTCATGTTTTCTCTGGCATTTGTATCCACCCTCTCTATGTACTTGCATAACAATGAGGTTGTGTAGTTATTATTGTCTAATTACTAATTATATTTCTGCTATTTTTCTTTTTGAACGTAATAGAATTTTCATTTGTGTAGATCTGTGAAGACATACCAGAGGAGCTTGATACTGATGTTCCTGGTTTAGTTGAGCGTCCCATTAATATATTCATGCCAAGGCTATTGCAGGTGCTTGTTTTTGATGTTTTCCCAATATGTTTGTCAGAATGTTGAGGTACATGCTAAACTAGTCTCTAATTTTGCCCGTGTATTTCAGTTTTTCCAATCTCCACATGCCACACTCAGGAAGCTTTCATTGGGTTCTATCAACCAATATATTGTTGTCATGCCTAAAGTAAGTGAAGCCATCTTCATTATAACTGAAACTAAAAGTTTCATCAATCGTGTACTTTGCTTTCAGTCATATGTAACTGATTGAGTTCTTACTCACTGTTCTTCAGGCTTTGCATATATCTATGGATCAATATCTTCAGGGTTTGTTTCTTCTTTCCAATGACCCTGCCTCAGAAGTTCGGAAGTTGGTATAGTTTTGAGCACTTTATAGATATTGATTCTTAAATAATTGTTATTTTGTGGACATTGGTAATTTGGTATTATCCTTTGTGCTGTATTGTTGTTCTCTGGCAATTATCTAGTGTCTATCTGACATATACACTCTTTGGAATGTTAGTGGATGATTGCTGTTTGAATCAAATGATATTGTGGTCTTTTCGTGTGAATTTAGATTATGTGCTGGATCCTTTTCGTTCACTTTTCTTTTTCTGAAAATGGATGTATTTGTAATTTCCTCTAAAGTTAAGTTGATGTTGTGAGGACAGTGGAGGGATTAAAATTGTATATTCAATCATTAGTAGGATTCTAGCACATTGTGGTGTGAATTTGTCCTGTATGCCCAATTATGCTATGTGTTTTTCTTTTCTTTCTTTGTTCATTTATGTTGATTTCTTGATAGCTCTTCTTTCTCACTTTTGATTCCTGGTACTCAGGTTTGTGCAGCACTGGTGCAGTTGATTGAAGTTCGCCCAGGTTTCTTGGAGGTCAGCAACATTTCTTTTGTTCGCATCTCCTTCCTTTTCTTTAGAGATGATTCTTGCACAGTGCGATATTGCAAGCAAAGGTTTCTCCCAGTGGACATATACTTATCTAAGATGACATTTTTCAACTAGTAAGGGGGTGCATACTGTTGAAGATAGCCAGATAGGTACTGTCTATTTTTCCCTCGATGCCAAGTATAAGTACAGCTGTCATGACTCATGGAACTCAGGGATACTGAGGTGCCAATGACCTTTCACTCTCCTGTCAACACCGGGCTAGTTTGGAAAACACAATCTCATCGTGGCAGTTTGGGGCCACCGGACCTGCCTTTTGCAATTATCTGAAAGTAGTTTTCAAGCAAAGTAGGGATGTAAATGAAGAATACATTCTCCAGTATCCTTTTGGATTTTATAATTTTTCAGTTATAAGGAACCTGGTTGAACAAATCATCCCCACTTAGCCCATTCACTATTTGTCTTGTTTTAGGTTGCAATCTTTTTTTCTTCTTCTAGCTGACCTGATCCACTGGCATTTAGAGTGTTTTGTTGCAGTTATACACGTATCCATTTTGGTTACCTTTCATTGTGTGCCTGCTATGTACAACATTTCACTCTGATCTATTATGATCATTGAACTGTTGTGTGGTGTCAATTACAGCCACATCTGAGAAATGTGATTGAATACATGTTGCAAGCTAATAAGGATACTGATGACGAGGTTGCTCTTGAAGCTTGCGAATTTTGGTACGTCGCTGTCTTCCTAATCTTCACGTGAAACAATATTTCAGCATAGATATTGGTGAGAAGGTTGCTTTTGAACCTTGTACATTTGAACAATTGTTTTCTTTAGCACCACAGTTGGGAAGTTAAAAAAAGTATATAATTAGATCATTTTCTACTTTATGTTCCCCAAAGTTCAGCCATACCCTTCATCAATGAACCATAGCATCCCTTTTCTACGTGATGCAGGAGAATAGAGAGCCCCAGTGAGCTAAAAAAGAATTAGTTGTAACCTGAAGGTGAAAATGATAAGTACATATGAATGCACTGGAAAGGAGATGTTATCTGGCATAGTTCGGGTTTTTGAGTTGTTGAAAGCTGTTCACAGATTCTTGGAATGGCCTTTTGGGTTTGTTTTAGCTCTGACAGTAGAACCACGAGGTATGGATATGAAGAAGAAGAGATGTGAAAGCTTTAAAGAAAAATTGTTTCTTTTTCATTGCAAATACAATAACTGAAAATTTATTTTTCTTGGAAATACTTCTTTTTTGGGTGTCAGATTGGGAGGTTCCCCTTCACATACCTAGGGCTTCCGCTTTCCCTTGCCCCTATGCCTCTTCACTGCAGGGATTGGCAGGGGGGGGGTTCAGAGATTTGAGAGCAGACTTGCAGGGTGGAAGGCAAGGCTACTCTCATATGGAGGGAGTCTGGTTCTGTGTAGAGTGGTGTTGGATAGCCTACCCATATACCTCATGTCAACTTTCAGAACTTTGAAGAGGGTGGCTAACAAATTGGATTCTTTTCAGGCTAGATTTTTTTTGGCAAGGAAGCGGAGGAGCAACTAGAGGGTGGCACGATATTGCCTGGGACAGAATCTGACAAAGCAAGGAAGCAGGTGGGCTGGGTATCAAGAATATTAGGTGTTTCAATCTTGCTCTTTTGTGGAAGTGACTGTGGAGACTTGGGGCGGAGGAAGGGGGGTTGTGGCAGCAGATCATCATCCAGAAATTCTACCATTCGTCTAGAGTTTGGGATCTTTTCCCGCCCAGGCTTTATAATGTCTTTGGAGGGGCATCCTTCAGTCCGCAGTTTTTTTTAGAGCTAGTGTGAGAGTGAACTTGGGGTTGCTTGTTCTTGCAAGATAGATGCTATGGAGATTTCACTCTCAAGGAGCCCTTCCCCTCCTTGTTTACTCTTTCCAGGCTTCCTTCAGGTATTGTGGATTAGGTTTTTGATTTTGAGCTGTCCAGCAGTACTTGGGCACCTACTTTCAAGAGGGATCTCACTTTGGAGGAGATAGGTGAAGTGGAAAAGCTTATATCCTTCCTCTTGATTCTCAGCTGATTCTGGACAGGAGGGGCTCGTGGTTTTGGAGATGGGGGAGGTACGACAGGTTGTCAGCCATCTTCACCTATAGTATCATTTCAGATGGGTGGTTAGTGTCCGACATACCACCTCAAATTTCATTTGGACATCTAAAAGTCCTCTCAAAGTTAAGGTGCTGGTGTGGAGGGTCTCCCATGGTAGGCTGCCTACCTGCGACAAGTTGGCACACTTCCTTCTTCACATCTCTATTGTGTGTAGCTTGTGCAGGGATGAAGAGGAAGACATGGACCACCTTTTTGTAGGCTGTTCTTTTGCTAGGGGTGTTTGGGAGAGGATTGGGCAGTGTTTTCAGCAGTCTTTGCCTCATTGTGAAAGGGTTGCTTTCCAAGTGGTGGAGATCATGGATTCAGAAGTGCGACAAAGTTATTTGGTGGCTCATCCTGCATGCCACTCTTTGGGCTCTGTGGATTGAAAGGAACAATAGATTGTTCAGGAGGGAGGCGAGGACGGAGGATAGTCTCTTTTCTTTTGTTAGAGATAGTGTATTTCTGGGCTAAATATGTATGTACAAAGGATGTTCGTAACTCCTTGCCTTTTTTGCTTTTGGGGAGTTAAGGGGGAACACGGGTTTGGTGTGAATTCCTTTTTGTAAAGATGTATATTACTACACAATACACATGCACATCTCTTCTCTTTTTTAATGTAATCTGTGGTCCTATCCACATTTATAAAAAAGGGAAACTTATAACCCCAACACTATTTGTAATCCCATCAATTATGCATCTATAAAAAAGAATAGGAATAGGAAGTCAAGGAGATAAGAATCAGTGCATTGAGCCAAAATTGTCAGAATATTCTGTTATGGTTACTAAGAACTTATAGATTGAGAATGGTCAAGATAACTTTTTGGCTTCTTTACTCACTGGCAAGGTTTTCCGCCTTGCCGATTCAGATCGAATTAGGTTTTTCCTGATTCGATCCAATTTGGGCGAATAGAACCGATTCGATTCGATTCGCTTGGATGCGACCAGAAACAAGTTTTATGGCCCACTTCTTGGGTGATTCCTTTGAATCTGGCCTTTTTTGATTGATTCTTTGGTTTAGGCCTTCTATGAAGACGTTTCATCATATTCGATAATATTTACGCCATGTATTGCTACAAAAACATCTATTTTCAATCAAAAATATCATTAGAAGAGTGAAAACAATTAAAACTCATTAATATATCGAACGAAGTTGATGATATTTCCATTGCACAAACTGAATACAAAGATTAAACTCCAAATCTAAATACATAATACAATGAGTCTAATATCCCCAATGCCCCTGTTGATATGGATCATTAGCAGCCCACTAGGGCTGAGTAGGCACTGACTTTGACTCATCTGACTCTGAGGCCAACTCTCTAATAATGTGATAACCTTTTTTTTCAGACACAAAATTATGATACTTATCCCATGTCATCATAGTGTGGTATCTTTGTCGAAACAACCTGACATAATGGTCCTACATTTGGTATCCACGATGGACTACGTTCAGTTGCGCCATCTATACATCCTCCGAAGGAGCAAAAATAGGAATTGGAACAGTAACATGAGGATACATATATGGACCAGGGTTGCTTGTGACAGTGTGCTCACTATAGCCACTAGAGTATCCTGTGCTGGTGGACTCTTTCTGATAGCTATGGCCGCCATAGGATCTAACAGGCTCTTGTGTACTCATCCTCTCGAAGTTTGATAGCATAGTGTGATAGCTATTGGAGTCTACTGCTGAATCTTCTGCACGACCGCCACAACTAATTTTCTGCCTTCTGTTGTATTGTAGTAGAGCGTCATGGTTAGTATCTTGGGTTGCACCCCAAAACCCCTGCTCCTCCGTTAATACTACCCCACCACCACCACCTCCACCTCCACCTCCACCTCCACCTCCCTGACCACCGTTGTAACACCCCATATAAGAATATGTTAAATGGACTAAATTAGTAGACTCAACTCGGACTAGTCATTTTCAGAGCTCGAGTAGGAAAAGAATTCTGAAGTTAAGCATGCCCAGTTGGGAGTAGTCTCAGGATGGGTGACCTTTCTGAGAAGTCTACTAACTAGCAAGGTTGTTGGGCCAATTTACCGGTTGGGTTGTCACAAATGATATCAGAGCCGTACCTAGCCAGAAGTGCAGGAACTAAGTGCCACACATGGCAAAATGTTACACTATGGGAGCCGCCATAATGGCGCAAAGTGCTACATAATGGGAGCCACCTCTTGAGCATGTGCGGGCCACCTCTAGAATCTTACATGTCTGGGGTTTGATTGTATGCTATATGTGAGTAGCGACGATGACGTTGCTTATATAAGAGGGGTAGATTGTAACACCTCATATAAGAACATGTTAATTGGACTAAATTAGTAAACTACCAACAACTCAGATTAGTCATTTTTAGAGCTCGAGCAGGAAAAAAACTCTGAAGTTAAGCGTGCTCAGTTGGGAGTAGTCTCAGAATGGGTCATCTTCTTGGGAAGTCTATCAACTAGTACAAGTTGTTGGGCCAGTTTACTAGTTGGGTCATCACAACCGTCACCACTGCCCCCCTCCCATCTCCATCATGACCATATGAAGAACCACCTGCAATATCATTTTATGATAGGTTAGCACAAATGCAACTGAGGCAATGTACAATACAAAATGAAGACCCACCAGTCTTCATGGAATCATGGGAGCTGCTATTGGGCAACCGGGGTGAATTGGAGGGAGAAGGTGTGTCGTCCTTTGCATTTGGATCTAAAGTCTGCATCTGCAATGTCAAGTGGGTCTTCAACAAGGGCAACACCTGTCTTGCCTTTCTTGGATCCCCAACTTGATAATCAACTCTTCTTCTTCTGTGCTGAGGGAGATGACTCTTGTATAACAATTCCTTTGGTGGGGCGGCACTTTGTTGCACCAGTTTTTTTTTGGGCGGGATTTTTGAATTCTCTACTTCCGTTTACAAGTTGAGATGATGTAAGAGGCCTTCTATTTTGTGAGGGAGCGGCAACGTGGGTAGATGATCCTGTCCTTCTCGATTGGGAGGAAGCAACTGCAGGTGCCTCCATTACAGACCATGTGCGGGGGGGGGGGGGGGTGGTGGTCTTGCATCAACCTTTCAAATTTTTCATCATCATCACCGGGTCCTTTATCTGCATCAGCCCCCAACATGATATGTTAGCAAAAATGCAAATGAGGTAATATATATTAATGATGTGATATGTTAGCAAAATTCATCATTATTAGTCGCCACCTGCACAATGTATTGCTCTCCAATCTCCTCGACAACGTTTCACATCAAACTCAACATGTATTCATGGTTGTGTACTCTATCTGATCCGTTAACAGATTTATGATAGAATACTTGCTTATCACAATGCACAAGGAAATTAATGAGGCTGCTCTTGGTGGTGCTTGACCAACCATCATATATTAATGTGACACCATATTTCTCCAATTTTTTCTTAAAGTTGTCAACATAAGATTTGATCTCATCAACTTCTTCTGAAGATATCTCCCAACCAAGTCCTTAGTTGTGGGAGGCTGTACATGTAGCCCATGGTGTTCAACCTCTTGTGTCACGGTTTTATAATAAGGGCTATTCGCTGTATTGAATGGTAAGCCTCCATGGTGCCACAACTTTGCAACTGCTCGACCCACTTTGTATTTCGGCCTCTGCTGGTTGTATGCATCCTCCATCCTAATGTGCTTGCCATGCTCCCTAGGATACATATAAGTGTCCACCTCCTCTATTTGCACATTTATGGGTCTCTTCCTTTGCCTTTCATGTTGTTGTGTGACAGGGGCCGAGTGAAATAATCTCCCACATTAGGAAATCGATTGGATTGACTTCCGCCCCCCACCACTGAGCCACTGCCATTGCCACCCTTGTCCTGAGCTCCCTCAAAACTAACTCTGTAGGCTGCCCTTTGGTCAGCTTCCCATGCCTCAGCCCTGCTCTGCACTTTGGCCTGTCTTTCTTGCACATCAAGATCATGCACATATTTTGCATACATTTCTACTTTATCATCAATGTCTTCATCTCATTCCCTTTCTGATATGATCCTCTCTTGCATCTCCTTATCCGCCCTCTTTCTTGCAGTCTCGGCTCGAAGCCTCAAACCTATTTAAGGTGTTCAATCATAAGTTTTTTAACTTCAGTTGGCACCATTTTACAGCCTTGCACACCATGGTAGCCTGTTAGCCGGCCACCTGCAAGTTGTTTCTTCAACCGGGAGACGCCACCTCCTTGTCCCGTAAAACTACAATAGTTGCACTTGAAATTGTGTCTACTGCCCAACATGGTGCGATGTTTCCACCCAATATCCTCACTATAGCCCCTCTTCGGTGCCATCTAGAAGAACAAATAGGAATTAGATATATTAACGCAAACATTAATTCAAATTTTGGACACCTAAATTTTTTTTACTCATCTACGTGCATAATGTTTTCCATGGACATCTTACAACTCCACTCACACCTCTATATGGAGGTTTTGAATGTTCAAGCTTTATTGCATTTTTTGTAATTTAAAAAAAATTAATCATGCACAAATTTGTTTTAGCTCCGATTTAATTTCTAACCATGATTTAGAAGTTGTACAATATATTGCTATCAAATGTTGGTAGTTTACATTTTTTTTAAAATTTTTTTTCTTTCAGAAATTTGAAATTTAGGGAAAATCCTCAAATCATATGAAAAACTTGTAGATCTTGATGAGAAATGGTTGCAAGTGTACACTAATACTTGCAACATCATTTTCCATCAACATCTAACTCATACATCAACAAAAACCCAAAAACTGACGGAATATGGTGCCTTATCTTCAAACCCACATACAAACTCTCAAAAACTTGAATAAGGCTTGAATGTCTCCAAATCTACGTCCAAATACCTTCAAACTCACTTAGGAACCCTCCCTAAGTGTTTTGGAGTGGAGATCTAGGTTTTTTTTTTCGAGGAAGGGAGAAAAGAAGGGGGAGGAAGCAGGCTCTGGTTTGCTGCGCTGTGAATTGGGACTGTACAGTCCCTTTCGCAGTGCATCAGCCGACACCCTTAAGGTGTCAAGCGAATCGGATTGGATCTAATAGAACCCGATTCGCTCGACACTGTTCGATTCGACTGGATTCGGGTGACTCAATGGAATCGCGAATCGGATTTCCTGTGATTCGCTTTGATTCGCCTGAATCGGACCGATCCGATTCACAGCAAACGTTGCTCATTGGTACCTCCAAAATGAAGAAATTATGCATATTTAAGACAATAAGTTATGCAAGGTATTTGTGAATGTAGTTTCCTTTTCTTCTTTTCATATCTTTGAGTTTCTCGGTTTGACGAATGCAAAAAACTCTTGAGGGTCTTTCTAGGTTTCTTTGATGAAGAACCTTAATGTCATATGTATGTACATATTCCATCCTCATGATACAACTTTCCCCCTATTTCTGTAAATGAGTTTTTGTTTTCCCTAGAAGTTCTTGGCAGTTCTAATATTAACTGAATTTTAAATTTCGAATGAAACTTCAGCAGAGGTTCTCTCATTTTGGAAATTATCCCCAGATTTGCATTCCTATTTCTGCTTAAGTATCTTTAATCATGTTTACATACACTTGTTATGGGTTGTTTTTTGATCGATGTTCTAGGTCGGCGTACTGTGATGGTAACATGCCTTCTGAAGGCTTAAGGGAATTTTTGCCTAGACTAATTCCGGTATGGCTTACTCATGGACAGGATTACATATTCTGGTATTTCAATTTATGTTATAGGTTTTGTAGCCTCCCTAAACATTGATGGGTCAATACTTGTCATGATGGTGGTGGTGTTGGTGTTGCGTTGTATTCATGTTCCTCCAACTTTGCAGGTGTTGTTGTCAAACATGGTATACACTGATGATGATGAAGCTTTGATTGATGCTGAGGTAACTTTTAGTTGGCTGCTGATTTCTGCTAAAAATAAGGAGCAATGTTCTTAACCACTGTTGCATTAATTTATGTTTATGCTTGGCTTGTAGGATGATGAGTCCATCCCAGACCGTGATGAGGTTAGTAATTGTTTCCCATCTCCATTTTAGTGAGGCTACTTTATCTGTACTTCCAGTTTCTTGCCTAAACATTGAGATAACTTAAACATTTCACAGGATCTGAAGCCACGTTTCCATACCTCACGGTTACATGCATCTGAAAATAGTGAAGAAGATGTAAATTCTCTAACTGAATCTCTTGCCACTCCTATTTTGTTTTCCCTTGAAATTGTTTCTTTCCTGAATTGACTGTGGTGTTTATTTATCCTTGAAATTGTGAAACAGTAATTCATAATTTACTATATTTTTATAGATATCAATAGGTTTTGTTGTCACTCTTGTTTCTGGTGTTTATGAAGTCCTTTCTTTCACAGGATGATGAGCCAGTAAATGTCTGGAATTTGCGAAAATGCAGTGCAGCTGGGCTAGATATTCTTTCCAATATTTTTGCTGATGAGATTCTTCCAACTTTGATGCCTTTGGTCGAGGTACCTTTTTCAGATTTATGAGAGCTGGAGTATATTTTTTAAGGATGATCAATTCTTTGTTTCTATAGGTATAAATTATAGATGGTTCTATTGTCACTTACATGCTTAAGATGCATGTGATCAATGGAAAGAGAGAGAGAAGATTTCTTCTTATGGTATTTGATTACTTTGAAAAAAATGAGATAGATGAGCGCTAGTCTTATTTCTTGTTATATTGGTGTAATATCTATGGCTCAGTTAAGAGTTGGACTCTAATTCACACCCAGCCTTGCATGTTTCAATCTATCTGGTGACATCCCGTTTGTTCATTGTGACCCATATGCTCATGGACTCTCCTATACTGCTCTCATGTGCATTGAGGAGCTCTTGCAGCTCATACTTGCACAGCTATATGTCTTTGTTTTCAATTTCTATTAGGAGAGAGAGGTACTAATTAGAATATTGTTGCCTCCAAGGTGGTAGGTATTTCTTTTCCTTCTTAGGATCCTTATTTGTGAACGGTCACCAATTGTTTCACATGCTTGTTCCTTAGCTTGTTGACTTTGTCACCGCTAATCCAAATTACAGTTGTTCACAACAGTTGAAATGAGCTCTATTTGCGCTCTTCTGAGGTATGTATGAATCAAGGATCCCCTGCTGATTTGAATACTCTGGAGAACTGTAAAATAATACTTTTTCAATATAATGGACTAACCATCAACCACTGATCAAAACTAAGCGATCCCAAAATGGAGGTCAAATAAGATAAGTCTCACCATTAATGGAGGCATGCTGTTGTCTGCCCTTAAATGAATGAAATCCATCTCAGGATGTAAGTAAAAAACAAAGAAGAGTTATGTCTCTTAGGAGTTTTTTCTTGGACGATGATCACATTTCCTTCATGAAAGAGCAAAGGTAAATGTAGTCCCTAAGATGTCACATCTCACCTTTTTTTGGGGGGGGGGGAAGAATCATGTGTTGTCCTAGACTCCTAGTGTTATAACTTTTGGTTCTATGTATTCTATGAGTAAACTAATGGTTGATAGATGGAGATATGAAGTTAAATATTTTAGAATATGCCATGGTATCATCCACATTTAAAAAATGTTAAATATTTTAGAATACTGGAGAATAAGACAAGTGGCAGCAGTTAAGTGGGGTCGTGTTGGTGTATTCAGATTTACCATAGTTTCTCTTTCTTCGCCGTGTTTACCTTTTGCTGCATGGTCCAGTGTTGAGGCAAGCCTGTGCTGCAAGTAGTTGTCCGGTATCCATGCCCATGTGTCGTTTAGATGTGGGAATGGAACTATGTACATTAAATGTGGTAAACAGAAAATGTACTTTTGATTTTCGCCATCCTTGTAAAGGGCATGCTACTGATGACTTTCTTCTTTTTGGCGAGGTAGGATGATGTATTTTCACATTTTCTACAGTCATATGAATTATGAAGTTCTTGCTGAGAATATTTGTTGTCTAGTAAAATATTTTTTTATCATCATCGAACTCAGTAGTTCATGCAGAATTGTGAACTAGGACATTAGAGGTTAATATAATCCAAATAATTTTTTGTTCAGAGATCAACATTTTCTCATTTTCTCAGGCAAAGTTGGCAATTACTGGAGAGGCTGCATGGAAAGACAGGGAAGCTGCTGTCCTAGCTCTGGGTGCTGTAGCAGAAGGATGCATTCATGGTCTCTATCCACATTTACCTGGGGTATTTTCTTGGCATTAAGTACTCTTTAATAATTGCTCTGGGTTGCATGGTAGATTGTCTCTGGGAATGTAAGTCAGTATGCTGCCTTTGGATGGTGAATGCAACATATATATAGCTACTTTTGGCTGCATCAAGTATTTTCTTGAGCTTGTGATCTACCTTTTTCTTCATCTTCTCAATGGATTCTTTTATGCCTTTATCTTAGTTGCCTGGTAACAATGCACTGCCCTCAATGTACATCCTAAAAAGCAGTATTCCTATAAACACTATTGAAAATCTCTGAAGATTCACATGCTTAAGTGAATGCTCGATTAGTTATTACTGACTGTAAGAGGAAAATTTTAAATCCCTAATGGTGTTTGTTCATGATTTATTACTGCAAATGAATTATTCCTACAGTTTTTTTATGTAGGCCTTGTAAATTGAATACTTACTCAGTTATTAACGCAGGACTCTCTATGTGAAAGAGATGCTAATCATCCTTTTGTATTTTAATTTGACTGCTATGAATTTGCAGATTATTGCATTTCTAATACCTCTTCTGGATGATAAATTTCCTCTTATACGGAGTATAACCTGTTGGACACTTTCTCGTTATAGCAAGTTCATTGTTCAGGTAACCTCCCTTCAGAATGAGTCTTTTGTAGTGTTGTACTACATCTTTGTTTTCTTGTAGAATTTTTGTTTTTGGTATTTCCCCTACTTTCGTCTAACATGGAGGAAGTTCATGAAATTCATCTTGTTTCCGTATGGCAGGTCTTTTTCTGGCATTCTATTCATGTTACTTTCTTAAACCATCAACTAGTATTTCATGAGATTTCTTGTTGGTTTCCTGTGTACATGTAGGGTCTTGGTGATCAAGGAGACCATGAACAGTTTGATAAAATTCTTATGGGGCTTCTGCGGCGAATTCTGGATACAAATAAAAGAGTGCAAGAGGCTGCTTGTTCTGCTTTTGCCACACTCGAAGAGGTAAATGTTATGATACATGCATATTCATTGAAATTCTCATTGAGAATACATTACACTGACAATTTGCTTAATCCTCAGGAGGCTGCAGAAGAGTTGGCACCTCGACTGGAGATTATTTTGCAACACCTTTTGTGTGCTTTCGGAAAATACCAAGTAATACCAAGCTTTCATCCAAATTGAGTGCATAGTGATGTTCATTGTTATTAGCAACAGTAGTTATGAAACCTCTGAACCAATATCACGTGAATCACTTTGTTTCCTAATTATTCTTTTGTTTTGTTTTAAATAATTTTCTCCTCTGTGGCTCTTGTAAATATCTAGAGACGGAATTTGCGGATTGTCTATGATGCCATTGGTACTCTCGCTGATGCAGTGGGTGCAGAACTGAATCAGGTACACTTTGATATCAAGAAACCATGAACTGAAGTGAATTCCCCATACTGGTCATTTTTCATTTGACTAATTTTGTTTTCAACAATGTGCAGCCAAAATATCTTGATATTTTGATGCCTCCATTGATCTCAAAGTGGCAGCAGCTCTCAAATTGCGATAAGGACTTGTTTCCATTGCTTGAGTGTTTTATATCTATAGTGCAAGTATGCCTTCTAAAATGGTTTATACTTTGATGTTTATTTCCTTGACCTTTCTTTAATTGATTATTAATTTTTTTCTTGCCATTTTGGGTCTTATTTTTTTTATTTACTAGCCTCGACCTTTAGTTTCTGAGTTTATGTATACAACTGGAGTTGCTAAATCATCTTTCCTTCTTCCTTGTTTTTGACGTAGATGTCCAATCATAACACTTGTGATCCTAATGTTGCATAGTTCATTGTGGTCCCATCCACTTGGAAAAATGACTATTTCTTATGCATTCACTTCTGTTTTTGACCCATTGAGATTTAGAAGATTTGCTTGATGTCTTGCTACTAGTACACTGTCTAAACATGTCTCCAGAAAATTGTGGTGATCTACCTTGCTGTGGGAATATTGTGAGAAAAATGAAATCAATTGAGGGAAAGAAGTCATTGTATGTTATGTCCAAAAGAAAGTAAGAAACATCTATCTAGGTGCCATTCATGCTTCAATAAAAACATATTACATGTATGCTTTAATTGAGTCCTAATGTGGAATGCAGCAAAAATTAAAAGTTAAATACTTTATTTGAATATTACTCCATGGAAGGCTGCCTAAATCTGATGGACTTAGACGCAAGACTTCAACACTAACTTGATGCTTGTGTGGTAGAAGGGAATAATCCATCAACCACCTCTTTGATTGCTGTTCCTGTGTGTTTGAGGCATGGGGAATCTGTTTCATGAGATCCATTGTTTTGTTTCACTCCTCTACACCCATGGAGCTTCTGTAAGGCTCACATAGGCATTGGAAACTTAAAGCTGATCATATGGTGCTCATCCTCATTCTACTTGTTGGGGCTCTATGGACACAGAAGGGAGAGAATAATCTTCTAGAAAGAGACCAAAATTCCAGATAGAAGCGTAGATTTTTGTTTTGTATGTTGGAGGAGAATGACAATTCTTCCTTTTTGAGTGTGTGGGAGGGGGCTGGCAGCCCTTGGTGCACCTTCCTTTCTGTAAATTAGGTCTTCTAGGAGCTTTCATTCCTACACATATTTACTGCTCGTACTATTGTGGTACTATCCACTCACTTAAGAAAAAAAACTGTAGAACCTCATAACCCATCTTATCATATAAATCATGTCTCCACATTCAACTGGCTTGCTCACTTCTAAGCTATACCTCTTTAGAGGAATTTTCTTTTCTCCTTCCATTTTGAATAACATGAGATGTCAGTCTTCTTTGTCAGTGCTACGAGGAGGTGTAGCAGACATGTAAACCTCTCTGGGCAAAATGAAGATGTGAATTGCATGAAATGCCCCTTTTCTAGCTAATTCTTGGACATCTTTAATATTGTTTTCTCTAACCACCCGTCACATAGCCTTTGGGACACAATCTACTTCCCTTTTCATTTGTTACATTCAGTTGCACATGTTCTTTCTTTCAAAATCAATGCAATGAAATTTTTAGGAAAGTGATGGCAAATGCATGAAATTGACAACAGGATATGTTTAATGACGTTTTTTATGCTCCTCAAATTTTTATTACCTGACTGCTATCAAAGTACGTATGGAGGCTTATTCTTTATGATAATTTTGTTTCTAAAATACTATAATTTTGTTACAATCCATTATCCATGTAAGATGATACATTGCATCTTATCGATGTCCTCCATGTGTGATGGTTATGACTTGTCAGCTAATCCCATGTGCAACAGTAAGGTTTTTGGTTTCTGACTTGTGTCTGAAGGATCCCATATTCCTTAGACTCTTTCTGTTAGGCTTCCCATGATAATGTGTTTGAGCCTCTGAGGATTCACTCTAACCTTTAACAATCTGGATTTTGTTTATTTGTGATGATCAATTTTTTACTTCTACCTTGGTTGTCATTTTCCTGTTGTTTGCTTGTTGGTTTCTGTATATATTGATCATTGAACAATATTCCTTTTATGCATGTCTCAGGCTTTGGGGCCCGGATTTTCTCAGTATGCTGAATTCGTATTCCAGAGGTGTATTGGTCTAATTCAGACACATCAACTGGCAAAGGTGTTCTGTCCTATTTGTTTGATTAGTGTCCTACATGCATGATATCTGTCAATTCTTTGTTCTACTATTGGCCTTTCTTGGAGTAGTGCAGACTAGAAGGATACTTCTTTCTTGGCTTGCAAACTTTGAACACATTTATGTTGCCCACTCTGATATCAATATTTTTTTTTTCAAGGTTGATCCTGCTGCAGCTGGTGGTCATTATGATAAAGACTTCGTTGTCTACTCTTTGGACCTTCTTTCAGGAATTGTTGAAGGTCTTGGTGGTGGAATAGAGAGTCTGGTACTCCCTTTGCCCTATGAGATGTCTTGTACTTGTTAGTTGTTACGTAATTCCCATACCACATAGTTCTGCGTCACAAGCATTGATTTCTCCTAATTTGCTATATTTTATGCACGAAATATCATGGTTTTGCATAGAATCCTGCTCCGCTTCTTGATAGTTTAGACTAGTGTCAAGATAACGGAAAATGGAAGGAATATCAACTATACTAGTGGTAAGTGGTAACTGGATCTTATCCATAGTTGTCAAGGCACCAAGCAATCCGAGGTGTTCTTGGGGTCCTTGGGCATCTAGATCTTATCCATAGTTGTCAAGACGCTAAGGCAAATCAAGGCATTCTTGGGGTCCTTGAGTGCCTAGGCCATTAGTTGCCAAGGTGGCACCAAAAGTTTCAAGTATCTCCCCATATGTGGATTTTCCTCTAAAAAAATATGTTTTTTTATTGAATTTTGATGACCATTCTATATATATATTTAGAGGAATAAGTTCCATGCAGGGAGAGATACTTTAAACTCACTGCATTGGGCGCCACCTTGTGCCCAAGGACCTCAAGAATGCCTCAGTGCCTTGAGAACTATGGTTAACTCACAAAGGGATTACATAGATGCAGTTATAGAGAAGCCACAGGAAGTGATGGCCCTGCCTCCTTATTCATTTCTTACCCTTTCATTCAGTACATTCTGTTGTTTGCTGGGGCATGCTTGTGCCTCCAGTTATTGTTATTCTTGGAACTTGGAAGGATGTTGTCTCCTGGGGAGGGAATTGATGAATAATGAATTGTTGATACGTACATCTAGTGAAATTATAAGGTTGGAGAACCTGGTTATACTGACACTTGTCTCTGCTTTGTTGTAATTGCTGTATGCAAGTGCATATAATGAAGTGTTTGTCTTTCTCTCGAGTGACATTCTTTATTCGCTCCCATATTTTCCTTTTTATTTTTGTTTATAAGAGTTTGACTTCTGACTTTGTACAAATTATACTGAAACATGACTTTTACTTTTTACAAAAAAAATAAAAGATTTTTAACATTGATGTCAATCTATTACTTTTGGTATATCATCACAATTTGTCAAATATGCACTTCATCTATTCCTACCTGTCATTTTTTTTTGGTGAGTCCTCACTGTCGAACGTGACTCCAAAGATTTGTATTTGTATTTTAATGAGTTGGTTGTATATCTTCTCCTCAGTCATTTCCCTATGTTTTATGCAGGTTGCACAGAGCAATTTGAAAGACATGCTTTTACAGTGCTGTGTGGATGATGCTACTGATATTCGGCAAAGTGCCCATGCACTTCTTGGAGACCTTGCAAGGGTGGGTGAAAACATACAAAACCTCGGTCCTCAATAGAATTCTCTTGAAAGCATCAAATTCTTTTAGTGATAGTGCTGACCCTTTTGTTTTCCAGGTTTGTCCTGTACATTTGCACCCTCGCCTATCCGAGTTCCTTAATGTTGCAGCTAAACAATTGGTAGATTCTTTTTTTTTCCTCTGTGTTTCCTCTCTTTAAGAGAACATCTTGAGGTGTTTGTCATCTCACAGACTTATTGTCTCAGAATGCATACGAGTTGAAGGACACTGTCTCTGTTGCTAACAATGCTTGTTGGGCAATTGGAGAATTGGCTGTGAAGGTTAGTTCCCTGCTGAGCCATCTTGAAAAATGCTGCTCAAGTTTCTCTGAGGAACTCCCAACTTTCTCCCCAATTGCATCCTCTTTCTTGATGGAGATGGGTGCAAAATGTGTGCTTCAGAGCAATTGAGATGTTGGGAGAGCCTTAAAAGTGTGAATAGGGAAGTGTAAATGTCAGTATCTTCATTCTGATGTCTTGCATGAGCAAGTTGTACTTGGATCATTATTTGTTTGTCACAAAAAGGAAAGAAAGTGATATCTTATTTAACTGGCGCCTGTCAGGGATTGCATCTTTTCTTGCTTGTGTACAACTTTTCCATTAGATTTTTGTATGATCCCAACATGTCGCTAATTTGCAGCCTGTATTTGTCAACAAATTTTACATGTATAATATTAGTTTCATTCTTTGCAAAATTTATAATTTTCACCTATATTCATGGTCATGTGGTGAATTGCAACATGCTTGTTGTGTAATGAATATTATCTTCTCCAAATTTTAACTGGGGCATTTGCATAAATTCAGGTTGGTCAGGAAGTTTCTCCAATAGTGTTGACTGTCGTATCAAGCCTTGTCCCAATCCTTCAAAGTGCCGAAGTAAGTGATACTTCTTTCTTTAGTTTGTGTTGACCTTCTGGCTTTTAGTTTTTTGACCTTTTCTTTTGCGGCAGGGTCTCAATAAATCTCTCATCGAAAACAGTGCGATTACACTGGGGAGGCTGGCCTGGGTATGTCCAGAGCTTGTTGCACCACATATGGAACACTTCATGCAATGCTGGTGTACTGCCTTAAGCATGTAAGTTTGTTTTTCCTCATCCTTTTGGGATATGTTCATTCAGAATTGTTAATCTCTGGACTGTGCTCGCTCTGCATTACAAACAAGGTGTTTTGGACCTTTGGTTACTTATTTCTAGAACTGTTTGGTTCGCTAGGAGGGGTGGCCTCCTTGTCAATTATTCTCTTGGGATTGTATTACAGTATTGATTGGCTTTTTTATCCACTGAAATAATCAGGGTGTAATTAAAACCTGTTGTGGACTGTATCATAAAATGCGTATGCTCTTGCTCTTGTGTTGGGTTTCTGTCTTGCCAATTGGAGTCTCACAGTGGGTGACTTTGTCCAGGATTCGAGATGATATTGAAAAAGAGGATGCATTTCGAGGACTTTGTGCAATGGTGCTTTTTCTCAGCTAATGTTTATTCACTGATTTTGTTAAACATGCATGTTTGCTAACTGCTTACAGTATGTGTTGCAGGTGAGATCCAATCCATCAGGTGCTGTGAAGTCGCTTGCATTCATGTGTAGGGCTATTGCCAGTTGGCATGTGAGATTATCCTTCCAAACCCTTTGTTATTAAATTCAAAAACCCAGGGAGCAAATTTTAATAAGGGATGTGTTTCGTATCTGACTCTTTCAGGAAATTAGGAGTCATGATTTGCACAATGAAGTTTGCCAAGTCTTAAGTGGGTACAAACAGGTACTATGAGTAATATGTCTGCTTACGATTTATTTTCTGTTCATTTCTCATTCTTCCCCAGAGAACTTTGCTTCCCTGCTCGCATGAGTTTATTACTAACAAGGCTGTTGACAGATGCTAGGAAATGGAGCCTGGGAACAGTGCATGTCCACGCTTGAGCCGTCTGTGCAAGAGAGATTGACAAAATACCTAGTGTAACGGCAAGACAGACGTAACAAGTTTGTGTTTCATGTGATTTGTTCCGTGACATTGTTTTATCCGCTTGATTGAGGCGGCCAAAGCAGCAGATCCACAGTGGTTTTGAACGTTGCTGACCTGGGCTGCGCTTCAAGAAGAGTTTTGCTCAAGTTTGTTGGGGTCCTACAAAATCTACCCAGAGATTGTCCTGTCGATTTCAAGTGTTTATTTACGGAACCAAAGGAAAGGAGTTAGAGTTGGGTCTATGACGGGTCAAAGGGTGCGGCTTTTCAAGCACTTCTTGGACGGTTTGAAACCTCCCATTATTTGTATTTGTTGGAAATCTGGTGGTTGCATCATGTCAGTGGACCATTTTTTGTTAGTATTTCCACTGATATTGTGTCGGGATGTGAAATACCGAGTGTCTTGCTCTCCCTCCCCCGTCATCTCTTTTCTTTCTTATGATTATTTTTTTTAGACAAGCTTGTGGGATTATGTAGATGTGGTTTTCTCGGAGAGAACTTGTGCTTTTCTTCTAAAAAGAATGAGTAATTTCTGCCGTTTGTTATCAGTTATGTTTTAGCTCTACTTGTACGTGGTAATCTCCTGGTCTGTTCTCTGGTAAGTAAAAAGTTTTGTTTTCACATCTTCCCCCTTTCTTCTCACAGGTTCGGATCAGTTCTAGAGCCGTGGCCTACTAGCTGTTGCGGTGGTTCTAGCTGAGGCTTCGTTCCATGAGTTCTCAACTCAACACTAAAATTGTGTCGATATTTGCAGAATGTGTGTGTATATATATATATATATATATATATATATATGTCCTGAACAATTAATTCATTTATGGACCAAAGTCCTGTTGAGACGTCGCACATATGTTGAAGAGATTTGAATTTGTTCTTTGTACCCTAAACTACTGTTAGTTTTTACTCCCCCATCCGGCAGTTCTTTATTTTGATTTGGTCATGTTTCAATTCTACTCCAAAAGAGTTGCGCTTATTTGTGAAATGCGGTAGCCTAACCTTCTTTATGGATGTTAATTCCAGTTCTTTGTACCCTTAGTTTTTTAATTTTGTTTAGATAAAGCCTCACAGTTATGCATTCATTTGGTGAACTCTTTACAGGGACCTTTTGTAGACATCTGAAAGGATTCGTTTGTAATCATATGGGGCTCCTAATATGTAATCATGAAGGTTGAAAACTAGAGATCTGTCTAATAAGTTTATTTGTACAACCCACTTTGAGGAAAGGGTTTGATGTTAATGGTGTATGGTGAGGCATTTTCTCACAAGGAGTACAAGTCCCATGGTCTTTGCACGAATTTGCTGTTCCAAATGCTCAGCTCGGTGTTCATATATGGCTATTTACTAGAGTTATATATATAATTTTTTGAAATTTGTTTTGTTTAATTTAACAATTAAAATTCATATTGAACGAGCACGGCAACTGACTAAATTCTTAACAACAGGATAACAAGCTAATGAAATAGTTGCATCTATTTTTTGCTACGAAATATTTATTGGAAGAAATATTTTGTAATAAAATTGATGTAGATTATTTAAAAAAATAATTGCATTGGTTGAGAATTTGACAACGTCTCTCTCTCTCTCTCTCTCAACTGATAAAATTACTTTTCAAATAATTCATATAAACTTTATTACAAGACTTGTCTTGCTATAAACATTTCTTTTTTCTTCCTTACACTCTTCTTTCTAATGGGCGTTTGCCTTTGCTGGTTATTACACCACATTTCCAATAATTGAAGGTCTCAATCTTGAGAAACTAATGATTGGGGATTCTTTTGTCCCAATCCAAATTGGGGTAGTTTTTTGGGTCTCAAATTTATAAATGCACCAGTAATAAAGGGGATTTTCACAAATTATCGTGTTTACCATAACCACAGCTAGAAAGCTTCTTTCTAAGCTAAGGTAATAACTCGGCACAGACAGACTACATAGAGCATGAATCGTACTACTTCAGTAATAATTTTGCTAAGTAAAACATTTATTACCAAGGTTCGACGCATCGGAGAATTAGAGCGAATCGAAAGTTTTCTGATCCGCCACCTAATCAAGTTTGATAACAAATTGTGTGAATTATTTTTTAATCTCATTAATTAATGATCTTGTCTGATTCTTTTTTTCCTCTCTTTTTAAGTCAATAAAATTACTTAACGAGTAATTCACATGAAATTTGTTATCAGAAATCGGTAACAAATATTTCTCTTTTTGCTAATTAACGGTAACTTCGAAACATCACAACTTCATTGGGTACTTACGCACACGTGTGTACATCTATGCGCACGGAATTCTGGAATCCCCTTCCGACAAGACATCGTTTACAGTTTACACAATACACACGTAACCTAAAACCTCGATAAAGTCGAGATATCTAAAAAAAACCCTCCCTTTTCTCGGAATTTTTTTTTCATTAACTGGTAAATCTATGCGTTTCGAAACTTTTTAGTTCGCGCAGATTAAAAATAGAATAAGCAGAGAGCTTTCTTCTTCCGCTTCCCTTCTCGCAAGTGCAGCTCCGCAAGCGATTCCGCAAGGAGAGCACATCGCGATCTTCCAGGTTTATGGGAGCACAGGTTCCCGAGGCTCCAGAGATTCCCAAATCCCAATTCCGGTAGCCGCCATGGATGGCGGCTTCTTGCTGCAAGCCAAGCGCGCGGGCCTCCTGTGGCTCGCGGGGTTCTGGCAGGCCTGCTGCCTCCACAGGGTCGTCCACTTCTGTCGGAGGTCTCTGTCTCCTTTTTTGCTGTAATTTGCGTTCTTCTAACCTAGGACTCCACTTTTCCTTTTGCCCTTATTAATCCGCCCTGTTCCGATGGTCTTTTCTTCTTAAATTAATCCGGTTTTTTTTGTTGGGATTTGTCGTTGTCCAGTTCGCGGAAGCTGCTGATCAGAACGGGGCAGTGCTTTCTCTTGAACGGCCTTATTTTCTTGGGAAGGTATGCTCGTGCTGATCTTATCTTATACGTACAATTCGCGCAGTTTAATCTTGACAGTCAAATTTTGTGACGCTTCTCCCTCTGCAGAAACTCTTTTGTGATACATGTGCATGACAAAGTAATATAAATGTAATGTACAAGCCTTTTAATTGTTCTTGCTTATATATGCGGATAATCAACCTTTTTTGGGACCCCGAACCTTTCATCATATGTTTTTTGTTGATGAGATACCTGTTAGATTGTTAGGATGCTAGCTATAAATTCTAATACAGCTCAAGAGACAAGAAAGCCACTGAATAGTGTACTTCCATTTTTAATACGTACGTAGTTGCATCGCTGATAGCTTTTTACTTGCATTTCAATACGTACGTTGTTGCATCGCTGATAGGTCACCTAAGAAAGGGAAATCTTCGCTTCTACGCTGGCTGAGTAGTCAGATGCTAACCCCCTGTCATGACTTGTGAAGATGATGCCATCTCTCAGAAAAAAAATCAAATTCTATCCATGTTTCATCTCTTACACTCTGTGCATTCAACTCTACTCAAAAGCTGATATGGGATTTCTTTTCTGATTCAGGCAGACTTGTGCTGCATGCAAGAAATTTAGTTTATCACACTCTTTGTTATCTATTTATGTTAATGGTTATTTGATTTATGCAGCTTGCTTTTTCTATATAAAGTTGTTATCCCTACGTTATTGTGGATATTGCCTGAACAATGCCAGGAGCTGGGTTTTCAAGATCTGTGCGCCAGTGGGGCTGTTATGCGATTCTATTCCTTCCTACATTACACTCTTGTCAACCTTTTCTATGTAAGCCTACATTCCTCTCTTTGAAGAGTTACGTCGTTGTGTTGTTTAATTGTCAAGCTCTAATGCTTAGATTCATTTGGACTCTTTTGGTGCTCGCTCAAAGTTCTCCATATAAACAAATGGCATAAAACTGCAGAAGGCATAGAAGAATTTGACTGTTTGGAATCATGATGGTGATTCCCCTTCTCCCCTTTGGAACTGGCTGAAATTGAGCTAGTCCCTACTTGTTCTAAACCATTTGGCCAATGCCATGTGACTCAGCTGTTTTTTTTGGGGGGGGTTTATTTTGAGTCCCTACAAATATGCGTAGTTATTTTTGTCCCTCAAATGCAACTATTATTTTTAAAGTCCCTCAAATATTTTGACTCTTGCATAGAAACCCATTTGATTAGCAGACGTTTAAAAAATGGAATATTCCTTCTAGGGCTAATGGCTGCGTGGAAATACCTAAAATACCCCTAACGGTGGGCTTAACGACTACCAACACCCCTCCCCTCACCCACCTCTTCCTTCTTCCTCGAGACAAATCTTGCCCATCGTCGATGTAAGCTCAACCCTTACCGGCGGTGTGAGTAAGCCCTCACCCCCCCCCCCCACCCCCGAGACACGACGTAAGATCGCTTCCTTTCCCCCCTCGGGTCGTCGACGTAAACTCTCTCCCCTCCCCCCCTCCCCCCCGCCCAGTCGCTGTGTAAGCTCGCTCCCCTCCCTTGCTCCCTCCCTAGCCGGCAACGTCACATTGCTCCCCGCAGTGTCATCGTAAAGTCGCTTCCTTCCCTCCCTTGTGTCTTCAAAACTTATCACTGTAAAGGGCCAGGAACCCCCCTTTTTTGGACTGTCGAAACCTATTGCTGGACTCCTCTGGACAACATCGGCAGGCAAGAGTACATATTTAGGCGATGTCTGAAATGGTAAGTCAATCTCCCTGGCCCTCTGCACGACAAGTGTTTGTGTTTTTACCTATGTGAACTCTTTTAGAAATGCAGTCCTCGAATGCACGGGGGATGCGGTCTTCAAATTTTTTTGTCATTCCTTGCTGATGGAATGCTAGTGTGGAAGAGGGCACTATAAGATTTATGTTTTAAATCGTGAGCAGTCCAAAGAAAGGTGATTTTATCGTTGTCCGTATTCAACAAATCCTAACGAAGACTAAGGGTGTTTTGAATGGGTTGATGATGTCACATACAACATTGTGGATGTGAAATACCAATTGAAGACTATGGAAGAAAGTATGATGAAGAACCACAAACTGCTAGAGAACCAAATGAAGAAACAAAAATTATTGTTGTATTTTGTCATCTTTGTACTTTTTCTCACTTTTTGTGTGAAGTGATTGTCGCATGGAGTTGTGTGAGAACATATGTTCATTGCAATTGAACTAATATCCATTGAGTTGTGTGAGCACCTATTTTTCATAACAACTGCACATGTTTTCACATTCAACATTCACATTAAACAGTTGATAACAAAATATTGATAACAAGACATTAATAGTCGCAAAATAAGAGTTGATAATTGAACATTAACAGTCGCCAAACAACATTTAAGACAGTGTCAACATAACCCCAAAATATTACATGAACATTGTTAACATTGACCACTTCCTTGGCCACTTTCATGCACTATGTCCCCTTGACTAACTTGATAATGCATGACTGTGTGACTGCCAAAGTTAATAGATGTTTGACTGTCCATGTTTATGACAGTGTGCAAATGGACATCTCCTCATGAGCCATGTGTGTCGGTTCCTCTCCCACGAACAGGGGCACCTCTCACACGTGTGTTGGTTCCTCCTCCACGACTTGTACTTCCCTCCAAGCTCCCTAACTAGGTTGGTATTCTCTTTCTTCCTCGGCCTCTTTGTATAGAACCTGCAAGACAAATGTATTCCAATGTGACAACAACATGCATGTCATTACAATGGGTTCATAAATGAATGTCATTACTTGGGCCATCTGTAGATGCCACATGTGGAGATACTTCTGGACCTCTACCACCTCTACCACCTCTCCCACCTCTGGAAATAGACCTAGGTGGCCTTCGAGGGAATTGCCTACAAGATGAAGTATTATAATGGTGTGTAAATGGATGAACAGAAGGAAAAATGAGAATACGACTTAGTAGCTTACTTTTGATTTGATGTGGAGCTTTGCCCAACATCCATGATACCTGACTGAGGTTCTGGGAGGGGTTCCTTGCAAGTGTTTTTATGATGACCCCACTGGCCACATCTACCTTCTCATCTTTGTCTCTAATCCTCTTCTTTCTTGGACGACCCCTGGGTTTACGACATCTAGGGGGAAGCACAACGACTGTTTCAGATGTTTCCCACGTTTTCTTATCAGTTAAGGGGATAATTGAGAATTTATAGGCTTCTTTGTATGCTTCAATCCGATAGCATTTGTCAATATAATCTTGGATTTTCAAGTCTCTGCGGGCAATGGCATCAATCACAGCTGCCACATGCTGACATGGCAGACCACTCACTTGCTATTTCTGGCAAGAATAAGTCATTTCATCTAATTGAACAGCTGACCTCTCATAAGGGACTTCAACTTCAGCCCTATAGTCAGACGATAATCTAACCTAAAATTTACCAAGTGTTTTTGTAATTTCTTTCACATGTGCCATACAATGTGAACAAGCAGAAATTCTCATCCATTCCCACAGTAGAAACCAACACCCCACCAAAAGGCCCTTTGAGATGACACCCATCTATGCCTAATATTGTACGACACCCACCAATAAACCCCTTGATGCACGCCCCTAAAGAAATGAAGATTCTTTCAAAGCATCTATCGAATGAGATTTTTCAACTCTAAAACTGAATCGAGATTGTCTATATGCAATTCATTAATGAACTGTGGCAAATACTTGTATGAATCCTCCACCTTACCAAAAACCTGTTCTTTGGCTATTTCTCTAGCATGCCAAATTCTATGATAAATAATCTGTGCACATTGTAGGCCGTTGGTAACGATTAACATATGAAAATATTGAAACAATCATGAAAACATTCAGACAAACAAATATTAAAGTACCTGCACATTGTTGGTCCTTAGTAAATCAGGCATCAATTTTCTTGGGGGTATGTCTGGATTCTCCTTTACTGTCTCTGCTACCCTAGCTGAAATCCAATGTTTGGATGTCATCCGACTCTCAGTCCTACTAGTAGCCTTACAAGTGTGTTCCTCTTGCATAGTCCTGATGGCAAAGGTCTTTCCATCTTGTAGTCTTGATGTATGAACTCTCCATTTACATTCATTCTCAGCACAAACTACAGTCATCCTAGAGCTATCATTTTTCAACTGTTTAAATTGGAATTGATTCTTGATTGCATATTGTCCTAGAGCAAGTCTATAAGCCACACAATTTGGAAAGATAACACCAACTCTAATATCTGGGTTTTCATTGTCAAGTTCCACATTTTCACCCCCTCCATCTGACATGCCCTCATCGGATTCATCTGAAGTTTCTGACATTGAATGGTATGAGTCCTCTGTGTGCACCTCATCAGACTCACAAAGTGACTGATCAGACTCTATATTCATCAGTATTTGAGACATACGCAGAGTCTTCATCATCATGCACTTGTTCATGGCACCTTGGAGCATCAAAATCTTCATCAACAAACTGATACTCTACTTCTCCTAGATAAATATCATGTTGACTCTGTGGTTCAAAAACTGGGGCACTTTGACCTTGTGGTTCAAAAATTGGAGTAGATTGACCTTGTGGTTCAGAAACTAGCTCCACATTTGATGCACTTACATAAATAGTCATCTTCCTACTTGGGAGATATGAGAGCATAGTTTCATACAACTGGCCATCAGATGTGATCTCCTCATACCTCAGTGGTCTGGAGTCCGACACTTCAATATGAAATTGCAATGCATGCTCACTCGCCCACCTAGAAATCTGAGTCATGTCCTCTAACAAAGTATAACAGCTATAATGGTTTGGATACACAGTTATTGACTTCAACTGACCCAACACTTAGGCCAACCTACCTGACCTTAAAGTCTTCCAGTAGCCCCCAAATCTATATGTAAGCCTCAAACCGGGCTCCGGCATGGTGCTAACCCCTAAAACCACCACATACATATAATCTAAGAGTTTAATCCACAACTGTAGAAGAAAGATTATTTGCTTACTTTATCCGCTGCTTTCACTGGAGTCTCTCCCCCCCCCCCCCCCCCCCCCCACCCAAATCCCGCAAGGTCCACTAAGTGGTTGAGCTCTTGTCTGCAGCATTGGAGCCGTTGAGCTTTTGCCAACCTATTCTCGGCAACCTTGGAGCAGTTTTGTTGTTGTCCACCTCTTATCTGAGGCGCCAGAGCTGTTGAGTCGTAGTCAGCCTCTTCTCTGTAGTGTTGGAGACGATGAGTGCGAGAAAGGAGCAATCAGACACCGGACAGATAGAGCTAACCCCTTACCCTCCCCCACAAACCCTAGCTTCGATCGGGCTCTCTTCCTATCTCCCGTAAATGCTTCAATCGCCCTCCATTGGTTCCCTAAATTTCCAACTTCAAGGTGTGAACAGTGCAGGTCCAACAGGGGACGAAAGGGGGAGAAGGGTTTGAGTAACCAGGGGTAGTGTCGACTTCTCCACTTATCGGGTTAGCTTAACCAGGGCAAAAACCTACTCTGGCTATAGAATCGAATGACAAGGACTAATAAGGATAACGACAAAGATTTGAGGGACTTTAAAAACGATAGTTGCATTTGAGGGACTAAAAAATAAATACACATATTTGTATTTTGTAGGGACTAAAAAACAAAAAAAAACCTTTTTTTAGTTCATTGAGAAGTAAAAATACTGGGGATAAATAATTTTCTTTTCCACCATTTATCTCAAGGTAGCGTAAGAATAGTATGCATCTAGGTCACCTTTCCACCCCCCTCCCTGTTCTTAGTATAGCTTGGTACTCATCATTGTTTTCTCTAACTTTTGCTGTTTATGTTGCTTTTGCAGATTTTCTGGTTTTATCCACTGTATGTCTTCAGTTTCATATTGAGCACCATGTGGTATGTTTTACTTCTTCCAAGCAGCCATAGGCTCATATTGCTCTCCTAGTGTCGCTTAAATTACATTTTCTTATGAGGTCCTTGTTTGACTTGAGGTCTTGTTGCTTGGAAGTGAATAAATCTTGTGATTAGATTTCCCTCTCGAAGTTGACATGACATTTTGCTTGTGGAGTTCCAAAACTTTGCCTGAACTGAGTGAATTCATTCTTTGTTTTCTTCTTAGTGGATAAACTCTCCATTGCTTCCTGAGGGTTAAAAAAAAATTTCTTCTGCACAGATATCGAACATTACATGTGTGAGTTTGCCTTATCTGCATAGTTTGATCGTTGTCCATTTATAAATGGAACATATAGATCAAGATTTAATCTATGTTTGGATAGCATCATGGATAGTGTCGTGGTTAAGCACGGGGAAACATGACGAATATGACTCTTGCTATTTTATGTTTGTGCATGGCGATGGCAATCAAGATGTTAAGCTATATTCATCAATGGATTGATTAGTCAGCATAGTGTGTCAGTCAGAGCATGAGAAATTGTGTTTCATGTCAAATCTGAATACAGGTATGGTGACATTGCTAAGATGGCTTTTGAAAGATCTGGACTTCATTTGGAAGAACCAGCCAAAAAGAATGAAGTTCCCAATCTGAAAAGTGCGGTGCCTGTGGACAAGCCAGCTGGTTTTGAGGGGTGAGTCCTAACTCTATGCATGTCGGTTATTTTGTGTAGTAAAGCTCCAACTGTCCCCATTTGCCAGCACCTTGCTTATTGAGAATGGGGGCATTGACAGTCACCTTTTCCAGCTATTTCTGGTTTCTTACCTCCTTTCTGTAGGGTGATAATTGGAATTGGTGAGCAAGTCTACTCGGCACTGTTGTTGACAATATTCTACATTGAGGTGTTCCTCGACGCTTTGTATTCTTCATTTTTGTCAGATTTGAAATGCCACTCACACTCATTCTCTTCGAGGAGCAGGTGTGTTGCCATGTGTGACACAGGAATAAATCCACACAAACGGGCACCCCAAGAAAAGAAAAAGAAATCACATGAACCATGATTGATTTCTCCTTTCTCATTGCAGGTTATTGCAATAGGTTATATACCTTTCATTGGCAAGGCCATCAACTTCTTATTACTCTCATGGATATATGCATACTACTGCTTTGAGTATGTGAAACATATTCTTGCATATAGTATTTATTTGTTCATGTTTGAAGAGAAACTGCACTGACTTCAACTTTTATGATTCTAGGTATAAATGGAATCTTTCCGAGCTGAGCTTCCACAAAAGGCTCAATTTTTTTGAATTAAATTGGGCCTTTTTTGCTGGATTTGGTAATTCATTTGTCAATTTTGTATGCTTTGATAATATTTCCTAGCTGAGCTTGGACAAAAGGCTCAATCACGTGAACCAATTTTTTTGAATTAAATTGGGCCTTTTCTGCTGTAAACCTAATATGAGAACATTATTATTTTATCTTTAATTTTATCAAGAGGCAGAAAAGAAAGAATAGATGAAAGAGTTAGTTGTCTGACATGATTGTGTTTTCTAGGTTATATCCTTAATCAAGTTTTATAACTCATGTTGTTAGTTTGAAGTTTAATTGAGCATTTTTGGCTGCAAACTTTTATTTGGGAGATGCCTACTTTTGGTTCTTATTTTTGAACTTGACAGTGCCCTTTTTTATTTTGCTATATTTCAGGGAGTCCATGTGTCCTAGCAATTTTCTTTTTCTCCCCACTCATAAGCTATGGAGTTATGGCCATTCTTTTTCCACTGGTATATGCTAAAGCTTCTATTTCATATTTGAAGATTTTTTAAAGAACGTCTTTCTCCATCCTGTTGGACAAGCTAGTTTTTTTCACTTTTGTACTACTATTTTAAACCATGAGAAATACAAAATAGTCCTCTTAAACCATTGGCTCGTATCTTCAATGCTTAAATGGTCTTTGGGCCAGTTTGTATTGACAGCAACAGGCACAAATGAACAAGAAGTTATTAGTTCACAAAGAAGATCATGGAGAGGAGAAGGGCCAAGGAAGCTCCCTATATTCTATGCTGCAAATATTCTATCGTAAGTTGCTTGGTTTATGCATAAACTTTTTTGGTATAAATCTGATCAATTGTTTTTATATTTTCCTAAAAACTCCACAGGGGCAGAAACCATGTGCGAATCTGATCCCCAAGTTTGTTATTGGTGTTTTGTTAATTTAAGACTCAATTTAAGACTATGTTCCCTGGTAAATTACAATTCCGCTTCACTCCTTTTACAAAGATAATGAGGAGTTGAGTTCTGACCCTTACACCGGAATCAAATTAGCATTCTCTCCCCATTCTAACGCAATGACACCCTACTCATCATCCCATGATTTTGATCCCTCGATTATGAACCTTTGCTCAACATATGAAATCAATTTCCAGTCAGAACTCATCAAAACCTAATTGAATGCTTTCCCAGGCAGCTCCAGATTCAAATAGTGAGTCAATTTACTCATCTCACTGATTACTTTCCTTGGCAGGTAGAATTTCTTGGTTTGAATGTTTTTGGCACGAGCTATGAATATTAACTTGGGGTATTGGGCTTCACAAAGAATCTGTTATTGACCATGTAACTTGAAGATTGGTCTTCGTTGTTCCCATCTCCCTCCCCATTGGATGTGAATGATGACAACTGATATTCATAGACTTATGAGAGTTCAATAATCTCCTTCAAATGAAGCTTGCTGTCCTTTTTTAAACTGACTGCTTAAGGATTACGGCCATTAAACACTATTGCGTGACTGGCATAAAAAATATAATCCATTTTCCTTCACATTTTTTTCCCGCAAAAACAGGTGTTTTAGTGAAGAATATGCCAAGTTCTCTGCCTAACTTCTATAACTTGTTAGATGTTGATTATCCAGTTAACTGTATGATGGTTCTTGTGGTGGTTCAGCTTAATTTCAAAGGGGGATTGTTTATCCAGCCTGTTATGTCCTGATTCTTCTGTCAATGAAACAGGATGAAGTTGCTGCAATTGTTTCCTGATGTAGATAACAAGGTGCGATGAACAAAAATTGAGTTGTGCAATGAACCAAAGTGCTATTACGATCGCACCTGATGATATTGATGAAGTTAACCATAAGTTTCTCATGGAGCTGCAATTTCTTACGCACGGTGGATGGTGAACTCAGCAAATGGCGGCGTTAGAGGTGCAAGAACTCTAGCGAGAATCTGTACAGTTTGTACATTTATCAATTATCATTAAGCTTTACGCACAACTACACCAAACTGTTTATATTCTGTAAATTAATCAACATCAGAAATCTCTGAATTCCCATTCGATTTGCACTTTCACTAGTCTTTTTTCACTTTCTCTCCCTCCTAACATGTTTATTCGTTAAAAATTTACACGACTCGGATCTATCCAGAGTCTTGGTTCCATGTCATTGTAACCTTTCACAAGCAAAATGATGCATGGATGATTTAGAAAATACATACAGTATTTGCAATGCAGTTTTTAAAGGCCCAGAGGGTTTCATTTGCAGCATGGCCAAATATGCAGCACAAGGATTGAAGCTACACATATCTAGGAACAATAATATGACTTGGCACAAAGGACGCTTTTCTTACGATTTGGGAAACACAAGGGCATTCGAATCAAGTGGCAGCACTCCGTCATGTATGTGCCCTTTCAAGGATCTCATGTAACATCGTTATCCAGAAGGCATGGCCTATATGCCTGAATGGAATAAACTTAACAATACTGTCAGTACATGATCCCAGTACTACAAGATTGGAAGAAGAAAACCGTAGTAAGACCTGAACAACTATCAGATATGCAATTCTCATCCAAATGAATTCACTGACATCACAAGGATCTCGCACATGACTTTGGGTTTTCTTCGGCCTTAGAAGATGAGTAAACGCAGTTTGTATGCCAACAATGCAGATCTGTAGAGCATAAAACCCGAAGGAACAGCTGCACACTCCGCCCATGGATCCTACTCAGGGATGGGTTCGGCGGGGGCGTCTTGGTAACCGGTGACGCCTGTGACCCTTATTCGCGTGTTTGGCTGCAAAAGGTCCAAATCATTAAATCAGGATACGACTCTGACGTCCTTGCAGTAGCCAATGCAGAGTTTTGGTGCAAAGGAGGTACCTGTCTGTGACCAATTGTTCTTCTGTAATGCTTTTTCTTCTTGTACTTAAATATGATGACTTTAGGATCCAGGCCCTGCCAAGACCATCAGAATCACGTCATGCGTCATAAATGCATAGAACAGCTCTGGAGGGTGCTGAGCGTTCATTCATTACATGCACAGTTGGTCAGGAGTTTTGGCAGATGTTGGGGAGGTTACTGAATCATCAGTTAAACCGCTACAGGTTAGAGAACATGTGGGGTTATTTTGGTCAGATTAAGATAGAGGGGAACAACAAATTCGCGAAGAAAATAATCACTATTTCACCACAAGTAATTTTCTGGAGCATATGGAGGGAGCGGAATGAGTGGAAGCTAGGGGATTTCTTGAGAATATTCTTTTCCGGGGAAGTAGATTCTATGTTGAGAATATTTGTTTTTGAATTCTCTCTTTTTTTGTTTCCTGGAGTATACATCTCTGGAATTTCTCTGTAGATGAGTGGAAGCTAGGGATTTCTTGATGATCTTTGTTTTTTTTTTGTTTCCTAATAGGAACCTCTCCTCTACAACCTTTCTGTATCACCTCTGCTTAGCCATAAAATTGGCATACCTGCTCTTCAACCACAGCATGCACAACAGCATTGGGTACAATGGGCTCTCCGATGTAAACATTCTTTTTGGTCCCAACAAGCAAAACCTTGTTTAAGATAATCTGAGAAAAGAAACAGGGTAAGTTAGCAGTTCAATTGAGATCAAAAACAAAAAAAGTGGCTGTAAATTAGAAAAGAAAAGTCTGTCAGATCTAGTTGGTGAAGAATGTAATTAGCTTCAAGATGAATTTTTTAGGTAATTAGCTTCAAAAGAATGTAAAGCACCAGTACGGATGAAAGAATAGTTGGTGGCGGCTGTCGGATGCTAGGTGGTGGGAGAAGACAATACTTGCCAAGTTTGTGTGCACCTAACTATGCCTTCTGAATTTTAGCTTGTAGTGTGACGAGTTGTGCAACAGAGGAAGTGCACACTCTTTATGGATCAATGGCACCTGAGAATTTACCTTGTGGAAAGGTTGCAATGCTCTTCCAACACCAAGGGTCCAGGAAGCATATCACAGACCAGGGCAGGTATATTTGGTTTGGCTTGGACAGGCTAATTCAAGGCGCATGGGGCAACCCTCAAGGACAGACGTTCATGTGTCATGGCTGATGGGAAGTAAGGAAATGGTTTTAGCATCCTATCTACAACATTTTGGGCAAATTTGGACTGAGAGGAATTCATCATTCATATGCACCTTGGAGTGGTTTCCTACAGAATTGCACAATGAGCCAAGGTGTAAGCTCAACTATGAGTTTGCCAAGATTTGGGTGGGTATCTGGGGCTTCTACTGGAGATTCTTCCATCTTGGGAATCTTGGTTGAGTCTAAACTCCCATGGCCAGTGTTAGCAGGCTGTGTGATGTAACTCACCATATTTCTTTCCATTGGACTGCAGTCCTAGCAGAGTTGTTGTTTGTGGCAATCACATCAGTGAATAAAAATCTCAAATTTTCCTTAATACCTCAAAGCCAAGATCCAGTAATAAGAACATTTAAGAACAGAAGTACCAACTGCACATTATCAGGAAAAAAGGAGGGGAAAAAAGGATGCAATGAGTGGCATGCACAATCAGGTTCTTGAGATTTATCTATTTTAACCTTGGCAAAGGATAACCAAAGTCCACATTAAAGGGGGATCTCCTCCAAGAAGAAGACCAATGCTTAGTCTCCAAAGCAAAAGAAGACCAGACCAAATCAGTTCTGTGTGAGACAAAGGGTATAGATTTCAAACCTTGTCGTCCACATTGGCCCCTTTCAGCCTCTGGGTGTAGATGTAGCGCCCGGGGAAAACAATGTACTGCCGAGACCCAATCTACAGAGCACAGACGTCAAAAGAACGGTATACGACAGGTCAGTACATGAGAAAATAGGAACGCATTTCTTCACAAACTGCAGTTCTACTATCTTCCTGCTGACCATGACGACGGCGAAGACCTCCTCCCCCTTGGGCGTCTCGCTCGCGACGGCGGACGCGATCTGGGCCTCGACGGGCTCAGGGTCCGCCTCCTCGATGGCCTGTAGCGACTCCGCTGCGGCGGCCGGAGCGGGCAACCCCCGAGCCGGCATCTCGGAGGACGCGGCGGCGCGCAGCGGACCGCCTGGAGAGAGTGCGGAGAGGTGCTTGCTGCCGGGACTGGAGGAGGGGCCAACTGCGGCGGCGAAGCAGACAAGGCGGGCCTTGGGGAGGACGGGGCTCGGGGCGCGGGCGGAAGACGCCGCGAAGGTGGAAGGCGGAGGGCCGCCCAGGGCAGTCGCCATCTCCTTCCCCGTGTTCTCCTTCGCACGCAGGGGATGCTGTGCGGATAAGTGCGCAGAGCAGGAAGGGGCCTTCGCTGCTTAGCAGCCAGCAGGCCCCTCGCTTATGGTCACCGTCGAGTCCACCGAACCGGCGGTCGTTGTCATCTAAGGGAGAGGATTTGGGCGGTGACGGGATACCTATCCGAATGTCTCAAGCAGTAGGGGTGTTCACTCCATGATCCAAATCGAAAAATCGATGCGAACGATTTGGTTCGGTTCAGTTCGGCTCGGTTTGATTTGAGATTGAAAAATCAAAATGAATCGAATATGTATATATATATAATTAAATAATATATATAAACACAAAAAAGTACTTGTAGTGTAGTGGTTGGCTGCCTCTTATGCGTCGTGTGTCTTTTGCGCGCGGAGGTCGTGAGACTGGTGCTTGTAAAACTCTTTTTTTTTGCCAATTTCGATTTGATCGGTTCACCGTAAGGATTCGGTTCGATTCGATTCCCCCAAAAATAGGGATGGACCAGATCGAACCGACCCATTGTTCACCCCTACCAAACAGGCAGGATTGATGCACCATATTTAACTTTGATAATGGTACGATTTACAATTTTAAAAAAGAATAACAAGTATGATAAATTAATGATTGGGTTTTTTTTGAAGCTTTTGAGGACAGTGATTTTTTTTTAAAAAATGAAAAAATATTAGGTCGGTGGAAAAAAAAATCTTTTTTGAAGTAAATATTTGAGTCGTGGTTGGCCAAACTGGATTCTTATGCGATGATATAATACTGGATGTGCCATACCATACCATACCATACCATACCATATCTATCTAGTTCGCCCCCAAAAAGATCTAACTTTTAATTATATAAAAAAAGATGAACAATAACTATGCCGAACTATATTAGATCTCAAACAATATATCGGTGCAGCCGGACCAACCATAATTTGAATAACTTTCAAGTTGAGAGTTGTAAAGCACAGGACATGTAGTTAGTGAATTCAGATTTTTATGGATGACTTTGTTGGGATAATATAGAGATTTGAGACTTCACATTATGCAGAAAAAAGGGGTTCATGCACACACCTAAAGTAGAGGAAGACGAACACCAAAAACTAGAGCTGTATGCTGGTTTTAGCTAATATATTATATAGCAGCATGACCAATTTATAATCTTATCAATTATCATGTAGGGGTTATGTGCCCTTGCACAAGATATGAACCGTCGTGGGCCTCATCAAGCGGACCAGCATCGTGTGTCTAAAAATGGGACCAATAAGTGGCCCATTAACAGTATAAACCGAGCGGATCTTTCTACACTATTTTCTGAAGTAGCATCCAGTATTTTCTTTTGTTTTCATGTTAAAATTTGAGAAAAAAAATTCTCCCCTTACAAGGCAGAATACTCCTACGAGTATACTAGGAAAGGATATTGAGGATTCTAAAGGATGCCTTTTAAACTTCTTCTTTTCTCCTTTTATTTCCAAAGGGTGCCTTTTAACTACGTGTATGCGTGTGCATGTGTACGTCAAATCGCCTTTGCAAGAAGAGTTGTAGGCTTGTAGGCTTTGGGGATTCTTCCAATTCTCTCTTTTCTCATTTGTTTATGTGGTGGTATGTTCCTGTTTGGGTCGGAGCCAAACGGGCCTCCACTAAAGAAGATGAGGAAGACGATCGCTGGTGCGGACGAAGGTTCCTGCAGTCACCAGAAATGATCAGGGGGGCCCGGTGAAGACCGAGGAAACCCTCCGATGCCTAAGTCATTATCAAACTTGCAAGGCAGGGGGTCTGTATGTGTAAGGGTGTGTTCGCGTGAGAGAGAACGTATCAGTGCATGGTCCTGTACCTGTACCTTTATAGGCGTAGGTGCGGAGGCAATCGTGCGTAATGTTGGTAGATCGTGCCTGAAAAGGCGCCTATATATATGGGTGTGCATAACGGAAGGAGTTATGCACCCAGATGTCTGTTGAGATGCCAGGCAGTTAACGCGCCTCTTGATGATGGGGCGCGTAGCCTGGGGCGGATATAACCGTCACGAGGATACGGAGAGCTGTTTGGCAACCTCCGGACAAGATCACTGAGCAGGTGACTCGCGTGGTGATGGAACGCGCTGATCGGTAACGTCCGCAGTTGTTCGGTATGGAAGGGCAGAGGACCTGCTCGGGGATATGCTGCTGCGGAGCTTGACAACGTCCGATCACGGGGGTCATACATTGGAGGTCTTCGAACCGCCCTGATGAGGACGTGGCCCCTTGAAATGGTGTCACGTTTGTTGACAAGACACGAGAGGGCCGTAATGGGCCATCATAGGCCTAGGTGACCAGATTTGGCCACCACAGTTTACATATTAGTTTGTGCGCCAGATATGAGATTTGAATATGAGTCTCTCAAACTTCGTATAAAAATATTATATTCCTCATCATCAAAAATAGACTATGAAGTGATTCTTTTGAATTAAAGTGTTTTTAGCTTTGAAATGATCATAACCATTTTTCTCATAACAAGTCCTCTTGAATACTTCATGACTCATGAAGTTGCGTCGACCCAGTCTTGCACATACAAAGACGATTGACCAGAAGAGAAGAAGGGGGGGGGGGGGTTCCAAATTAAGATCTTCCCAGAGTTAATGTTAGCATTGTTTTTTGGCAATAGAAATATTAAATATATTAAACATCACGGATTACATAGAATATTAGGTAAAGCAGCACACATGGTGCAAGAGGAGGATAGAGAGCCATAACACAAATAAACATAGATGCTTAGTCCATAGGCAAGATCAAACGATCTTTGGCGAGCTTTGGTTCGAGCCTAGCTCGGTCCAATGGGAGATTGAGGTCTACTTAATTAGAGAGAAAAAAAACTGCAGCTCATATTGACAACAAAGTAATGACCTCGAACCCTAATGTGTGGATCCTACCGAGTCCTTTGTGTAGCTTCGTTGATCTTTGTATGAACATATCATAGTCACATTCCTACCGTGTTCAAATTATTATTTCATCATTTAATTCCATTTTTACTCACTGAACCAAAAAAAAAAAACTCAACTATGCATATATATATATATTATATCTTACAAATTCTCATATTTTCTTTTCTATCCTCTGGTATCCACTTTCCCTCTATACTATTCCATGGCTTTTGTCCTCTTTATCTTTCTTCTCACTAGGGCTGTAAATAGAGCAGATACGGAGCGGGTATGAATTTTTCGATTCCGATCTGAATAGTTAATCGAATAATTCGTATCCGTTCCGAATGCAATTCGAATATAGAACGAATAATTTAATCGGATAATTTTTGAATTCAGAGCGGATACGGATATTATTCGCTTCGAAAATATAAGTTTAATAAAAGATATTAAGTGATCTAAAAATCATAAAAAATTAAAAAAATCTGCAAAATTTTAAAAAAAGTACAAATATCAATAATATTCTCTAAACAAAATATTAATATTAGATATATTATATATTTATAATTATATTTGGATCATTAGATTTAAGATTTAATGGTAAAAAATAACTTCATTTCAGAGCGGATCTTAAACGGAGCGGATCAGCTGTTTCCGTATCCATTCCGTTTATTATCCGGATAATATCCGTATCTGAAATCCGCTCCGCCGAATATCTGTTAAACAGATGATATCTGAATAATCAGATACGAATTCGAATCGGATCCCGAATATTATCCGGATCCGTTTACAGTCCCGAATATTATCCGGATCCGTTTACAGTCCTACTTCCCACATTTAGCGGTTTGAATGTGACAAGAAAAGCAGGTAGGTTGCACGAATCTCACTTCCAACACAAGTGTGATGGTTTGAGAGTATTAAAGATGTTGGAATTCACCAATCTAAAAGGAACTTAAACAGAGAGTTAAAAAGTTAAAAGTGACTTCTTAAGAAGGCATCCGGAAGACACTATTATGAACTTACATGCAAGCAAAGTCCTTTATGTAAGTTAGACTAAGGACACCCTAATTAATTAATGTCCCCCCCAACCAACCCCCACTCTTAAAACCCACATACTTCTCTTTCACATTCCATAACACAGCGACAGGGTTGCGCCCACATGCCCCCACCTCTTATTACTCTTCCTGTACTCCTGCCCTCTCCTCACTCAACTTCTCTCATTTCTTGTCTTTTTGAATAAAAGTGTGGGGACAAAGTTAAGATATATAATGGAGGGTCTTGAACTACTTATTATTGTATGTTTATTTCCCGTCTATTAATATCATATGCATGAATGCATCTAACGGGCCCTCAAACATGCATGTCATTTTTTTTATAACGAGAAAATCTCGTCCTGTGTGATTTTGTGGGTCTAAGGATTAGTGTTCGTGAACTCCAAGGTCAGGACTTGACAGTTCCTACTTTCCGTGTATCCGTATTGTCCTTACCTCATTTGACCGAAAAAATCTCGAATTTACACACCTCGAGAATTGCATGTAAATCAAGTAAACCCCCCTAGGAATCGAACTCGGGACCTCTTACTTTTACGCAAGAGTTCTAATCGATCGACTCAACCAGGGTCCTCAAAGACATCTCTTGTGCCAAAGGGTCTATCCATTGAGCGGATTGAGAACTCCTCTACACGAAAAAGAAATATTATGTTTAAAGTATAATTGATGATGCGTGAAATTTTAATCATGGTTGATTGTGTCATTAGGGATCATAGTGGTATGGTCGAGACGGATTGTGCTAGAGGTTCAACGAGTCTTTGATACAGCTAGCATAATACAACGAATAGTATTATTTTTTTTATTTTTTATTTTCCGAAGACTCCACCCCCTCCCCCTCTTCCAGCAGCCCCCTAACCCACGTCCATGGCTTGCAGCAGCTGGTTGAGATATTGTCGTCGTCCATAAGGAACTGGTGATTGATAAATACTACGAGATTGTGATGATTGATAAGCATTAGAAGTTTACGTGTTCATTTCATATCAATAAGATGCTTAGACAATTTATAATTATGTATTTTTGCTACTTTCTATCATCTTAATTGAATGGTGTGATGTTTATATGCTCATTAAATGTGAGTGAGATACTTATACAATCATAAATCATGTATTTATTCGTATTTCTTAACATCTCGATAGTTCACTGTGTTGTTTCTATATTTATTGTACAAATAACATTATTAAACATCAAATTTGAACCAAGATTACCTACGAAACCAAATTACACACACAAAATTTAAAGAAAAGATGTTGCAGTCGTACTTTACCAGTAGGAACTCGGCACGGCCGAGTCCGACAACACGGCCAACTCTACTTTTAACGTATCTTTCAATAGATGTTATTTCCGTTTGAGGTTTTATCTATTTATTTTTACTTGAGAAAGAGACCTTTTTGGAGAAAGAAAAATAGATTTTATTTATAAATATATTTATTTTTACTATGTCTAATATGAGACTAAATTATACCTCTACAGTACTATTTAAACTAAAGTGACCCAAAATTCATAAACAATGTGGTAAAAAATGGCATCTACTATTTTCCAGTTCCCTGCAACATCGGCATCCCTTTCTATTGCATTTTTTTTGGTTGGAAAAACTGGTCTATTATAATATTCTTAGAAATTCTTTATAAACTTGTTCCCCATGAAATTTAAATTTACGATTTCAACTTAATATACACGAAGAGTTAACCACCATACTACTTTTTAAAATGAGAAATATTGACTTGTATCTTTCAAGACATTGAGATAGATCTTCCTGTCTCAGGATATTCTTGTTTCTATGAAGTGGCCCTGAAACTATGTTTGTCGGCGGCCATGTGATGAAGTATGTTCTTCTGTGGCATCTGTTCATTAAATGGGTCAACCTGATAAATCGAATTAAATCGATTAGTTCAGATTAATTTGGTTCAGTTCGATTTGATTTATCATATTTTTTGGATCGGTTTCGATTTGTAAAAAAATAAGAATAAATCGAATCGAATCGAACTGTGTTCATCCCCAACCTCTAATTAATATATACCTTTGCTCTTATTATCCCCAGTTAACCATTGCTTTCGGCTCTGCTTAATTACGTGAAGTGTATGTACATAGTTGTCATATGTTAATGTTTTATGGATAATGGCCATTTAATATGCATCTTTAACGTACTCTTCACCTTCTAACTACTATGCATCCTTATTCATTGTAATAGACTCTCGTTAATGAAGGACCCTGGCTCGGTTAGAACTCTTGTCCGCGGACAAGAGGTCTTGAGGTAGGGGTGTAAACGGAACCCGATATTTCGATATTTCGATCCGATACCGATAAAAATTATCGGTTTCGGAATCGAAAAATGATACCGGTAGCTTATCGGAATCGGTATCGGATATTCCGATAAGTTATCGGAATCGGAATCGAAAAAATAATCGGTATCGGTATCGGTATCAGTTATTCCGATAAATTATCATAAACTCAAGGTAAAATTATGGTAAACATCTTACCTTATCGGAATTTTGGTTCCGGTAATATTATCGGAATCGGAACTAACCATTCTTATTGGAATCGGAATCGGAATCAGAACTAGGTGTGTAAACGGAACCCGATAATCCGATATTTCGACCCGATACCGATAAAAATTATCAGTTTCGGAATCGGAAAATGATACCGATAGCTTATCGGAATCGGTATCGGATATTCCGATAAGTTATCGGAATCGGAATCGAAAAAATAATCGGAATCGGTATCGGTATCGGTTATTCCGATAAATTACCATAAACTCAAGAAAAAATTATGATAAACATCTTACTTTATCGGAATTTCGGTTTCGGTAATGTTATCGGAATCGGAACGGAATCGGAATTAACTATTCTTATCGGAATCGGAATCGGAACGGAATCGGAATTAACTATTCTTATCGGAATCGGAATCGGAATCGGAACCATATTTCGGTTATCGGAATCGGTATCGGAATCTGTGTTTCCGGTTCCGAAACCGACCCGTTTACAGCCCTAATCGGAACCATATTTCGGTTATCGAAATCGGTATCGAAATCTGTGTTTCCGATTCCGAACCCGACCCGTTTACAGCCCTATCTTGAGGTCAATTTTTGAGAGAGAGGGGTTTATGTGGCTTATTTTTTTTTCTTGAGATATGTAAGTCTAAGATTTTTATAATTCAACGAGGTAGGATAATATAGATACATATAAATTAGAGGATTTCGGTTGGGTCGATCGGTTAGAACTCTTGTTTAAAAATAAGAGGTCTCGAATTCGATTCTTGGGAGGGAGGATATTTACCTGATTTACATATAATCATTGAAGTGTGTAGATTCGGAGTTTTTTCGGTCAAGTGAGATAAGAGCAATACGAGTATACAGAAAGTAGGAGCTGTCAAATTCTGATCATGGAGTTCATGAATACTAATCAATGAGCTCACAAAATCACAAGAAACGGAGTTTCCTCGTTACCAAAAAAAAAAAAAAATACACATAAATTAAAGACCGTCAAGTACTCACTTGAAACCTAAGAACATTAATCCTTGAACCTGTAAAAACTCTGCGAGAAGGAGATCCTCGTTACCTTAAAAAAAAAAAAAAAACTCTCACTAATGATGATTTTGGAACACTCACATGCATCGGACAATGGCGATAAAAAAAGTTATCTTAAAGAAGTATATTTATAGGGTGTTTGGTTACACTTTTTTACTAATTTTTTCTCTTCTTTTTTTAAAAAAGGAAGATAAGTAAATGAGGTATGTTTGGTAAGCTGTTTCTATTTTTTAGAGAGAAAATTTTACACCACTTATATCTCTTTCAAAAAAAAAACAAGTCCCGACCTGTTTTTTTTTTAAGACTCTCTCAGAGCGATGCTCCCCCTCCCCCCCCCACCCAGCTCGGCAACCCCCCCCCCCCCCCCCCCCAAGCTCGCGACCCCCCCCCCCTGCCGTCCCCCACTCCCCCGCCCGGCGGCCCCCTGCCGCCTCCCGCCCCCACCTAGCCCAGCCCCCCCCCCCCCCCCCCCCCCCAGCCCGGCGCAGGCCCCCGCCCCCACCCAGCCCAGCGCCCCCTTGCCGCCCCCACCACCCCCCGCCCGGCGACCCCCTCCCCCCCACCAGCCCGGCGGGCGGCCCCCTGCCACCCACCCCACCAGCCGCGCCTCTCCTGCCGTCCCCTCCCCCCCCCTCCCCCCAGCCTCGCCGGAACCCCCACTGGAACAACCAACCCGGCCTACACCACCCACCTGCAAATCCAAACATATCAACATAATTTTTAAAATTTGGATATTTTTACTAACAGAAGACACCACATTGTCATAATTTTAAATTTTGAATTAAAATGAATCTAACCTAATTTTTTAGATAGAAATAGTTTTTTTTTTTTCAAATTGCTCCCAAACACCCTATTATGGTGGTATGGACGATATCACCCTTGGTTTTATGCTCCTTAATTACTTGAGCAAGAGAGGAAGTTTTCTCGCGGCGCCACAAGCTAGTCAGCAATTCCCTCACATATTTGTGGTGCGACGTTATCGAACGATTAAAGCTAGAAGAGAAGCCGCGAAAGGTTTCTAATAAATGGTTTCATTATTGTTAAAGGATGGTAAATAAGAGGCATGAAGGAGACTTGCATGGCATATATATATAGCCATTCCCCATTAATTACATAAATGATAAATACTTATTACAAGAAATGCCCTGTAATAATATTATTAGTTGAAAATCTTTGATAAGCACCATTTTTTTTTGTCTTTGTTAATCAATATAAATATTTTAGTATAATCTACCTCAGTTTTATTATAAAATCTTTCTTATAATAAGTATTTCTCTATATAAATAAATATGTGAGTACTTCTTTCTTCCTTCGTCTCATTCTTTTGACTCTCGTTTGCTTTACATTTTCCCCACTTTATAACGAGGAGAAGTATTTGTTATATTTATCAATTCTATTTTTAATATATTTTTTATTTTTTAAAATAAATTAATGAGCGATCTCCGATTATAATAGGGGAAGTTCTTATTGTAATAAAATTTAACGTAATAAATTATAATTTTATCAGGGACTAAAAAATAAGTCTGATAAATTTTTTAATTAATTTATCTTATCTTTTTATTAGATGTGCACGATATAAGACCAATGAAAAGATAAAAGTGTACTCAACAGTGCAATTGATTGCGTGGGTTACAAGTACTTACTTCAAATTGTTCTCCATTAGAAACGTATCAATCTTGTACTCTATTCGTTTTTTTTTCCTTTTACGATGATGTGCTCTAATTTCAAGAAATCTCACCTTTAGTAAAAGAAAAAAGAGAAGCAAAAGAACCGATTGCTTTCAATGGAAAGGATCACAAACGTCAAGTTGGGTCGAGCGTTTTGCAACTTTCTTAGATTACGTACGTTGTCCCCTCGGGATCCATGCTCTGGTTTTGGAGTCTTTTTAACCCCAAAATTCTCTAGAATTGTTAAAAGTGATGGTCCAAGTTGAGAGCAATCGGCGACCTTTCCTTCTCACCCGCCCTTCCTTGCTCGACGAGGTGCTCTATCTGTTGTTTTAAGATTTAAATACACTGAACATTTTATCTTATAGAGAAAGTTTTGGCGCACACTTCGCAGAGAGAGTGTTCGCACACATCGAGTAGTGATTTGTTGCTCGGTACTGATCGTGATAACGTGACGTCATCACGGCACTGTATACTTGCACACTACTTCGAAAAATATGTAACAAGATTTTCTCTATCTTATAAAAGAAACACTTGCACCAAATGTAGACCCAATCCTTGTGTCTGATAACAAGTCAAACTCATCTTATAATGCTACAAAACCAACTTCCAATTCTCATCAGTCCCCACATCAAGAAATGGGTAGAGCCAAACATCTCTCTTCAATTCTCAATGATCAACTCAAATGGGAAAAATCTTGGCATATAAGAACTATTTCTACATTGGAATGTGGAGAGGAGACATTTCCACCGGGATATTTTTAAGGCCTCGACATAGATGACACAAATTTAAAAAGGTGTGCCATCTACATTTGATGTGCGCTGTGATTTTTCCACATGACAAATCTATCCGAATATAGTGACTATACATAACGTATGGACCACGACAAGCTCATCTCCTAGTCATTTTGGCCTCTCATTTTGTATGTATTTTAAAATTTAAGAAGAATTATCGATCGATTTTTATTTTTAAATAATGTTATTTAAAATTTTAATATATATATAATAAATATGTAATTACATAGTTTTTTTTAAAAGTTAAAAATTTAAAATCAGTCTCTCAAAAATAGAAGACTAATCGATAATTCTCCTTAGAAAATACCTAGCGGATCTCCATCCAAATTAAGGCCCCCCCCCCCTCTTCCTTCCCCATCTTTCTCTTTGTATGTAGAACATGGAATTATCCACATGTGAAGGCCTCCCCATCTTTGACCCTTTGTGGAAATCTCTTTAGAAGATTCCAAGCAAAAAAAAAGCTGCACCCCCTCATCTCTCCTCCCTCCTCAAAATAATTGCCAACCAACCAATGTGCGGGGGCTGTCGAGAGCTGGGTCAGCCCCTCGACCCTGTTTGTGGTCCGGCGCCGGGGAAGCGGGTGGCCTACAACGCCCCGCGCCCCGCACGGAGCAAGACGACGAAGACGCCACTCGCTATTGGCCCCCCCACCCCCGCCCTCCTCGTCCTTTCCCTCTTCGCAGTTAAACTCGCCGCTTGCCGTCATCGCTGCGAGGCAGCCCGCCCCTCCCCAACCGACTCGCTCCAAGCGAACTGGATAAAAAGGCACCGCCCACCCCTACCGCCCGTCTCCAACCTTCCCCGCCGCTTCCCAGTTTTTTAAAAAGCGAAACAACAACGGCATTATTATTATTATATTCGACAACGGACGCTAACGCAACCATATGATGGTGGTAGAAATCTCGTGCCAACAACAACGGCGTAATCCAGATTCCAGGGGGAGGAGAGCCCCGCAGATGGCGGGGGCGTGTTCTTGCTTCTGCGCTACATGTGGTGATCATTGTTATGAACTGGCGCTTGGCGGGGGTTGGTTTTAAAAAGACGGGGGTTTGACGCGCGGAGACCGCTGCTGGATCCAGGCCAGCCCCCGGGAGGCCGCGGGCCGTCCGATTCCCATGTTTTCTTCTGGACGGCGATTAGTGGGATGGTGCCGGGCGAGCCAGTGGGCGGTGAGCGGAACCCCTCTTTCTCTTATGCGATCCGCATCGGTCGGTCGTGGTGACGTGGATGGTTACAGTCTCCACTGGGACACACAGCAGCGCAACACGGTGCCCTCTCTCTCTTTCTCTCTCCACGTTCTACTCTCTCTCTCTCTCTCTCTACATCTCGCTATATACCTCTTTTTTTTGGTCTATCTCTGGCTGCGAGTTCAAAGAGGAGAAGAAGAAAAGGGGGAATTCCCCCACACACACATACGAACTCTCTCTCTCTCTCTCGATCCCCCGGCGACGCTCTCCACGACGCAGCGCGACGCCCACTTCCTTAAATTGAGGCGGCTATCCCCCATTACTCCTTGCGCGCTCTCTCGCTGTGAGATTTCCTGACACGGGCCGCAATAACTTCGAGCGCGCCTGCGGCTTCCCATTTAACCACCTGGGGCTGCCACACAGCTCGTGGCGCGGCTGCTGCAGGGTGGGGGGGGGAGTGATGGTGGGAAGCAGGCGCGCCAGATCCGGCACGCTGCCCGGGGCAATAACCGAGTAGCTGCGGGAAGGGGCGGTGGTCGGCGTCGGCGGGGAAGGATGCACGGGTACAGCCGGCTCGGGAACGGCAAGGGCAACGGGGGGTCGCCGACCTCGACGGGGTCCTTGTCGCCGAGGTTGAGGGGCGGGAGGGGGGGCAAGGGTGGCGCGGGGTTCGGCACCAAGCCGGAGAAGCTGGCGCAGAGGCTGGTGTACCTCCTCGTGTCGGCGGTTTTCCGGAGGAAGGGGGTGCTGCTGTTCGCGCCGGTGCTGTACATTATCGGGATGTTGATGTACATGGGGACCCTTAACCTGGACGCCGTGCAGGAGGGCGTCGGGGTCGCGATCCTGAGGAGGGCGCCGGTGGGCTCCGTCTACCGCAGCCCCAAGGTGTTTGAGAACCTCTGGCCCTTCATGCAGGCGGATGGCGGCAACAGCTCCCTCGCGGTAAGGTCCCAAGGGTTTCCCTTTGTAGGTCGTAGCGACCGAATCCTTGCGGTTGTGGCCACCGACGTTCTGCTCCAGGAGCGGGATGTTTGCTTTTCGACGTTATTGATTTCCCCCCTTTTTGCTTTCCCTTTTCTTGATTGTTATTGTTCTTGATAAAATCATGTGCTTACTGAAATGTTTACTTATGAAAAGGCTTTTCTCCTACGTTGTCTATTCTACGGAACATGTTGGAATTTGGAATTGCTGTGGAATTGCCTTTGTTGCATGTCGGTATTCAAGCAGCGTTGTCTGGAGCAGTTCTAAATGCTGTCTATCTTTCATCAGTCATCTTGTTTCTGGGAGTTTTGGCACAAAACGACAATTTGTTAGCGTTATGAACTCGTCTTGCCCTAGTGCATTGTCCCTAGCGGAAATTGAGTTGTTTGTATGTGGAGGAAGAATTGGAAGTGGAGGTTGTTGAACAATAACCCTGCTAGTTTGAGTGCTCTCAACAGTTTTCTGTCGACTTTGTTCCTATGGTTTTCTTGGTTGTGGATCCATAAGCTGATGTAGCTGTGGATTGTTATTTTTATTCTCAATTTAGAGTGGCAAACTTCTCTGGCACTCTGTCTATCATTTCTAAATGAAATCATTGACATAATGTGCTTTTGCATGGTATATGAGACACAAGGCTTTGAACTAGTGCTATGAAAAGAAATATTTTGCACTGGTTATTGATTATTTTAAGGTAACGCCATCGGTCATGAATCGTTAATTCCAAGTATGCCATGGAATCTTGGCTACTCAACCTGTTGCTACCTTGGTTTTCAGAAGCGATTAATTGTAAAATTGTGTGACAAATACTTGTTAGGGAATAGGATATTTATGTACGCATAGAGGATGATAGAATATGTTAGTTGCAAATTGGTTGGCGATCTGCTTGGCACTTTTCACTTTATTTTGGCAACCCTTGATTCTTTAAGGACCCAATGATGTTATAGATTAGCCTAATGAGATGTTGATGTTGATGTCAGCAATAATCATCATCATCATCATCATTAGAGCCTTATCCCATTATTTGGGGTCGGCTATATGAATCATTTTTCACTAGAGATTTCTATCAAGTGCTATATATTTAAGGAAGTTCAAGTCCTTCCTAATAATATCACACCATCTTATTTTAAGCCTTCCCCTATCTTTTTTACTGGTATCCACTAAGATTTGATTATATCTTTTAACCGGCGCCGAGTTAGGGCAATGGTACATGTGTCCAAACCACTTGAGTCTATTTTCTCTCATTTTTTCTATCAATTAGAGTTATCTCCAAGTCCTCATGGAAGCGCTCATTCCTAATCTTATCTTTTTTAGTCTTACCACACATTCATCTCAATATCCTCAGCTCTGCTACACATATTTTGTTAATGTGTTTCTTTCGCACCGTCCAACACTCAGTTCCATATAAAAAAGTAGGCCTCACAGTCGTTCTATGAAACTTCCCTTTAAGTTTCACGGATATACGACGATCGCAAAGGACTCTTGATGCACTTCTCCACTTTAACCAGCCTGCTTAAATCTTGTGTGCCACATCGTCGTAAATCTCCCCATTCTCTTAGATGATAGACCCTAAGTATCGAAAGCTACTCTTAGGAATGTCTTGTCCATCAAGTTGAATCATATCTTCCTATAACACTCTCTCATTACTATAATTACAATACATAAATCCTGACTTGTTCCTACTTCCTACTGATTCTAAAACCTTTAGACTCCAAGGCATGTCTCCAACTTTCTAACTTAACATTTAAATCATCAATAAATATTTTGATGTTAGCAATAATGTGAAGTGAAAATAATCTTAAATCATTTCCGTTAAAATCGTAAGAAAGAAAGGGAAAGAGAACATTAAAGAAATGGAGGGACTATGGATGAGATGTGCTAATTTTCAGGTTCATTGCGTTATGTAAGTAAGAGATAACTTAAAGGTTCTCATTGGAGGTGGTTGTTGGTTATTATCACCCACAAGTGTAAATGTGTACTCAATGATTAATCCTCGTACTTTTAGCAGACACAGAAATGAATCCTAAAAAAATACCTTCTTTGAAGGTCCATGAGAATGTGAAAGGACAAGGATGTGGGCAAATTTCAGAAACTCAAGCTCAGGGTGGGAAACTGCGAAGGCACTAGAAGTAGGACACTTCTCATAATACTATGCATTGTTTGCTACAGCATATGGAAAGAAAAGAATGGCCGTGTGTTCCTGGAAATATATTGAAAATTTTGGCATATACTATGCAACTTCCTTTATGATTGGAGGAAACTTATCTTAATTTCTGTTGATAGTTGGATGAAGGTGTCTAGAACTTGTAGTTGCCACCTTCTTCACATGGCAGGTGAGTTGCTAGGTGTGGAAGAATGCATCTTCTATCTGCTTGGCTCAACTGCATCTGTTCCTTCCACATCTGTTTTTGAAATATCTCCAGAAAAGGTCGTGATAGTCAGTTGGAGGAGCTGGCTAATATTTCTTTGAATAGTTGTCTCTCTAAGAATGCTGTGAACCAAGTGAACGTGGACGGGTTCTATCACACATTTTTTTGTAAGTCCTATCGTACTATGCTTCACATGTTTTATTAAGCCTATCACATTAAGAGTGAACTCTATAGAAAGGCTTTTTCCCAGACTTCAAGGTGTTCCCCCTAGATAGGTCTCAAGAAATGTAAATATGCTTCCCTAATGTAGGGACTGCACTGGCTGATATGATCTATTTTGAAACTGTATCAGGGTATTTGCCTCCAGATCAGACTGTTTGCTACTATCTTATCAATTATCTGGAAATCACTTTGCTACTGGCTTCCTGTGCATGGAATGCATAAAAAATGGAGGACGCAATGAGTGCAACCTTTGCCATTCTTGGATGCATCTCTTAGAGATGACAGGTCAATGGTTGTGATCCATGTGCAGTGGCAGAAAAAACTTATTTGTTCCGAATGTATGCTGAACAATACGCTTCTGGAGTTGAAGGTGCCTTTGTTGCTATGAGTAGCAACAGATCTCGCCAGCTTGTCTTGTAAAGACATGGACAATAGTGTACAATTCTTTTCCATAGATATTGATGTAATGTGACAACAAAATGAATACAAATATAATGAACTACCATATTCTTATCCTGTGGATATGCTTATCAATATATTGCTTGTACGCATAATGTGTTAAAGGGGAAAGCTGTTGATGTCATTGGTTGTTTATTATAATGCCATCATTTTGTACCCAACATTTTCTTGCACTGTTGTCTGCTAATATTTTGTCTGTGACTCTGTGGTATAGCTTATATTCAAATCATAGTTGACTTTTTCCCATGGTATAGCAAGAATAATTTGTAATTGTTGTGGGTTGCAGTTGATGACAGCATGGCATACAAAAGAGGGTCAAAGATGGATGCCGTGTGTCAGAAAAGCATTTTCTCCAACAGGTCAACTTTACCACTTATGGACCTGTAAATTGATGTCTACTTTAAGTGCGTGCCTTTTTGAGTACATCATGTGATACGATAGTTTTCTTGATTATATCCTTCAGTTTTGATCTGATATTCAAACTTACAAATGCACTGCACCATGTTTTCTTTCAAAAAAAAGAGAGAACTACACTATGTTATCCTACAACTCCCATTATGTTCAAACCAAACAAGACACGTGTGCAGATAAGTTGTCATGTTCAAGCAATCAGAAGTTGCATCCACTTCATAAAAGAATTACAATTTTGCAGGAGTGACTACAGCTTTAAGGACTCTGTTTTCTTAAGCAGATTGTTCAAGTGCAGAAAATTTATTTTATTGTTGGATTGGGAGCTATTTTCTTTGGGGGTGGGTGTTTATGAATGTACTGGGGATGGGTGTGACTATTTTCTTAGGGACTCTCTTTTCTTTCTTGTAGTCTCTTTTTGCTTTAGTAAACGGTGGCCAGTGGTCACCTTCACAAAAAAAAGGATAACCTGGCCTGTTGTTTTGAGAGTGTTCTTGATATGGAAGGATTAAACCCACAGAAGATTGCCATTCTGTTCTCTGGTTGTGGTTTGGTGAGACAACTTTTCACCATCACTGCGATCAAGGTTTGCCATATCAGATCTTGGTTTGGTCTCGGAGTGGTCAGAGAGAAGATATCTCGGTAAAATCTCGGGAGATTGGATCTCGCGATGCAAGAAATATATACTCATATATGAAATAAATATTATATAAATAAACAATCAGAGATTTACAAACCAAAGCATTAACAAACATTTACATAAATTAAACAATGAATAAACAAAAACTAATAGTAGTTAAACAGGAATTAACAAACATGAGAAATTAAGCAGAAATAGATTAAGTAGGAATGAACAGGAAACTAAATAAACAAATTAACAGCACGAAAAAGATTCAATTTTCCAATTTAAATTTCCGGAATCTTTTAGAAATTAAGCAGAAACATATTAAGCAGGAAGGAACAGAAAATTAAATAAACAAATTAATAGCGTTAACAAGATTCAAATGTTCAATTTTTCTGAATTTTTATAATTTAAACAGAAATAGATTAAGTAGGAATGAACAACTTAATAGCAAGAACAAAATTCAAAATCTCAAGTTTTCTGACATTGATCTCAGAAATTCAGAATAAAGTTCAGATGATAATTAAAACATAAATGATTATTTAATTGCTTAATGTAGCATGATTCTTATTCCCATAATTTTAAGTTTCCATTAAGAAGTTTAGGATGAATTTGAGAAATAAAACCTAAAGAATTGATTTCAGAAATTCAGAATAAATTTCAGACAATAATTAAAACATAAATGATTATTTAATTGCTTAATCTAACATGATTCTTAATTTTTTTATACCGGCAATTAGAACATAAATACTCACTAAAGTTGATTTAATAACAAGAATTATTGATTTTATGTTTAAATTATCATAATAATTAATATAACTTATGTTGTTATTTAATTTAAAGCTCAATAACAACTTAAAAACTGTTAAAGCTCTATGTTTAAATCTCCATAATAAGAATTAAAAGCCTCATCATAAAAGCTCCATATGGACCAGAAAATGATTAAAAAACCCATTTAAGAAATGTGGGCTAATGAATTACCTTGCAGGAGGATGGTTGTTTGTTGAGAGGCCAAAGTCCTCGGGTCTCCATGGTAGCGCTGACTCCTCTGGATGGGTTTTGGGGGGGGGGACTGAGAGTGGTTAAGACTGGGAAGTGGGAAAGTTCCCCCAGTTTCCTGTTTTGGCTGCGAGTCATTCATAAGGAAAGGCCAGCCACTTTGGGGTCATTGCATGGGAAGTTTTTAATGAGGAAAGGGCCAGCTGCTTGGTCACGAGGCTTCTCGAAAAGCATTCTCAGATGCTTCATTTCTCGGGGCCACCCCGAGACCTAGATTCTATTGCTGGCATACCATGACAGAAATAGTGTGATGGGAGCATAACAGGAACCTGAACTACTTGCATTTAACTAGTGTTCGGACTTCCGAGTTTTGTGCCTCAGTACATCCAGAGAACATGTTCCCCTGGCTTGGTTTTTCGTTGACGGGTGTGTGTGTGTGTGTTTTGGGGGGGGGATCTCTCTGCATCCAAATCCACTTTTACTAAACAAATGTAGAGATGTGACTATTCAATTGTGAAGAGTTTCTAGCAGTCTTTAAAACTTTCTGATGTAGACAAGCCAAGGGGGCTTGACTTATTATATTGACTGTACATACAAGTCCACAAAATTGTTCATCTTTCCCCTCCATGATCCATATTCAAATGGACATACATTTATACAAAGAAATTGCCCAAGGTTAATGATCTGGGTCTCTCAACAATTTTTGGAAGGTCCTGTCAAAAGTAATTGTGCCTGAGGAATTTCCAATTTTTATCGAGGGGACTGGAAATGATGTTCTCTTGCAGAGTAGGATCTAGCTTTTCTGTTGATTGGATTCTGTTTGTTTTTCTACTTATCTTCTTTTTATGATTACCATTTGTGTTTGTATGGTTTCTGGATAACTATTTAGCGTTTTAGTGTTGTGTTTGATCATGTTGATACTGCTGACGCTATCGTAGATCCATATAATTTCTTCTTCTTTTATGGTTCCAAACATGTTCTAACCTTTTTTGGGTCTTCCAGAGTTGCCAGACTCAAATGGGTTTCTTATAATTGAAGCAAATGGTGGTCTGAATCAGCAACGCTTGTCAGTAAGTACCGATCATATTGGTGTCTACCTTTCGCGTGAATGAAAGCCCCATGAATCAGCATTTATTTGGTTGCCATTTTTGTCTTTAGGACTGATTAAAAGAGGACATCTAAATCTATTACAAGTAGCTTTGTGAGGGATGGGGTTATAGACTTACAGTTTATTGAAACTGTTTTCTTACATGCAATAGCTTTCTTTGCATTGGTTTAAAGCCATAATGAAAAGGAGACTATGCTTTTTTGCACTACAACTCTATAAAAGAGAGTTTGTATGCCTGTATAAGACTGAGTAGGAAAGCTTTTAAGAAGTTCCATACTGTTGTAGGTGACATTCCTTGCATTGGCTAGGTGCATGGAAATTGATAACACTAAATGAAAATGGATTAATTTAGGTTGTTGTTATGTATCTTGTTTGTTTCTCTTGTTCCATGTTTTTATGCATCTGCAGACAGCAGATACAACAGCTGTTATTCTTTAGTATTAAACCATAATGGATTTCTGTATGTTGCTGTATGTTGTTCTTTCCTAGAAAAAGAATGTTTGACCTTTTATTTATAGTTAATTTCTTTACCTAGACGTACATTTAACCATTTTATTTGACAAGTTAATTTCTTTGATACAGATTTGTGATGCAGTTGCTGTAGCAGGATTGCTAAATGCAACTCTAGTCATCCCAATGTTTCACTTAAACAGTGTTTGGCGTGATTCCAGGTTAAGATAAAAATCATCGTATAGTATTTTATTTTAAATTTGGAATTAGTATATACTCCCGTTCTTTTAGGATGGAGATGGAATAGAGTGTTTTTCTAGTTGTTTCATCACCTTCATTACCGAACTTTGAAACATGTGGTGTTGTTTGAATGTTGGGTGATGGCATATGGACCATTTGACATAGTGAATTTTATGCATCTTTTTGTTTCTCATAGTGATGAGAGTATTGTTTCATAGTTTCTTGGTGTAGCTCTTACTTCAATGGAGAGTTTGAAATAATAACAGATTCTTTTCTAAAACTCCCTTGCAGCAAATTTGGAGAGATTTTTGATGAAGATTACTTCATCAATACACTTAGGAGCCATGTGAGGGTAGTGAAAGAACTCCCAGAAGATGTACTGCTGCGGTTTGACAATAATCTAAGCAACATTGTGAACTTGAGGGTCAAGGCGTGGTCATCCAAAACATACTACATTCAGAAGGTCCTCCCCAAGCTGTTGGAATTTGGGTATCCTCTTTGACCTTTCCAGAGGATGGTTTCATACTTTATGATTAGTATTCCTGGGAACATTTCTAATCTGTAGTGAGAAACAAAGAAACATTCTTTTTTGACTTGTTTGTCTTGTATCTTCTTGTTGCATTATAGTTATAGGCTAATTCAGGCTCCTATTTAGTTTATGAGGAAACTGGTCTGATAATTGTTGATCTTTTTGCATGTCTCCTGTATTATACATACAAGAACAGCCCTTCTATGTTTCAAATATGCAAAAGTTCCCCTCAATTTTTGTCATCATCTGTAGGCTAGTCTAGGCTCATAAAATTTGGTTTATATTAAGTTTGTCAAATGATCAAGGATCTTTTCTGCATATATGCATATGAATGACAACTCTTCTACAGCCTAAATATGTACAAAACTTGTGAAAGTTTTGTCAACACCTGTGGTCAATCCTACAGTTGGGTGTCCATAAGAGGAGTATTCACCCCTTAGTTTTAACAGCAATAAATTATAAACAAGTGAATCACCAAAAGCGTTTTGCTCTTTCTTACCCTCATGCTTTCCCATCCCCAATTCTTCTCTCTTCCACCATGCTGTACAGAGTACTGCTGGATTGGGGCTTCCAGCTGTTCCCACTAGACTGTGAGAATTGACAGTTTTTGGCATTATGTAATGTCACAATGATGTTCGCCACTTGCTCCAGGATTGGGACAGGCATTGGTCAATTAAGCAGGACAGGGCGGTGTGGTGGCTTATCCTTCTTCCTTCACGCCACTTTATGGGCATTGTGGGGGGAGAGAAACCAATGCATCTTCAGACAGGAGTCGCGATCCGAGGAAGCACTTGTTGATTTTGTTTGGGTGAGAATGAAGAAATGGGCGGGCATTATTGCTAATGTGAATTCTTCAGTTTCCCCTCTTTTGGGTTGTTTGGAGGGTTAATTGTTTGGAATGGACGGCTTTTTTGTTTCATACCCTCTTGGTGTGGGTTTCTCTGTATAGGTGTTTGGGGGTGTTCTTTTGGGTTTTCACCCACCTATATTTATACATTCTTTCTGTCTTTGAATATATATTCGAGGTACTACCCACTTTTAAAAAATTATTGATGTTCATGTACTAAACAATGCTAATGTGGCTGTCAAGTTTGCCAATGATTTTCTGATCATGGATCTAAATGGACAGACATTGGTAGAAAACTTGTGGGCAAGGTTGGCCGTTCTGCGCGAATCGACCGTGTTGTATTCTCAGTGGCACAGTATGGTCAATCCGTACTGTATCGATCGGTCGACCGAAAATTTCAAGTCAGTCAACTGATTTTTCTCTCATTTAAGACTAAATAGACTATGGGATCTGGACGTCCCCTGACAGAAATCAGTCGACTGATAAAGAGAAATCGGTTGACCGATTTTAGACTTTGACCTATTAGGCGTTTGAGATGCTCACTAGAAGAATCGGTCGGCTGATAAGAAGAAATCGGTCGACCAATTTTGCCGTATTGTACCGATCGTGCCGGGGCTCGCGAACACCCTGCCACGGTACGGCATGGTCGTGCTACTGCGATACGCAGCTGCACGACAAACCTTGCATGTGGGTTTATGCACATAGATCTAAGATGCCTAAGCATGTATATTGTATATAGGGCTGCAATCGGGTCGAGTTCAGTACCGGAAACTCGGAAACATGAGTTTTCGATACCGATTCCGATAACCGTATATTGCTTCCGATATAATCGGAATAGTCATTTCCGATACTGATCCGATTCCGATTACGTTACCGGAACCAAATCAGAATCGGTGCCACTTTTTCTTCTTCTGAAATTCAAGTTTTTTCCTATTTAATATTTAGTATTTAATTTAATATTCAAATTTTTGTGAGGCCTTAGGGTTTAACATTTTAAGTTGTTATTTTTTAATATTTAATTTAATTGGAGTCGGAAATCGGTTTTGGAATGAGGATATCCCGATTCTGATTCCGATAACTTATCGGAATTACCGATATTGATTCCGATAAGCTATCAATATTATTTTTCAATTCTGAATCCGATAATTCTTATCGGAATCGGGTCGGAATATTGGGTTTTTAGGTTCCATTTGCAGCCCTAATTGTATACATAACCCCTTGAGCATGGACATGTTTTTTTTTCTAGTGAAAAGAGTCTTGTCTGCGTATGTACCCTTGTTGAATATGAAGTTTACTTAGAAATGTATCCTACAGTTGCATTTGCATATATATCCTATGCCCAAGGGGTAGTGTTGAGTACGCCCTTGTCATAAATTACTGTCAAAATATCCATGGAATATTCCTTGGCTTTCTCTTCTTAACTCTTTGTTAATAGAAGTGACAACAAGGGCATTTGTGACATTTAATTCATGTTCAGAGGCTACACCTGCAAATGCAAATCTAGGGTAGACTTGCATGCAATTCACTTGTGACGGGGGTGTATGTGGAGAAAAACCCTTTATAAGTGAAAAGTGATCTACACCACTGTGAGCCTTATCTGATCAATTATTTTGGAGCTTGGATCTAAGGGATAAGTTATCACCCGTGCTTGTCTACTTGATTCATGGTTAGCTATCCAGATGATGTGGCATAACTAATTCTTTTTGGAGTATATCCAGTTTATTTCTCATACTTTTTAGTGTGTCTGAGCCATAGTCTGCTCACCAAAATTGACTGAGCCGCACTCAGACAAGAGGGTCTTGAGTCAGCCAATATGATGTGATGATAGTCTACCTAACATGTCTGGAAAGGTGGGCTAGGGGTTGTGAGAATTTCTTTATTTCCCGGGAAAAAGAAAAAAAAAACCTTCTTAGATCCAAGAAAATACCAAGAGAAAGTAAACTTTTCATGGCAGGGGATGTAAAAAAAGCCAAATCAAATGTTATTGATGTAAATCTCAGCTGCTGTTTGGTCAGTGGATGGAGAGAGATCCAGGGATAGAGACAAAGAAAATTAGTCTTCTTTCCCCAAAAAACTTTTGGATTTGTAAAATCTTTAGATAATGTTCCAACAAAGGAACGAAGACTTTTCTGTGCCCATTTCCCCCCTAAAATTTGTCTTGTGTATAGTGAAGATTATGAGTCTTGAGTTCTTATAAATTGGTCCTTCAAGATTCAGATGCAGTGCTTTCTACCAGCTGAGCTTAAAATGTTGATTCAAGCAGGCACTATTTTATCCATTTTCCTCTATCTAGTTGTCCAACTAATACATTTTTTCATTTCAATTGTGCAATAATTCAGGGCTGTACGTATTGCGCCGTTCTCCAGTAGATTAGCTCATACAGTTCCTCCTGCTATCCAGAGGCTGAGATGTTTGGCTAATTTTGAGGCACTAAGGTTTTCTCAACCCATAAGAACACTTGCAGAGAATATGATTGATCGAATGGTCAGGAATAGCTCTATGAGTGGTGGAAAGTACATCTCTGTACATCTTCGTTTTGAGAAGGTGTCGCTTTGCCTCTATCTATCATCATTTATATTTTTTACACTGTATATCTACTTGATCTATCCGTTTGCATACTCCAGGATATGGTTGCCTTTTCATGCTGCACTTATGATGGAGGGAGGGAAGAGAAGCGTGAAATGGATGCTGCTCGTGAGAGGAGTTGGAGAGGAAAGTTCAAGAGGCCTCATCGAATGGTGAGGCCAGGTGCAATGCGTAAAGATGGAAAATGTCCTTTGACTCCACTGGAGGTAGACAAGTTCATCCAACTTGCTCTGATGATAGTTCTTCTTGGAACCTGGGTTAAACTATTATAACATATGAAATAAGCTAGGAGATTCACAGATGTGAAAATCACTTGGGTTGGGACTAAGTTGTGGTCAGGATTCTTTTTCCTTTTTATAGTCATTTCAGTGTCTAGTAAGTCCTAAATTTTGGTTCAATGTTCCAAACACAGGATAATGTAGCTCCATAAATTTTACATTGTGGAGCACCTTCACTTTTTGGGGTTGCAAAACATTTTTTTAGTTGGGGGCGGGGGGTGTTGACACTTTCTTTGTTCATGTTTTCTGCTATTCTTTCGTTCATATTTCTTCCATTTTTCTGTGTTATTTAAATAAAGAGTTTGTTTTTCTACTTCATTCTGATGAACCTGGGAGACTCTTCTGCAAGCATTTACTACTCTGTTGACTTGTCTTATGATCCTTTCCCTAATTTCCTTTGGGGTTGCTTAGGGTGATGGAACTGACCATGAACAATGAATCAAATAGATTACAAAGATTTTCTGTTAGGCTAGGGTCTAATATGGAGCATGAAGGTAATGACATTGGTAGTCACCACTTTGTCAATCTGATGTCTGATTTCTTGCTGCGGTCTCTCTGAAACAAATGAGTTGTGGCCACTATGAATCAGAAATGTATCTTTTTAACTTTTTATCCTTATCATACCTGCAGGTTGGAATGATTCTTAGAGGCATGGGTTTTGATAATACCACTTCAGTTTACGTTGCTTCTGGTAAGATTTACAAGGAAGAGAAATATATGGCTCCACTGCGGCAATTATTTCCACTCATAGAAACAAAATACACGCTTGCTTCAGCGGAAGAGCTTGCACCATTTGAGGTATTGCGTCCTTCATGAATAGTGCACATTTTTTCCATCTTGAAAGTGTGAATACGTTAGGTTGCTGACGAATTTTTGTTGCAGGGCCACTCATCCAGGATGGCTGCACTTGATTATGCCGTATGCCTTCACAGTGAGGTATTCCTCACCACTCAAGGTGGAAATTTCCCTCATTTTATGATGGGCCACAGACGATACCTCTATGGACATGCAAAGACGATCAATCCTGACAAGAGGAAATTAGTAGTTACACTTGACAACCCAAACATTAGGTACCATGCTCCCAACATTTAGTAATTCGTACTGGGGGTAATTCGTTCTTCTTTATTGCTATGATTTATTGTTGTTTCTTACTTTTGCAGATGGGAGAAGTTCAAGCATGATATGCACGAAATGCTCCATCGTAATAACGTCAAGGGGGTTGACGTGAGGAAACCAAACGCATCAGTATTTACCTTTCCCATGCCTGACTGCATGTGTCGACATGCAGAAGAATGAAAACGCAGATGATCATATACGGCATGGTTGGTGGATTACACTCGATTCAAATGTCCATACACGTATATGTGATAATAGGCATTAGCAGCAGTCATTCAATTGTATCATGATATTCTTTTGCCCTCATGTAAGGTCGAGAGTTCTTCTAATTCCTTACATGTCTTGGAAGGGAGTCCGGGGCTTTGTTAGCTTGTAGCATAGGCACTGGGTTTTTTTCCATGTAATTAGTTCCGTTTGTATATGTAAGAGGACAGTTCATATATACAGTGAAATTCTTTGCGATGAGTTGATCCGCAGGGCTACTCCAAACGTTTTGGTCCATCTTCAGAAACCTGATGCTTCAAAAATTTGCAGTCTTGTACTCTTGTTCGAAGCAGATTGTTCCTACAAATGGTGACAGTTTAGCTCCATTGGACTGTTTTCAATGGGGATAAGCGATTGTCTTTTTTTCCCTTTTTCCTTAGCAGTTCCATTGACCACTTGTTTGAGTTTCCAGGACCCACATGTAAGTTTGAGAAAAAAATTATTGCATTTGAGATTTGCATTTGCATTTGCACGTCTTATTTTTTTATTGGCCAATGTACATCTAATGAGAAGTAAGAAATGCAAAGTGCAAGTGCAAATCTCGAAGTGCACTAAAATTTTCTCGCTAAGTTTTGATTAGCCGAGAAAAGTTGAGGAGAATTACTTATTACAAGATCAATCATGTAATAATAATGATGGTGTTGGAAAAAAATAATCGTATTAGTTGGTGAAGAGAGAGTGAAGCATTTACTTTTAATCAAGAAGATTGTTTTTATATAATCCAGGCCATTATTATTGCAAGACCAATCTAGCAATAAAGTTGAGAGCAAACAAGTTCATAGGATCATTGTTTCGCAACTACTACTGGTTGGTAAAGAGGGTAGCTAGTTTTCTTTTCCCATCAATCTCCACCCTGAAGAGGAACCGGGATGGTGGTGGTTCCAAGCGAGGACGTGGAGGTGACAGCAAGAGCGCCCGCCCGTGATAAGCCACTGACATCGCTGCTGTGTTTAGCGTACCAAAACGGACGGATCACAGAAGCATCAGAGGGATCTTTCTGGCGGCCGTAGTCCCATACAGAGGTTTTGATGTCGAAATCTTGCAGCAGTAAGATTTGTTTGGTGCATTAGTTTTGATGACGACATTAATGCCACACAACTAGATATGCGTTTCCTGTTGGAATGAGCTAGTGTAGTAGCAAGAACGTGTCAAGTGACCAGGTGACTTAATAGCTCTTTTATGGTGAAGTGGTCCCCATTTCCACTAAGAGTTAAAGTTAATCCCATCTTAAGTTTGATGCTTCAAAAAAAGTGGAGATAAACATAATTTAAGTATTTTAGAGATATCTTAAAAAAGTGGAGATAAATTGGAGATAGTTTATCCCACTTTTTCGGTGGGATATTTTATCCTCATTTTCTACATTTTGTTGAGAAATCTATCATGCGAGATAAAAATCACAAGCCACACGTCAAACTTCTTAGTTATCGATTCTGGACACTAATCGTGTGATAGGAGACCAAGAGACACTAAATGTAAAAATAAAAATTTTATCTCCACACTAACACCGTTTCCTACCAAATAAAGAATATAGTTGTCTTTAAAAATCTAACTCTAAAAATGTCAAACAAGAGGTGATTAAGATTGAGGATAATATATCTCCAAATTAATTTATCTTCATGCCTATTTTTTTAATCAAATACCAAACATGTACTGAAAAGAGAAGAACTTTGCACTCAGCCCAAGTACCAGCGTCTCTTGTGGAAACACTCACAAGGGGGTGGCACATGAGACGCGGGTACTTGGGTCGGGTTTTAAAAGTTTCTAAAATTTGAATTTTCTTTGAAGAAGACCTCAGGATTAATAGAGATGGCCTTTGCCATTTGAGCATCCATCATAAGAATCCAAAGGTGATCCCTTTGGGTAATCGGACACATAAAAGGAGAATGACAACTTGGTCAAGAGGTTATCTATTTCGTTGTGAAATATCACCAAGTATTGTAATGGCAACGGATTTCGGAGTTTCTTTGGTTAAGTGGGATAAGAATAATACAGGTACACGGAAAGTAGAGACTGCTAAATCTTGATCTTGAAGTTCATGAGCTCAAAAATTCACACGGGGTGGAGGTTTCTCGTTATCAAAAAAGTAATGGTACCGGATGCTTCAGGTCGAAATACCATTTAATTCTCATTTTCTTGAAATGTGTAGGTCTGAAATTTGTCTGATCCAACAAGATAAGGCAATACGGGTATACAAAAATTAGAAATTGTCAAGTTTTGACTTTAGAACTCACGAACACTAATATCTGAATCTGCATAAACTCTCCTAGGGATGAGAGTTCCTTGTTATCAAAAATATATGACCTTGCCTGCCTAAACAAAAAAAGGGTTCCTTGATGTCAACTCTATCCAAACCTGCAAATCACTAGCTCCAAAATGTTGAAAGTTGAACCAGATAACAGAGGATGCTGTAGTGTTCTTTTGAAAAAAAGAGAACTTTTCGTGCCCAATATTGCCCAAAAAAGATAAAAATGTTTTAAAAAAAACTATTCAACGGTAATTTGCAGCCAATTGCAGGATTCCATTATATACACGGGCCCTTAATGGGCCACAAGAGTGGCCCATGCAAAGACCTTTTCAGGATGGGCTTTCAAGGTTCGGCCCACATGAGAAAAGAAGAAGTAGAAATAAATAAATAAAACAAAAGAAAAACAAAAAGGCCGGTAAACTGGGACCCAGCCCCTTTTCAGCTCCCTTCTCCCGCCACGTCGTCGTCGTCCACGACCCCGTCGCAGCCCCCCACGACGGGTCCGACGAGCCCCATCTGGTCCTCCAGGTACCGGCGCAGCAGCATCAGCCGCTCCTCGGCCGGCTCCGCGACCGCCTCCACCTCCTCGCACGTCCCCACAAACGCCCCCCCTCCTCCCGGCGGCCGATCGCCGCCGAACCGGAAGCAGAGCGCCATCACGCAGAAGAGCGGGAAGGCGAGGCACAGCAGCGGGAGGAGCACCGGGGTGAAGCAGATCGCCCCCGCCAGGAGCAGCGGCCGGCGAAGGCGTGGTCGCCGGCCCCATCTCTTCCCAAGGTAAGCTCCGCGCCACCCCAGCACCCCCACGGCGCCGATCCCGGCCATCCCACACCGCCACCGGCGCCTCAACCCCTTTCCTCTACTCTTCCACCATGCGGGCGGCTGACCAGGCCAGTGGTGGGGTGGGAATGGGAGCAGCGGCCACCCGTCCCTTCGCTGCTTCCTTCCTCTCCACCCCCACCAGATCAACCCCTGCCCAACACCACCACACACCGCACGGCACCAGTCCCTTCCTACGCCATTATTGCGTGGCGCTGCGTGTAACGCCTTTATTGTCCCTATCCATCTAATGACACACCATGCATGGTCGGTGAAGAAGTAGATTTAATGTATTTTTGTGTTGTATTTAAGTATAATATGATTAGATAATAACTCATATGACACTCTTCACATGAGAAGTAATAAAATAACAATTTAATTATTAGATATCATATAAATTATTATCTAATCATATTACACTTAAAATGTAATATAAAAATATACTAAATCTTTCTCAATATATATATATATATTCCTCGGCCTTTTGATCCAATAAACTGGAGCACTGCTCTTGCATTTGCAATATTAAAGTTCTCTTCTGATAGAGATAAATTTCATAACAGAAGTTAGAATTTACTTTCATCTAAGGGAGGTTTCAAAAAAAGTGAACAAGTACAGAGATCTTAGTCCGGTGTCATTTTCTGACATTGCCAATTCTCTCTCCCTCCACTTAAACTACTCATGTCTTCACTTGAACTCTTTACTGATTGATCATCGAAGAATCGTCCCTAAAACCATTTTGGGGCCGACTTCTGCGTAGCTTCAAATGAATCGAGCCGAGTAAGAATTTGTTTTTTGCCACCAGATTAGATCTGACGTGATCTCCTATCCTTTAACCTATAAGCTGAGTCCAGATTGACCGATCCAGATTATATCTAGTGGGGTCACGTGACCCATTAAATTTTCATAATTTTATTAAAGAGTTTAATTTTTTCTATTAAATTTACTTTGATTAAAAAAAATTTCAAAGAGAGTGACCCACTAAATTACAAAATAAAATCTATGGGTGCACCATTATTTTTAAAGTGATTATACTAAATAAAATTTCTAGATCCGTTGTCGAGACCGACCATATCAATAAATATATTATATGTATATATATTACAGAAGAAGGTTGGTTTTCTATTAAAAAAGAAAATTTACATTGAACTTCTCATTACCTTATGATATTTTAGAGACTTCCAAGTAATCTAAATAATCCTCTGAAATCTGTCTGGGTTGGAAGATAACCCATTCAACATCTATTTCCGTAAGTTATCTTTTAAGCTCAAAAAGTTCTCAGGAAGCTATAAAAAAATATCGAGAATTTGATTCCCGGTCCATTTTAGAGGAGGTGAATTAATTTGTAGTCCAGGCGCTTTAAAGTATCAATGTCCGGTCCTTTTCTGAACTAATATTAATTTGCAGTCCAAAGTAGATGGAAACCGTGAAAGTTGGTAAGAGTCTGGTATATGAATGCCAGAAATACCCTTCTTAATTAAAAATATTACCTGACTTGCCATTCCTTTTTAATTATAAGTCCTAATTTTAGATTCCCTGTCCATTATCTATAATGTTTAGTCCAGCTTGTTAAGTGTGTATGCAATGTGTAACATGGTTTCGCTTGGTCTTTCATAAAGTCTTTTTTTTTTTTTTGTATTTTGTGTAGTTAATGTGAAGGTCTATTAAGGAGATTGGTACTGAAAATTTGGAGATTTAAAACAAACAGTTATCAAAATGCGTGAGGAGTTAAACGTGTCAAGGTTGTGAAAACCTCCTCTTCCTAATTTCTTCTACACCTGCAGGTCTAAAACTGCTTCACCTGCCAATGGAGAATACGTGAGGAGTTAAAGCTACACTAAAACTATGTTTGGTAACTTTGGACGGGTTTATTGCATGGACAATCATATTCAACTTTTTAGAAAATCAAAAGATTCATATCTTGCAGTACATAGTTACCTTAAAAAAAATAGAAGACCTAGTTATGTCATTCATTCCCAAAAAAGAAAACACAGAAGACCCCTGACATCAGTTGCCTTCCTGAGCACCCCTGTCATTTCATTCCCAAAGAAATCACATAAAGAGCTATCACACCAAGATCAAAATAGCAAGAACTCAAACAAAGCTCAGAACCCTGGCATCAGTTGCCTTCCTGAGCTATCACACCAATATTTGACACAGTCCCTGGCATCAATTGACAGCAAAATAAGCATGATTAGTTGAAAGTTTAAAAATGTTACATACTTCAAAATAAGCAACATAAGTTTAAGATCCACCATCTTGTCCAATGAAAAGTTCAAACTTCGAATAAAATACATGTTCAAAACATTAGACTAACATCTATTACATTTGCCTCTTAAACTTAAGATCCACCATCACTCTCATCTTCAGCAACAGAAATTTTAAGAAAAGAGAAAGCCTCCGGTAAGACCTTGGCAATCATCTTCGTTTTTTTTAGAAGACTTTGGCACTGTTTAAGTTCTTCCTCTGGCTCTGCAACCCGACATTCAAGAGTTGTGATTTTAGCTTCTTTCTCACAATAACAATTAAAAGATGATTCTCATTCCACAAAATGAGTTAGATGATCACACCACATGAAGAATTCACAACCACCATGCTGTAGATCAAAATAGAAGTAGTATTAAAATGAAAGTACATAAAATATTCTAAAACTTGTAATTGAGTGTAAGTGAATACCTTGCATCTATAATAATGTCTCCCTGGATTTCTCTCAGTTTGGCTTATTCTTATTGCATAATATCCATGTCTAGACGGACACCGCATAGGTGGGATAGGAGCATGACTTGTCATTCCACTAACAATGAAGTTAAAATCAAATAGGTTAGATTAGAAGAAACATATTTACCAAAGATACATTAATAATAACAAATGTAGTAAAGATATCCCATACCTACTCGACTATTGGGTTGGAGCAAGATTTTCGATTGTGACCTGGTTGTTTGCATCTAGAACATGTATATACCATCTTATCAAACTCTAATGATTGTTGTGAAGGTATTATGTTCTTCTTTCGTCTTTCATAAATATAAATATAAGATAAATTTTTGTATGATTTTAACCTTAGCAAGGGTATAGATTTTCAAACTTTTTAAATTTTCATATGAGTTTGACATTTTTGGATGGAGAAGACAAATATAATCTCCACACTATTTATTTTTATCTTAAGTATTAACATGACATTTTTGCATATAAATTATTATAATAATAAGTATAAACCTATCACATCTACATTTGCATTTACACACTTATCATTAGAAATGCCAATAAGATGCAGAAATGCCACTTAAACATGTTAAAAAAAAGACTATTTGAAGGTCCTTTTATTAACACATCCAGAGACGCGTGAGCACAAGTACATTAAAAAAATGAAAAGTCTGTAACTTTTATTATTATCGCAGTTTGTATTTAAGAGGGACACAAAAAGACCATGTCAAACTCAAATTGTAGTTTAACTTGGCCTTTTTCTACGTTATGTGTTGTTTAAGGGTTTTTCAATTTAAGGTCCATTTATTGACTGTTGATTTATTTTTAGATCTATTGACAAAAAACATTATTTTTAGGTCCAACAGTCCAACTTCCATTATGTTTAACCCCTTCCGTCTCCTTTCGTGAGATGGAGGACAGCATGGGCCAAAAGGGGGCGACATCGGCGAACTTCGGTAGGGGCAAATTGAAGGAGGTGCGAGCAGGCGATTTCGTCGGCACGAGCAGGCGAAGGAGGCACGGGCAAGTGATATCGTCGGCGCGAACAGGTGATCTCGCCAGTGCAAACAGGCCGGCGAGAAACAGGTACCCCCCCCTCCACTCAATTTTAGGTTTCCTTTTGATCTCGTTCTTGAAAAACCCTTCTTTCTTTTTCCAGTGATCAGTGCAGAGGTCTTTTTAGGAGCAGGAGTTTCTGATCCGGCACGAGTAGGCCCGAGCAGGGGGTTCCTTCTTCCCGTCAGCTACCCCCCAACAGGAGCAGATCCAACGCGAGCAGGCCCGAGCAAGGGGTTCCTTCTTGACCGGTCACTTTTCTCCACCGTCATCCATTTGATGGGTATTTTCTTGACCGGTCACTTTTCTCCACGGTGGAGGGTCTTTTGGATCTAAAAATAACTATGTATTGTAACTGGACTGGTTGTTAAAAACAATTGATCAAAGGACCTAAAAATAAGTAGTCGGTCAAGGAATGGACCGGTTGTTGATTACACCGTTGTTTAATAGACACTTTTGAAGATATTTGATACATATGTTACGACGGCCAAACACCACATGGGATAGCTGCATCACACTTTGTTCTCTTTGTTCTCGTCAACGTTTTTGGAGCAGCACCTGAGAATGTCAATTTCGAACTGGGTTTCAAAGTTTTGAGAAATATTAGGTGATCGGATAGTCGGACAAATGATTTGTACGGTCAATTTTATTGATTAGTTGATGCGCAGATTTCACATGCGCACCCGTTAATGATGGGGTTGGTCGTGCACCCAATATTACTCTAAAATTTTTGCCAATATTTTTGAGAAAAGTTTCCATTTTGTTGACATTTTTTGATGATAAACTATGGAAGATTTCACGCCGAACTCGTCAATGACAATTCACGCAGATAAGTCTTTGTTTTGGATGGGATCATTTTGTGGTTGACAGCTGGGATGAGGTTGATTTGAAGTAGATGTCAAATAATTTTCTCAGAAGCGTCAGTCAGAATACCCATTTAATTCTTACACATATATAAACATGGACATCATACATATACATCTGATACGTCAGTGGTGGGCCCAGCTCGACCTTAACCTAATTACCTAACAATGGTTAAGGCCCGACAGGATCATACGGTCCAAGTCGGCTCAGAAGATGTTAATTGCAAGGTCGGTCTCCAAGAGTTAACTCTCCTGTGTAAGAGATCGTGGCGATAAATCTAAGTCACGATGAAGAGAAATGTTTATTGTACTTATACATTGCACTTTAAATACAATGTGACTAGGTAATAGTTCATGTGACTAGGCAATAGCCCTCTCCACCCTCCCCCCCACCCCTTTCTGCCCCCCAAACACATCAATATAATTTTTAAAAATTTTGATATTTTTACCAAATAAATAACATCACGTTGTCATAATTTTAAATTTAAAGTTAAAAACGAATCCAACATAATTTTTTAGGCATAAATAATTTTTATTTTAAATTATTCCCAAACACCCCATTAAGGCCCAACTCTTATAATAGTTCCAAAAATCATCCATCTTTCCCTAACTTATATGTACATCGGTGCATGTACCGGTAAAGGGGACGAAACTGATGAGATTTTTTAGTACTAATTCTTGACTCTCTCTTTCTCTCTTTCCCCTTTTAAATAATTTTTATTTTACGTCAACATGATTTATTTCAAATTTGAACGTCAGAAGATCGACTATAAAAATTTTCTCTCAAAATTGACTTCTTATAAATACATTGGGATGTAGATCCAACAAATGATAACCTCATTTCTTATCTCTATCCACCTCTCTCTCTCTCGAGTACTCAATTTTGAATCGTCTCGACTATTACAGGTTCTCGAATCGGTTTCACTAACATCGACCTTTGAATGTGACGTATAGACGAAAAGGTAGCATATAATATTGTTTAAAAAAAACAATGTTTCAACCATGGAAGGTGGCACATGACATCTCTAGCTAGCATCGACCAAGTCGGGGAGTTCGAACCTTGCTTCCCGCAATTGGCAAGAGCCGAGTCTTCTTTAACATCTCACGTACGCGAAGGGCGGCGTACGTCTACGACCACATCCACACTGATGATTGGTGGCGAAGTGGCCGGCGCGAGGAAGAGTACGTAGTTGGATAAAATGTGGGAATACAACATGGTGGCGCCGCTGAGATAGGAGGAAGAAAGTGGTGTAGATGTTACTCAAACAACTAGAGGCAAAGCACACATGGTATAATAGAATATTCTTTGTAAAAATAAATGTAAATTATAGAATATTGGGAGGAAAACAATATAAGAGAGTTTTATATAACCTCACTAGTTATTATCATTTTTTTGGTTAATTAGGGTCATGGGCCGACGCGATAGTTTTTATATAAGTTGAGTATGTAATACTTATTACACATTTACGAGTAAGTGATGAAATTATGGGTGTCAACTGGGCCGGCCAGTCCGAAGACCCGGCCCGGTCTAACATGGGCCATATTCTTTCATTTTTTTTTAAATTGAGCTCGATCCGGTCTAAGGCATCTTTTGGGAACGCGGTAGAAAAAATTTAGAAATTAAAAATTGTCGACAACCTCACGTGTTTTCCCAAACAGGACATGCTCTTCTTGGTGTTTGCACTGGCCAGATTTTGGATAGAAGAGAGAGAAGGATACAAGGCTGCTGCACCATCCGCTTTTTCAAAAGCGACAGAAAGACCGATTCGGAAAAATTTGCAGACTTTGTGTCTGCGTTGGAGTATCGTTTCTTTTTTTTTTTTTCAACTCCACTTTTGGTCGCACGGGAGTTGCAAAAGCACCTCCGTACGCGCTGTCTACCCAAAAGTCGATTTTGCCGATTTTGCTTTTTAAACTGGTGTTAACAAACGCTGCCTAAGATAAGGCCAACTTTGGGCTTCAGTTGGCCCGACTTGATGGCCCGATTTTTAAGCTCCCCCGCTCCCTCATTGCTTCTGCACTGTTGCCACTCCCTCGTTGTTTTTACACTATTGCCGCTCCCCTGCTCCCTCGCCGCTTCTGCATTGCTGTTGCACCCCCTCTCCCTCGTCGCTTCCGCACTGTTGCCGCTCCCCACCACTTTTGCATCGCCTCCCTCTGCATGCACTGTTGCACAAAATAACCTGCTGCACTGCTGCCGCGCCACCCCGCGACGGTCGCTACTGCACCTGCTGCCGCGCGATTACTGTTGCACCTACCATCCCGCGGCCGCAACCGCTGCACCTGCCGCCTCGCGACCCCCGCCGTCGCACTTGTCGCGATGCCACTGCACTTGCTACTAGTGGCGGACCCTCCTTATAGCCAGTGGGGTCACGTGACCCCACTGACTTGGAAGAGGTGTCTTAAAGGAAGTAGAAATTCTCGATGTTATTTAGGTGTGCAAATGAAATGTGATCCCATTGAATTTAAGGGTGACCCCCTAGGTTTAAGCGTCCCCACTGAATTAATTTTCAGGATCCGCCACTACTGGACCCGACCGGGCCTGAGTCGGGCTGCAAAAAATTGTCCCGAGCTGGATCTGCTTCTCAAAAATCGGGTCTTGACTTTGAACCGAGCCGATCTTTTAGAGATCAGGTTAGACCTGGACCTTTTTAGGTCCGATTCATTGACATCTCTACATATAACACAAGGAAATATGAAATACAGAAAATATAATTATCTCGTATGAGAAATTTTAACAGTCACTCTGGGTAGATACTATCGGCGTGACAACATTACCTTGGAGTAGACATAATACGGCAGGAATAGTTCTCCCCGGAGCAAAGCAAGCGAAATGACGTGACTTGCGTTTCACAAAACCTTACCATACATAGCTGGCATGGCGTAGGTGATTACGTGTTTTCCAATGTTCAAATTTGATTATGCGAGGTCAGAGATAAATATTCGAAAGTTTTTTATGTGAAATCAAAAGATGTTTTTTTATTTAAAAAAAAATCCGTCGCCTGAGAGATTCGAACTCTCGCGGGGAAACCCCATGTACTTAGCAGGCACACGCCTTAACCACTCGGCCAAAGCGACTTTGATACATAAAAACGACATTATAAGAAGAATTGCATGCCCACTATTTCATTCGAAGTAACTTTTTAGAAGGGCCTCCTATCCTAACTAACAAATCTTCATCATATTGTTTAATGATTTAATCGTTTCAAGCATACGCCATTTTCATAAAACATATATTAACAATTTTAAATAATTCTTCAAACAATTCTCTCAACTACGGGTGTCAATGGGCCGGGCCTTGTTAGGCCCGACCTAGGCCCGGCTTTTTAAAAGTCGGCTCGGGTCCGGCCCAGGTCCGGGGTTAAGCCCGGTATGGGTGGCCCGGCGCAGGCCCGATTTTTTAAAAGTCGGCCCAGGCTCGGGGTTAGGCCCGGTATGGGTGGCCCGGCCCAGGTCCGATTTTTTAAAAGTCGGCCCGGGCCCGACCCGGCCCGAAAGCTCGGAAAAAATATATTTTTATTTATATAATATATAATTTTAATATATCTATTATAATATATCTATAAAAAATAATATATATTTTACTTATATCTATATTAACATTTAACTTGTAAAAGATTATATTTTTCGTAGGTTTATTGTAAAAAAAATCTATATAGTTCTCTTTCTAAATATAAAATTTATACTTAATATAAATTATATTTATGTTTTTCGGGCCGGCGGGCCGACCAGGCTGAGCCTCACAAAGTCCAAACTCGGCCCTATTTTTTTCCGGATTAGGCCAAAAAATTTTAACGGATTTATTTTCCCCGCCCAAATTTGGTTAAAATCGGGCCAGACTTACGTGCCTCCAGACGGGTCCGATCCAATTGATACCCCTACTCTCCCGCCTATGCAAATACAAGAGAAATACTTCTTATTGGCCTGGGGAAGCACCCACCCTCCCTCACTTTAGATACAAGTAAATAAATCTTATTACTAACATATGACAACAAGAACCACACACTTATCTGTATTTGGGTGTATAGATGTGCGTACATGTCTCCAAAAACAATTATTTATGGATCTAGAGATCTTATGACATGCAACAAATTGCTTACGCTTCCACCACTTACGAAGAGCATTCCAACATAGATTCCCTCACAGATTTAAAAGTTAAAAAAATTCATCTCACATGATTTAAAACATAAATTTTTTAGAAAGATTTAATATATTTTTTATATTATATTTTTAAATATAATATAATTAAATAATAATTTATATAGTACTTCTCATATAAAGAGTGACAAAATAACAATCTAATTATTAAATGTCACGTGAACTTGTTATCTATTTAAGTGTAATATAAAAATATATTAAATTTTTTTCTAAATTCTAAAAGGATAATCCCATATATCAGTACCAGCTGAGCCACGTGGCCTAATGTAACGTCTCACTCACCTCGCCACTTGGAAGCAATCCATTGCTGACTTCCAGCACGCGGCGGGGCCCACTGCCCCGCGCATTTTAGCCGGCCGCCAATCTTGTCCGGCCCGGCCACCCCGCACCACCTGGACTTGTTTAATTTTAGCGCTCTCTCCCTCTCTCTCTCTCTCTCTTGCCAGAGTTGTTTCTTCCATTTCTTTTTGGCCGGGGAGCAAGATCTGCCAGAGCTGTCCCGTCCGTTCCCCACCGTCGTGGTCGCCGCCTCCGTCGATTTTGGACCGGCAGGTGCAGCAATTTTTGGAAATATTTATGGTTCCTCCCATGTTAGGTTTCCTGTTCATCCCCGCACCTCCCATCCCACTCCCCAATTTAATGTTCTTTACACTGCTCGATCTTGATCTGGCATCCGTTCCATTTTAAAATTTCTTGATTGCTTTCGTCAGCCCATCCCTTCTTTTTTGTTTTTTTTTTCCATTTTCGTGTTCCGATGCAGGATCTGCCCTGCAGCCTCCGTCGACGGGGATCCGGTCGTTAGATAGATGAGCGGCGAGCGGGCCTCCGATCGATGGCCGCGTCCCCGACCCACGGCGAGCTGCCGGCGTACCAGTCCGGTCTGTTCTCCGACAACCTCAAGGGGTTCGTCCTCGCCCTCGCCTCCAGCGCCTTCATCGGCGCCAGCTTCATTCTTAAGAAGAAGGGCCTCAAGCGCGCCGGCTCCACCGGCGACCGCGCCGGTGAGTTCTCGGGGCCGCAAACCCTACCTCTTTGTTTGCTTGCTTCCATGCTTGGCTGGTGCTGATGTTGTGTCTGCTCTCTGGAAGGCGTGGGTGGGTACGGGTACCTGCTGGAGCCACTATGGTGGGTGGGCATGATTACGAGTAAGCATTTCTTCCGCAATGGACGATTCTCCCTGTTGTAATTTTCTCATGTTTGCTCTTGGAAAGTTGATGCCTTGCGGGTGCTTGTGATTTGTATGTCGCAGTGATTGTTGGCGAGATTGCAAACTTTGTGGCGTATATATTCGCCCCCGCAGTGCTTGTGACGCCGTTGGGTGCTCTAAGTATCATCGTGAGGTTTGGACCCCCTGATTCGTTGTGTGTGTTCTTTGCCTCATTTCGGATAAATGTCCGGTGTGTTGATTTGCGTTTGTTTCATGGTTGGAATGGAATGGTTAGTGCCGTTTTGGCGCACTTCATACTGAAGGAGAAGCTGCAGAAGATGGGCGTGCTGGGATGCGTGCTTTGCATAGCGGGATCTACGGTGATTGTGCTCCACGCACCGGAGGAGAAGACACCGACCTCTGTGGATGAGATTTGGGACTTGGCTACTCAACCGGGTAATCTTGACGACTATATTCTTTGATCTGTGGGAGAGTGCGATCTGAGGCTTGTTTAGACTACTTGACGTGGTGCCCTTTCTCCAGCATTTCTCTTGTATACGGCTTCTGCCGTTGCCGTGTCGCTCGTCCTGATGTTGCATTGCTCACCCCGACATGGACAGACGAACATAATGATATACTTAGGCATATGCTCTATAATTGGATCTTTGACGGTAAAGTTTGAATTTCGGTTTATTCTTATGTCTGATTTTCTTCACTATCAGGCCTCTGGTTCATTACTTGTCATTTCTTGTCCAGGTAATGAGTATAAAAGCCATTGGCATTGCGATTAAGCTCACACTAGAGGGCATAAACCAAGCACGTTATTTTCAGACTTGGGTTTTCTCGATGGTTGCAGTCACTTGTGTTATAATTCAGTTGAATTATTTGAATAAGGTTAGTGTTTTACAGAATGCTGATGTTCACTGGATCCGTTTCTCAAGATTTAATGGTACATTATGTTTTGTAGTCTGTGAAAAGAATTGTCAGTTCCATGTACTTTTTATGGGACCTAGCTGGCTGTACGTTGATGCAAAAGAGGCTTATGACAATATTGCTTTTCCTGTTGTTGTCGATGATGATGACCTCAAGATGATGTGAACATGCAAAAAGAAAAGAACTCTTGCTTATATTGGACAATTTTTTCCTTGGATATAAATCTTTTTCATCTTAGGAACTCAGATCTGAGCAGTATATTATTTTTACACGATTGCTTCATTTTTCTCTGATGGTTTTGCCATGTTGGAATTTTGAACATAGATTTGGTTTGTTGGCCATCTTAAATAAGTCTGAAATATCCATTTTTTGTCATGGCAATTTCCAGGCACTGGATACTTTCAACACTGCAGTTGTTTCACCCATCTACTATGCCATGTTTACAACTCTCACAATTGTTGCAAGTGCCATAATGTTCAAGGTATGTGAAACTTGGTTTCTCAAGCCAGTTTTCATATAAAGACCTAAGCTTTTCTGCTGTTCTACAGGACTGGTCTGGTCAAGAAGTAAGTAGTGTAGCATCGGAGATTTGTGGATTCATTACAATTCTTTCTGGAACTACTGTACTGCATTCTACAAGGGAACCGGACTCTCCCTTGATATCAGGTTTGTTTCAACATGCATACTTGTGCACTCCTGCATGCATGATAATGCACACCATTTGAAGCATTCCAGGCATAGACACGTCTCTCTAACAAACCATGGCTATATAAATCAACAAAAAGTTCCATTGATGGGAATTTAAAAAAAGATAGGGGATACATTCTTGATAAAGTTCCTTTTGCATATGAAACTGATTCTCACTTATGGAAGTACATTTCAATGTTCTTGTACATTGAAATATCACATTCTAATTCATGGGAAATTTGGTCATCAGTCTCTGTCTAATCCACTTCAAAAGGTAACCGGCTCTATACCTCCATGAGTTGACACTTCTTGATAAAGCATGTACCTAGTTTCTTTTGACAAACAAAAGAGAAACGTTACCGTGGTATATGTGTAACCAGAAAAAAGAACAAAGGAAAAATTGAAACAAAACATCATTAATCCACTCCATATTCAAAACTTTCTCCGGTATCAAAAGGATCTTTACCATTATTTACTCCTGCATAGCCTTATTCCAACTTTGTGAAGGAGACAACATTTCTTATCAAGCTACCATCAGGCCATAACTACAGTGTGCTTTAACTTCGTGAACTCCAACTTTTCTATCTGAGACAAGTCATCGAGTGTGCTCCTGCAAAATATACTCTCCTTCTGAATAATTTCTTTCTTTGTTGTTTGCATCAAGCTTTCTCTGAATCTCATTGGTGAAGTGTTAGATGCTTTCACTTCTCGGTATTCATCAAGATGTCTGCTGACTATTCCATTCAATTATGTTATTTGTTGGCCAGAAATCCTAATGTTCTTATGTAAAGTCTCAAAATATCCTAATGTTTTATTCTGAAGTTCAAAGAGATCATTATCCTGATCTAGAGCTCCCAAAGGCCTTTATGTGGTTCTGTATGGCAAGTTAGGCTGATTATATATAGGCCTCAATCCATGCTCAATGGCAGATCGTTGGATCTTAGCCTGGATTACCCACAGCACTAAGTAGAACTGGTGTCAATGCACCTGTGAGCTGAATCCTTTTCCAGGATAATTATGCTGGTTGTGCACATTCAATCTAGTACACATCACGTGGAACAGATCTCTTATCCTTGGTATTTTGTTAAACCACTATCTACCTTAGAGTGGTCAGGAATCATGTCTGATGGGTTATCATACTCCACCTGTCAGAGCTAATCTACTTCTGGTACTGCTCCTGCTGCCAGTTATTTTATTTATCATCCAGCAAACATCAGGTGCAGTCAACTGACCGGACTCCACTTTCTGAGGCAAGGATGTATCTGCAAAGCCTTACAGGTGGTCTGCACTTTTGGACTCTCCAAGGAACCATTCAATCTGCTTCCATCTAGCATGTCTGGTGCCCTCTATTAGAAGTGAATGGTTTACAGTGTAAATGGCACTAAATATGAATCTTGCACGAGAAAGATTCTTTGCCAACTACACTCGTATTGCTAGCATAAAGAAAGATAAGTATATCTCCCAATAATGTCATGCTTGATCATCAATATGAGAGAACTGGGAAATCAAACTTGAAATGTTACTTTCTGCTGAAAGGTTCTCCATCACCAATTACCCTTTGCTGACTGAATCTGGAAAACGGAAAGCCTGGCAATCATTAACTCTCAAGCAACTTCAATTTTTCTGCACCATAGAGTCACAGACTTCATACCACCAACAATAATGAAGCAGATTAAGAGCAGCAACTGCTTTCAGGGATGGGAAGAGGGTTGTGATTATGATCCATGAAGGATTTCCTTCAGCCAACCCCAAATAAGGAGACTTCCTGTAAAAGAGCTACATGTATCTTAGTGGATACCAGTAAAAGTGTTAGGGGAAGATCTAAAATGAGATGGTGCGATGTTATTAGGAAAGATTTGGACTTCTTGAGTTCAAACACAACTATAGCACTTGATAGAAATTTGTGGCGGAAAAGAATTCATGCAGCCGACCCCAAATAATGGGATAAGGCTCTGATGATGATGATGATGATGATGAAGGATTTCCTTCAGCCCCTTGGTGGTGATGGAACCTTTTGGTCATAAGCTGCAATCTCATCTTGAAGAACCTTTTCCACCTCCAGCCTCAACATTTTGGCATTGTAGCAAAAGCCAGAAAACCATGTATTATAATAACCATCACCAGAACCATCTTGCAGAAAAAGGAGGATCCATGTACCCACATATTTCAATTTGATATCACTATTGGAACTGCTAAACAAGCGTCAGTAACAGAATCTCAGTTTATCCCCTAGCAGGCGTGCAAAGGATGGGTTTAATAGTACTATTCCCACCATTATTATGAATGATGTGGTGAATCCTCACCCATAGCGTATACTCCAGCTCACCAGAAGCAGCACAATGTAGCTACACACATTGCCTGTTGTCTTTCACATTGCACTGAGAGCGTCATCATCAGTGCTCCTGTCTTACCCATGCTGGATCTTAGGAAATATTGGCAGTATGGAGAAACTGTTGATCCCAGACTTAACAATCATCCCATTGGGAAACCTAGGGCTAGGATGGAGTCGAGTCGAGGCATTTAATGTCTGCCATCGTCGGTGTCTCATATCGATTGTATGTTTGTTTAAAACTCGCTCGGTTTATGTTAGATTGAAGGAAATTCTTTAGTTTGCCTGAGAAAAGTCTTCTGCAAGAGCATGAGCCCTCCATTGATAAGATAAAATAAATTTAGGAACCTTGGAAGGGAGGGCTGCAAACGGGTCGGGTTCGGAACCGGAAACACAGATTCCGATTCCAATTTCGATAACTGAAATATGATTCTGATTCCGATTCTGATAAAATCGGAATGGTTAATTCCAATTCCGTTCCGATTCTGATAATATTACCGGAACCGAAATTTCGATAAACTAAGGTGTTTACCATAGTTTTATCTTTTGAGTTTATGATAATTTATCGGAATAACCGATACCGATTCCGATTATTTTTCAATTTTGATTCCGATTCCGATAGTTTATCGGAATATCCGATACCGATTCTGATAAACTATCGGTATCATTTTTCGATTCCGAAACCGATAATTTTTATCGGAATCGGGTCGAAATATCAGATTCTATTTACATCCCTAATAGAAGGGAAGGGGGGGGGGTCCAAGTCCCCACGTCATCGTCTATGGGAGCCGCTTATTAGCTAGAGTCTCATCACCAACTATCTACCTTTGCCGTATCCGTACCAGAAACATATTTGCAAATTTTGTTTTTATCATTATTGTACGACCTGTTGCCGTGGCTATTTACAATGTGAAATGTTCTCCAATTGTGCCTACTTACTATGTTTGCTGCCTGATCTGATCAAAAGTGTCTCCTCAAAACGTGCAATTGCTCCCCAGAGATCTCCGCCAGATGCATCTTTAGCCTTCTTGATAATGGATTACCCATCTGTTTTTTTTTTTAATTTGTCCACTACTGACGGGCTCTGGTTTACTTGAACCTGCAGATCTGTACTCGCCGCTCTCGCCTCAAATATCGTGGCACATGCAAGCGAATGGTGACTTGGGGAAGCACAAAGATGCCAACTTATTCCCAGCCAATTTTGTCACCATTCTCCGACAAGACCATTTCACTTGAACGTACATTCCTAGTTTGTGCAGCAAATCATCGGCATTTCTCGTCGTTCTCGACACTGTTCCCGGGATTCGTTTGAAATTAAAAAAAAAAAAAAAAACCTTCTGTAGATACGGGGATAGAGTTAGAAGACCCGCGAATACCTTCAATCATCCAACCTGGGAATTCGTGTCTGCCGACCAATGCTTCAGGCGTGTATCTTAATTATTTGTATTAGTCATTTCTCCGTGTTTTTTTAAGTTAAAAAGTGACGTCGCCGCCCGTTCTGTGAAAGCGGCCATGAATATTTTAAATCTTGAAAAAAAGGCAACCATCGTCACCCTTTCGCACGTCTGACAGAAGCCAAAAGTGGGTGGAAAGTGGCCTCTGACACCCGCTTTTGGGAAGGAGAAACAATTTCTCTTCAGATAGAAAGGTTTACTGCATTTGAAGAAGTGTAAGTGTAATTTACCTAAGATTACAACTAATGTGATGTCTTGATAGATGTCACGTGATTATTATTTTTAAATTTAATATTTTTATTTTGAAGTCTAATTTTTCTATTTTGGAACTCAATTTTTTTTAAAAATTTAACTTTTTATTTAGAGTCTAACTTATCTTCTGTTTTAAAGTTTAATTATTTTTAAGTTCCAAAATAAAAAATTAGACTTCAAAATAGAGAGATTGGATTTTAAAATAGAAAAGTTAAATTTCAAAAAAAAAATCACATGATATCCGATAAGATATGAGCTGCAATTTTACATAAATTATATTTAATATATTTTCTCAAGTGCAGTAAATCTTTCTCTTTCTCTCAATCACTCCTCTCAAAATCTCTTTTCACGAAAGTCTATACGCAACCCAAAACACTTGAAACTGCGATTGATTTTGTCAGTTGATTTTTACAGACAAAATCGTCCAAAACTCCATCCCAAACACTGCCGACTTTCAAGGGAATCTTGCCGACTCTCTGACATGCTCGAGCAACTTATATAAGTAATTTTAGAACCTATAGAAATGAAATATCTCACTTTAAAATAAAACCGGTTTTAAATCCCAGATTTCTGTTAAAAGGTGTACTAGGCCTGAAAGTTGAAACCGACTGAGAGGGTGCCATAGTTCAATCGATTTCGAAACTCAGTAATTTGCAACACATCAACCACAGAAATTACCATAAAATACACAGTATTCTACTGTTTACATTATTTGCAGTAATTTTTGGCATATCAAACAACCTCCTAGCAACCGGTCAACCATTTATGACCAAAATATACTACTAAAACAACTAACGGGTTCCCCCCAAGGGAATGCATTTTAATCGTTTTCAAATTTAGTAGCTAAACTGTCGATATTGATTAAGAAGATCATGGCCAGCAGAGTGAGTAGATAATTACCTCGCAGGAGGCTATATATGCTAAAACAAAAGCGAAAAGTATGTATATAAATATCTATTGTAAGGCAGTGCAAGGTCATCCACAAGGATAGCTAATAGTTCCTTCTACGCTTTTTTTTGGGTGGCGGGGGAATGACAAGGATAGCTAGTAGTTCTGGGAGACCGCAAAAGCAATCTTAAAATGTTTCCTTCAACGTAAGACTAATGTGCTTTACTTTATACTTCATCAATCTCTAGTCGGAACAAAATACTAAGATTCTGAAACAGATTAACGACCAAGATTTTCACATAAATTATGAACCCCACCCACCCAGCAAAATTAACATATAAACAAATATCAATTTAGGCTCTGTACACCCGTGAGTGTCAGAGATATCTTTTTCTCTTTTTCTTTTGTTTTTCAATGTCATGCAATACAAAGTATACCTGTACTGAGATCGACCTAACTTGAAGAGATCCACATATTGTACATTGCGTGCAACTGACGCAGGCTAGTTGATTTCAGCGACATCCTGTACATCTCCTTTAGCTTTGCCAAGTATCTCGCTGCATGACCGGGAGACAGAGACGGGTCTGTACCTCCTGAAAGAGCAACCGCCAACATCCTCTTTAGAAGCATCTGTAAGCGGTTCCAGAAATTTTCCCGGATCTCAGTCTCTTGACTACCCAAGAGATCTTCTTCCTCCTGGACTACATGACGGCCTTCCAGCAAATGCAGCAGGGCGGATTCCAACGCCTGCAAAGTAAGTATTTTGTCACTGGCTTCAACTAAAAGAGGAAAGGAGGCCTTTGACATCGACCAAGGATCACCCTTCTTGGATTAGTTCCAAGACAATATTATAAAAGTACAGCAGCATCCTAGGACTGCCTACCTAGCTAGATTTGCAATTGCAGGGACCAGACGTTCCTGATAATTTGAACCTTGACTACCATAACCAACGTTGACTACATACAATGAAAGTCCTGCCATTATTATTGTTCATAATGGGCATATAGGAGAAGGAATTGGATTATTGGAACAATAGAGTATATCTCAGAAATGGAAGAAAATAAAGAAAAGCAGAGATTGTAGGAAACGGGGAAGGTAATATAATGTTATAACAGAAGCTATAAGCCCCCGAACCATCCTCGAGTTATTCCTAATGCTTCATACTTTCAGCATTTCCGTCCAGAATTTTCTAACATTGAGTTACCGATTATGTAAATGTTGGGTTACAAAACCACTGTTTACTTGCGCATCTAAAAGAAGTTCTGGGATCTTGCGTTCTTCACCGGTCCGATAGCCCCCGGGGTGGGGGGTGCCCAGCAACCAGCCAGCTCCTTCCCGCTGGCCTGTTTCCTGTGCGGCCGCAGGAGCCACATCAAGCGCTTTTGCCCGATGACCTCTCCGCCACCAACTAAGCAGAGGAAATGCTTTGCCTCTGTGGTCAAGGGGAGCAGACTTACACGAGAGGTTGCGGATGGGGTCCCGGTGATGGGAGGAGATGGGTGCCTTTCCGGCAGACCTGTTGGAGTCCAAGATGAGGGGGTTGTCACGAAGCCTCACCATGATTGCGCTGGAAGGTTCAACTCAGGCGGTGTCTCTGCAGCGGCGGATGGTGGAAGCAGTGGGAGGAGGATGGCAGGTGGCCCAGACGGTTGCTGGGTGCTTCTTGGCAGTGGCTCAAACAGAAGAGGCTGCTGTCAAAGTTAGGGAGTTGAGGGTGATTAGAGCAGGGGAGGCGGTCTTTAGAATGTAGCAAGGACGACGAAGGTATCCAATTCTTGGTTAAGAGATTTGGGAGGCTTGAGCAAGGATGGTTGGGGTTTACAGATCTGGGAACTACAATGGTGGTCATTGCGGTTCTTCAGGTTGCCTTGTCGGTAGCCTTGCCGGCGGTGATCACCGCTGATGTCGAAGGAGAGGAGATTGTCATTCGCTTGCAGATGTTGGAGGTCCTCAAAGAGCAAGTGCCGCCGGGCCTAGGGTTTCGAGGGCCATTTCTGGAAGAAGAAGACCAGATTGCAGGCTGGGTGGGCTTTATGAATTCAGAAGGTGAACCGGCTCACCTCGTCGGCTCAAGGCATCTCTGGATCGATTGCAGGTGGCGATCAGTCCCAGGTAAAAAAGGTTTACCCCTATGCTGTTCTGTTCCATTCCTGTGCCCCTCAGCCCTTTGCCGATAGTCTCCATCCCGGAGGCTGCAGAAGGTGGGACAGCAACGAAGGCCCTATCAAGTAGTCCAGGGGATCTTTCTTCTCTGGGCCTTGAACAGCAAGTGGAGCTGTTAGGCACGGAGACTTTGTCGGCACTGGTGCCCGTGGAGGAGTCAGACAATGGTGCTATATTGCTGGTCGGGGGAGAAAGGGGGATGCAGGAGCTTGTCAAGGCCAAGAGCAGAAACAGGGTGAGGATTGACGAGATTAGAGAGATGCCAAATGAGGTAGAGTTTCTAGTGATGGAATGAGCAAAAGGGGTGGCAGAACAGGTGAGGATTCCTCTTGAGGCGGCAGAAAAAGACTTGAGGGGAGGATGGAGTGGGAGCATCAGATTGGGAGGGGGAGGGGGTGGTCCCGCTCCAGAGTGGGGAGGGGCATTGAGGGGGAGGGTAAGGAAGAGGGTCAGCTTCCTAGTCATCTATGAAGATCAACTCTTAGAACATGAGAGGGTTAGGAGGGGCTAAGAAGAGGAGGGTCTCAAGAGATGTAAGATTGATATTTTACGTCTACAGAAACGAAGTGAGATGGTGATGGTAGTGATCTCATTAGGGACATTGGAGGTGTCCGACTTTCTCAAGGTGTGGTCTCCCCTGCAATGGGCAAGTCGGGGGAGGGGGGGGTATGATCCTTTGGAACCCTTTTGAGATGGAGGAGGTGTCTTAGGAGCATAGTTTGCCGAATCGGATCGAATCAGTCCGATTCGGGCGAATCCAATTCCCCGATACGCCTAATATATATATAATTCTACTGTGACAGAAATATATATATATTTGTATGACATACATATTCCCGATTCTCTTTGTATATCAATAGTGTTTTATTTACTTGAACATCATTCAAGTAAAATGTTACTTAAATATTACATGTAAATACGAAAGTACCCCCCATTTGAATCTAATAAAAATATCAAAAAACTCATATCTCTTACCAACAAAAAGTCAACTCTCTCATCGAAGAAGAAAATCACGATTTTGATGATTTCATCAAAATACAGACTTTCTAATCCCTCATAATTTCGTCTAACTAAAAATTTCATAATTCAAATAAATCCCATGGAACACTAAAAATTCAAAGTCCGGTGAAAAAAGTCAAATGTGCATGTGACTTCTCCAAGGGAGTCACTATCTTATTGACTAGGACTTAGTTGTTGTCAGTAGGAGAATGACTCCCTTTGAGAAGTCATATGCACATTTGGTTTTTTTCACCGAACTTTCAATTTTTAGTATTTTATTAGATTTATTTGAATTATAAAATTTTTAAATAGACCAAATTATGAGGGATTAGAAATACGCTATTTTGATGGAATTACCAAAATCACGATTTTCTCCTTCGATGGGAGAGTTGACTATTTATTGGTAAGAGATATAATTTTTTGATATTTTTATTAGATTCAAATGTGGAGTACTTATTTACATGTAATATCTTAAGTAAATGAAACTACAAATACTAATATGAGTAATATATCTACATATATATAATATTATTTATATAATATATATATAATATCCGCATCCAAGAGGTTCGATTCACCCAATTCAGATTGAATCAGGGAAAACTCGATTCGATCCGAATCGGCGATGCGGCAAACCTTACTTAAGAGAAGGTCATTACCAGGTGGACTGCTTCTCTGCACTTCAGGAGTACCTGAGATGGCTTCCTTTGGGACTCCATTGGGGTTTATGGCCCTCAGCCCAGGGAAGAGAAGCATCTGCTGTGAGAGGAGTTGATCCAATTTCATAACTCTTCGGGTCATCCGTGGTACATAGGAGGCGGTCTTAATGCAGTTGCAACTGCTAGTGAGAGAACAGGGGACAACCCTTTGGCGGATGATGTTGATGATTTCTCTTATTTTATCCAGGATGCTGCTTTGATGGACTCATGTATGTCCAATGAGACATATATTTGGTCCAACATGAGGACAATGCTGCTTGCTCTAGACTGGACAAATTCTTGGTCTCCATTGATTGGAGGACCATTTCCCTCAGGCACAGGTGTTGGGTTTGTCAAGATCATCTTCTGATCATAAACCCATTCTCTTGAAGACTTTCAGGCAGTTTGGCAAATCACTTAGGTTCTGGTTTGAACAAGACTGGTTCAGCAAGTTTGACTTCTTGAAGACAGTTGCAGGGGTTTGGAATGGCCTGATTGCAGCTATTCAGTCATGGGTACATTTGTCAAGGAGTTGAAGCGTATTGTATCTATTCTCCTATCTTGGGGGTAGGCAAATCCCTTCCTAAAAAGGTGGCCAAGGACAGGATTTTGCGGCATCGTATGGCATTGGACAGTTTGGAGGAAGTTGGTCTTATGGAGGAGGACATATCAGTGAGGGACTCTTTGAAACGTCCAATTTGATGAGCTTCCGACAAGGGAGGAGATTTATAGAAGACAAAGATTTAGGAATAGATGGATTAAAGAGAATGACAGGAATGTACTTATTTCCAGAGGATGGCTTCTGAGAGGAGAAGTGTTTAACTCCATATCTACCATCAAGGTGGGGGATTACTGATGCTCCTCTCCAGTGGAGATTGGAGATCAGGTGAGAGTCTTCCATTCCTCCTTGTTCTCGGAGGATTCTTCTTAGGGGGGGGGAGAGGGGGATTGTTGATGACCTACTTCCCAACCTCTACTCCAGAGAGAGGGAGGTTATTTCACTCCCTTTCTCAGAGGAGGAGGTTTGTCAGACTATTTTCACCTTGACAAGTTACAGAACCCTTGGTCCGGATGGCTTCCTTTTATTGTTCTATCAGAAGTGTAAGGTATCATTAAGGAGGATCTCATTACTGCATTGAAAAAATTTCAAGAAGATAGAGCTCACTTAGGTATCAACAAAACTTTTTGGTGTTCCTTCCTAAGAAAGCAGGTGCTCAGGACTTGATTTCGGCCTATCAACTTGTTCATTGGCACTTACAAGATCATCACCAAGATCTTAGTAGGGAGACTGATGCGGCACAGGGAACGTGGAGGGAGAAACAGACAGGAAACAGGAAGGGGTGAGGCGTGGAGGAGGAAGAAGAAGAAGGGGTTGGGCTTCCACCCTGGGGATTCCACCCCGCTGGAGAAGACAAGAAGGCTGCGCACCCAATAGCTCTTCAAATCTTCATTAATCTCTCAAACAACATTTTACACATTATTTATAGTGAGGGAACCCTAATGGTCCTCACTAATACACCCAAAGACTGAAATACCCTCAAGCCTAAAAATAAGTCTAAATTCGGATCAAAAAATACACAGAAAATAAAAAGAACTCTAATGGGCCTCATATGGTCCTTATTACATCAACTAAATGCTCAAACTCATAAAAGAAACATGTTAGTGGCCCGACGGCAAGTCACCAAGCCAAATGGACGCCGTTGTCGCTGCTCGTCGCCTCTGTCTGGGTAAACTTGGACCTGGTTGGTCCGATCCCAGGCTCGGATGTCCCCACCAATTCTCCCCTGATTCGAGAAAACTCGTCCTCGAGTTTTAAAATAGGGCAATATCCAAGAGGAGATGAGGTAAGGAGCAAACACAAAACACATCTCGAAAACAGGTAGGTCCATCAAGCAAAGAACCGCATATGGAGTTGAGAAATGTGCATTAGTTTCACTCCATATGTGATCAGAGTCATCCAAATTGATGATATCCTGCATATCCGTTGGATGTTCGACCACAACTCCAATTATTTCTTCCATTGTCATCTCATTCTCCTTAATAAAATCACCTGCTCCAAACATCTCAGACTCAAGCTGTGTATAATACTCATCTATCAATGATTCATCTGCTTCATAAGATACTTCGACTAGCTGGTTTTCAGACTCCTTAATAATCGAGGAGCCAGTCTCATAGACAATCTCCTCTTGTTTGGCCAACTCGTCACATAATCGTTGAAGAAGATTATCTATTCTCACGAGAGGTTGATCCCATTGCGCCTAAAGTGGGTAACTGCTTCAGACAATCCACAAACCATCTTCCCAAAACATAACAAGACTTGCAGACTAGTCGATAAATTGATTGTGCAAACTTGGGTGGCAGAGTGGAACTCTGTGGGGCTGCCGCGTAGCTAGAGCGCGTTGTAAGCAGCTGAGCAAGTGATGACGCAACAGAGTGGAAATCGGAGCACAAATGAAGCTCTTGTGCTTGGTGATGCGATAACAGCTCTGGTGCACCGCCTGTGGACTATGACTGACCGGGTTGGTCAAATCGGGTCAAACCCGATTTATGGACAACTTAAAAGGGCTCGGGCCCGTCCTCTTCCTCGTTCCACCTCCTCCTAGCCCTCGCACAGGGAGAGCAGGAGAGGGAAGACGGCGGCGGCCAGGGCCAAGCCGGGGGTGGAGCTGGCGACGACAGACGGCAGCTCCGGCGACGGCGACTGAGAAGGCGCCGGCGGTGGATGCCAACGGTAGACGCCGACGGCGGACGTCGGCGGCGGCGATGGCTTCGGCGGGCATCGCTGGCGGCTTCGATGGAGGGCGGCTGTGGGCGTGCAGGCGCGTGGGCGGTGGCGCGCGGGCGGGGGCTTCGCAGGGACGCGGCGACCGCGGGCCACCCGGCCCTCACGCGCGCGAGGGCGGAGTCACAGGGACGCGACGACCACATGGGCAGAGGCGCGGGGTCCGCAGGCGTCGACGCGTGGGGGGGGGGGGGGGGTGGGGGGGGGGCGCAGGGCAGGGGCGCGGCGATCGCGGAGGACGATGCAGGGCCTGGCGCAAGGGCACGGGCGAGGCGGGTCGCGGGTCGCAGGCACTGGGCGCGGGGCCGGTGCAGGCGCCGGGGTGCTGGTGGGCGACCGGAAGAGGGCGTGAGGACGAGCACGGCGCACGTGGACGGGGCGGGGGTCGCAAGCGCTGGGGCGCGGAGATCGCGGCGCCTGTGGACGCGGGTCGTGGGTGCGTGGAAGGGTAGCTGCGGCGGACGGGGTGCGGAGGGCTGCGGACAGGGGCCCTCTTGAGCACAGGGGAGCCGCGTTTCTGCGGGGCGATGTGGCTCGCGCGATGACACAGAGGAAGCGGCGCGAATGAGGGGTCATGGAGGCCTCCTCTGCTGATCGACGAACAGGAGAAAAGGTGCGTAGAGCCAGTGCGGCGCTGGGCGTGCGAAGGCCGGCTGCGCTTCACGCAGGGGAGGAAGATAGGAAGACGAAGACCGGACTGGCTCCTAAAAAGAAATTGACCTGCTCTGATACCAAACTAATGTGGCACAGGGAATGTGGAGGGAGAAACAGACAGAAAACAGGGAGGGGTGAGGCGTGGAGGAGGAAGGAGAAGAAGGGGTTGGGCTTTCACCCTGGGGATTCCACCCGGCTGAAGGAGGGCTTCCACCGTGGGATTCCACCCCGCTGGAGAAGGGCTTCCACCCTGGGGATCAAACTGATGCGGCACAGGGAACGTGGAGGGAGAAACATATAGGAAACAAGGAGGGGTGAGGCGTGGAGGAGGAAGAAGAAGAAGGGGTTGGGCTTCCACCCTGGGGATTCCACCCCGCTGGAGAAGAAAAGAAGGCTACGCACCCAATAGCTCTTCAAATCTTCATAATCTCTCAAACAACATTTTACACATTATTTATAGCGAGGGAACTCTAATGGTCCTCACTAATACACCCAAAGACTGAAATATCCTCAAGCCTAAAAATAAATACACAGAAAATAAAAAGAGCTCTAATGGGCCTCATATCGGCCTTATTACATCAACTAAATGCTCAAACTCATAAAAGAAAACATGTTAGTGGCCCGACGGCAAGTCGCCAAGCCAAATGGACACTGTCGTCGCTGCTCGTCGCCTCTGTCTGGGTAAACTGGACCTGGTTGGCCCGATCCCAGGCTCAGATGTCCCCACCAGAGACTGACATCTATGATGGATTCTTTAGTCAACCATTTTCATGGAATTTTCATTAGAGGGAGACACATTCTAGATAACTTTTTGGTGGCGCATGAGAGTATTATAGTTTCAAGCAGCAGAGGAGAAATGAAGTGGTTCTAAACTAGATTTTGAGAAGACTTATGATAGAGTTAATTGGCAGTCTCTTTGATGTCCTACAGAGGATGGGGTTTGGAGTTGCTTAGATTGAGTGGGTTAGAGCTTGTGACACTTCACCTTCTCTGTTCTCATTAATGGGAAGATGATATCGTAGTTCCGTAGTGGCCAAGGCTTGCACCAAGGGACCCTCTTTCTCCTCTTCTCTTTGTGCTGATGGTGAGTGGTGAGTGTGTTAGTAGGGTGCAGCAGAAGGCTGAGGCTTTGGGGCTGATTAGGAGTTTTCTGGCAAACAAAGATGGTCCCTCCCTGTCTCATCTTCAATATGTTGATAATACCATTCTATTTTTGGAGGATGAGGGACGACCCTATACTAAGGCAAGGCCTTTGTTGGAGCTTCTGGAGGAGGTTACTAGTTTGATGGTTAATTTCTACAGAGTATGATGGTTGGGATTAACATGGTGGACAGATTTTTATAGAGGGCTACTACTATGTTGGGTTGTGCCATTGGGGAGTTCCCTATCACATACTTTGGCCTCCCTCTTTCTCCAAGGACCCTACATTGTACTGATTGACACCCCATTATTCAACGGTACGAGTCTAGGCTTGCGAGCCGGAGGGCTTGGCTGTTGTCTTATGGAGGTCGTTTTACTTTATGCGGTTTGATTTTGGATAGTCTACACACTAATTTTTTCCCCTATGTTCCGCATTCTAAGCTTTGTAACTAAGAAGCTTCAATCTATCCAGAACAAATTCTTTTGGCATAGTTTTGATACAAGTGCAAAAGATGGCATGGCTTTTCTTGGGTTAGAATTACCACCCACAAGAAGCAAGGTGGTTTGGGGTTGAAGAATGTCAGAAACTTCAATCTAACTCTTCTTGGCAAATGGTTATGGCGTTTGGGCCCTTTGGGGAATGGAGATGAGGGGCTATGTATCGATGTTATCAGGCGCCACTTGGGACTTGGCCCCTTCCCCCCGCCACAGGACCTCTCCTCTCTGGAGGGATATCTCCTTCTGCAAGGACCTTATTGTTTTTGGGGTCTTGGGTGAAGCTGTGAGATGGCTCTCTTTTGGAAGGATAAATGGTTTGATGACTTCACTTTGGAGTCCTTATTCTTTTGACTCTTTGCTATTTCAACAGCTCCCCATGGTTCAATGACATAGGCTTTTGACCAGTAGACTTTTAGGCATGATTTTCATTAAGAGAAGTTGGAGCAGTTCTAGTCTTTATTGAACCTACTCTCTACTTATCACCCGCAAGCCACAGGTTAGAAAGCATGCTGGGTTTGGAGATGGGGGAAGGAAGATAGTTATTTAGTCAAATCAACCTATGAAAGTATGAAGTATGCTCGGATGGGGGTGTGCGTTTTGTTTGTGGTTTTTTCCAAAAAGTGTGGAGGCCAAAAAAATCCACTCAACATTAAGATTTTGGCCTAGAGGATTGCCATGGGAGACTTCCTACTGGCGACAGATTGACCTACTTCTTACAGGATGTGATTCCTACCTGCAGTCTTTGTGATGTTGAGGAGGAATTGTCAAATCACTTTTTTTGTGGGCTACTCCTGATGGGGAGCGAGAAGCTGAAGCAATGGTTTAGGCCCATTTGGAGATTTCTTATTTTCTGTAATTTTGATATATTTTCGCATTATTTTAAAGTCCAAGGGTAAAGTAGTCCAAAAAGAGTCAAATTAGAGTCTATTTAGTTTTTATTATGTATTTTTGCATTTTTTTATTTGAGTAGTCTTATTTGGGTAGGATTCTATATTTTTTCTCTTTAGGTTTCTAATATGATAAATCTTATTACTTATTAGGGATAGAAGTCTATCTTTAATTTGAAGTCCATTAGGATTGGGAATAATCCAAACTCATATAAACACATATATTGCTCTATTTTTGAGTTAGTTGATTATTGAGAATTGAAAGAAAAAAAAGTTTGCCACTTTGTTCTTTGCGATGGAGGAGGAGGAGCTTTGAGAAGAATCTCCGCCCCAAGATGGTCCCTGTGAAAGGGAGGGCGCAAAGCATACACCCCCACCTTCTATCCCCTCTTCGGTGAGACTTCAGCTATTCTTCCCTTTTCTTCCGCTGTTCCCCACTCTGTCCCGCATCAACTCCTATCCTCAAGAGGCATGGACAGAGATTGCTTGAAGAACCGTTGTTCTATCACCTTGTGTGGTGATATCTTTTCTTTGCTTTAGGATTGGCATAGGCCCTGACCTCTCAGGTTGGACAAATGGTATGGTGGCTCATTCTTTATGCCACCTTATGGGCGGTGTGGGGGAAATGCAACCACCGTATCTATAGGAGGGGGTCACGAAGGAGGTGTTGTTACATTTTGCTTGGGTTAGGGTGAAGGAGTGAGCAACTACTCTCTCCAATGTAAATTCATCTGTATCTCCTCTTTTTGGTTCCTTGGGAGATTAGACTTCTTTCACCACCTTTGTGTGCCTTTGTTGTATAGGTGTTTTGGGGTTGGCTTCTTTTTGGATTTGGGCCCACTTATACTTGTAAATTCTCTTCCTTTTAATATATTCATGTGGTACTATCCACTTTTTTAAAAAAAATTGAGATATCAATTTGAACTACCATTTTCCCTCTTCCTAAAATCGGAACAGGATTGGTGCCACAAATATATAATATACTAAAGATTATGAAATGCTCTGTAGTCTCTTGGTTTGTGATGTGCATAATCAAAAGGTCAATTAGACTGCACGTGCTGGGGACAGGTGTTTAAAAAGAACATAATATTCATAGTTCTTTTATTTGTATCAATGGGTGGAAAATATAGATTTAAAACCCTCATGCATAGGAAGAAATGCATTGTTCGGATTCGTTATCATTTTCCACACATGATTTTCTTCATGTGATTTTGAGTTCATACGCTGGATCATTTCCCATCGATCGAAATCGACGTTTCGTTTACATCGAGACGAACTAGAATACCTTTGATACATGTCGAATAAGCAATTTATGAAAACACCATTTGGTTAGAAAATGCTGAATGGCTTGATTATCGTCTTCCTAGATAGATGTGGAACTCTATCGAGAGGATATGAACATCCCCCTCTCTTTTTTATTCTTAAAGAAGAGGAGAATGGGAATTGGTTTGTGTACTACCCTTAGAGTGGGAACTTATCTATAAATCTCACTTAGAATAGGGACTTCATATTTCCTCCAAAGTGAGGACTGGTTTGTGAAATCTCCCTTAGAACAGGGACTGATTCACATATTTCCTCCAAAATGAGGACTGATTTGTGAAATCTCTCTTAGAACAGGGACTGTTTTACAAATTTCCCATAGAACAGGGACTGTTTTGTAATTTCTTCTTCAATTGGGGACTATTTCGCAATTTTTTCCTTAGAGTGAGGGCTGTTTTGCAATTCTTTCTTTGAACAATATCCCAAAAATCATTTTTTCTGATGATTTTTTTTAGAACAAACCTTAACATGAGAAATGTTAAGTTTGAATATTTTTCATATTCCTTGGTGGATTACACAAATAAACGAAAGGCAGGGGTTTCTTTGTAATTTCTTCGCTCTTCATGCAGAAGACAATATTTGGGGGATACATATACATCAAGTGTAGATGTTTTCAACGGTCTTTCATTCTCTAATCATATAAACATGAGATTGGTAAAGAATAGTCCATTGGGGTAAGTTATAAACCCACGAGGACTTATTTACAAAAGTACAGGGCTCAATGTATGGCCTTGCCTGAAGCACAAGACACTGTACATCTCCAGCACTTGGGGCGATTTTCAGAAACCTCCAAGACTTGGGCGATCTTCTCCTTTCTTCTTTGGTGCTGCCCTCCTTTTATAGGAGTTTGGGTGGGGAGTTGGGTGTTCCAACAGAGCACCCTTGCGCGCCCCACCGGTGCATTGTTAGGCGCTCCAACAGAGCTCTCCCATTAAGGTATGATCTTTCATTTTCTATTCTTTCTTTCCCTCTTCTTTTCTCTTTTTTTTTTATTTAGAGAGAGGAGGGGTGGATCGTTGGGAGTCCCACTGGAGCTCCCCACCGTGGTGGTGGGGACCGGTGGGGGTCCCACCGGCCACAGCGGTGGTGGGGACCAGTGGGAGTCCCACCAGGAACTCCCCACTGCGGTGGTGGGGATCGGTGGGGGTCCCACCAGCCACCGTGGTGGGCCCTGGTGGGGCTCCACCAGCTGCCGCAGTGAGCAGCCTTGATGGGGCTCCCAACGGGACCCCCCTGCGAGCCCTGCGCTCCGTTGGGACTTCCAATGGGCGCGGTCTCTGTTGGTACTGGGCGTGGTTCCCGTTGGGAAGCGCACCGATGGGACCACCTTGGAGTCTCATTTTTTTTATATATAAATTAAGTCACGTGGCCATTGTTTCCATCACGTGGGTTGCTCCAAGGGTGGGAATTCTTTTGTCTGTTTGTTGTGTGAAGATTCGCCCGTGCCACGTCATTTTTCGTCGCCATGGATATTGGACGGACCTTTACACGTATTTAAAATTGTGCACCACATGGGACAACTTCCACCGGAACATATTCTAGGGCATTAAAATTTTCACCCGGGGAGGATTTTAATCCGAAAATGCCGAGAACATATCGGTTTCTGCTCCGACTTGTCTCGGAGCGGCTGCTTAAATTTGAGATGTCAGAGTATATATATATATTTCTGCTGTTTATTATTCGCATAAATTTGATAGATATATGCAAATTAAATTTATTATTGTAATTCGGATTAATCGGTTGGTTTGTTTTCTAGAACTTAGAAACCGAACCAAACTGAATTTTCTTTTTCGATTTGATTTGGAACCAAATAAAAAAAAATTCATATTCAAACCGAACCAAACCAAACTGAATCACTCGGTTCGGTTTGAACTGAATAGTGAATACCCTACATATATATGCAAGGTTGAACCATATATAACCATTAACCATAGTGTTTGGTGTTAAATCTCAAGGTTCTTATCTAGCTAGCTACATTGATCGGAGTCATAGAGTGAGTGATGCAGCCTCATCTCGTTCTACACCTTGAAGGGGAGATGTGATCTTTGTGCTTGGATTAATACAAACGTTCAAGTGGATGAAGGGTATGATATGAATCATCTTGTGCTTTTCGCAGCAACTTTTTTATTTAGATCCTACATAGAATCTAAAATAATAATTAGCATCAAAGATGAGTTTAGGCAAAATACATGAGTCCATATGAGTTGCCCAAAAAAACCAGCATTACCCGGTAAGATATATACTGGAGTAGGGCCGACTGGGAACTTATTGGGCCGGTCATAAATTGGGCCCTAGCACAAACGGGTCAAGTGGTTTTGGACTGCTTGGACCAAACCTGGGGGTTGAGCTGGGTTCTGCATGAGCTTTTACCTCGATACTTGTCGATCTGAACGAGACATACACTTCATACGAGTAGATTTGAGAAAACGATTTTGTAACAACATTTAGTAACATACTAAAGTGACATTACCATTAAAAATATGCCACATAAGCAATGGTCAGGGGAAAGTTAAAAATATCTCATAAATGAGGAGGTTGTGTATTTTGATTGGTGTGTTATCAAATGATGTTATTAAACTATTTTCTAATAAATTTTGCATTGTTTTCAAATTTGTCGACGCCCTTCACCATTTCTTGCTGTTATCGACATAAATGTTCAGGTTAAGATCCACTTTCGTTTATCTCACAAGGTACATGGATTAGGACGTGTATAGAGACAAATAACATTTCCCACTTGAACTAGCAAAAGTCTTTTTAGATCATATTTGGTATCGGAATTTGATATCAAGAAGCCCCATCGTATCATAGATTCTTAGTACCACCCTATCATAGTATGGCACGAGTCCTTGAATTCAAATTTAAAAATTGTTCTGACAACTCATGTTTTGAGTGTTCGGTGTCATGATGCTTGATATTTGGTGGTCAGTTGCTCGAATGCTTGATGCTCGAGTTGTCAGGATAATCTTTAGATTTTAATTCAAGGGTCTAGATTATACTACAACGAGATTGTATCAAGAGGCCTCACCGTATCATAGTATTACTCTATATATATATAATCAATTGTATCTGACACAAGTGATTAAGTCACATTTGGTTGCATTTGCCCACAGATCTCTTTGAGGTGACTCACAAATAGACATCCTAAGAAACAGACACTGCAAAAATATTTCAAAATGAGAAAAAAAATCATATATTTTGAATCTTTCTTGACTAACCAACCCAGAGTTGTCTGAAAGGAGAAATATTTATTACCTTCCGTATGTTGTAACAAAGATAATATGAATTGTTTGAAAATTAATTTTATTAGTTAGGAGTTTAATAAAAAATTTCTCTCTCTTTTCATTTTAGTTAATACAATTATTTGTCAAACAACTTACATCACTAAAATAATAAACATTTCTAACCCCAAAATCTCGTGCCAATAAGAGGCTAGCTTTTCGGTCACGAGAGCCTCATCAAACCCTGCACGTCTTGTCCATGCATCGATACAATATTATTTTTACTATATTTAGTAATGAAATAGATTAAAAATTGTGTGAAAATATCTTCAAAATTTTGATACTCACTTTACAACGCGATCTTCTATGTGATTGTTTGCTCAGAAGCAAGTCAACATTAATATTTCCATTTCCAAAGTTTGGTGTCAAATCCACCGTCCATTCAAATATATTTTAGATCTACACAGTAACGTATATCTTGCTATCTTCTATTCACTTTTTTTTCACGTCGAGTAATAACCAAATGTTTGGTGGGATTCGTCGTATCAAATCGCAATCTTAATTATTTGCATGCTTACGTCTCCACATTAACGCCATGTACTGATCGGACGCTCGATTCGAAGCCCTTGGTGGCGCCGTGGCGGCATAGACTATCGAGTCTATGTGTGGAGCCAACAACGAATGGAAAGAAGCAGCTGCTTCTGTTTACTGTTACGAGAGATGGCGTCCTCGTTTACTGGCAAACATTTATGATGTCTCTGTGCTACGGTGTGACAAGACTCTTCTTTAGGTAGACTTGGTCTTCTTTAGGAAGACTTTGATCAACTAATCCGAGTACAAACCAGAAAAGTTTATTATATTTTTATATTATATTTTAAGTATAATGTAACTAGACAACAAATTTATATGTCATTCAATAATTAGATTGTCATTTTATCACTCTAATGTGAGGAGTGCCACATAATTAATGTCTAATCACATTACACTTAAAGTGTAATGTATAAGTGCAATAAGTCTTTCTCCGTATAAAGAATTGGGATCCTGGACGAGGGGGTCGGTTAGTACCATTGAGGGGGGGATTTTTTTATTTTAACTCTCAATTTTATCTTTTTTTTTATTATTTTACATAGAAGTTAAAATGAAAAAAATCCCCTCCACCTATGATACTGACCGGCCCCCCTCCTGTGAGGGGCCTAGAGGATCACAATTCGAATATAAAAAGTAAAAAATAGTGGATATATATATATATATGTGTGTGTATGTGCACATTATATATTTTTTTGTATCTCGTACAATGTTTGTTGCATCTTTGACAGTGATAAATTGATCGAAGAGTGTAATTTCTCAATGCTTCAACTAAAGAAGTTCAACAGGTCTTAATTCAAGTCTAGTCTCTAGCTACCTCTTTCCATTTGTTTAGGAGTATAGGTCTTGTAAGTGTAAAGGAGGATAAAATTTCAATGGTCATCAATGAGAGGGTGTCAAATGTCTTAATTTTTTTTAAAACATCTTTTTACCTGATTTTTCAGATTAAAATATATTCATAAACAGTAGGACACAACCAAACACACCAAAATATAATTATAAAATATTTGAAATATAAACACTAAAATACAATCATAAACATTTGAATACAACTTTATGTTTACGGTTGTATTTTGGTGTTATAGTTACATTCTCATGTTTATGGTTATATTTTGGTGCGTATAGTTGTATCCTAGTGTTTATGATTTATTTTAACCTGAAGAACCGATTTACAAGTAAAAAGGTGTTTTGGAAAAGGGATTTGGGACATTTGACGCCCTCTCATTGGTGATTGTTGGAATCTCATCCATCTTTGCATTTAGAAGTAGGGGTGTTCATAGTTTGATTTGGTTTATAGATCAAAATTTTAAGAAACAAAATCAAATCAAATTCGAACCCAACCCGAACCAAATCAAATCGAAGTCAATTGAAACCAAACCAAACATTCGATTTAACTTGAAAATAAATGGGCATTTAGATTATCTTAATCTTAAATAAGATTTTAATCACTTGTTTTTCTAATAAATCACTATCAAATAAGATTTAAAATGAAGTATTAAATATCGATGGCCATATTACCCTCCATAATATATATTTTTACGTAAATATATTGAATAAATTTGATAGACATATATAAATTAAAATTTATTATTATTATTTAATTTAATCGATTCGATTTGATTTATAGAATTTAGAAACCGAACCAAATCAAATTTTTTTCATATTCAAACTAAATCAAACCAAATTGAATCTCTTAATTCAATTTGATTTTTCGATTTGAACCAAATAAAGAACACCCCTACTTAAAAGATCTGCACTCTTCTTTGAGTACTTTCCACACTCAGACCCCCTATATATATTACCAGTCCCTTAAATTAAACTCGTCCTTTCCCCCACCAAATGAGGAGCTAGGACAATGGAAGATTACTATAAGATTCTTGCATATAAAAAGACATGCAGTGGAAGCGAGAAAAGCCAACTTATTTACGATGCCATTACATGAGCCCTTCAATACTAGCTAAGTTAACCTAACTCAAATGATTAACTTGAGCCAACAGAGACGCCAAATCTTGTACGAGTTAAATCATTTATAATTTCAACTCGGATAAATTAATACTCCATAAAAATGAACACATTATATATATATGTATATATGATATAAATATAAATAAAATTCTATCTTCAAAAACTTTCTTGGGGTCTGACCCATGCAAGCTGAGGGTTTAATATGCCCCTACTCGAAGAAATTCAGATCTGGCCTAGTCTAGAGACTACTATAGACTTTCCAAAAAACTTGATTTCAATCTTCAAACTGGCGCTTTTCAAACTTGTAGCAATACATTTTAACATCCTTCTATGGAGTATTGAATTTGAAAGAGAAATATTCATTGTCCGAGCGTCCGGATAAATAATTTGTCCGGACGTCTGAATTGGCACTACCGCATTGGACAACGTCGATTTACCCGGACCCCAACATAACTCAATTTGAAATGCTGCGAACATGCTAACATCTACAAATGTGTCCATTCTTATAATAGGCTGAGTCCTATAAACTAAATAGAAGATGCACTCGATAATAAGATCCGTCTTATTCTGAAGGCGAACGTATTTGCAGTTGCCGAGGTGTGGATATCAATCTTTTTCCTTATCAATGGGGTGTGAGGTTGGATGGAGGCGAGCATCAAAGAATTAAGGTGGGCACTAGAAGGGGGGCAACAGGTTTGAAGAGTGGTGATAGGTTTGTGGGACAGTTGAACATTAAGCCTGGTCCCCTTCTTGGCCCGTTGACTAATCCACACGTTTTGTTTGAATCTTTTATGTACATGCCCCTGTGAAATATTATATTTATATGTATACTCTTAACCTTGAGAAATTTCGAAGATGCCCGTAACACATAAAATACTTGCATATATACTTCTTCTTACACTTGTTGTATCAAGATAGGTAAAAAAAAAAAAAAAAAAATCCTAAAAAAAAACATCAAGTCACCAATATATATGCCTAAGTGAAACTTGGGGATGAGTTAGTGATTTCCAGAAGAGTATAGATAATATTATGAATGTTGTGTGATATAGTAAGAAGCATGGGTATATATCCTTAACAATTCATAACAATCAAAGATGTACACATGATGTATATATATATGACAGTCTATAGGAATGGCTAGGAAAGAAAACCCAATCCAGTACTGCTCATCTCTTCCTACCAGCTTAATTAGGATCATATATAGAATGGGTCTCCATGAATGGGCATGGTGGCATGGGTGCTGGCAACATGATACATCATTATTGGATATGCCTCTAACTGCTTAGATATGGGCACCAAACTAATTCATGGGATCTGGGTCTGGAGTACTAATTGGTGTGGTGGTGGTGGCCAGGGCCACATGTGGCCATTCACAAAACATTGCAGCAATGTGCACGCCCCTTCCATCTGCATCAGGAGCATAAACTTGATTACTAAGGAATGAGTGGAGTTCTTGGTATATTTTATGTGCTTGGTGGCGATCGAGGGGACTTGTGCAGATCTGTTAATTAGATGGTGCATCATGGCAATTAGTCAAATATACAGTCTGGAAGGCCGCTTAGGAATCAGGACAGGCATGGGCTTTGTTGGTCGGAAAGAAGCATCCATGAAAGGGAGAAGAACAGGGAGAGTGATCAATCTTTAAAGAATGGGTTTTGTGTGTATGGTTTGGGATGTTCACATTTGGCATCAAATCTTTGTAACAAGCAAGTCTACACGCATTACCCTAATATGCGCCAAATTGCCCACATGCCCCCCCCTACCCCTATAGAGACAGTTCTATTAATGTTCTGGACTAAGCAGTACCTTTTGATACGCATCTATATTAATATAATATAATTTAATTTTGGTGTCACCACGTGACTGCAGTAGGATAATCATATTCTTTTCATAACATCTCTCTCCTTAAAAATAGAAATACATGTAGTTTAAATGAACTAAATATATAATTATCTTCCTACTCTCTCTCTCCAACTTTTTTTCTATTAAATTTTTCCAAAATATATCTAAATGTTTAAAAAACTCTCAACCTCACTCTCACCATTCCTAAACTAATAAAACTTGCTAATATAATTTTCTCTATTTTCTTTTCCATTAAATATCTCTCCATTCTTAAAAACTCACGTCTTTATTCAAAATCTACTTTCATAAATAATAAAAAATATTACCATCGTATATATTACTTATAAAATTTATTAATTCAAATCTAACCGTTTTCCGTACATTCATAGAACTAGTTATAATTATATTTTTTAGTATAGGCACCACTCTTTTTCTATCATCTGACATGTGTCAAGCCACATCTATGCCATCCGTTGTACACTAGGAGGACCAAGGCTTAAAAATCTAAATAGTGGACAGTTTTTAAAAAAATCAGAAGGATATATATATGAGAGCATTTGCTGAATGTTTTCCTTCTAAATTGTACACTAAAAACGGGATGTACATGGGGATGAGAGTTATCCTTAAGCTAAGGTTTTAGAGAATTAGGGAAATGTTTGTTTTTCAGACACTTGGATATATAACACATATTTAGGACACAAGTCTGAGTGATGGGGTCTGCTCAAGAGGTGTAGACCCCCACTTATTTTATGTCTAGGACTTGGGTATATATATATTTTGTTATCCAATCGTTCGGATAATTAATATTAATTCTCTTCTAAGAAATATGAAGACTCTTGAGCATACCAAGACAAACCCAATTACATATCTTAATGACACAAATTAAATAAGAGATAACCCCCCCCCCCCCATCTACAACACTAATGAGATCACAACTCACACAATTTGACTCTGAAACAGTACTTTGATCACAACCACTTCATGTGGGGGTAGTGAAGCTCCGAATCTTAGATGAGACGCCCGTCTATTCCCGGTATCTACCATATATCTTAATCACAGGTAGGCAAAACGATATCCATACCTACTTCCCAAGGCACCCTTTGAAAATTCTTACTGCAGCTAGCCGGGGCAGTCTCGCTCGCATTATTGTAGTGCCCACCTGAGCAGGGCGCCAGCGCGGTGCGCTAACGGGGGTCAAGTTGGCACATGCATGCCGGTGCTTGGACATGATACACGTACGCACCAAGCTTTTTTACCGACAACTGGACATGTTTCTTACATCAATAATGTTTGTGGGCATGCAATGGATCCTTGATTGGACCCGGTGGGTGTGGGCCCGGGGTGGCCGGGTTCCTTAGCACAGTCGCTGCTGCTGCTGTGTGTGTGGACCAAGTCGATCTGATTGGGCGTCCACGTGGTGGGTTTAAGTAGATAACGACGCTGCTTAATTAGTTCTAGGTAGCTAGCTAGGTAGATAACATCTAGATACGAGCACGCAAGGAGGTTAGAAGGACGGGATCAGCTTTGCTGTCTGAAAACCATGCACCTACATCTCTTGTGACATGAGAAACACAACTTCTTAATTAGAGGAGTACCTAAAGACGAAAACTAGAGTTTAGAGAATTAATGAGATATGTTAGTTATTCATACACTTGGGTATTATCATATTTGAATGTCAAGACACAACATACGTGGACAGTGGCGGATCCTGAAAAATAATTCAGTGGGGTCACTTGACTATAAAGAGGTCACCCTTAAATTCAGTGGGGTCACCTTATATAGACTTACATAAAATTTTGATCTATATATATAAAAAAAAAAACTTTTTAAGACTCATTTCTAAGTCAGTGGGGTCACGTGACCCCACTGACTTTACTAAAGATCCGCCACTGTACGCGGATGTCTGGATGGAGTTTACGAGCTTCACCACCTGTGCTTGTGTGTGTGCGCGTTCGAATATTATAATATTTGAATTAATGTCCAAATAATTACAAGCATTTTCGTTAGAAAATCACGTTGTCATGTACTAATTGCCTTTTGTTAAGACATGGGTTCTCCGGAGATGATGGCCAAGGTTCTAAAGAATCGTGTTGTCATGTACTAATGGCGTTTTGTTAAGGGCGCACTTCGGACGCCTTCCCAAGTTCGAAACAGAAGACCTCTGATCATACAGCGCAGCATATATATGTTTCTTCCCAGCTGCTCTAAAATGTAGCTTCCGAAAGGATTTAAAAAAAATTAAGATGGTTAAAAAAACAAAGTCTCCCCCGGGTGGCAGGTCAGCGTCTCCCAATTCTGTCAGAATCGTGCACACCATCGGTTAAAGTATAACTACGATGCTGCATGCACATTGCACAATGTATATGCTGCACCAAGTGTGCCCTACAGAGGCAAACACATCAACTTCTGTAATGGAACATCTATCCATCTCTCTCTCTCTAACAATTTTCCATATTATATAATATCATATTATTATAGACCTCACTTCTATTTAGAGCGAAAGATATTTATCAAGATTTTGTAGGTGTGGTTGGACGTATTTCCCCTATACATCTAATTAATTTGTATCTTGTTTGAAATCTTGCTGTTTGATATCATGATTTTTCTTATTTATTATTATTAAATTTAAATGCAAATTATAAAGATCGAGCCAACTCATATCAATAGGATCCGCTCCTATTTATACCGTCTTTGAAGGGAACTGGGGTATAATCTAATTTGTCAAGAAAAAGATTTATTATATTTTTATTACACTTTTAATATATATATTTTTGGTCTCTTCGTTGGATAGGCATAATATATCATTAACACATTAACTAATGAGAAAAGTCAAAAATACAATAGAAAAATGTAACAAAATTTCTGATTGGCCAATTCATATAACCTATACCCGTGTTGACAAAAAAAATCTCTCATATACAATAGCTAGCTACTCCATTCTATACAAATATAATTATCTCTGGCATTGTACGATATGACCCCACGCAGGAGACTACCATGATAGAGACACTAGTACATTAAAAGAATCTACGCTCACTGCCGAGGGAACCGTTGGCGGTGGCTTACGCGGTCAAGCCGGGGTCCAATGAGGTAGCAAAGCCGACTCCCAATTGCCCTTGTATGTGTAAGCTTGGATGTCCTTGCTGTCGTGGCTCTCAGCGATTGGCTGCAAATTTTCTCAGGGGGCCAGACACTAGTTACATCGGTCGATTCGGCAGTACAACCACTATTTTGCGCAGTTGCTCTTGTTTTTTCAGTCCGTAGACTATATATGTAATATTTTATTTTTACTTTTTAGACTCATAAATTTAATATTTAATTCGGTTAATATTAGAGAGAGAAAAAGAGGGACGCCACCAAAATTTAGAGAATTATGAGATTTTTCTTTTAAATTTGATAAATAGGCTCTGTCACTGCAGTTAGCCTCTTTAAAAGAAGAAGCTTGACTGTTCAATCTGGGACACACTTAACTTTCTTTGAAAGCATGTTCCTTTGACTTTGATAGTAGAGAGAATAAGTTATAAGTTATTGAAGAGGCACTTTAGTTGCAAATTGCAGGATGGTCTTGAGATTTAGGAAATAAAACAGTACTCTTTGCTTATCAAAAGAGAGATCTGTAAAAATAAATATAGAGGATTAGGGCCCTGAAATGAGAGTTCCAATATAAATTCTTTAATACCTAATTAAGTCAATAATGGTAAGAGCATAGACAAGAGGGGAGTCCATTTAAGATCGTTTCCCATTAGTTTGAGTATAAAATGTGTGTTACCTTAGGCTAAGAGATTCTTTTGGGGTTTTAAGAATGGTCACACTTTTCAAACGATTTTAGTCAACGTTGCCACGGTTAAGACTAAGTTGTGGGCGTAACTCCAAGGTAGTGACCATCATGGGGCGTTGATGCATATTGTCAGGATCGTGAGATATCCATTATTTTCTTCTTGAGAAAAATTTTGTGCACTTCTCAAAGTGTAAAAATATCATGTCATCTTGTAATTTTCTCCTCTCATTGGTGAAAAAGATGAGAGAGATCCATGCGGCACCTTGATTCCCACCAATGGAAGAGGTGAAGTGCAAGATGACATAATATTTTTACGCTTTGAGAAGTGCACAAAATCTTTCTCTTTCTTCTCTAAGACTCCACTTCATCCTAGACAACACGTGAGATCTACTAACCGATACATCAGGCGGGAGTGTTGATCGATCGCTTCACTTCCACCAAGTCAAGAGCTTTGTTGAACTAACGACCTACTAGGTTTAGATCTGCGTGTTGGGCTAAAGATTTGCCAAATTAATGAGTGGAGTAATTAGATTCTTATTTTAGTGCATATTGGGGGGTTATTTCGGGGGTCTCTCATGTTGTCTCAAACTTTCTTCCTAGCTTCAATGTTGGGTTAAAGTGCCCTCCATTTGAGTGGCAGATCGAGTGCTCATGGTGTTTCACGATGGATCTTACTTGGTAACAAGGCGGACTTCCATCTGTCGGGTCGAGTTCATAATTGAACCTTAATTTGATGGATTGGTCCAAAAAATTGAGATTCTCCTCTCGAATTACCAACAGTATTTGCTTATAAAAGGAGTTGAGTATTTTTTTTAATTAAAAAATAACTATTATGTTACTAGAACCAAAAGTTGATTATAATACCTGACAAAGCCCAAAAATTAAACAAAAAATAAATATGCGACAGCGACAAGAAACGGATCTGTTTCAAAGAAGAAGTTTGGCCACTACTAAATAGCTAGTAATATTAATTAAAAAACAGCATGTTGGATTAGATAGCTAATTTGCTTCTGGCGCATCACTCTCGAACCCCGGAAAAAAAAACAATAAATTAACTAGACAAATTAATAACGATAAAATCAGATTAAATGAGATTCACACTGCTAGCTATAGAATGTCAGATCAGACGTCTCCATCTTCCACTCTTCGCACGAGTTGGGGTTGGAGGGCATGCAGCAGTGGGAATTATGATGCCCACAATTAATTGCTCCTCTCATCACATCATCCATGGCGATCTCAAGTATTCTTATGATCATAATATCGATCCCAAACGATCTCCCTAGTCATGCCACATCCCATGCACTGTCCTAATTTGTTGTAAAGATGCAAGTGAACGAACGATCGGTGCGATACCATCGGGCGGAGCAGTTAGCTAGCTAGCACAAGGGGCCAGACGATTCCGACAAATTAAGGACGGGAGCTAGTTAGATCACGCCTCCACATTAAAAAAAGAAGCAGTGCGACGGGGAACTAGCTACATCACGTCCCCAAAACATTAAAAAAAAGTAGCAGTGCAGAAGTGTGTACATATGCAGCAAGAACAAGCACTGTTCGACAACAGGAGATGGGGCAGTTGGCAAGATTCTCCAGATGACCAATCCAGAGATATCGCAGCTGAGTCATCTAAAGTGCCCTAAAATTTCTCCCCTTTTCCTGCCACAGAAAGAGATGCATGTTTGCTACAAGATTAATCCTAGTGGAGGGGGGGTTCGAAGAAGAAAGAGTTTTGGGTTCGAGGGCTAGCTAGATAGGGTTTCTAATAGGGCTATACAATAATAATAAAAACTAACTATTACTTGCATATCGTCGTTTGTCCTCCAAACCCCACCACCCCCAGCGATGTACGTAGTAGGTTTACCGGACCATAGATCATATATACTTCTATGCTTGATCAATTTATAAATTTCTTGCGATGGTACTTGGCTCCATATATTGATCTAATTAAGTTGAATTGGCGTGGTTTCTTTCTCAAGTGGGGTGTTGTATGCGTTCAGCATGATCGATAAGTATTTAATTTGCTGCAGTATAATTTAGATGAATATTATTAATGTCAAACAAGGTAGGAAATTGCATTAAATCAAGAGGTGTTTACTCCTTGTAGCTCGCCCATCTTTTGGAATCTAAGATGAGAAATACTTGTTGTCCATAAAATTATTCACCCCTCGTACACAACTTTGAAGGACTCGCAGTGTTATGACGATGGTGTAGATGTTGGGTAAAATGGGGTTGAGGAGGGGCAATATTAGGAAAGGGAGAAAAAAAACTCAATATTGATAAGTGAAAAGGTGAATATAAAAAAGATGTGTAAATTTTGTTTCTTATGTGAGGATTTTAGTTCCACATGAGAAATTTCTAAGCAGATGTAGGGTTTTATAACTCTAAGTGTCTATGAGATTATATCTTATATACAATGGTGGGGTTATACTAGATCATATCACACACGCGCGCCGCCGGGCTGAGAAGGCGCGTGCGTGTGATGGTGTGGTCCTGCCGGCTTGTCGTACCTTTTTATTTCTTCTTTTTACGTTTTTTCCTTTTCTTAGAGAGATTGGGTTTGTTCCTTGAACTGGCCCATTGTATTGGCTTTTGCAGAAGTGAGACGTTTCATATAATGATTATGTCTCCCTGTTCACGGTTACAAGAAAAAAAAACACTTTTTGACTCTCCTGTGAGGAACTACTCGCTGTGCTGCTGTTGCTCTCTCTCTCGCCCCTCTCTGCCAGGCTACTCGCCGTCGAGGTTGCCGTCGAGCGCTCTTCCATTCGGATGCACGATCGCTCTCTGGTGTTCGGACCACCGAGGTCGCCGTCGAACGCTCTCTTCGATGTTCGGTACATGTTTTCTATCCATACCTTCTTTCGAAGAGGATTAGGTTTCCTATATAGCTTTCGTCTTACAAAGTCGGTCTCGAAGTCGATCTTGTGCGAGACCGACTTCGTTGTTCGTGGTTGTATCCTGGGAGAAGGTCGTCGGATCTCAATCATACCGTATAATGGGGACGATACTTTCTCTAAGACAAGTTTCATTATGCAACGCCTCCACTGTCTTCATTCGTCTTCCGATTACCATGTTATCACCATGCTTATGATCAATATATTCATGTTATATTTTTATTTTCGGTGTGCCTATAAACATGTTGTTTCTTATTATGGTTGTCATGATTTACATTGATTGACGTGTTGATGAATTATCTTGCTCCATATCTTATACCCACTGTTTTAACAACAGTAGACTCCCCAAAATACTTGTGGGGCTTAGCTACTCGTTTCACCAGTAGCACTCATTTCTTGTCCGAGACATAAGGCCATGCATGGTTGGCTTCCGTCGCGTAGGAGTTACTGTAGTATGAACAATAATAATATTGGAGCCCCTTAAAAATCGATATTATTGGAGCCCCTTAAAATCGATACTTAGAGAGGAAGCAAGAGCTTGTTGGATAATGATACCCCAAAGTGAACACGTCTAAGTATCTCTTGTCCAATTATGGTAAATGTTTGATGAAATAGGAAGTGAACAAGAGAAAGAGCAGAACATAATGGAGAATGGTCATGATATATATATATATATATATATATAATATATTATATATATATATAATATATTATAACGCGAACAAGAAAAAGAGTAACTTTCAATTTGTACCATTTGCTAACGATTGGTATCCTCCCACTTGAGTGTTGATACAATATTCTTTTTAAACTTTTCTCTCTCATCCAAGCTCCAAGAATGAGATTATCATTCTAATTACACAGAATATTTGCTATTTGTAATTTGTATATATATGTGTTTAAGGAAGATTTTTTATACGTTTTTTGAGACGGCCAGATATTACATGCACTAATATGTGAGGTCCGCATGTGCCTAGACGAAACACGCAAAAAATATTTCTCATATGTTAGATCTATCGATCTTCTTGTTAATCAAAAAGGGTTTTTACTTTTTAGTCTTTACAAATAAGTGTATTTTTTTCTGGTCCTTCAAAATATAATTATTATTTTTAAAATTTTCAAAATCTTTTAACTTTTATAAAAGTCCATCTGATAAATAGACGTTAAAAAAGAGAATATCTTGAAGAATATTCCATCCAAAAGTAACTATTGGATGAAAATACCTAAAATAATATGTTATTTGATTTCTATTAAAAATGATTAAAAAAAACTCACCGGCTCCCATCCCTTGCGCCCTCCCCCCTCGTCATCTTCTCCTCGAAAAAAATTTTAGAGATTTTAAAAATAATAATTATAATTGAAGAATTAAAAGAAAAATATACACGTGTATAGGGATTAAAAAGTAAAAAGCTTTAATAAAAAATAATACATAAACGAATTTTTTTTTGTCTGAATCCCCAGCCACTCCCACCACTCCATCACATCGCGGCCAAAAGAGCGAGAGCGAGAGCGAGAGAGGCCACCCCGTCGTGCCGTGCCGGTCCCGGTTCCCTCGCTTGACGTCCCTCGGCAACAACCACCGCACATAACGAAGTACGTGTGTCCCGCCCGTGCTTCTAGCTGCTGGCGGTGACCATCGCGCGAAGAAGCTAACAAAATTAATTGACCTAGATTAATAATTCAAAAGTTTGGGCATAATCTCGTCATCACCTTTCGCATTCGAGCAAACTTTTCCAGCGATCGTTTATTAAATCACCAGCCATGCATCATTTGGGCCGGACAATAATATTCTTGATCTCGAAATTCCAAAAAAATCTTTTTTAATTCTTCACAAAAGATATTAAATTAAACGTCGAGTTAATGAGTGAATCCGGAAATACATGTACCGCAGGTATTTCTTTTGATTTTTTTTTTCTATGTGTTAGGTCGATTCATCTAATTTTTTGAATAATATAAATGTCTTAAATTTGAGATTTAAGACGTATATCTAAATCTTAATTATTTATATATTTTTAAAATTTATAATAAAATTCACAGATTTAAATATTAAACTCTTCAACATATCTATATATATCTAATGTCTAATCAACCCAGTCACTCCTACGTAGGTACCGTTTAAAAATATATGAGAAAATAAGATTTGAGATTCTAATTATTAGAATTTCACCCTTTCTTATTTTAATTTTCAAATGACAAAAAATGATTGTAAAATTTTTAAAATAAATTTTCAAAAATGAAGAAAAAAAATGAAAAGGGGTAGAGAGAAGAGAGATAATAATGAGATCTTAAATTTGGAGCCTTAAAAATTGATCACCATAATTTTTTTGAATAATTTTAAATTAATAAAAATAAAATCACCACAATTATATTTCTAAAGAAAGGGGCCGGGTGTGCGGGTGGGGGAAAGAAAGGTGCACTCGGGCCGTGAACCCGGATAGAAAGCGTCTTTAAAAACCCCAAGAACGGCGCACGAGACCGCCCACATTCTTCAAACTAGTATAAGTGGGTCAGCAAGGATCCACCGGAGGATCCACATTAAAAAGGTTTCGACCCCTTGACTACGCAACAATCCGGTGTGTCATATCACTCATAATATCACCATTTACTAATTTGGACGTGTATAGAACTTTGCCGTAACTTATATGAAAAAAGAGTCGTCTCGAGGATACCCAGAATACTAACAAAATTATACATGTCAGTGGACATGTAAAATAATGTAGAGTTTGCTCTTTTTTTTTTCATTTAAATTGGCATATATGCGAAAACAAAAGCTACTTGCCACAGTGCTGCTGCAGGCTCTTGGCCTGCTTCGTAGGGGAAGGGGGGGGGGGGGCAGATGAAAAGATTGGGGCGGGGAGGTGTGGAAAGCGAAAGCCCACCACGTTATAATAATGGTTTACCATTATTACGAGCTCCACGACCCACATGACCTAATAAGAAGCCGAGGAAGAAGAAGAAGAAGACGGGGGGGCACCAGGCCGGGCCAAACCAAAAAGGCAGCCGGAGCAGTTACCGCAGGTACTGGCCCAGACCTCCCACAACAGGCGGCCAGCGGCCTCCCTCTTATCTCTCCGGCCTCTTCCTTTTCCACCGCCCCTGTCGTTTCACTGTCTGTTGAGCTAGGGCGGCGCCATGAAGGAGGCATCTTCCTCCCCCTTGTTCTCCCCCGAGACCCCAAATGCGGGCGCCGCTGCGGCGGCGGCAGCGCCGGCGGAGAGGCAGGTGATGCCGGCCCTTCGAGTCAAGACCTCCTGCTGCGCCGGGTCGCTCTCGTCGTCGTCTACTTCCTCCTCCTCCTCCTCCTCCTTTGTTCGTTCCTCCAACGACGCGTCCTTGTCCTTCTACTCGTCTCATCTGGGGTCCCCGATGTTGCCCTCCTCTCCGTTCTCCGGCAGCTCCTCCGCCATTCCCTTCTCCTGGGAGAAACGGCCCGGTGTCCCCAAGCACAGCCACCGCGCCAAGGAGCACCAGCGGTGGGCGCCCGGGCAAGGCTGCCTCCGCCTCCCTTTCTTAGATCCAACTCCGACCCGTTCCTGTCCGTCACCCGGAAGAAGCGGCCCGAGCTGAGGCTGCTCGCCGACCCGTTCGCGGTGGCGCTGATGGAGTGCTCCAAGGGGGACCGGCGCGACCCGGACGACGGCGGCTCCCCGGGGACGTTCTGGAAGGCCGCCGCGGCGTCGTCCAAGGCCATCGGGGGCAGGCGGAGGACGATCGCCGACCTTCTCGGGTTCGTGGATCTGTACGCCTCCTGCAAGACGACGAGCTCCGTGGCGGACTCGACGGTGTACATCCCCCGGTCCGGCCGGCGGACATGGCGGCCTACGGCCTCCTCAGCCGCCGTGCCGGGTGAAGACAGTGGGCATCATCGATCGCAGTGGTCGTCGTGCTCCGGCGCCCCGCCAACCGGAAAATTTAAGTACATAAATAAGCGTTCCGTTGTTCATCGATCTTAATTTGGTGTGCTTTTAACTCTCTGTATCATGATATTATCATCCACTGCATGCGACGCTTTCCTTTTCTTCTTTTTTTATCGCCTTCTTTTAATTTTCCCGGGTTGAGGACGGCCTTCGTCCTAGTAGTAAATGCTGTATTGAAGGATAAAGATCGGCAGGAATGTTAAAGTGGATAGATATTTTTATCTTAGTATATTTTTCTTTTTTACTAAAATATTTTTCCCAGTTTCGTATGAATAAGGGAACCTTGTTTACCGTCCAAAAAAAAAACTTTTTCCCTTTCGTTTACCACAATGTGCAAAAGCCCACGCCTTTTTTTCCTCAAACTTTCAGTACTTCGATGTTAAATTTTGTTTGTCGTCGAGCAAGCCCACCTGAAACTTTGTCGCCGCCGGCGACAGATGGGAGTTCTTAAAAACTTCATAGGGACACCGATCGCGATCCCATGGGCTCTTCTTTGGTGGTCGTACGCTCGCAGAGCTGGCATCCGCTTGTGGCCGGGAAGCTCGGGAAACCCCGAAAACGACGAGTCCGCAGTTCTCACTCACTCCCTCACGCGGTGATCTGTGTCCTCTCGGTTCCGTGCATGTATCCAGACAGGTTGAACTGCGTCAGTGGATCGTGTCCGGGCATGGCAGAAGCTTCATTGGGAATGCTGCATCAATGGGTTAGGCGATGGTGCAGGTTTTTGTTTGCGACACGCCGGGATTAAGATTCTCCGGGGGAGAGAGAGGGAGAGCATTAAAGTTAAACCTGCTGCGTTCGATCTCATCTTCTGTGTCTGGTTAGAATGTTTCACGTGTTTCTGTTTGACTGTGTGTATTGGGAGTGAGGGGGCTGGTGGTGAGGGTGGGAAGAACAGCGCAGCTACAGTGGGACTGTGGAGTGCCGCCAACTCGATCTCTGGACTGTCAGCTGAGGCACGCTGTCGCTGGCCCAGCATCCCCATGGCCACAACACCCGGTTCCCCATCCTCCACCCTGCAGAAAGGGGGACGGAGGCGCCAGACTCACTGGTTTGTGTCACCTTCCTCTGTCCTCTCTGCATCAGTCCTTTTTGTTTTTTTTTGACAATGGGAAAGTTTATAATTATAGTTCTATTCATTAGATTAACATAGACACATAGAACATAACATGGGAATTAATAAACCTAAAAAGTAATAAAGGGTGTAGATTGTAGAAAGAACTACGACTAAGCAAACTATAAAGAGACCGCGTAAACCAAATAATAAGACACAAAAAGTTAGTAAGGAGTGGCTCCAAAGTAACAACTACAATGGTTAAGATCACTAATTAAACATCCGACGAGAAAATCTACTTTCAGAACAGCAACACAAAAAGGCCGTGTCCCCTTGTGACGTTATCTTCGGTAATAAAATTTCATTAGAGAATTGCTAGCCGATCTCTCGGCTGGGTAAATGATTGAACGGCCAAGCATTTCATTGGTCAGCTAGTATGTTCGTGCTCCCTCAGACAATTGAGAGAGAGTGAGAGAGAGACTGCTTTCCTATAGCTGGGGAGGGGGTTTTCTGGATCCCAGAGCAGCCCCCCTTCCCCTGTTAGAATGTGGAGCCCCAACTCTGAAGCATATCTCCATAAGGGGTCAGGTCGCGGTTCGACCTGCGCGGTCAGGTCGCGGAGGTCAAGGGGGCAACGCCCCTTGCGGGGGTCTCCGGGGGCAGCGCCCCGGAAGCTAAATTTTGACTAAGTGTTGCAGGCAGGTTCAGCATTCGACTGTCACAGTCGAAGTCAGAAATTGAAGCAGTCGATTGAATGATTCGACTCACGTAGTCGAATGTCAGATTGAATGATTCGACTCACGTAGTCGAATGTCAGATGCGAATGATTCGACTCATGTAGTCGAATGTCAAATATGAAGGATTCGACTCATACAGTCGAATGTCAAATGGAGGATTCGACTCATGCAGTCGAATGTCGTTCTGAGGTGATTCAGAGTCATGACCCTTTTGCCCTTATGTGACTCGATTGTGGCGCCCTTTCCTCCTAGTATATAAAGGGGGGTTTTGTCCTCTTTGTATGTGATAGCCTGTATCTTTTCTTGAAGAAGAAGCATTGAAAGCTGTTGTGGCCGTGGACGTAGGAAGGCTTCTTGCCTCCGAACCACGTAAAATCTTGGTGTTCCTGTCTTCTTCTTCCCACCTCCTTCTATCTCTCTCTGGTATCTACGAGTGGGTAGTGTGAGAGCGTTGTCGCTGGTCTGTGCAGCAGTGCTGTCTCCTCCCAACATCCCCGCCATTGTTCCCATTTCCAGATGATCTTCCCTTTTTCAAGATTTTTTTTGTTCTGGGAAAGACCTTTCCTAGTTAGATCTCCTAATCCGTTGAAGGATTTGTTCCGTCGCCTCATTTCGCCGGCGTAGTGGTGCCTGCCCTCTCGAATGTCGACAATGGCCTAATATTTATATTTGTGATTTGTTTTGGTTTTCTCTCTATTTTGGTCTTCCACATAGTAGGAGTCATGTTCCGTCCTTCATGTCCTATTCATGTGGTTCGTCGGAGCGGCGACGTTTGGTCTCCATCTGTGTGTTCGTCTAAATCTATCTTGTCTTCGCTTTCTTTTTGGTATGGTGTTCATGGTGTCTCTTAATCTTTTCTCTTGAGTTAAGGTTGCTTTGGTGCTTGTAGAAAGGGGCCTTATTCGTCGGTCTCGATGGGGCGTGCTTGGACGTTGTAGATCTCATCTCCGCCCCCATCTATTTCGACGGTGTTTTGTTGTTGCACCTTTCTTTGCGCGGCTTGGAAGCACCCCTCAAGTTTGCGTTCTTTTTTTATTCAGTGGGTAATCCGGTGATTGTCATACTATTCGGACCTTTGAATCCTTGGTGGTTTTCCTGAGACAGAGCAAGCTTTGTTGTGTTTTTGGGAAGTGTTGTGCTGTTGTTCACTCTTTCCCCCCTTATTCAGGGTACTGCTTTCAGATTTGAATGATTGAACATCTTGTTTCTTTGTCAAAAAAAAGGAGTTGGAATTATTAATGGACCTTTTTGATAACGAGATAAAGGGTCTCAGAATAAGTAAATCATGGATAGACTACTCATATTTAAGATCTTTTTTATTTGAGATGATTTAAACGAATGATAATTAAGAAAGAGATACATTTTAATGTAATGTGACAGAGTGTATAATTACCACCCATTTATAAGCTAGTTTGACACTATTTAATTGGGTGAAATAATTATCCCATTTTATCACCATTTTATCTTAATTAAATAAAATATATTTCAAAATTATCTATAAAGTTAAAACTCGTGATAAAAAGAAGATAAACCCTTTTATCTCATTACCAAAAAAAATAAAAATCTTAAATTTCTCGACATATCACCGTTCTACCCAGAGAACTAGCCGAGTTCCTTCAGAACTGCGGCCAAACTGGCTATCACCAGCAGAGGAGAGAGAGAGAACTCGATCGCTGGATCAAATACTCCAGCACTGTTTTGTCTACCAATCTATATTATACTACAGTTGCATGCCGTGAAGACACGGCAGCGTAGGAGATCCACTGCCGCGCCGGAGAGAGAAAAGGAAAGATAAAAGAAGCAGGATAAGGGGAAGTGGTGGAGAGCGCTGCGGGAATGTGACAGCCATGATGGGCTGTCGTTTTCCTTCTTTCGAAGCGACGACCTCACCTCCCCCACAGTCTGCTTACTCTTATAACAGCTCGAACTCGAAAAATTCTCGGACCACCCCCGTGCCTGTATTGGCCTCTTCGGTCGGCTTCGTACGACGTCCCCCACGGAAGCCAGGGAAGAAGAAAGAACCACATGACATGGTGCGTGCCCCACCCAACCCCCCCGCGACGTCAGCGACGTCCCGCGCCTTCTGCGATCGGTTGGGTGCGTGGGACACGAGAAGTGGGGGACGTGGCGGGGCCTCCCTGGGGGACCCGGCTGGCCAGTCGTTGTTGACGTCAGGCCGCGAGCTTCTCGTCACACCAGACGCGGGGCGACTCCCGTAATTTTCTTTTTTCGCTGTGCGTCATCGTGGGCCCCACCGACCCCACCCGCGCGTTTGATTGGTGACCGTCTTCAAGGTGTCCCCCCGTGTTCTCCCTGTCGGTGAGGTTCCCCTCGGCGACGACGGGCCGACGTGTCCCGGTCCCCGACGGGATACGTGGTCATGGGAAGGCTCACACATCCACTCCCAAGTTCTACTAATTAGTTCAGGTATTGAGACTAACGTGCGATGTCTGTGTAGGGCCGGAAGCAAATCTAGACTGCCCGCCATGTTCTAAAAAAGAAGAGTCTTTTAAGACTGTCATTAATCCTTCGCCCATATCGTGATCATGCCAGGTGTAATGCGGCAAACGAGTGGTAGATGATGGTGGAAAATTAAGGCCACAAATTAATAATGACGGTAAATTAATTAACTACATCGTCGTACTATGTTATATTTCAGTACTCGACTATATATATGCATGCATCAAGTTAATTATTTTTGATGTGAAATGAAAGGTATCTTAATATACTTGTATCTCTCTACCATTTCAAAAAACTAGCTTTTTTTATTATAAAATTGAAGATAATTTCTTAGAGCCTTAAATGCTCAGTCCTTTATTATGGAATATTTAGTTGCTGTACAGTTGTACTTATGAGCAACATAGATATACGGCAGGGATGTTGACACTACTACCGCTAACATGTCTGTTGGTCGGACACGGTAGTTCGGGCAAAGACAAAGAGTCGTCCGAGCTCGGTTTTGATGATGCTGGGCCTCTTCCGGCCCAAAACCAAGTATGGGCCTTTCTATCTGACGTTTTAGATCAATCACACGTGAGAGTGCAATATAATCAAACGCATAAAAGTTCGCAACAAATGTTAAGTCTCCACAAAATCACTTGTGTGGAGGCCATTTTTCCGGCTCTTGGGCGCGCGGGCCCATCACTACCCGTCAAGGGTTTAGGATGGCGGCTATTCAGCCACGCGTCTTTGGATACGTCAAAGGCTCTCGAACGAGCCTCACCCAACACTTCACGGGCGACGTTGAGTTGCTTCCAGGTAGTTCCAAGTAGGATAGGGCTACCGAGCATAGGCTACTCGGTAGGCGGCCCTCGAGCTCCACCGAACAGTTCCCAAGGCGTCTGTTCGGCTCCTTCGGTTGGCGACCGTTCGTTCGCTCCGCTTGGCCTTCCAACGGCCTTGAACTCTCTTCAAAGTTGTGCGGCCCACAACCTGGACAGTTACCGCACCGGCACCTTGAGGACGCCTCCAACAAGTGCTTCTTATTCCAAATCCCCTGACAGGCATCTCCAAGCGACGCCAACTACTGGGGACATTTCAACTCCCTACGAGCCTCTCGTGTATATAAGGGACCCAAGCCATCATGAAAAGATACGTGCAACTCCACCCTCACAATCGCCTATGCGCGAAGGCACACACTAAGAAGACCCTTTCCTTCAAGCCTCTTCCTGCGGTCATCTCTAACTTTAGCATCAGAGAGTTTACCCCGATTTAGCCAATCAGGCCTCCTCTGATGTCCTTTGGTTTTGCAGGTCATCATTCATATCGGCTATTGTTCTCTCCACGTAGTTAATGGAGATCTTGCTCAATTCATTACTGTACAAGAAAAAATACTTTGCACTTTGGCTCCGTCTGTGGCAACGAATAAAAAGTCATGCTCTTTATCCGAACATCTCATCTTTATGAGATTCGCATATCTTTATCTTCATTACGAGACTATATATATATATATATATATAGCCTAACAACAGCACGTGCGATTAAAGATGGGTATGTTAGGTCTACCTAGACATGACGTGGTGTGCTTAGATTAGCGCCTATACTAATACAGATCATACACATTGCAAGACCCATCAGCTGCAATAAGCGCAATGCTCCTCTTGTTCCTTTTGTCACTCCAGTCGTTCCTCCTGATCATACCCTACAATTCTCTAAATGCCATGGAGAACCAGATATATAGCAAGGCTCATGTGGACAATTGCTGCGGAGGGGACGAAGCATCACGAGAGATGGGCGCCAATGTACTAACAATTGGGAGGATCAGTGGAAAGAGAAGGCATTCCGTCTCTCTCTCTCTCTCTCTCTCTCTCTCTCTATATATATATATATATATATATATATAGTTGGGCACTATAATGCAAGTCCCAATTAATCATGCATGTATGTGTCAAAAAGAAAAAATTCCAATCATGTCTTTCCTCTCCCTCCCATCTTTCCATCTCTCATGATATGTGTACATGAAAGGTCACTGCAGAGCTAGGTTGGACTCCACCTGCAACTAGTAAGAGAGTGCTCGAATATTTCTGGCCTGGGCAAACAGGGCAGGTTTGCTACTACGCGAGACATCATTAGGTCGAGCCTGGGCTTCCAAGTAAGGTCAACTTGTCAGAGTTGTGTACTGGATTTCAACTCGTGAGAGTACTGCAATACGAGGAACCTCTATATAAACATCACCTATGAGACTTACCGAGTCATGAACTAAGAATACATGCATGCAAACAAAATTTCTCTTGCCAGAAATCTAGTATTATAAACTCGAATCCAGATGAAGTGCCAGAGTGAATGGAGAATCCAATAGCAGTATTTGGACTCGGCCCAAACTTGGCCATTAAAAGAGAAGGCAACTTGGGGAGAAAGAGGAAGATATCAAAAGATATAGTCCAACCCCACACTTTGCGCCCTCATCCTTCCATCTCTTTTTTTTAGAACTAGTTAAGTCGAGAATATTGACTTGATCGTTAGAGAGTCGTTTTCAAATTTTTTCTCCCCAAAATCGATTTCTTGTAAGTTAGGTTAGTTTAAAGTGGTAGACAAGCTCCAATCTTCGGACCCCTCAAAGGTCAGTCTCTTAAAATCCATCGAAGTGGACCAACTTCATCCGGAATTAAATTTAAGTCTCTCGAACTCCCTATGCATTCAAATATCATTATACTATGTTCCTCGTCCGGATAGTTTTCTTCCCCTTAAAACTATCAAGAGAAGTGTTTAGTGTATTTTTGTATTACACTTTAAGTGTAATATGCCTAGATAATAATGTATGTGACATCTAACAATTGAGTTGTCATTTTATCACTCACTATGTGAGTGGTGCCACATAAATTCTTGTTCAGTCATATTACACTTAAAGTGTAATACAAAAATACATTAAACTTTTCTCAACTATCAAACCTCAAACACTCGACATGATCTTGTTAATACGAAGAGTTGCGAAGTCAAGAACAACATATTTGACATAAAACGCAGCACTAAATTTATCCCGCTACCATGGCAATGTTATTAAGGCTCTTTTTGCTGGATCAGTAGCTGTTACATTAGCTTACTAAACCATACGTTAATATTCTCAAATTTCTTTTTCAAAAGGAAAGAAGAGAATAACAAACCATATCTCATCTCAAAGTATATATGTCCATATACTCCGATCATCAATATTTAAGAAAAAAATTAAATGAAACAATGTTATTAAAAATAGATTTGTCACTTTTATTATTTTAAGCTCATTAAAAACTATATGATATTCCTGAGATCGCTCGTATTGGTCGTTTGTCCGCCGCTGTTGCGTCAGCACAGAAGATGCCATCCCAGCTTCCACGGCGGATCCTGAGCTGCCGCCTCACCCGTCTCTTCTTCTCCTCCTCCTCTGCCGCCGCCGCCGCTACCTCCTCCTCCTCAAATGAGCTCCTTCCATGGCTTCCTCCTCCGAAACGAAAGCCGCCTGCAACCGGAGCAGCGACCAACTCCGCTGCTCCGGCTGTGATCACCAACTCTCCCACCCGGCAAGCCATGTCCAAGGGCGACGCCAATGATGACCCCAAGCACCTCTTCGCCCTCTTCTCCCACGCCGCCAAGCAACCGGGCTTCCGCCATGACCACCCCAGCTACAAGGACCTCATCTCCAAGATGACCCGCCTCGAAGGCCTCAGCGCCATCCATCGCATCCTCTTCCACATGCGCAACGAGAAAATCCCTTGCCGGCCGGCCATCCTCGTCGCAATAATCGACGTCTGCGCCGCTTCCGGTTTCCCCATCAAACCCCTCAGCCTCTTGATGAGCGCGGGGCCGGCCGTCCGTGAGAAGGTCTTCGCCAGGCTCGTCGATGCGCTGGTAGAGACCCGTCGCCTCGGTACGGCGGGGTCGCTGTTCACCAACGACGATGTCATCTCCAAGCTGGGATTCCCCTTGAGGGTCCGCCACTACATTGGCGTCGTCCGCGGCTACTGCGACCAGGGTGAGATCCCCGCCGCCGTCGAACTGCTCGACGAAATGTCTCAACGGGGACTAGTGCCGGACGTGTTCTCCTACGGCTCCCTGGTCGCCGGCATATCCCGCCGGGTAGGCGGCGGCCACGGCCACGCGGTGGACGACGCGCTCGCGGTGGTCGAGCAGATGCGGAGGGCGGGGGGGGAGCCGGACGTGGTCGTGTACAACGCCCTGGTGCACGGGTGCGTGAGGGAGGGGGCGGTGGAGAGAGCCGAGGGCATGGTGAGGGAGATGGAGGAGGGCGGGGAGGTCGGCTGCGACGCCGGGACCTACAACGCGCTGATGGGTGGGGCGGTGGACGTGGTGGAGGTGCTGCGGAGGATGATGGGGAGGGGGGTGGCGCCCGACGTGATCACGTTCACGGTGCTGTTGGGGCGGCTGCGGAGGGAGGGGCGGGCGGCGGAGGCGGGAGCGCCGCTGGGGGTGATGGTGAAGATGGGGATGCGGACACGGTGGGCTTGGCTTAGGGCGCTAGGCGATGGTGGTGCTGGTGTTCTTGGCGATGAAATAAGATGAAGATGGAGAGATATATTTGGTATCGTTTCAATTTTAAGTTATTTTCTTAGGCTGTAAACTTCATTTGGAGAAATTTCTACATAAAAAATAAAAGCGTCAATAGATATGTCGTTGGTGCTTTTATTTGGAATGACTTGTTTTTTTTTTTTTTTTCCTAAAAAACACTTTTGAAAGCCGAAAAAAATTATACCCTTTTCACATGCGTATCTTCCTCCACAAAGTTAGCTCGAACTTGTTACTTGGTTTTATCTTATAACATGCGCCCGATAGAAAAAAAGCCCAATATACTTACCTAAGTGTATTTAAATTAGGCATAGCAGCCCACGCCTCGCCCAACATGAAGCCATATAAACTGAAACATGAGTAAATAGATAGGGGGAGTAATATAGACTGCAGTGATGGTCAATGGCAACAAAGGCAACCGATGATGAGAATTGAGTCATTATTTTAAAATCTAAATTTATATTTTGAAGTTAAAATTTATATTTTAAAAATTTTAATTATTATTAAAAATTCAGACAATATTTTTAACCGTTAAAGTTATTTTGAAACTCAAGTGTTTGTATTTGAGTCTAATTATTATTAAAATTTTAATAAATATTTTTAAATCTTATGAACAATATTTTGAGACCCAAGATTTATATTTTTGAGAGTCTAAAATTTATTTAAAATTTATATTTTAGAATCTAATCACTGATCACTATTGATGACCAGCCGCCGCCGATCTATGCAAGTTGTTGCTAGCGTTCAGTGCAAGTCACTACTGTCGACTGCTGCTGTTCGCTGCCACATGCCAACCTACGTCGCCGTGGCATCCAACATGACACCATGTCACCATGGGGCCGCCACTTAAGTGCAGTAACTACATTATACTTTGAGAAAGACTTATTGCACTTTCACATTGCACTAGACAACAAATCTATGTGGCATCCAATAAATGAATTGTCACTTTATCACTCTTCATGTGAGGGATGTCACATGGATTATTGCCTAGTCACATTACACTTAAAGTGCAATGTACAAATGCAATAAGTCTTTCTCTTATACTTTTCTCGCACCCGAATGCACATCTTACTCTTTAACACATCCTTGTTCAGCTACTTATCTTGACAAGGATCATGGCTACAGAAAAGAGAGAGAGAAATCTTGGCTTACCCAAATTCCACATTTCACCACAAATAAATCTATTGCAAAGTTCAGTTCACCGGCTTCATGTATGCACGTTCACCCGACCAAAATATGCTGTTCCAGTGATAAAGCAATCCACGGTACAGTTTGGGTAACTATGGTCTTGAACAGCTGCAGCACAGTTTCCTAACACTCAACGGAGGAAATTGATGCTGTAATTATTATTATTTTTTACCTACATCCATTCGAAGTGCCTCTACTTATTTTCAATAGAATTTATGGTACAAGCCATTTTTCAATGCAGTTGCACTCAATGATTCAATAATCAAAAGATATCAGTAATTATTTATTTCTGACAACCAAAGGAAATACCTTCGAATGACCACATGAGATCAAAGAGAAAACTCAACAACGAATATTCGACAAAGAAAAAGATAGCCATTGATTGGCCGTTTCAGAAAAGAAGAAATTATTTATTTCATGTCATTATATCTAACAATTGTCTGCTCTACGGAAACATTGTTTGGCAATGCATAGTCACCAATGGACGAACAACCATAACATATAGAGAAAGGCTTATTGCACTTTCACATTGCACTTTAAGTGCAATGTGACTAGGCAACAAGTCCATGTGACATCCAACAATTGGATTGTCACTCCCTCACACCTCATGTGAGGGTGCCACATGGATTTTTGCCTAGTCAATGTGCAAGTGCAATAAGTCTTTCTCTAACATATATCATTGTATCAATGACATTTTACCACAGGATGCCTGTTTCCCATTGTTCTCTGCAGCAAATTCATTAGTACGATACTTGTAAGCAAATGGGCAAACTTAGGAATGGGAAATGAACATGTAACAAAATTGGGGTGTCCTCAGCACCTGAACCGTGGTCAGTTCCACACCTGCAGATTGACAAGCATGAAGAGACTTTTCCAACAACACATGACTGATTTCCTCTACTCTTTCATGATTTTGATCAGTAAGATGCCAAAACAACAATACAACCTAAATATTACTGCTGTTGAATAAGGGAAAATAAAAAGGAGATGTACAATCAAATCTTTGGAGGATTCGGTCTTAAATGTAATTAGTATCTCAAAAGGAAAAGACCATACAAAGTCATGAAATGCGAGTCAATAGTCATTGATAGTCAGTTGATCCTGTAACAACAGTTATCCAGAGAACACGAAGCATCTTGAGGAGCCTAAACACATTGTCCGGGGTTAAAAGCCTGAAAGGATCTCTGATGCAAATGAAACAGCATTACAACATGATGGGGAGACAGTATGGCCACAGGGAAGTTGGAATGACAATATTCATAGTAAACCGCTACTAGGAACATTTTTTAGAGATTAGAACGCTTGATAAGTCAGTATTCATGTTCCAAGGTGGATATTGGCACTCCAACAATTGTAGATTTGTACCATTCCTTGCTGCAATCCTGACAAGGTACATCATTTTTACTCCCAAGTAGCTTACTCAGTAGATTCTGATGTGTACAATTGTACAATGTGGTGTCAACTTTTAACCTTCTTCTTCCTCAACCATGAGCTAACTACAAATCAGAAGTATTGCTCTTCAGCCTTTCCTTTTCTAAAGGGAACGAGTGCTCTTTATAACTCCACTAAATGATGCAGTCTCACCATTAAGTCACATGATTGACCTAGGACCATAGAACAGAATTACAGTCTGAATCCACAACCTTACAGTTGAGTCACATGATTGAGCTAGAACGACAGCACATAAACCTCATATCCTCGTCTTTCCTTCTCCAGAGGGCCATTTATAACTCTATGCTAAACCATGCCCTCTGAATCCACAATTCACAATCGAGTCAGATGACTGACCTAGGACCATAGCACATGAGCCTCATGACTGAAAGTGAGAACATTTTATTCCATTTACAAAGCAAAATGAAAAAGAGAGATCCATAGGGCATTCGAAATAAGTAAACTACTTGCAAATCTTTGAATCTCGGCTTATATAGTGCTGCTTTACATGGTCGTATATCAAGCTGTCTGTCTGTCATAAGAGCTGCACAAATCTGAGGATTGTTTTTGTGGAAGGTAACTTACGGAGAATCTTATCAGATCCCTAAAATAAGCACAGAATGGTAATGATGGCCATAGCAAGATTTATTGCTATGAAATGAAGACTTCCTGACAGCAAAGGCAAAAGTGAGTTTCTAACTGGGAGGAAAGGTAAAACATATGATTCTAGCCTCCATTTTCTTAATGAGCTACTTGAACTGCAGTAGAAGTTTGACACAATTGAGGACCTCCAGCTATTACCTGACACAGATGCTGGAGAACCGTAAATTGCCTACCTCCATTAATGAATATAAACCCCCAAATAGGTGTATAGTGAATATGCACTTCCCTCTCTGTCTGTTAGTGTTGGTGTACATGCACAACTGCCTGCAACTATATGTGTTTATGCATGTCTCTATTGAAAGTTGTGTGCCTTCCCATTGAAGGAGACAATTCTCAATGGGAATAATGGCATTAACATGTTTTGAATTTGGCATGCCTATAGCGTGGATTTGAGAGTACAAGAATTTATATTTTCTCGTGCTTTTTGAGGTTTCATCAGACAAGAAAATTGTACAGAATAACTTGGACACCATACCTATAACAACCCAGATTTTTAAAATATGAATAAATAAAAAATTCTTAAAGAACAAATCTAAAAGCAATCAAACAAAAGTTTAATAGAATATTACAAGTCTAATATGGGCCAAAGAAAGACCTAAATAGGACCTAAAAGAAAGAATAATCTGTAAAATTGTAATGCCCAAAGACCTATTATTAAATTGGGTTAAATGCATAGATGGAAGTATCGGCCGAAACCGATATGTTTCGGCTAAAGACCTAAATAGGACCTAAAAGAAAGAATAGTCTGTAAAATTTGTAATGCCTAGGGTTAAATGCATAGATGGAAGTATCAGCCGAAACCAATACGTTTCGGCCAAAACATATCGGTTTCAGCCATGACCGATCTGAAACTCACTGAAAACACTATAGCAACTCCGATACTAAAAAAAATTAAAATAACAGCTGATTTCGACCGAAACCAGACTGAAACGACCGAAATTGGCCGTTTACTTTTCCCTTGAGGCCGTCTGAGACCGGCCGAGAATTGGGCGATCCCAAAACCGACACCCTCATCCTTGGTTAAATGAGCTAAATTCTAAGTCAAATGGGCCATAATATAAAGCTAAAACCTAACCCAACAAGGGAGGTACAAATTTCTATTAAACTCCTAATCAAACAGAAGTTAAAGAAGAGAATTGGCCTTATTACGAGTTGAATCGGATTAGGAACCATACACATAAGGAAGAAGTCATATATGGACTTCTGCAAACACTAACCTAATAAGACAAGGTCGTTCTCTATCATAACCCTAATCAAATTGGGGAAAGGTGGCTCTAATTTGGGTAGAAAATTAAGCCAAATTGCAATTTTCCCTCTCTCCTAGAGTTAGAGTCTCAATTGGACTCTTGAGAGCCATAGGTCTATAAATAAGACCTCAAACTCTCTTGGACGACTCTTCTTGCTGTTGGGGAGATTCCAGGACGTGGGAAAGGCCAGCTAGAGGGAGAAAGATCGCAGTAAAACTCTAGAGACATGTTGTTCGACGTTCTCTCAAGTACAACTAAATTAAATGTTCCTGTAGGTTCTCAAAGCTGAATTAAACTAAACACCATGACAAGTAGAACATGTTGATTTATGGTTAAGTTTTAAACAAGAACTAATTAATACATATGTTAGTGTGATTAAACTCTAAAAGATGGTTACACACAAGCTGGTTTCCGAATGCTTCTAAAATTATGTTTTCCGATTAAGCTTTACAAAATCAATTATATATATGCTGGTTAGATCCAACTCCAATAGACGGTTTTACATATGCTGGGTTGGTTTCCAGTTAAGCTTTAGCAATTGATTATATGTATGTTGGAGGATTATGCTTAAATAATCAGTTATAAATATGCTGGTTGAATAAACTAATAAACGATCATTTTCATGCTGGGTGGGTATTCTCTCAGGTTAAACATGATTAATCCTTCTGTAGAATCATTCCATATCTAGATCATGTTTATCATGTTTTTCCCAATTTATATCGTGTATATTGCATGTATATTGAGGATTCAAATCGAGGTTTTTGTTTCATGCAGGTTAGGTTTAATCTGTCCATAGTGAGATTAATCTTGCCTACTTTGATAAGTGGTTAAACAACCCTTGATTACTTTAACTAGGTGTTGGTTAACTCAATTTTAATGCCAATATGCTTTGGTTTTAAAAAAATATGTTTTGGTTAAAATCTGGGTTAAAACTGCCCAACCTAAAAGCCTTGGGTAGGTTAGCCTAGGGCGTACCCCCCCTTACCCCTGATTAGCTAGGAAACTGACTGGTTAGCCTAACCACGAAACCAAATTGAAAAAAATAGTTTAATCCTGGTGAAACCCCTACTTAACCCGACCTATACCCCTTATCAAAGTGGGTTTGATCTTAATAAGATGTTCCTGTAGGTTTAACGTTATGTTTCTAGCCTCCCAGATATAAATCGAGTCCCAAGAAGACAAAAATCAAGTCTCATCAGTAAGACAAGAATCGAGTCTCATTAGTAAAACAAAATTCAAGTCCCATTAGTAAGACAGAATCGAGTCTCAGTTGTTATGAGAATCAAGTACCAGTAATAAAAATCAAGTCTCAATCTGTTATAAGAATCGACTCTCAGAGTCTGTTAAAGATTCGAGTCTCAGACTAATAAGAATCGAGTCCTAGAGCCTCATCAAAATCGAGTCTCAATTGTTATGAGAATCAAGTCTCAGATGTTATGAGAATGAAGTCTTAATTGTTATGAGAATCATGTCTCAAACTATTATCAGAATTGAGTCGCAGGGTCTGTTAAAAAATCAACTCTCAGACTGATAAGAATCGAGTCCCAAAGTCCCATTAGAATCGAGTCTCAATTGTTATGATAATCGAGAATCAAATCTCTGTTGTTATAAGAATCGAGTCTCAAACTGTTATAAGAATTTAGTTTCAGAGTCTGTTAAAGAATCGAGTCTCAAATTCATAAAGATTAAGTCTCATAAGAATCGAGTCCCATAAGAATCAACTCTCAACTTATAATTGACTCTAAACTCAGACTCGACTCCTAGTTATTAATAAATCAACTCTCAGTGTTATTTAAGAATCAACTCCCTGTGTTATTAAGAATCTACTCTCTGTGTTATTTAAAATCGACTTTTAGACCTAAAAAATTGACTCTTATCTGTTTATAAATCGACCCTCAGACCAAAGAATCGACTTTGACCTGTTTTAAGGAATTGACTCAAGATCCGATAGTCAAGCTATTAAACCTTAAGGAGGATGCCAGGTATGCCCATACCATGTTTATCGATTCACCCAGAATTGGAGCCAAACTTTTTGTTTTTATTCTTGGTACCATACCATGTTTTGAGGTTACATCTCCAGTTAAGGTGCAAAATACGAAAAAAGCAGCATGATATATCTAAGATCTTAGAGTTTAACTTCATTAATGTACAATCCTAGATGAATTTACACGACTTTTAGACCTTCAATCCTCTAGCCATGAAATTCAGACCCCAAACTGGTACGTTGTTCAAGCACTACTTTGGTTCAAAATCAGTGCAAAATATCATTTCAAATTGCAAATCAGTTATATTTGGTTTAGATCTCAGAGAATGGTACACATAGTGTTATATAACATAGATCCCAAATCATACATTCCATCTAAAAGTGATGGAGAAAATGAGAAAGACATGAAATGGAGGAGAAAATTAAATAGTTAGTCAACAAAAAGTTTTAAAATAATCATCAAACAAGATCTCTTCCATAACCACTCTTTAACAGAGGAAATTGTGTCAGAGGGGGCTGCCGGGCCTAAGGAGGATGCCGTAGCCTTGGCTCTTCTAGCCCTGGCTCCGATGTCGGAAGATTTACGTGCGGTGATGTAGTAGGTTGAGGAAGCTTTTCAGGGAGAGGAAATTGTTTCAGTGAACTATGGGAGTCTCTCCAAGGCTGAAGTTATGGATATTCTGTCTAAAGTTGAGAACTACATGGAAACACGAGCGAGCGAAACTGCTAGATTGATCGGTGTCTTGGATGATGGTGTAGACAAAGGTTTGAAGTCCACATTACTTCTGATCAAGCGCAGGTGGATGACAGATATTGCTAGAAAAGGGAAGGGCGATGTGGCCAGCAAGAAAGAAACTTCGCATAGGTGATTCACGTACTCAGTAGATGTCTTGAACATGGTTTGCCGTGGCGGAGCGAATCGGTCTGATTCGGACGAATCAGAGCGTATCACAGGATTCCTGATTCTCCCAATTCCCATGTGAATCGGCCTGATTCTCCCAGAGCGAATTAGAAAAAAATTGATTCGGGGCGAATCAGCGATGCGGCGAACCATGGTCTTGAAGGATTGCTTTGACTTATCTTTTGTGTGGTCCTTTCCAATGTATGATGTGGGTGGGCCTCAATGCTGAGGCATGTGTCTTGGCACTGTTGGGTGTGATGATTGTCTTTTGGGGTTGATAGGTGTGGTTAGATGAGGGAGTTTTGGCTTTTATTTTCTTTGCTCCCCTGGCAGGTCTCATCTTGCCATCTTTTGTTTGGGGCTTTGGGAGCTGTCCCCCTCTTTACATTTTCTTGTACATCTTTTCCTTTTATAATATCAGTGGTACTATCCAGTATCCACTTATCCACAAAAAAAAAAAAAAAACAGAGGAGGCTTATTCCATAAACTACGACGAATATAGGTGCATGCACCAACTTTGGACCATCCCATTTAGATCTGGAAAGAATGAAGAACTATTTTCACTCCTTGGAGGGAAAAGAGGAATACTGTAATTCTAGCAATCCTACGGCAGACAAGCAATAGGGATTAACCTGACTCGGAGAACAAGTAAAAGGCAAGCTGAGGGAACAAACATCAAGAATGACACTGTCAGCAGTTTAATGAAGAAGCCACTGTCCAAATTTTGAAATCTTCCCTTGCAAAAAGGTGCAGCGGAGGAAGAGGGAAGATGTTGGAGACAAGATCGTTCACAAACTCCAGTTCCCTGGAGATGACAGCCAGTTATAGCAATGGAGCATTCACCAAAGTATCTATGCCCAGGATTTCCAAAGATATGGGCAGAGCAGTGGTTGAAAGAGAAGACGGAACCAAACGAGGGAAGAGGGGAGAAGGAAATGGACATGGTCCAAGAGGTGGGGTGGGGAATTCTGGAGGATTCTCGTTGAAATCCTTCGACTACTTGCATCATGAAATGGAGGTTTGTTTAGAAAACAACTTGGGTCTGAAATGATGGGTTACGAATGCTCTGCATTTCTCAGTATCTATGCAGAATCAGAAGAGGTTATCCACCAGACAAAAGAAAAGTGACATGTAATGGACCGGGTTACATATATCTAAAGATACAAACCATTCAACCAATATGCAAGATGGACAGCACCAAATATTTTAAACTGAAACAATTGGCGACAAGTGTAGAATGTGCATAGGCCCATGACACAGAAACAAACAAAACATTCTGGCCATTACTATGGATGTCAAGTAAAACCTGAAGCGTGAAGTTGGACGGAAAACCAAAATGATGTTCTACATGTAGTACAACATATTTTGCGGGCATATAAAACAATACAAAAAATATAAGTAAGAAGAGGGTGCCTCTAAACAAGAAATGGAGCCAAATCAGCAACTGACAGTTACACGAATATTACACGCAACCACTCCCATGAAACTACAAAGCACAAGAAAGAATCAACTGCGTGCCACACACCTTCCATTATCTGTTTGTCAATTGCACAAATAATTTCCGCTTGCGTACCTGTTGTGCACCAGATAGAAATCACTGCTACCTTCGGTTATAGGCTTAAGGGAAACACCAGACAAAGTGCTAAGTCCTTCACCAGAAAATTTCACCATTCCAACGACTTCCATTTCAGACCCATCTCCAGCATCCTGATCAACAGGCATGCGAGCTCTCAAACGACCCGCAGGCCCCTTAAGAGGAATATCAGGGACATGCCACCTCAACTCTCTCTCCTCCCTGCTCAAAACCGCCTTCGGAGAAACAGTCAATAACGTTGGATCAATTGGCAGTTTCAAAATAAAGGTAACATTGCTCAGTGGCGTGGGTAAGCCTGGATTTGAAGCATATTGTATCATCAACGAAAGCAAAGTTCCAGTATGACGCTTCACAAGACGAACTCTTAGCGGGATTGGAGTGAACCGTGGCTGCAAACTAAACTTCAAGAGCGGGATAGGTTCCTCTGCAGATGGAGTGCGAACATGAAACATTCCATTCCCAAGGCTGCTGACACGAGAAACCTGCATTGCCACCCTCTTCACACCGGGTGAGGTCTCAAACCTGAAAGAAAATTCTGTCTCTTTGTCGCCTTGTCGCTTTGGTGGTAGAGTTTTGAGATAGACGATTCCATGTAATCCCACCCGGGCAAGTAAGGATTCCCTGAACTCTGCACTGATCTCTTCAGATATGTGCATCTCCGGACCCAACATCTCTGTCCTGGTCACTAGCTGGTTCTCGAGAGGCAAGTCCTTACCGTTCTCCACAGGCCCTGCTGTCTTAGGTTGACCGCTCGTCAACAGTTGGATAACTGCTGCGTCGGGATCCTTAGGTGTCTTCTTCGTAGTAGTTAGGAATTCCGAAGCATCAAGGCCGCCACCAAAGGAATTGTCGAACCCTTCGAAGGCCTCCGACAACGAGGCTTCGTCCTTGCTGAATTCGATCCCGCCGTAATCACCTTCAAATCCTTCGACCCCGATGAAAGTGGACTTTGTGGCCGCAGCAGGAGGAAGCGACGTAACCTCCAACCCAGCAAGTGCTGAAGCCGGATCAGATGCACCCGCCGCATCCTTGCTCTTCTTGAACCCACCAACCAATGCTTCTTCCGGCGGCTTGTTAAGTGCCTCGCTCGCCGCAAATGGATCCTTCTCCTCTGGAGCCTCCTCTGCTGGTTTCTGTTGATCCTTCGGTTGCTCCTCCGGCACCGGAGCAGTAGCCGCTGCGACCTCATCCCCTGCCGCCAGCGTCTCCGGGGGGAGCTCAAATCTGGAGCTCGAGAAGGCCTCCAGGGTTGCACACCTCTCTGTCGCCATGGCCTCCGCGACGCCAGCCCAACTGTCGGCCCCACGGATGCGGCCCTCGGCGTCGATCGCGTGGTGAACCATCTTGGCGATCCCATCCCCGTGGATGGAAGAGAGGATGTAGGCCAGCCGGACGGCGCCAACACCCCGCAGCACGATGTCGAGAGCCATGTAGATCTCCGGATACTTGCGGTGGAGCTTCTCCGGAGTGACGTCGACGCCGCGGCAGGCGGCCACGATCACGCTCACGGCCTGGTTGACGATGTTGATGCACTCGAACACGTTGTTGGCTTGGCCGTCTGCGTCGCGGTCGGCCGTGGTGATGCCGAGGACGTAGATGCCATTGACGAGGCGGTAGACGACGCGGTACTTGCTCTCGACGCCGACCAGAACCTGGCCGCTGGAGGCGGCGAGTGGGTCGTCGCCAAGGGAAGAGTCGAGGTCGTCGGAGGGAGGGGGCGCGGCGGAGGAGTCCGACTGCTTGCCGGAGGCGAAGGAGAGGCGGGTCTGGCGGAAGGCGGAGAGGGCGATGAGGGCGCGCGCCGGGGGGAACCACTCGCGCGTCTGGAGGAGGATGTCGGATCCTTTGGCCGGCTGCAGGGCGAGGGCGAGGCAAGCCATCGCGATCGAGGCGGGGAGCGATCAGATCTAAGGCTTCGTCCACGGTTCGGCAGTTGCAGGGACGGTGCCGGGCATCTTTCTCCTCCTTCTCGCCGGGGGCGGTGGCCGCAGCGGAGGTTGCTCTCTGCTCCGGATCTGGAAAAGAGAGAAAAGAGGGGGAATCTGGAAGAGTATTGGTGTTTGGGGTCGATTACGATTTACGGGAAGCGGCTCTTCAGTCACACGTGATCTGCACGTGTGAACGATGGAACATCGCAACGCGATGTTAAAAAACCCTATATATTTGTTTTGGTGAATAGAATAATTGACATATTTATTCTCCATCTTATTTTTAAAGTAATTTTCATATAGTTAGGGGTGTAAACGAGCCGATACGTTTGACGAGTAGTTCAAAACTCGACTCGATAAAAATTCGGTCTGTCTCGTTTATTTAATTAACGAGCCGAGCTTGAACAAGAAAAAAAAGTTCGATTCATAAACGAGCCGAATTTGAACACATGTGAACTCGGCTCGATTATATTCGTGAACAACTCGTTTAAGAGCTCGTTAAGAACTCGATTAAATACTCGTTAAGAGCTTGTCTAAGTATTCGTTAACACTTTGTTTAAATATTTCTTTAAATATAATAAGTATATATTGATATAAAAATATTAATTTGTTTTTATACAGTTATTATTACAATATAAAACATTTTTGAGGGTTTAAATATCATAAACTAAATCCACATTGTATATACACAAATTTTACAAATGAGAGTATATGCACAGATCATGTAAATAGGGGCATGAACATAAAATATAGTATTGCAAGGTCCCCCAGCATATCAAGTATCTTCTTCCTCTCGAGATCGATCTGCGCAGTAGGTGAGTCCCCGGTGGGACCGAGGGGTGCGTTGTCGGCTACTGACATCTCAGGCGACCACTGTGGACCATCCGTCAGTGGCAGACGGTGCTCTCGGCAGCCGCAGTACTGTCACCGATGGTGCAAAAAGGAGGCTCTAGGCGATGTGCGAAGGAGATTTACAGCACCGCCCCTACCTTGTCGCACACCAACCCCCTCCCTTGCAGTGTCTATCTATTAATCTTATATTGCTTGTAACAAATTATGAATATATTTCAAACATTATATTAAAATAGTTAAATTAAGTAACTTATCAAAACTATTGAGATATGAGTTTGAAATAAGATAAATTTATGTCTTATGAACGATCAATTTTTTACTTATAAATTGGATTGAACTTACTTATATATATGAACTCGCAAATTCAATTAAGCTCATTAAAATATTTGTTAAGGGCTCGAGCTCGAGAGTATTTAAACGAGCTGAGTTTGAACAAGCATTTTCAATACTCGATATAACTTGAGCTCGGCTCGAACTCAATTAAAAATTAACGAACAGAGTTTGAACAGCATACTACTCGGCTCGACTCGGCTCGTTTACACCCTTACATATAGTGGCTCAATTTGAAAAATATCTATGGTTAAATTTCCCCCATAGTTTAGGAATATTTTTAGGATAAGTTATTAGAATATTAATTAACACTAGAATTCCCATATCTTTTGTAGTAGGGTTGGCTTGGCCATGCCCGCACCGTGCCTGGCAAAAGTCGAGACCAGGCACGGTCGGCACCTCCCCCCGCACATCTCTCTCTCTCTCACACACACACACACTCTCTCTCTCTTCGACTTTGTCGTTGCACCATGGGGAAGAGTCCCCGCCGTCGCGCTACACTACCCCTCCCTCGCCGCCACTGCACTACACTACTCTCACCACTTGCCACCGCGGAGGAGGGTTCGATCGGAGGGGGAGGAGGCGAGATGGTGGGGGGGGGGAGGAGATAGAGGGGAGGGAGGGGTCTAGGCGGGGGGGGGGGCACTAGACGGAGGAGAGGCGGGGGCGAAACAGGGACAAGACGGTGGGGGGGAGGAGACAGATAGAGGGGAGGGGGGGAGGAGATAGACAGAAGGGGGGCTAGATAGATGAGGGGTGAGGGGGGCTAGACGGATGGGGGGGGGGGGGAGACAGAAGGGAGAGAGGGGGTTGGGGTGGCGAGACGGAAGAGGGCGCCGCTCCGGTAAGCGATGTATCGTATTGACCCATGCAAAATTTGAGTCGGCGCGATACATTGGTACGACCAACTTTGTTTTGTAGGAAAAAGATCATTTTAGCCAAACAAATAAGAAATTTATACATAATATGATGATAATTGGATGGTGATGAAGAATTATTTTACAGATATCATTATATAGTAATACTATTCAAATAATTAGAAAACAATTAAGAGTTTGAGGTACTGATTTAGTTTTTTATTAGAATTTCTTATCTTTTAAGCGTTTCATTCTGGAAACTTCTAACAATTGTTAACTGTATTTGAGAATTGTACTTTTTTAATGTATTTTAGTCTTCTTATTGATCAATATATTAGGGACACATTCGCTAATGAAAAGTAAGAAATGTATGAAAAAGTATAACTCTCAAGTATAGTAAACTATCCTAAATGACTCATTTAAACATTTTTTCCTTGTTTTGTGTCGGGTGATTTTTTGATTATATCGTGTTTGAATATTAATTATATTTCTACATCATAATCATACTAAGAAATGTTTTTTGTATAGGATATAAATGATAGCCAAATGATATTCTAATTTTAATTGCAAAATTTTAAAGATGGGTTTTAAGCCCAAAAAAAAAAAACTACTAAGAAATCGTTAGTAACTTACCGAAGGGTACCAAGAAATCGAGCGGAAGGTGAGAGGGGGCAGAGCGCTTCTGAACTGGCAGGACATGGGGAAGACGCCGGTTCGGATGAAGGCGGTGGTGGGCGCACTGTCGCCGTTCCAGCAGAAGGTGATGTCGGGGCTGTGGAAGCCTGGAAGGACCTGCCGACCAAGATCCACCACAAGGTCTCCGAGAACTGGGTCAGCGCCGCTCTCCTCCTCACCCCGCTCGTCGGCACCTACACGTCCGTCGACATACCTGTTCTCCTGCCCCCTTCCCGGATCATGTCTTGGCCTCCGATGGTTGTTGTATGTCGTTTATTTTCCGGCATTTAGTTCTTATTTGTTCCCGGTAACTGCAATATGGGACTCGAGCTCTCTGGGTTCTGATTTGCCGATGCTTCAAATCCACGAAAGGGGCAGGTTTTTGCTTAATTTGTTGGAAGGTGGACGTCGCCTTCCTTTCTATGAACACCCCACCACTGAATGAACAGGGAGGGGGTGTCCTATTTATCTGACCAACTTCACGGGTAGAAGGATAGCTATGAGGGAATTTACCTGAGGATCATGGATTGGGTCAAGGATTTTGGGCTGTCGTTTTGTCCGACGTTGGCTCTTTATTGGTGAGTCAGGTAGGAGCACAAGCAGATTGATCTGAAATGCCTCCAAGAGAAGGAATCAGTGTGAGTTTGGCTAAATTTGTTGCGACAACTTACGGATTCAACTCGGTTTCTTGTCAGGTTGGAAGCATGCCTCTATTATTTGAAAATTCACGCTTTAAATGAGCTACCTAGATTGGTATTTTGATAGGATCATGCAGCAACCAGATTATGGTCTTTCAAGATCTTGTTGGCAAGTGTACAGTTAAGGAAAACCCATAACCTTGTCTACAGCAGCTGTTTATCTATGTAAGACACTGCAATATTGCTGTGGAATTACTCCTTAGATACATGTGGCCCAACTAAATTATAGTCCCTTTTCTGGACCTATGGCTGTTGAGCCTGTGAAATTTCTTCCAAGGTGACATCATGAACTGCTGGTGTTCTTATAGGATTATGTTTTATTGGCTTGTATTGAAAAATGTCATTCGATCCCTGGGTTAAGGTTTTGTTGAAGGAACTTAATACTTTTCTGTTCAAGATTGGAAATTGGATTAAGCTGGTTAATGGGTTGTGCCAGCCCAATTGGTTTCTAAATTTTCTCCATGGCCAATCTACCTAAAGGATGTTCGGTTGGTAGGAGTGGATGATAAGAGAGGAAAGAATGACCAGTTTGGTGCTTATGGTTGTATATACGTGCTTGTGGTTGTAAGTGTCATACTGTCGTGTGTGCTTATGGTTGTATGTATATACTTACGTTGGTATATATATGCATATTGTTGTATATATGTGCTTATGTTTGTATATTGGCATGTATAAGTTTATGGTTGTATTTTGGTGTTTATGGTTGTATATATGTGCTTATGATTGTATATATGTGCTTATGGTTGTATATATATGACTAAGGTCATATATTGGTGATTCTGATTGTATATATGTGCTTATGGTTATTTATATGTGCTTATGATTCTATATATGTCTGGGGAGGAGATATTTGGTGAAAGAGCTAATTTGAAGTTGTTAATTGACTACCAGTTTGACATCAGGTCCTTATTCCTGGTGGCTTTATTTTGGGTCTTTGAAAGTTGACCACTTATTCTTGGATAAGGACTGCATCTTGTATCTTCATGAGAGATGAATTTCCAAATCCATTAAAAAAAAACTGGTGATGGTGGCAGCACTTACTCTACAAAGCCTATTTAGCCGGCAGCTGCTAAAACCTACCAGGGTCCACGATAGAAGCTAGTTTCAGTGATTGCAACCCATTTCTTTATTATAGGACTCAACCACGAATATAGACAAAAAACACTCACTTGAACCTATGCTTTAATTTGATTGTTTATATAATTACATAATAAAAAATGAAAGAGTAATCTATATGCATTATTATATCATCATTACAACTCTTGTTTCTTGGTTCTATGCATATCTTATCGGTCTCTAAGACTCTAACTAGTTTGAGATATGATGGTAATTGATGCTAAGCAGTATGGAATCCTGATACGCTTTCTAGTGCAAAAAAGACATGGAGAACTAAACTAAAGCTGCATCCTCATACTAAAGCATCTGGATTCGCCAATCATTATACTTACCTGTGTCTAGTTATTCTTTCTTTTAGCACTTATCTTGTTTTTTGTCTGTCTATTCTATACTATCTTATGTACTTGCACCCACTACTTTGAAAGAGACAAACATTTGTCTTTCAATGCTTGGATTGGATCAGACATCTACCATGAGTTTTCAAGAAAATATTGTCTTATGTTTGAGTCTCAGGCAAGAATCAAATTATTGTACTCCGACTATTATAACTTCCAAACCAATCCTGATTGTTGAACCTATCCACTTGCCAGACTAATGCTTTGTTGGGTTGCTTTCATGGTTAGTGCTTCTTTATGGATTGAAAAAGATAGTTAAGATCACCAACCCTTTTAGTGGCCAAAACCAGCTGAGTTTTTTTCTTCCGCTTTACCTCTTTCTCTCCAAGATTGATGGCATGCACGTTTCCTTTTCCTCTCTACTCCTCTCTTCTTGTTCTCTCATGACCTGGGGATGTTCATGCTAAATGTAGGATACAGTTTTAAAGAGTGGAATCTTGCAGAAAAGTGGGTTTTGTGGGGGGAAGGTCCATGTGGAAGCTGTGTCTTAGCTGAATCCTCGGCAATGTGACCATAGTGGCTGGTGTAGTTGAATCCCCAGCAATGTGGCCTTAGTAGCTGGTTCAATGTATAATTTCTTCATCCTGGATCTTGGTGGAGGAGATGCATTTTAGTGAAGACCTGGCAAGGATAGTACTGGGGAGACCTTGTGTGGTTAGCCTGCTGGGTAGAGATTTGCCGGGTCAGCCTTAAGCAGCCATGGGCAATTCTACTCTGCCTTTCTTTCCCTTTCTGGATATAATTATTAGTTTATCTTGGATCCAAAAGAAACAAGTAAGAAGAAGATGAAACAAGAAAGAAGAAGATGAAGGCTCGAAGAGAAACGGATGGCATGTGGATTGTTCCTTGTGTGGGTTCCCTCTTGCTGGAGCTTTTGCCAGCGAGCTGCTAGCAGGTACTTCTGCTGTTGGGAAAGTTCACACTTCTCTATTTGAGGGTGTGGTTTCTGTTTTCTCCCAACTCTTTTGCACTGTTCTTTGTTCTTGGACCCAGCTGCTCTCCCTCTTCCATTTGTCTCTTTCACTTTTTCTATTTCAGCTGCCAATTCACCTATAAACTGTCATTGAAATCACTTATTTACCAACTCCTTTGATGCAGGTATGCCCAGTACTACCAGGAGAAAGAAAAGATGGCACAGACGCTACTAAGGTATATAGGTTTTGATTGGAGATGGCTGGGGAGTAGGGCTGTAAATGGAGCAAATATGGAGTAAATATGAGTTTTTCTTTCTGCTCCGAATACTTTATTAGACAATTCATATCCGCTCTAAATAAAATTCATATATAGAGTGGATAATTTTTGGATTCGGAGCGGATATTGATTTTATCCGTTTCAGAAATATGAGTATTGATAAGAGACATTAGGTGATATAAAATCAGAAAAATCTATAAAATTCTTAAAAAAATATAATGTCAAAAACAATCTCTAAACAAAAGATCTAGGATCTAATGGCCAACAAGAGTTTAAGGTTTAGGATTTATGATTTGTGTTACGTATGAACCTTAGATCTAGGATTTATTATTATGTCTTACTATTTTTCACATTTTTCTCTTCATAAATGTTACAACAAACATGTGTCTGTTGAGAAATTAATGTGTTAAAAGAAAATTTTTATTTTAATCGAACCCAACCGAATTAAATCAATTTATTTGATTTGGTTTGATTTAATTCCGGTTGAGAGTCCATTTCTTGAGAAATTATTTTTTTTCAAACCAAATTAAATCGAACTGTGTTCATCCCTACCAGCTAAGCACCTTGGACCTACCCACTATTTTGACACCTTATACACCCTTCAAGCTCAACATCTTTCCTAAAACTTTGTTTATAATAAATTGAGAATAGTCGGAGATCAATTTAATTTTATCAAATCTTATCCATATGAATACAATGTGGCTTAATTGCTTGTCATCATTTGCTGTCTACAATTGTCACCTTCCATTATTTACCATCTGTCGCTAGTTATGGTTATTATGGCCAATTGTTGTTGCCACCGTCATCTCACCTCTCGTTATTGTTATTATCATTTGTGTTATATCATGTCGATCAATTCGACTCTACTAGTTGTTGGACGATGTTGAATAATTAGTATTTCTCATACAAATTTTAAAATAATCTCTTAAGTATCTCTTATTTCATCCCTAACATTTTTTCTACCATATTATTTATCAATTATTTAACTTACGCATGTGTCACTGCCAAATCTAAATTAAAGACTCCATATGAGAATCGATTCCCTACCACCCATGTCATTGGCAGAGGGCATTTAGACGTAAAAACTTTATCAAATCTTACCCCGGAACACCTCTTTCCTACATTGTTGCAAGACTTGGGGTGGTGTTTGATAATACTTAAGTTTAAAATTTGAAATTTTATTTCTCATCTATTCTTTAAATTTGAAACTTAAAAAATATTTAATGTATACAAGATATATATTAAGAGTTGTTTAATAATCAACTTAAGTAATATTTAAATTAATATCTAACCAATAAAATTTGTGATGCAGTAAATTAGTATGACATTTTTTTATTCATAAGTCTTGTGTTTCCTGTCATTGGCGGATTTCGGTGACTGTCGTCGAATTTGGGTAATGGCCACCGACGGTTGGTTGTCGGATTCCAACAACCTATAGTTGAAATTCGGCGATGTGAAAAAAGTAAATTTTTATAACTTAAAAATTATTTAATTTTTTAAATTTAAGTGATTAAATTAGATATTATTTTAAATATTTTATAAAAATAATTTAAAATCTTAAAAATTGATCACTCTAGACATAAGATGTCTATTAAGTGTTAACAAATATTCGACACATGTAGAAAGAACGGGGAACATGGATTCCCATCATCTTGCTTTTGAGCTTGCCGAGCATGCAGAGCCGGTGTGAACAAGCAACATGGCATTTCTGAAGCCTCTGCAGTCTATGATGTCTCCCTTCCTCAAAGCGTGATGATGCCACTTTTCCTCTGGCACGCCTGCAGTGATGGAGTTCTTTCTCTTAAGTCATCAAATTTGATATATTTTTTAAGAAAAGTTTGTTGTACTTAAGAAAGTGCAGTAAATATAATCTAGTAGTAGTGCAACTCATGTAATGTTTTGTTAGGCGTCACCTGATTTTTTTTTAATTTAACTTTTTTATTTTAGATTCCAACCTTTTATTTTGAAGTCTAATTTTTTTATTTTAGAGCCTAAAAAATAGTGCCCACTTAAATATTGTAATAAATAATATGCATAGATATGTAATTAATTCACATAAGAATGATAAGATAGAGATAAATAAGAAGAGGAATACAAATAAGAGTATAAAAGCTATTTATACAGATTTCAAGGGTACAGAGGAGATTAAATCTTAAAAATCCATCCTCTTAAGAAGTGCCCGCTCAGCGGGTCCTATTATTATGCTCACATGACTACTTGTGTCAATAAACACCAGTGCGTGGCGCCCCAATACAATACGAAGTGTTTCTCGATCCGTAAATTCTTCATTTTTTGGTGTGAAGGTTGATTTTTTCCCCCTATTTTGTGAGGGTTGACAAGTTTATGCATCATACACACGATGGTCAGGCTCTTCTCTATCCTTTCCCTTAGAATCTGAATTCTCTCAGAGGTTCAGATTTAATAAGTATTAGAAGATTTTAAGCTGGGACAACTTATATTCTGTGAAGAAATTTAAAGCGTGAAAAAAACATTTGAAAAAAAGTATTTTCACAATTTTTTAAATATTTTTCTTAGTTGGTGCCGAAAAAACGAACATGGACTACCTTGAATCCACCCTACTTTTGCTGAGAGGAACCAGACTCTTTCCCCCCAACACCCACTCCACCCCCGTTGCCACCATCGCCATCCTCTGCTGCCGAGGTGCCCCACGGCTTCCTTCGCAGCCAGCGGGCGGCGCAACCTGCAAAAGCTGAGCCACTTCCTCGTGTCTATGGGAACGACTTATTATTCGGCGGCAACCCCTCATTTGTGGTGATCGTTCAGTAGGCGACGTCTGTCACGGGGGTGATGATATACCTAGGGGTGTCAATGGGTTGGGTTAATTTGAAGCCCAATGAGTAGTCCACTCCAGACTCAATTTGGGTTAAAATATGATGGCCCATGGATCTCTTTTGAAGACCATTTATCAAACCTATCACTTGATGGGTTGGATTCGGATTAGCTCATTGGGTTAAGAGACATCAATAACAACTATACCTATCAATAACCACCATACCTACACATGCATTAAAAATATATACTTAAATAAAGAAACTGGTTTCCACCACACCACCAGTTCCCTTTAAATTAAAATATACTTAAATTAAAATAGTGAATCTATCTACATATTAACTTGATGGGCTGAAACGGGTCCCAATGAACTACCATTGATTTGTTTTATTTTGATCCATTAAATTTGAGTTGGACTTGAGTTGGATTATTTTAATATTGGACTAAACTAGATTTAAATTGGGTCAGCCCAAACCCACTCATTGACACCCCTAGATATGCCCATGACCTTCGCCTTCACCGAGGGCGAGTACCAATGTATGAGATAGCGTTGCAAAGAGTTGTGGGGCGCGACGCAGGAGATGTATGTGATAGCGTTGCAAAGGGTGGTGACGGGGGTGATGATATGTCCATGACCTCCGCCTTCACGGAGGGCGAGTACCAATAGCACGCTCACCATACTGGGGAGGAACACCATCTTATCTGAGCTGTGAGGGAGCTGCCAATGATGGGTGGGAGAGGGGGTTCGCCATGGCGCAGGACACACTACTTCAACAGTCACTACTACTAGCAACGCCGTGGTTGAGTACAACTTCTTCGTCATCCACCACTGAAGAAGAAGAAGAGCAGGTGCAACAACAACAACTAAGAAGTGGTTTGTGAGAGAGCTCTTCAGGTCTGACGTTGTGTCTTTGATGCTGAGTAGAGCATCTTCTTTGTTTGTGGGTGTTTTAGTTTGCTACTTATTTGTGTGCGCGCGCTGGAGGCAGTGGGCTACCATTAGCTTCGGCAGGGCATTTTGTGGGTTAAGGTCATGAAGGGTTCTCCCTTTTTGGAAGAGGGTTATGTATCTCAGAGTTAACTTACTCCAACATAGGTTAATTTAGAAATTAACCGACTTAGTTTTAGAAATAAAAATGGGATTGAAACTATTCCAAACTCTATATAAACTTTTATCTCATCTGTCCCGTCGTAAAATAAGAATTCCTATCCCACCTTACACATAGGAAAAATGGATCATTTTTTTGGCTTAGCATTCTATCACATCCTTATGAGTTGGGTATACTATACACCATCCTACCCCTCCTATATAGTTAAGAAGATATCATATGGTTAATTTATACCATTCTATCAAAGTCAATTAAAAAATAACTATATATTTATAATTTTTATACCCAAAGTAATAAGAGACTTATCAAAGCAGCCCCCATTTTCCGAAATTTAACTAGCATCCTTTTGTGACGGAAATGCTACCATCAGTATCCTTTAAACATGTCTTTGTCTTATTTACTTTAAATCGTTTGTTAAATAAAAAGAAGAGAAGAGCTAGGTAGAGTCAGTAAAGTTGGCTAGTTAATTTATTGGTGCACATGAGTTGCACATGTCAACTAACCCCACAAAGGTACGTAAGACTAGAGAAATAGCAATATTATTACGTTGTCAGCATTTTTATCATTTGATTTACCATTTTCATGCCATTTTCGACCAATCTTAAATTTGACTTTACTTTTACCTCATCATCTGATTTTTGAAACTAGATTACGGAAGAGCTGGCACAACAGTATTTCCTCTCTAGATCAATAGCCGGCCTCAAAAGTTCGTTCTTTCGATTATAATATGAGATTTAATCGAATGCCGTAATTATCTTACCTGTCTTAATTTTGATGCACCTTTTGATACGTTTAACTCATCCCCTACGTCCACCTTGTCAATTAATGGTGGACTCAGGATTTTTATTCGGTGAGATCACTTCAACAATTAAGATATATTTATAAATTATTTTAATTTTTTAATAAAATTATTTTTTTAAAAAAAAATCTACCCAAAATTATTATATTAAATTTTTTAAAATTTTTAATAAAATTTAAAAAATATAACGAGATCACCCCACTAAATCTAACGTAAATCCACCTATGCAACCAGCAACATCCTCACCTCCGGCCCCTCTGTCGGCATGCATGTTGTGGTTCTTTGGAAAATCTTTTTCTTCTTAAAAGCTAAACTGTCATAGCTAGCGTACGTGATCAACCTAAGTTTGGGAGATCCAAAGATCTCTTGGGCACGCACTGTAAGTCCCAAGTTCGATTTTCGAGAGGAGATTTAGTTAACTAATTACATTTAATTTTCTTAGAAAAAATATTATAAAAATCTCACCCCGATATAATTGGAGCATAAGAACACTTTTTAGCTGCGACATGAACAAAAAGTTGTTCAGTTAAGATGCTGATTAGTAAATGTCTGGACTCTACACGTTAAACCAATCAAGTGTGATGTGGGCTTAAAAAAAGGTAAAAAAATGTTGCATAGCCTATTGGTTCGTTGGAAGCGTCGCAGATCCGTCTCTCTCACAGATCTAATAGAACAATTTGGGCAGGAAAAAAAGTGGAATTTTCATGTGGATGGAAGATGGTTCGCCGATGCCGGTTGGTGTATGTTTGTGCATTCTAGAAAGCTTCCTGGAAACGTGTACGAAAAGTTGGGAGTTAGAAAGGCTGACTCGTTGACGAAAGAGACCATTTCGTTGACTGTTCTAGCTAGGCCACAAAACTGTGGGTGGCTAGTCATGTCTGTTGACTAGTGCGAGGATGTGGTCTACACAGACTCATGGGGGACATGCATGGTTTGGCGAATCTTTACCACTTGATGAGATGTTAGCGTCCGAGTTCACGTGATCAGATGTCCGAGACAAGGCCAGCTCTAGACTTGACTAGTTCAATTGTCCTCGTGTTCTAATTTTCAGATTGTTGAGGAGGGCCACGTGATCAAAATTAAACAAATTAATAATCTCACTTAGAAGATTATTCTATAGTAGGGGTGTCAATGGATTTGTTAGATCCGAAGATCCGATCCGGAGAAACCAGAGTCGAGTCATATGTTCTGACCCAAAAAGGCGCTTTTCAGGATTTCGAGGCATTTCTTCCTACTCCGAAATCCTCAATTGCCGGTTCTCCTTCCGGGGCGCCCCGATCCGAAGAAGCCCAAATGCAGAGGATGAGGGTTCTCCATTTCCCTCCTCCGTCGCCGTTCTCGTCTCCGAGCGGGAGCCTCCGCTGGCTGCTTTTCGTATCCCCGGAACTTTAATGCCGGCATGTTGAGGTCAAAGTGCCTCAATGGCGGGTTGGACCAGTCGCCCGCGGTGCTGGGCTGCCTCCACGCTGCGACCCATCTCACTTGCAGGTTATAAATCTCTGGTTCTTCCCCCTGATCCCCCCGGACTTGAGCCCCGACATGTCGACGATGAAGGCGTAGGAGTCGGGGTACTCCTTGACGTTGGCGGGCGTGGCGGCCATGGCCTTGGCGTCGCGGACACAGGTGCGGGTGGGGGCGTTGAAGGCCTTATCCGTCTCGTCGGGGATGTCCATCAGGTGGTGCGCGATCGAGGGCGTGCATGATGCCGTACTTGAGGGAGGAGAGATCAGGGCGAATCGGGTTCTCAGTGGCGAAGAGCAGGACGATGACGGCGGCGACTATGAAAAATCGGATTCGAATCTTGACCCGAATTCGAAATGCAATTTGAGATCTTGATCTGAATTCGGACCTGAAATGTGTTTTGATTTCAGATCCGAATCTGGATCATACCGGATCCGACCCGGATCCGGTCCGTTGACACCCCTATTCTATAGGTGAACATCTAGATTTATGACTCTGGATCTCTAAAATTTGATATTATGGTTTGGAATTTTTAGAAATTAATCAGTCTTGGGCCATCGATCCACTTCATTCATCTTTGTGTTGATATTATATGGTTTTGAATGTTTAGATATTAGGTCTTGGGGCCTTGGGCCATCTAATATTTTCTCCTCCACTTCATTCATCTTTGTGGCTTAATTAGTTTGATCTTTTGCTATATGTGGTTAAGATGGATTGGCCGCAAAAAAAAAATGTTGAGAGGTTTATGTGGAGAATAAATAATCTCACATCAATTATTCTGGTGAGTATTAATTACGAACTTATAACTCCGAACCTCTAAAGCTAAATACCATGGTTTTGAGTGTTTAGACAGATGGCTGTTGTAGAGGTAATCTTTAGTCCCACATTAAAAGATAGTGAGAACAAGTGTGTGCTTATCAACAAGAGTCTCACCTCTTCTCCCAAGAGGGCTCTTTTAAAGGACAAAATTCCAAGCATGGGGACAATACCTCTTGGGAGGCACACTTAAATCACGTCTCTTCATTGGCGCCGTCTGTGGGAACGAACGAAAGGCCATGCGCCTTACCCGAACGTCTCATCTTCATGAGACCCGCACACCCTTATCCTCACTGGGGGCTGTGTAGAGGTATTCTTTAGTCCCACATTGAAAGATAGTGAGAATAAATGTGTGCTTATCAACAAGAGTCTCACCTCTTCTCCCAAGAGGGCCCTTTTAAAGGACAAAACCTCAAGTATGGGGACAATACCTCTTGGGAGGCACACTTAAATCACGTCTCTTCATTGGCCCCGTCTATGGGAACGAACAAGGGGCCAGCGTCTCATCTTCATGAGACCCGCACACCCTTATCCTCACTAAGGGGCTGTGTAGAGGTAATCTTTAGTCCCACATTGAAAGATAGTGAGAACAAGTATGTACTTATCAGCAAGAGTCTCTCCTCTTCTCCCAAGAGGGTCCTTTTAAAGGACAAAATTCTAAGCATGTGAACAATACCTCTTGAAAGACACACTTAAATCATGTCTCTTCAGCTGTTAAAACCCATCAGGGGAACATCTCCGAGTGCTGATTTGTGCAGACACATGGCAAGCAACGTCGATGCACGGCGGTGCTCATATTGGCTCGCCAGAGTCGTCGGAGTAGAGATATCAGACGAAGCGAGTAAGACGTACAGTTTAACCATCTTAATCATCACATCACATCACATACTTTACTTGGATGAAGCCAGTAAATATAATTAAGCGCTGCTTATAAAAACCATTCCTACGTACAACAAGATCTTATTTGCATAGACCTGCTCCAAAGACCCAGCTAACAAGAAAAAAAGATATTGTGCAGGACATGAGAGAGCAGAAAAAGTGGAAAGAATCATGAGTAAATGGCACCCATCCACCATACTATCAAAGCTGCAGGCTACGTACGTACTCGCCTCGCCTCAAGTTCCTGGTTTCTTCAGTAGTGAAGGACGTAAAGGTTGTACTCGACCACGGCATCGCCGGTCCTGACGTCGAAGCTGAGGCTTCTGGCCTGGCAGTACCCACCGGCGAACCTGAACCGCCCGCTGCCGCCGACCACGGGCATCTCTCTAACGTCCAGAAACACGTTGTTCCTTCCCAGGATCGCGACCGAGCTGCCGTTGTACTTGCCCTCCAGGAAGAGCAGATTCATGGCCATCAGCAGCGCCTGCTCGTTCTGCGACGCCGACGTGTACAACCCCTGCGCCCTCCCCACGAGCTTCGAGCTCACCTCCGGTCCGGCCGTCAGCGGGTTGTCGATCATGACGACCATGCCGAAGTCCGCCGTGGAGGCGTTGGTGGGCGGCGCCCGGACGACCGGCACGGCGGTGGGGCTGCGGCCGGAGACTATCTCGTGGAAGAAGAAGCGGAAGTGGCTCAGCTTCTGCTGGCGGAGCTTGGGGGCCGGCCGCTGGCTGACGAGGAAGCCGCGGGGCTGCTCCGCGGCGGCGACGCAGAAGAGGATGGCGCCGAGGGCGACGGCGAGGACATGGGGGGAGGTGGTGGTGGAACGGAACCCAGCCATCCTGGATACCTTGCTTTGGCTGTCCACGAGGCTTGCTGTTGGACAGGGGAGGATTTATCGAGCGAGTGGGAAGGAATCACGTCTGCTTCTTCCGATCTTTCCGAGGGCTGCGTGTTCTAGAAGAGACCGTACAGCTGTTTCAACTTGGTCGTCCTGACTTGTCGAAACGTAGACAACGTTGTTGACCACGGCGGTCGATTTTTATGAATTTAATACACAGCTTTTAACCTCCTGTGAGTCATGTGTGTTCGGGCAACAAATTCAAAGTTCTTTGCAACAAATTTCTAGAGAAATACTTAGTGCACACCTTGATGTGCACTAAGCATGGCACACCCACTAGGGTTGTGCCATGTGTTCTTGGGGGATTATAATATCTATCTCATCCCACTTTTCAAACCCCAAGAACACATGGCACACCTCTAGTGGGTGTGCCCAAGTTAGTGCACACCAATGGTGTGCACTAAGTATTTCTCAAATTTTTAATACCTACTTAGAGGGGGGGAATCCGTCAAAAGTCTAGCTAGGTATAAACTCTGCCCAACAAGTGAAAATTCCGATATCAAATAGGGTCGTAAAATACTATGAGCACTCAAAATGTAGCTCAAGAGGAGAGCCCCTTAATTCAACATTGATGTTAGGAGTAAAGTTCGAAACAACCGCTCGACATGTGTTAAAATAGGAAGTTTTATTAGTCTGCTCTCCACTAATTAATTAGCCTAGCTAATAGATTTTATCCTTAGTGAGCTCTTGGCTCGATGAGAATAACATAGTTAACACATTAGTCAATGGATCCCACATGTATAATGGTTACTCGAGAGGAAGTGAAGACTCAAGAGGGAGATATTGGGTCGCCGGCGATTACCTATGATCGTGTCCACAATCTTGATAACGAGTGCCAACACCCATGATACGTTATATTGGGATAGGTAATTGGGTACAGCTTTTTCCCCTTTTGTCATATTTTTACTTTGATAACTTTACTTTTGTTATCTTTATTTATCCGTGATTTTGACAATAATAGAGATGATAATAAATTTAGAATAAATTGGTATGGATTTTCAATATATTGAAAAACGTATCATTAAATATCTCATGTGTGGATAATTCTCATATGCCTTGTACAGTAGAGAAATAGTGAAATGATCTCCAATATCTCTCATTATAACCACTTTGATGGAGTGTATAATTACTTTTATCCCTATTTAGGAGGATCAGGTATAGTCTCATCCCTATTTAACTGTTGTTTATCTTGACTTCATCCATTTTATCTCTAGTATAACTTATCTTAGTTATTAAATATTTTTTTGGTTATTAGTGGGATCGTATAACTTGCCACCTTAATGCGGTCATACAATAATGCACGTCAAGATCACGTCCCATAGACACCCCTCGTTAACTTAAAGTTATCGTGGTTGGTATCTTTTTGGTAGGAGTGTAAACGGAACCCGATATTCCGACCCGATATCGATAAAAATTATCGGTTTCGGAATCGGAAAATGATACCGATAGCTTATCGAAATCGGTATCGGATATTTCGATAAGTTATCGGAATCGGAATCGGTATCGGAAAAATAATCAGAATCGGTATCGGTTATTCCGATAAATTATCATAAACTCAAGGTAAAATTATGGTAAACATCTTACCTTATCGGAATTTCAGTTCCGGTAATGTTATCGGAATCGGAACGAAATCGGAACTAACCATTCTTATCGGAATTTTGGTTCCGGTAATGTTATCGGAATCGGAACGAAATTGGAACTAACCATTCTTATCGAAATCGAAATCGGAACCATATTTCGGTTATCGAAATTGGTATCGGAATCTGTGTTCCGGTTCCGAACCCGACCCGTTTACAGCCCTACTTTTTGCCATAGACACCTCTCGTTAACTTAAAGGTATCGTGGTGGGTATCTTTTTGGCCAGGTTATATATTTACTCTCATTTATTAAATAATCAAGTTGTTACAGTACGAAGATTATGTTAATAGTAAAGAATGTCTCTAAATAAAAAATAATCATATTTTATGTAAATGATAAATATGATTACTTTTGATTTAAACACTCTTATATTATTAACAAAACCCTAATATTATCTTAGACGTGAGCATTTTGATTGAGTGTCACCGAACTTTGATAATAAAATTGAATTAGAAACCACAATAATTATCAAAAAAATGTGTTTGATTTTAAAAATATGAACATTGAGAATTATCAAAGTATGAATATCGAGAATAAATTGATTTATTAAGCTTTTAGATAATTTTTACTCAAAAAATTTTTTTTTTAAAAAATTAAACTAAAATCACCATACAATATATCACTTTCCAATTAACTTGTGTATAACATTTTATCTTAATTAGATATTATTTAGATATAAATTTAAAACCTAAACCAACTTAAATGGATTAATTTAGTTTTCTGAAAATTTTTGCTCTGAATTTTGCTCCGATTTGGTAATCGGTTATGGCAAAATCGATTTCTATTTTTTATAATTTTTTTTAAAGTAACGTATTGATGGTTAAAATTATGTTATATTCCGAATTAAAAATTTTTAGCTACTATAGTACTATTCACCTAAAAACTTTTTGAAAATATTTATTTTTAAAGAAAACCCTAACATATGTTGCATGTCTACATAGATATGCAACATGTATTAGATGACTAATGTATTTTATTTGCAACTAATTCATATGATGAGTGTTAAAAGAATAAAATTAAGATAATTTTTACAAAAATTCTAATTTTTAAGATATATATAGATATATATAGGTTGGGAGTACCGTACCGAGTCTCCGGTGGAACCCAACCCCACCATCGCCTTCCCCACACCCCCTCCCCCCATTTCTTCCTCCTGCAGCAAATTCCTCACCCCCCCCCCCCAACCACCCCATCTTCTTCCCCAAAAGTTCAGAATCCCCACCCACAGCCACTCCCGCAGTGAACCCTCCCCACCTCCCCATCTTCACCCCCCCACCCCTTCCCCGCGGCAAAAACCACCCCCTCCCACCCCCTCCCCTCCCACTCATGGCGGCAAAACCTTCTTCCTCCCGTGGCAAACCCCCCTCTCCCCCAACCACCCCATCTTCTTCCTCAAAAGGTTAGAATCCCCACCCACCCACCCCCCTCCCACTCACGGCGGCAAAAACCCACCCCCTCCCCATCTTCTCCTCCCCCCTTCCCCGCGGTGGCAGCGATTGAAACCCACCCCTCTCCCCATCTTCTTCCCCCATACCTGCGGCGAACCCACCCCCCCAACTCCGGCGGCGAACACCCCCCTCCCCCGGCGAACACCTTCCCCCCTCCTTGCGGCCAACACTTTCCAGAGAACCGACCGTGCCAGGGATCCTCTTTTCCCTGACACGGTCCGATACGTCCGTGCCGCCGCAAAATCCTGATATATATACATATATATATATATATATATATATAACTCTCATAAGTTAATTATTAAACAAAACAACTTGTGAAGCATCTTATTGATCGCACCTACTCCCAACCAGAGAGACATTTACTGAGCGGGTAAAAAAAAAAAAACCTCATTTAACGGCAGGATTGACTGTAAATATGAAAAGTGTCTAAAGCAAAAGACTGAGTCCACGCCCCAATCAATCTGACATAATTTTTTTATCTGCCCAACCAAATATTGAAGTGTCCAAAGCACCAGCTAACGCCACTACAGTGCCTTCTACCAACTTTGCCACACCAAAACAAGGGAGCCCACATGCGCAGCTTCACACACAAACAAGCAGAGAAAAGGAGTGGAAAAGAAAGATTCATACCTGGCATCGATCCACTCGGGAAACTAAAGAAATCACTCCAACAAGATCGGCTCAGCCGCCATTGACGACCTGGTTATGAGTTATTAGTGCAGCACGTAAAGGTTGTACTCCACCAAGGCGTTCCCCGTCTTGACGTTGTACTTGATCGTGCTGGCCTGGCTGTAGCCGCGGGCGAACCTGAACAGCCCGCTGCCGCCGACCACCGGCATCTCCCTCACCGTCGAGGGTATTCTGTACCTTCCCATGATGGTGACCGCGCTGCCGTTGTACTCGCCCTCCAGGAAGACGAAGTTCGCGGTCATCAGCAGCACCGACTCCGTCTGGGACGTCGACGAGTACATCCCCTGCGCCCGCCCCACCAGCTTCGAGCTCACCTCCGGCCCCTCCGTCAGCGGGTCGTCGATCATGGCCACCATGCCGAAGTCCGTCGTCGCGTTGGCGGACACCGCGTCGACGATCTTTACGGCGGTGGGGTTGCGGCCGGAGACGATGTCGTGGTAGTAGAAGTGGAAATGGCTCAGCCTCTGCGGGCGGGGCTTGGGTGCCGGCCCCTCGCTGACGAGGAAGCCGCCGCCGCCGGGCTTCCCCGCGGCGACGAAGCAGAGGAGGGTGGCGCCGAAGGCGATGGCGGGGAGATGGGGGGAGGTGGCGGGGAGGAGCCTCGCCATCTCGGGTACCTTGCTCTGGCTGCACAGAAAGCTCGATCTCCGGGTGGGGGAATCATTTAGCAGCAGCAGTCCCGTGTGGGGGGAATCGCAGTGGTCCTGCACCAAAATCATGATGCGCACCAGAGAAACGTTCAGTACACGTCAGAATAATTGATAGGGAATTCATATTATTTTTTAAAAATTTTTATCGAGTTTTTTAATACTTAATATTTCTTATTTAAAAAAACATTTTTATTTTAGTTCTTATATAATATATAAGTATTTAAATAGATAATTTATACTTCACTAAGTATGTGAGCTACATAATTGTGAAAGTACTTCATAATTATGTAGTATGTAACTACATAGGTTATGTAAGTAGGAAGTATGTAAATATGTAGTTAGTGAAATGCAAGGCGCATATTTCAATATTTACATAATTACATAACTTCCATAGTTGGAGCCTGGAGTGGTTGAGTGCCGATTTCATTGGCCATTTAATAGACCAGTGTCACTGTGTTGACATATTTACGACATAACTTACATACTTACATAATTTATATAGTTACATATTTACATAGTTCGGTAGAGAGTGACATAAAAATTATAAGTTTCTCAAAAAATAAGGACCTTGCGGTGCTGAAAATTTTGACAATGACTGAAAAATAATATCAGTTCGTTGTCCGAGAGCAATTATTAAATCTCCCTACATATTAAGATGGACACATTTGATAGGAGTGCGTCACTTTTCTAGATTTAAATATGCTCCAACTAATATAATTGGAACAAATGTCAAGCATATCCATGTCAATTAGAAGAAGAAATATTAAAAAGAGGACTCTGGATCCTCTCGATATAGGGGAGAATCAGACTGAGCTAATATTAGAGGGAAAAGAGGTGAGACCACTTATATTTTACGAAAAAAATGAATGGAAATGTGTAAAAATTTTGAAAACAAGTTTTTTTTAATACTAATTGAGCATGATTCTCTCATGTACAAAGGGCAAGCAATGAGGAGCGCGAAAGATGCGGAGAGATAGAGAGAGAGAGTGCACGTAGATTCTCTTTCTTTTTTTAATATTTAATATTTTTATTTTATAATTTAGATATTCTTGCCACTTGTGTCAATTAAATTAATTGGAGCATATTGTATAATAAGATTTTGGTGCAGAGTATCTTATAGCTTAGAAATTTTAGTTTTTAATAGTCTTATCAATTATACTTTTTAGTGTATTTTTTTTATTAAGTTGAGGGGACGTGTCCCAAAGACCCAAAATACACTTAGACATATAATTAGTTAGTATGATAAGTATTTCTCTTAATTAATTGTGACATTTGGTTTTAAAAAACCCGGTTAATAAAAATTGATAGATATTAATTACATATAACATTCTCATTTAGATTCACTCGTCACCACCACAGTTAAATTAAATTTATCTCTAAAATCTTTTTTATAAAAGGGGGATATCGGTGTTACTAAATTATGGACCCGTTTAGGATTGGACAAAACATGCATCCTATGTCTTGTGATGTTCATTTTAACCTAGGATGTGTTTGCCATCTAAACATTTAGTGCAGCTTTAATTAATTATTTCATCGATAATAGCTCTCTATGAGCGTTGATGGAGGCAATTTTATTTTGGTTATATAGTTAGGTAAACTAAGTTTAACAACAATAGGGTCTTATTAGTACTGTTAATTTAACAACATCGCCGGATAGTTTCTTCTCCCTTGGACGTCTCTTCTTGTGCTTAATTTTCGTCACCTCGAGTTCTGCCTCAGGAACGGCCATGCACGGTTATCGATCAATCCTCATATTAACGTAAGGCTTAAAGACACAAATTGGTAGATCGAACACCAACACGCTTAGATATGGGAGGAAGGGGAAAGGTAGTCAGAATGCAGGACCATGGAAGAGAGATCAAATTGCTGATCGCAATTCGCAAAGTGAGCGGAAGAAGCCTTTTGATATAAGAGAAGGGGCGAACTGTTCCAATCTTTCATATTATAGAAGAAAACGGTGCGGCGGCGCATGAGATCAGTAGCTAGTAAGCAGCAAGCTCAGGGCTGCCAAGGACAACATGCTCTTGTGAAGCAGAGGACAACCGGTTGGTGGAGCTGTTTCTGCAGCCAAGGACAGCTTGTTCTTGTGAAATAGACAGCTCGATCGGTCAGTAGTGCATGACGAAGAGATTGTATTCGACCACGGCGTCGCCGGTCCTGAGGTCGAGCATGTGTGTCCTGGCCTGGCAGTATCCCGTGGCAAACCTGAACAGCCCGCTGCCGCCGATCACCGGCATCTCCCTCACCTTGGAGAAGACGGTGTTTCTACCCAGTATGGTGATCGTGCTGCCGTTGTACTTGCCCTCGGTGAAGGCGAAGTTCATGGCCATCATCAGCCCCAACTCTTCCTGCGACGCCGACGCGTACATCCCCTGTGCCCTCCCCACGAGATTCGTGCTCATTTCCGGCCCCTCCGTCAGCGGGTCGTCGATCATGACGACCATGCCGAAGCTCGTCCTCGACGTGTTGGTGACCGCCGCCTGGGCGACCGGCACGGCGGTGGGGTTGCGGCCGGAGACGATGTCGTGCCAGAAGACGCGGAGGTGGCTCAGCTTCTGCCGGCCGAGCTTCGGCGCCGGGCGCTGGCTCTGCAGGAATCCGCGGGGCTGCTTGGCCGACGAGGGACCGGCTGCGGCCTTGGAGCAGGCGAGGAAGAAGAGGGCGACGACGGTGATGGCGGTGAGCTTGGCCATGGGTTCCCTCTGGACAGATAAAACAATACGAGAAGCCGGACGCTGGGGGGTGTTGCAACCCGCTCTGTGTGACCAGCTGGGTTCTGTGCGGCAACCCCACGTTGTCTTTTTATAAAGAGAATGGTGGGAAGAGACCGACAAGTCTTTAGAGACACACTGCTACTTTCCTCTCGTGTTTCAAAATTCCAACCCACCGGAAGATTCGAAGCACACACCCAACACTCCAACCTACTTTATGAATGGGCTACTGCTATTTTTTTAATTAAACCCCATGGGGACGCCATGGTTTTGATTTGTTGTGGGGGAATACCTCATAATTTCAAGAGAAAGATCCGGCGTTTGATCCGATCCGACGATATCGGATCTCACAAATTTGAAATCAAGAGTAATATTTGGTGCACACCATTAATAAGTGGTGTGCGCACAAATCAGATAATCATTGATTGTCTATCTCCTCATCTTGTTGGTGCTAGCCAATCAAAGTGCATGTGATTTAAGCACGCAACTTTTTAAAAGATGTGCACAAATATTGCTCTGGAGTTAATTGCTTGGGTTGGATTCTATCGGCCAGCTAATCAAGTAGATAGGTAAACAAATCGTATCATATATATTTTTATTGAGAAATATTTAGTACATATCTTGGTGTGTATTAAGTATGACACATCCACTAAGAGTGTGCTAATTATCTCTGAAGGTTATAATATCTCCTCCATCCAATTTTTTCAAACTCTAAGGGACAAATGGCACACCTCTAATGAGTGTGCCCAAATTAGTGTACATCATGAATGTGCACTAAGTATTTCCCTTTTTTACTTGATCGACGTGATGAAAAGTTTTTCTCCAATTCAAACATCCAACTTGTACCCACTACCGTCGGCAAATTAAGGCGAGCTCATGCGTCATGGTGACATGGTGCGTACACCTTTCTATTTTGAATATAGAGAAGAAATATATGGTACTCACCAACCCATACAAACAAATACAAGGAGCCAAGTAAACAAACACTCGAGCCATAATGGTTTTGGCTCTTTGTCTCGATGGATGGATTCGCTCAGTCGAATGCGTGCGGTTGTGCCTGTAAACTTCAACACCAAGAAATTAACCCCCCCACAGCGGAAAGAAAGTGGTTGGTGAAGGACCCGAGAGATGGAGAACGCCGGCCCGGTTCACACAGTGTCGGCGTCGCCTTCATGCGGGCGTTGTTGATGGACTAACTAGAAAACGCATCCGGAGATGTGCGGTGGGGGCGGGCCGAATGGCCTCGAACAGCACGGTGCACTGGGCTGCAGCAGCGCCGTGGTTGCCGGGTCCCGGCCGGGTCCCCTGTGTCCTACTTTGCGGAATACACGGCACGCCGTCTAACTGACGGGGACCGTGACTCGTGACGGACGCAGAACGAGACTCGAGATTACAGACGTTCAGCGATATATCGACTTCAATTTTATTATATATTTTTCATTTTAGTGAAGTTTGATTAAGTACGGTGGAATTATAAGTCTAATTTTTGGTAAGTAAAATTTATTTGCAGATGTGGGATAAGGTGGTATTTTGTCATTGTACTGGGGATATTTTGTCCAGTGGGTAGGTGCACAGTAGAGTTTTCATGGGACTTGTCCTATATATACTCTTGTATGAAGCTTTTTGGGAAGGAGGAACGGAATAGACGAAGAGAAGAATGGAATGAGTGCTTTCTTGGGGCCGAAGCCTCCCAGGACTGTGTGTGCAGCTCTCTCCCTCAACTCCCCCGGCCCTTCCCTTCTCCCTGTCGTCCCCTTCTCCTTTCCCTCATTCGTCTGCGTGCTCTCCTCTCCCCTCCCCCTTCATCTGGTTTCTCCCTTCTCTCCCCCGGAACCCCCCTGCGCATTCCCCTCACTCCTGCGGCCCATCTGCTCCGTCGCGCTGAACTGCCAGATCGGCCGTCGAGCAGGTTCGTCCACGCTCCTCCTCTCTTCGCGTGAAGCCGTCGTCTACCCCTCTGCAATCGACGCCCCAGCGCACAGAAGAGCCACCCTTCACTGTGGAGAGTCCACTATGCCATCACCTCCATCTCTTTTCTTCGTTGCCTTTTCCACGACAAACCCTCACGACCGCGCCATCAACCCCACCACGTAAAACCCCAGTCCCGTCTTCTTCTTCCCACCACGTAAACCCCACCACGTACTGTTCTTGTTCATATTCCAGACCGCCCTGTCTCATTTCCCACGTGGCCTCTCCGAAACCTCTCCCCTCTCTCGTGACGCAGCTTCTCCTCTCTCTCTCTCTCTCTCTCTCTCTCTCTCTCTCTCTCTCCCTCACGCCACGTCACCTGCGTCGTCTTCCTCTTCCTGTCGCCCTTCATCCGCCCAAGCACAACACCCGACCGCGGCCGGTCCTTGGCGGCGCCGGCCCTGCGAGCACCTCTGTTTGACCCCCGCGTCTCGCGCCACAGCGGCCCCCGTCATCGCGGTCCCGCGACCCTCCTTCGCCGGCGCCGACTACCGGAGCCGTCCAGCCCTTCGCAGCTCCGCAGCCGGCCATCGCCACCGTTGCGGTCCGGCGCAGCGACGACCAGGTTGTCTCAGCACCGCGGTCCTCCGTCGCCAGTGCCGATCGACTGCCGGAGCCGTCCTGCACCACCGCCGCGATCCCTTCTTCCAGCACCCTTCCCTGCCACGCCGCATCGTGCCGCTGTGCCCCGCCCAGCACCTCCGCGAGCTCTTCCCCCCAGCGTCGTCACGCCTTCGCCCTCTTCCCCGCTCTGTCCTCGTACTGGGAGAGGAGCGACCGAGGAGGCATTAAGAAGGGAAGGGTGGGTCGACTTGTTCTTGGAGCCGGTCAAACCAGTGATCGGTTCTCCCATTCTTAGCCTGTCAAGCCAGTGACCGGTCCTAATTGCACCGCCCAGACCTGTGCTACAGTGGCATCATCTGCTCCTGCGCTACAGGGCCCCGGTGCTACAATGCCTGTGCTACAGTTCCCGCGCTACAGTACCGTGCTACAGTGCGCGCTACAGTCTGTTCTACAGTGCAACCTGATGAATATGCCTTGGCGCCCTCGGACTCCTCCACGCTAGTGTCCACGTTGCCCGGGCGTCTCCCCAGCTACGCACCGTCATCTTCGTCATGAGTGTCAAATTTGAGGTCGAGTTGCCAGAACATTTACAGACCACGGTGACATTTACGAGAAGCTCTTGGGGTAATTCTATTTCTCAATCTATTGTTGATTCCCTATCTAATTCAGAATATATTCAATTCTCTGGGGATCAAGCTTATGCATACCATTCTTTCATCGCTTCAAATACACCAAGACATCGAAATCGTACAGATATTATGATGATGCTTGGTGTACAATTATACCCAATGGATCAGGAATATCTTTGGGTCGAGTTTGGATGGATGAGCGTCGAGTTGTGATTGATCACCAAGCAAAATTTTGTCTTATACATCCAGATGGTTACAACAAGCCTTTTCGAGTGTACGATACATATTATATTGCACTGCAAAAGCTTATAAAGACATGCCTAGTATCTTCAGTTATGACAGAAGCATCATTAGCTCTTAGATGGGATCATAGATTGATTGCAGAGGCTAGATTTGATTTGTTTGAGGATACATTGTTCGAGGAAGATCCACTACTCGCAGTTGATGTGTGGGATCAGGCTTTGTTTGTGCGATCGGGTTGGGTCATATATCTTCTGATATATTTGTAGCTCCTCTATCTGTACATACTCCAGTTGATGGGCCTACTCTAGTTGATGTGCTACCAATTATCATACTATTGATGTGATCGAGTGGAAGCAACCCTTAGTTGATCTGATGTGGCTGACATTCTGTGATTTGTCTATAGTACACCAGTTCATGATCCTTGATATGAGTGTTGCGTGGAGTTCTATATGTGCACTCTGATGTTATTTCCTTCTACTTCGACACTTTAAATTCGAGGCCGAATTTTTTCGAAGTGGGGGAGATTGACGGGGGACCGTGACTTGTGACGGACGCGGAACGAGACTCGAGACTACAGGCGTTCAGCGATATATCGACTTCAATTTTATTTTATTATGTATTTTTCATTTTAGTGGAGTTTGATTTAGTACGGTGGAATTAAAAGTCTAATTTTAGGTAAGTAAGGTTTATTTGCAGATGTGGGATAAGGTTGGTATTTTATCATTTGTACTGGAGATATTTTGGTCCAGTGGGTAGATGCACAGTAGGGTTTTCATGGGACTTGTCCTATATATACTCTTGTATGAAGCTTTTTGGGAAGGAGGAATGGAATAGACGAAGAGAAGAATAGAATGAGTGCTTTTTTGGGGCCGAAGCCTCCTAGGACTGTGTGTGCAGCTCTCTCCCTGATCAACCCCCCCGGCCCCTTCCCTTCTCCCTGTCGTCCCCTTCTCCTTTCCCTCCTTCGTCTGTGTGCTCTCCTCTCCCCTCCCCCTTCATCTGGTTTCTTCCTTCTCTCCCCCGGAACCCGTCCCTGCGCATTCCCCCTCCCTCCTGCGGCCCATCTGTTCCGTCACGCTGAACTGCCAGATCAGCTGTCGAGCAGGTTCGTCCCGCATCACTTCTCCATATCCCGCAAAGTAGCCGGCAAATTAACCCCGTCCTGTCGTCTTCCCATTGCGTAACAGGTGTTGTTCATGACTAACAAAGGGTACGTGTTTGACATATAGTTTTCAATTAATAGCATATATATTTGAATTTTTAGAAATTTTTGTTTAAATATATTATATTGGGGGGGATTAAGTATAGTTGTACGTCTCTCAGCTGCATGCATGGGTTCTTCTACGTTGGAACTGGAGAGTACGTACATACGTGGGTACGAAGGGGGCCAGATCGAGAGGTGATCAAGATGTTAGATTACGAGCGTACGTGTATGATCATCTTCCTCTCTATTATTAATTGGAGGTGCTGATCTAGCAATCCGCAAGGTCTCATCATCGAATATATCGATGAACAGGGGTTTGGTCTAAATTGATTTGGTTTTCTTCTGGAAGCGATAAATTATGACTGGAACGTTGTAGTCCTCGGTCCGTTTAATCCCAGTCCGCTAGCGTGCGCAAGCCCATGCATCAAGCACCGTCATCCCATAAGGAGAAGAAGCCGACTCAGATTGAGGCTTTCCACCAACTTTCAGAGTCCGTCGACGACTAGTCAGAGTCAAACTCTGATCTCTCTGTGATTTATTCTTAATTATGTGGTACCACTACAGAAAAAGAGGTATTGGGGCGGCTGACAGCCGTCGTTAATATCAAAACGCCCGTCCCTAATGATTATTGAAGACGGCTACAAGGCCGTCGCTAGCCCGTCCCTAATAAGTCCGTCGCCAATAGTATGGAGACGGCTAAGGTACATCCATCGCCAATAACATTATTAGCGACAACGTTAAAGCCGTCTCAAAAACGTACATTAGCGTGAGATCAAGCCGCCTTCGATAATATTATTAGAGACAGACAAAACATCGTCGCCAATAGTATTATTGAAGACGAACAAATAGCCGTCGCCAATAGAATTATTAGAGACGGCTAAAACGCCGTCTTTAAAAACATTAATAGTGATGGCTAAGGCGCCGTCTTGATTAAAATTATTGGCGACAACGATGAAGCAATCGCTAATAGCGTTATTAGAGACCGCTTTAAAGCCGTCGTTAAAAATCTTGTTAGTGACGACTATTAGCTGTCCTGAATAACATTATTGGCGACAACGAGCTCGCCATCGCCAATTGCAATATTAAAGACGGCTTCATAGACGTCGCTAAAAACCTTATTAGTGACGGCAATGGTTCCGTCTTGAATACCATTATTGGCGACAACAGTGTAGCCGTCGCCAAAATATCTATTAGCGACGGCTTCTTGTCAGTCTTCATTGATACTATTGGAGACGGAGTGCAGTCGTCTGCAATGAGGCTATTGAGGACGGCTCCACCGTCTTTAATAGTTTATTGGAGATGGCGTGTTAGCCGTCGCCAATAGTTTTATTGGAGACGGTTGAAGCCGTCTCAATAGTCTATCACAAATTAAAAAAATTAATAAAAAAAATACTTTATCACAAAGTTACAACCTGTTATACAAAAATTACATTAACAAAACACATTCCAAAAATACTATAAAACTCTAAATTTAAATGTATTACATGAAAAGTTACATAAACGATTCAGAATCCTCTTTCTAAAAGAAATATAGTACTTGAAATTGAAATCCATTACATCACATGACTTGTTTGATTATTTCAAATGTTAATGTATTACATCATAAAACCATGATCGTAAATGAATAGTCAAGTCTCACTCATCCTCACCAAAAGTTCCCTCATCCTCTCCATCTCCCACCTCTTCATCTGTCTCATCCTCAGGTAGCACAGCTGGTGCACCACTTCCAGACATACAATTAACTCAAGAACTCGATCATCCATGCTTTGAAGCATCTGTGTCTTTAGCTCAGCAAGTCGAGCCTCCACTTGAGCTTCCACTCAAACATCTATATCTGTGCTCTGTGCTGCTATTCTCCGCTCTTGATCTTCAATGATTTTTTTCATTCTTTCAATCTCAGACTTCTGCTGATATCTCAGACTTTTGCTGAGATTGCTCCTCTAGGAGACGCTGATATATAGTGTTGCTACTGCTACCACACTCAGATGGCCCTACCAACTCCTCAAAGTCTGTCCTCGACCACCGCATCGGATCCGTCCAGGTCTATCCCTCCCAAACACCTGACGGAAGGCTTCCTCTGGAGTAAGTACTGGAGGATTAGCTGTGGCATCTGATTCCTCTGAGGGAGTGGGATTCATCAACTGGGTCATTTGATCCTGTAATTAATATAAGGTAATTAGTACATAAATAAGCTGAATGTATGAATTAATATTAAGATTTTAATCATCATTACCATCATTTGACGACTTTGTTCATTGCTCCACATGACACTGCCATCCGGTGCTGTCCTAGCTTGCGTCATTTGAAACATTTCCGGACGCGTAGGATGACGACCTTCCCTTTCCATCTATTTAACATTTAAAAGTTATAATTAGACTATGATAGTGTTAAATCAATCAATCAATCAAAGTAATAATGAAAATGAATACTTACAAAATCATTACTTAATTGATGAATATTCATCCGCCCTCTTCGATAAGGCATTGATAAATGACATCGATTAGACTTATTTCTTTCACTAACTCGCTGCATTCATGATGGAAAAAAGTTAGTGATATCCTAAATAATTGAATCCATGAAATAATAGGGATTGACAAAATAATACCTTACTATCTTCTCGATCCCATATCTCACACATGTGCCGCCATTGACTAGAATCATAAGTTGGTGGCAAATTATTACATGCATCCTCAAATGGTCGTCCTGCAAAATACTATCATACAAAAGCACAAGTTACATAAGAATGTGTGTGCAAGAATACTACATAATAGTAAAAAATCTTACTTTTCTTTTCAAGTGGGACCTTTGCTTCCTTTGCATTTCTCCCATGTGGCGAAGAATGTCGGCATCTTTGGCGGAGACCGCAGAAAATTGAAATGTTGCTGCATAATCATCATATATGATCAATGTCATTATAACTATAGAAATGAACAATTATATGACCTAAATAATTAAATAAATTTTACCTGTAGGTCTCTCAAAATAGCCTCCTTCTTTTTAGGAGGAAGGGTCATGTACTCTTGCTGCCATAGGTTGCAATGTACTCTATTACAAACTCCAAGGTATGTAGTAAATTGCTGACCATATGGACCAACTGCAGATCCCCCTTGTAGATCTATAGAAATGGTCTGGCCTGGAGGTAGTATCCTGACGCTGGTCGCCCTAGAAGGACCTCTCCCACGTCTAGTGGTACCAACTAAATGAAAATAAAAAGATGAAGTGAATGCAATTATACAAATAAAATTGAAGAAATAAAAAACATTGTAAACCTGAAGCAACTGAAGATGCACTCCCAGGAGTCCGAGGAGTGATGGTTGCATGCTCAGAGATGTTTGTGGCATCTGGTAAGGAACGAGGTGTGTGTAGCCCTCCTGCTTGTGAAGCCCCTGGTGTGAATGTACAGCCTGTGAGACTGAAGCTCCTGCCTGTGAAGCTGATGCCTGTGAATGTACATGTGCAGACTGTGAGGCTGAAGCCCCTGCCTGTGTCCAGAGCCCCACTTCCTGTGAATGGGAAGCCAGCCCCTCCTGTCCATGGGACGACTCTCCTAGACTGGTCTGGTGGGCCGACCGACGGGTCTTGCTGAACTTATTAAGCATCTGTTGAATGAAGGATATTTAACAAAATTAATAATAAATGTATCTGAGGTTTGTGAAATCATCTTTAATGTAAAAAAATGAAACCGTACTAGCAAAGTGAAGAAGCAAAAAGAAATGAGGTATGTGAAACAGTGAAAAAGAATGAGATAAATAGACAAACATTTAAGAACAATCCCCTTGCCATGACCATGTTTTCTTCTGAGCTCGACCTCAGTTAAAACTCGACCGCATTTCCCAGAACCAAAACTGAGGAATGGATGGGTCGACCCATGCTGAACCATGGGGTCGACCCACCACACCATGTTTTATATTGAGGTCGACCGCAGTTGAAATTGAGGTCGACCCATTCCCAGGGGCCAGAACCAAAACTGAAGATTAGAGGTTCGACCCATGAGGAACCATGGGGTCGACCTCACTACACCATGTTTTATTAAGGTGATCTCAGTTGCAAATGAGGTCGACCCCATTTTCCCAGAACCAAAATACAGGAATGCACGATAGACTTATTAAGATCCATGGGGTTGACTCCACTAGACATGAAAAAATTAAATACTTACAGAATATCAACTGTCTACTAGTATATATTCTTCACTTTGAAGCTGTACATGGATATCTACATCATTGAACATCACAGGCACATCAACAAAGCCTTCTTGATAGGGCTCTTCATCATCAACACTTGCACCACTAGACATATTATAATAACTTCTAGGTGGTGAGTTAACAACTATCACCCACCCTGCAGCATTGTTGTCATCTACATAGAAGACTTGCTCAACTTGACTTGCAAGTGCAAATGGTTCATTAGTCCCTAATTTCCGATGTGTATTTAAAGATACTAGTCCATGTCATCAACTTTGAAACCTCGGTCCTTATGATACACATCCCACCATTCACATTGAAATAAAACAATTTGTTGTTTCTCTCAAAAGATATTTCAATAATATCAATTATTTCCCATAATAACCATCGCATCCAGATTGCAGCTCAGCATTGACAATAACACCACAAAGTTGTGTGCATTTGGTAGAGTCAGTTAAGCTTGTGCAGAATCTGAAGCCATTTGTAATATACCCAGAAAATGATGTTGCCAATCTTGATAGACTGAGTGATAAAATCTCGAGTCCTCAGTGTAGCGTGGGTCATGTAAATTCTTGAGTTCTTGGACACGTGATGGAAACCACATGAGGAAATTATCATTTATATTCCTTCCACTTGCAAGTGCATCTTCATGTTCCCGCCGAAAATGTACAATATCGTCAACTTGATTTAACACATATGTATGTGCTAAATCTCTTTCGGCTTCTGACAATGTTCTGGGTACTCGTCTGCACTTTATTGGACGACAACTGGTGTAAACATAGACACTTCTCCATCAAGAGTGCCAAATGGACCACCATCATAATTTCTATCTGTAGTATTGTGATCATCCATTTCTTGCATGTACATCGAAATAATTATACTACATTCTTCCACAAGATATCCTTGTGCAATTGAACCTTCCACTCGAGCTTTATTACCCACATAATCTTTCAATTTCTTCAAATATCTTTCAATTGGATACATCCATCGATATTGAACTGGACCACACATCCTTGCTTCATATGCCAAGTGCACAGTAAGATGTATCATAACATCAAAGAACGACAGTGGGAAAATCTGCTCGAGCTTGCATAAGATAAGTACAATATCGGCCTCCCATCTCAACAAACTTGATTTGTCCAACACTTTTGAACAAATTGCTTTAAAATATTGACTAAGCTGAATTATTGGATCTGCCACTTGTTTAGGAATGATGCCACGAAGTACTAAAGGAAGCAACACTTGCATGTACACATGACAATCATGACTTTTCAGTCCTGAGATTGTTTTGCTACCCATATCAACACATTTGGAGAGGTTTGAAGAATAGCCATCTGGAACTTTTAAATCTATGATGAAGTTACATATACGAGCATTTTGTTCATTGTTCAACTTATAAATAGCATCTGGATAGCGCACTGAATGCTCATAAGGATGTAGTTCAGGACGAATTTTCAACACTTGTAAATCTTTTCTTGAGTTGAGGTTGTCTTTATCTATCCCTGACAGATTGAACATGTCAAGAAGATTGTCACAAACATTTTTTTCAATATGTATGACATCTAACTGATGACGAATGATCAGAGATTGCTAATACATCAGAAATCTGAAGAAAATACTCTTCTTCTTCCAGTTTTTGTTCTTTGCTACATTTTTTCTTAACTTCTCCAACTCTTTTTTGAAAGGCTTTCCAAACCTTACTAGGTCCATCTCTTGTTGTTGTCTCCACAATTCATAACCTGTCTTCATTATTAACTTTCCTTTGTCACAACGTCGACCATCAAATTTATCTTTGTACTGATGCTTTCTCCATCGGTGTGTTATTGGAAGAAAACGACGATGCCCTAAATAACATTGTTTTTTGCTGTGAAGAAGACAGAGAGAATAATTTTGATCATTGCAAATTGGACATGCGAGCTTCTTTTAGTACTCCATCCAGACAAGTTTGCATAACCCGGAAAATTATTTATGGTCCACAGCAAGGCAGCTCGCAAAGTAAAGTTTTGCTTCTTTGTAGCATCATATGTCTCGATCCCATTATCCCCAACTCCTTTAACTCTTCTACTAATGGTTGTAAATAGACATCAATGTCATTTCCTGGAGCTTTCGGACCGGGAATTAATAATGACATTATCATGTAACCTGACTTCATACACATCCACGGTGGCAAATTATAAGGCATCAGTACAACTGGCCATACACTGTACTTTGAAGACATGTTCCCAAAGGGATTAAACCCATCACTGGCTAAGCCAAGTCGAACATTACGGCTTTCGGAAGCAAAATCTGCATACAACTGATTAAAGTCCTTCCATGCAGGAGAATCTGCAAGATGACGCATCTCACCCTCAGATTGGTAAGAACGACTGCCATTATGACATGTCATCCATTGAGCAGTCTTTGATGACATAAATAGGCGTTGCAATCTATCCTTTAGAGGAAAATAGTGCAACACCTTTCTTGCCACCTTCTTACTACTTTTTGAGGTATTATCCTTATATCTTGAAGTACCACACTCTGGACATTAAATTTATCTTCATTTTCTTTCCAAAATAACACACAATCATTTTTACATACATCAATCTTTTTGTAACTAAGTCCCAAGTCTTTGACAATCTTCTTTGCTTCATACCAATTTTCAGGTACAAATGCATTACTAGGCAAAACTTGTCTAAACAACATAAGTATCATATTCATACATTTCGCTGTAAGACCATTCAAAGATTTCATGTGTATCAACTTCAAAATAAACTTCAACTTAGACATATCTTTGCTCCCAGCATACAACGGAGTTTCTGCGTCTTCTAATAACTTATAAAATTTCTGTGCTTTTGGATTTGGTTCTTCCTCAGCTTCTCCTTCAGGTACATTGTCCCTTTGAAAATCATGTAGCATGTCCATGACTTCATCCAATTCTAACTCATTTTCAGGTTTGACAAGTTGTGTCTCTTGTGTCGGCGTATCATTGTGTACTTGCTCACCGTGTGACAACCAACTCCGATAACTTAACCATATTCCGTCACATATTAGGTGCTCATGCACACGGTCCCTTCTAAATATGAAGCCATTGCAACATCTTCGACATGGACATTGAATCAACTGTTTGTCTACTCCATGTCTAAATCCTATTCTATCATCATGATATGCAAACTGTAAAAATTCTTCTACTCCATTGACATACCTAGGGTCTAGCTTATTAGGAATATCCATCCAACTTTTATCCAATTCAGCCATTCTGTGACACAAACATATTTTGCACACAAAGTAAACTGTCAATTAACAAAATATAATCATTTTCGACTAATCATAGACAATGACAATACATGTACACACATACATGTCACTGAAGAGCAGCGGCAACATTTGCATAACCACACAACATTTAGGCCTATAAGAGCATTATATAAGCCAAACAGGGGGGTGCCTGTGTTGGCGGGGGTGGGGGACGGTGGTGGGGGAGGGGAGGGGGGCGCCGGGCGAAGCTGGGTTGGCGGGGGGGTGGCCGGCGGGTGGGGGGGTGGGGGAAGGAGGGGCGCCGGTGCTGGCGGGGGGAACGCAGGGGGGGTGCCTGTGCTAGCGGGGGGGGACGCACGGGGGGGGGGGGGGGGCGCCGTGCTGGGTTTGGGGAGAGGGGTGGGGGTGGCCGGCGGGGGAGGGGAGGGGGGGGGGCGCCGGTGCTGGGGTGGGGGGGTGGGGTGGGGGGGAGGGGGGGCGCCGGTGCTGGGTGGGGGGGTGGGTGGGGGAGGAGGGGGGGTTTTGTGTGAGAGAATTGGTGTTTTTAAAATAAAAAAAGTTGGTACTTGTTTTTTTTAGAGAGATTTACACAGGATAAAAGGTCTTCCCTAAAAAAAATTTACTTACCAAACATGTCTCACTATTTGATCTCTCTCTTTTTAAATTTTAGAGAAAAAAGAAGTAAAAAACTACAACCAAACATCAGACAAAAAAAAAAAAGTTATCTGAAATTCCAATGGTGATGTGCTCTCACCAAATGGGCTCCAAAATACTCCTGTTGGGAGTCAAAATAATGGAAATGGACTCCAATATAGATAGTTGGACTCCAAGATCAGCATCTGTCGACAGCTAACTTCTCTACTGTCGACAGGTAGACTCTTTCTCGAACTCTCTCTTTTCTGTCAGGTATATCTGTCGACAACTAGCATTACAGCTGTCGACAGGTTTGTATTACTTGAACAAAATTTACGCTGACCAGTTGGGCTCCAAAATACCCCATTGGGTGTCAAAATAGTTTAAATGGACTCCAATACAGATAGTTGGACTCCAAGATGTGCATCTGTGGACAGCTATATTCTCTGCTGTCGACAGGTAGACTCTTCCCTAACTCTCTCTTTTCTGTCAGGTAAATCTGTCGACAACTAGCATTCCAACTGTCGACAGGTTCATATTGCCTGAACAAAATCTATATAAATGATGGGAAATGAAGGATAATTAAATCAAAGTCAAGTATTATGGCCTATTAAAAGACCCAATGGTTGTAATCTTGTTTGGCTTTACAAATTCCTTAGCTCATTAAAATAAGTTTAAGACCTTAACTTTCCTAGTGTTAAGTAAGGTCTTCATTAAGTGTCTTTCTCTTTGTTATTAAATCTATATATAGAGTCCTGTAACCAAAGATGAGAGAGAAGAAGAAAATTTGAGTGTGAAGCCTACACTCCCACCTCTTATCCCTCTTTTCGGTGTGATTCCGGCGACCCCCCTTTCTCTATCTTCCTGAACCCCTTTGCTCTCTCTGTCTTACTGTCTCGCATCTTCTACTAATCAAGATAAAATAATTTCGTAGTATAAAATTTTCTTGCAAGGCATTGAACAACTTCAAAGGAAGAAAAAAAGGTGCACTAGCCTCTGTTCCTTACTTTCACCTACTTACACGGCAACCAGTAGCTGATAAAAGATTTGGGGGGGAGTCATGTTCAGAGAAATGGAGAGGAACTGTCGTGTAAGTAGGTGAAAGTCAGGTGGGCCAGTGCACCATTTTTTGTTTACTTTGAAGTTGTTCAACACCTGTACCAACTCTGCAAACAACAGAAAAATGCCAAAGTTTTACACACTACTCAACCAAACCAGCATCACATACGTATGTCGGCGGCGGTGGAACTCCCAGCGGCGGCGCTCCGGCGGTGTGGGCTCAGCAACGGGTCGGAGGGGATGGCGGGGGGACAGAAACAGGGGCGGGTGTTTTTTCTTCAAAGGGGGAAGGGTAGCAGGTTAAAAATGGGTTAAAATTTTAATGCCGGGTTAAAATTTCCGGCCCGCGGTGGCGGTGGAACTCCCAGCGCGCGGCTCTCCGGCGGTGTGGGCTCAGCAACAGGCCGGAGGCGATGGCGGGGGGACAGATACAGGGGCCGGGGTGTTTTTTTTAAAAGGGGGAAGGGAAGCCGGTTAAAAATGGGTTAAAATTTAAATGCCGGCCCGCCCGCTGGTGTTTGGGTGGGGGGGGTTGTCCCATCCATTTTAGAGATATCCCCAGCCAATTTTTTAATCATGACAGGTGGTGATGTCACATCAATGTGATCAGCAGTGCACATGCACATGTCTATTAACACATATTGTACAAATATCGATTTAATTAATTGGTTGCTTTCCCCTTTATCCTCGGGATAGATAAAATCATCATTTTTTTCCGTAGACCATTGTAAGATGTTTAAAGGGAAAATTAATTGGGGGTCCCTGTCAGAGCCTGGTACTTATTTCCTTGTCCTTGTTAGAATACTGGTAGACGTAAAGTCCATACTTTTCGTCCGGTTTAATTTCCAGTCCCTGCTTTTCACACGTCACCATTTACGGCCCTCCACACACGATTTCCGTCTCGTTGGCCTCCGTCTCTTTTTCCCATTCCCGTCTTACCCTTCCCTCCATTTTTCCATCGCCTTTTCCCTAAACAACGGTGACGCTTCGGTGGCCTGTGAACTCTGACCGATGGGAAGTTACTCTTACATACCCTGCCAAGAACTGATACAGCAACCATTGACATCACTTACAAACCGCCTTTACAAACCCCGTGACCCGTTCTTCACTTACAAACAGCGTTCGGAGGACCGTTCTTCACACTATAAAAGGAACCCAGGGTCGTACCTATCCTTCATCACAAGCTTCTAACGCTCTTCTTCTTCCTATCTTTCTTGCTCGTCTTCTTCCTCTTTATTCGCAGATGTCTTCATCTAACCGTGCTTCCCAGAGGGATGGCAAGGCACCTTCCTCACTGGTGCCACCGTCGCCCCCGACTCCCCTGACTCTACCTTTCCCGGAGACGTACAGCCCCGACTATTGGAACGGTTTTTACGTTGGGTGGACGATAGCTTTACAGAAAGCCTCTCGGATGTACCACCACAAGGGCCTCACCAACATCCTCCTGACATTGGCCCTAGGGCAGAACACATATGTTCCTCACCTTCCCCTCGTCCCTCCCCGGCCCGCTCCTATTCCTCCCCTCCCGCGTCCACCGAGTAATCGGGTTAGGGAGTTTAGAATGTCTCCCTCCCCGACCCGTTCCTCCTCCTCCTCCTCTCCCCTCCCATCCCTTCCTTCTCCTCACCTCCCCTCCCATCCTGGTCACTTCCTGTTCCTCCCCTCCCCTCCCATCCCTTCTCTCAAATTGTAAGTATGTAGTGCTTGTTTCTTGTTTAAGGAATATATGTATTTTCCTTTTATGCTTTCTTCTGTGGTTTTGCATGTGCTCTCTATGATGCAAGCGTAAACGTATGTGCTTTCTCTGAAGCGGTCAAGCTGTAAGACTCTAATGTATAACTTTAAAACCATAGTTAAAGATTGTAACAGCGTTCTGCGTATAATGTAACAGAGTAGGTGGTCTATCTGTAACCAAATAGCATGTATACTATAATGAAAATAGGTACATATAGGTAACAGATTTCAACTTATACTGTAAAATGTAGTGGTAGCTGTAGCGCTTAAATTGTAATTCTTTAGTTCTCATTCTGTAAGACTGTACTTCTTCAACTGTAACCTAGTATTATCTATCCTGTAATGAGAATATGCAGCTATTGTAACATGTTTGTACATATACTGTAATAATGTAGTTGTAGGTGTGTGGTCAAAGCTAAAGGAACGATGTAATGCTCCAACTGTAACCTCATAGCATGTATACTATAATGACAATAGGTAAGTACTGTAATAGATTTCAACTTATACTGTAATAATGTGTTCTGGAACTGTAACCTCCTATCATGTATACTATAAAAGTATAGGTAAAGACTGTAACAGGATTCTACATACACTGTAATGAGGAAGGCGTAGCTGGGCGCTCAAGCTGTAAGACAGTACTTCTTCAATTGTAACCTAGTACCATTTATACTGTAACAACAATAGGTAAAGACTGTACAACAAGTATCATTACAATGGTTAGGAATTAGTACGTGTGGCAGTTCTCCTTCAGTTGTAGACGCTATGAACGCCCTTGTCCATTGAAGTACGCTTTGATGAAGTGGAGGGCGATTTTTGCTCGCACAATAGGCATGTCATCCTGACTAAAGGGCAAATCTTGAATGTTCGTACGTGCTAGACATTTCATGTATTTGCAAGTGAAAATTCCGCAGTCGTCTCCCGAAATGAATGGGTGCTCCGAAATGATGTCGAACACTGGTCCCATGCTCGTTTCGGGATAAAGGTTCGGCTCTTTAAATACATAAGTGATATGTTCTATTACATTCTGCCATTTATGTGCTTACAGTTATAGGGATAATCTATTACAGAACGTGTTAAATAAGGTTACAGTATGTAGTGGACACTTGTTACAGATATTTGATGTTAACCTAATTTCCTTCACATGGCCATTTAGGTTTGGGGAGTTATACTCTAAGTTGGCAGAGTCATTCAACAATTGGATACATGACGCGCGAAGTCTACCAATACTACATATGGTTGACAAAATTAGAGTGCAAATGATGGAAATGGCTGCAAAGAGGAAAATTGATGCTGCCTTGTGGGATACACCATACTGTCCTGTTACATTTTCAGCATTACACTCTTACAGTTTGAGCACGACACTCTTACAGTTTGAGCATTGTCTGCTCACGTTTTCTGTTACATTATACGTAATAAAATGTTACAGTTTGAGTACTAGACTGTTACAGTTTGACCACTACACTCTTACAGTATGATCACTCACTTACGCTATTACAGTTTGGGTACTACAGAGTTACAATTACATAACAACCCTGTTACAGTTTGAGCACTGCACTCTTACAATGTTACAGTTGAATCCTCACGATTTCTGTTACAGTATACGTACTGAATGTTACAGTTTAAGCAGTACCCTATTACATTTTGAACACTACACTCTTACAGTTTAAGTACTACACAGTTCCAGCACTGTCTACTCACGTCTTTTGTTACATTATACGTAATAAAGTGTTACAGTTTAAGTACTAGACTGTTACAGTTTAACCACTACACTCTTACAGTATGATTACTACACTTACACTGTTACAGTGCGAGCACTAAAGTGTTACACTTAGATAATAGCCTTGTTACAGTTTGAGCGCTACACTCTTACAGTTCGAGCACTACAGTCTAACATACAATTTTACATTATACGTTATAATCTGTTACAGTCGTTGGTCATGTTGATTATAGTATATATAAGGGGATGTTACAGTGTGTTATTGGTAACATGTTGAGTTTGCATGATACAGAGCACATACACAAGCACACAGAAGACTGCATCAAACGAAAAAGCTTATCATAAACAAGCCATGTTATAATAACTCTCTACTCCTACTCTACCGACCACTCAGTAGAGTACGGAGGGGAGGAGGCGGAACGGTCAGGGGAGGGATGGGAGGAAGAGGAGGTGCCGGAACGGTCAGGGGAGAGATGGGAGGAAGGGGAGGAGGCGGAACGGTCAGGGGAGGAAGGGGAGGAAGGGATGTGTTCTACCCTAGGGCCGGTGTCTGGGAGGATGTTATTGAGGCCCTTGTCGCTGTAAAGCCGGGAGGCTTTTTGTAAAGGCATCTTCCAGTCGTCGTAACTCCCGTCCCAGTGTTCAAATGCTGAAGGTAGACTGTCGCAACGGGGGCGACGGTGGGACCGGTGAGGCAGGTGCCTTGCCATCCCTCTGGGGAGCACGGTCAGATGAAGACATCTGCAAATAAAGAGGAAGAAGACAAGCAAGAAAGATAGGAAGAAGAAGAGCGTTAGAAGCTTGTGAAGGATAAGTGTGCGGCCCTGTGTTCCTTTTATATAGTTGTGAAGAACGGGTCACGGGGCTTGGAAAGGCGGTTTGTAAAGGCGGTTTGTAAGTGATGTCAATGGTTGCTGTATCAGTTCTTGGCAGGGTATGTAAGAGTAACTTCGCATCGGTCAAAGTTCACGGGCCATCGAAGCCTCAGCGTCGTTTGGGGATAAGGCGATGGAAAAAAGGAGGGAAGGGTAAGACGGGAATGGGAAAAAGAGACGGAGGCCAACGAGACGGAAATCGTGTGTGGGGCCGTAAATAGTGACGTGTGAAAAGTAGGGACTGGAAATTAAACCGGACAAAAAGTAGGGACTTTACGTCTACCAGTGTTCTGACAGGGACGAGGAAATAAGTACCAGGCTCTGACAGGGACCCCCAATTAATTTTCCCAAAATAATTAGATAATATTAAGTTGTATAACTGTGGAAAAAAAATTAGATAATATTAATAGTTTTTTAATCCAATAATATTTAAATTTTTTGATCATGTCCTCAGGAAAATTATTGCATTAGGCAAATCGTTACGATGAGAAAATCGTTGCGTTAGGCAATTAGTTAAGATGACTCAGGAAATCATTGCGATGATCAAATCGTTGCGATGAGCAAATCGTTACGATATGTAAATCGTTATGATGACTAAAGAAATCGTTGCGATGATTAAATTCTTACGATAGCTAAAGGAATTGTTGCGATATATAGGCAAATCGTTACGATGAGTAAAGGAATCGTTATGGTGAAATCATAGAAGATTCTGCTGAATTCGTTATAGCATAAAGAAAGCCAATGTGGCCTTAGAGAAATTTCAAACATGGAATTAATGTTGCTACAGGAGAAATAATACTTATACCAAATTGGCTTGATTTCCCAGGAATATTTCCTGTGCTCAAGACTTATATATGGAACATATATATAATAGAAATCTTTGACATGGTTTTGTTAATCACCAAAACCATTATGTAACTAATTAAAGTTCATGGGGACAGACTGAGATCATCAATCCCCCCCTTTTTAGTGATGACAAAACTTAATAGACTTAATTAAAGTTCATGGAAACAAATACTTTATCAAAAATACCTCAGCCGGGGTCGGTTAATTAGGTTTTTCCCCGGGTAACCCTGGTTTAAATATTTTTTATTAGAAGATAGTTGACTACAAAAAATATAAAAAGTGGCTACTCTACCCTTGGTTAGTGGGGTAAGATAGAAATACATGATGTCAAAGTGGGGAGGCCTGAGAGCCCCATAAACTACGTAGCCAGAGATAGTCAGTGTCAAACTGGTTAAAATTTTAAATAATATTTTAAAGAATATCTTTTAAAAGCAAAACTTTTTAATTTTTTTTTGAAGATTAATAGAGTCAAATTTACTGAGGTGAGGTCGACCCCAAAAGACTTGAGGTCGACCTCGTTATAATCGGTGTCGACACCACTTTTTTGGTGTCAGACCCCTCAACCCTAGGGCGATTTAAACTTCGGCCCACCCTTTTTGTTCCCGCTGGAACTGCCGCCGCGATCGCACTTCTCCTCTTTATTCTTCTTCCTTGCGGCGGTGGACCCCTTCTGTTCAAAAACTCGAGTGCAGACTATTCTCCTTCCTCTTTGCACTGGATCGACCCTTCTTCCTCTTTGCACTCCTCTGTTCTCTCTTTCCCTGTTTCTTCTTCTTCGATCGACCAAACTCTCACTTCATCAGATGGCTCCTCCCCGGCGTGGTGACAAGGGAAAGGCAGTGGCAGTGGCTGGTGATGATCAGACTCCCTCCAAGAGATCTCGAGGCAACAGTTGCGCCCTAAATAGAAGCTTTGACGGTAATAAGTTTCGTAGTGTCAAGGCATTTGATCTCTTCACCACCGATATATCACGTAGGAAGGTGCATTTTGGGAAAAGGATTGACTTTGACTTCTTTAAAAGTAATGGAGTAGATCTTGCTTGCCTATTTGAGACATTGGGATGGAGACATTATGTCACCATGAATCAAGTGGTTTACCCTCACTTAGTTAGTCTCTTTTATGCAAATTTGGAGGAAGATGAGGATAAGAATCTGAGTACTTACGTGAAAGGGATCCATATCCCTCTCAGAGTTTCAATGCTTTCGGAAGTGATGCGTATTCCATATAAGCGCGGGTTTAAATATGCCGATCGGTTAGAAAATCGTCAGGAAGGTTATGAAAGAGTATTGGGAACTGAGATTGGGAAAGGACTATTTGAGCGTGTGAATGTCAACTCTTTTCCGGCCTACCATTGGTTTCTTCACAAGATTGTTTGCTCTATTCTCATTCCAAGGAATGGTAGCATGGATGGAGTCACCGATGACCATATCCTTTTAATTCTAGGACTTATAAATGGCACTCCTGTGGACCTACCAAATATCACATTGAACACCATGCGGGATGTAGTAGGCACGGCTAAGCATGTACTTCTATTTGGTATGCTTATTACCCGCATCTTGAAGAAATTCAAAGTCAATTTTGCTGGCGAAGATTACCAAAATTTGACAATGTATGATGTGATTGATGGGAATACTCTAGCACGTATGAGGATGACTATTGAAATGGATCTTTCATCCGCACGGGCACTCGGTCTCCTTACAAAGTGCAAGACCTCCAACCTGATGAAGATGGTGATGACGCAAATGTGTCCACTAGTAGTCCATGCTCCTCCAGACCTCCTGCTCCTCCAATAGACCAGCTGACTCAGATGATTGAAACCCTCAATACCAATATGACTGCTCGTTTTGACTCTTTGGAGAATCGCTTTGTAACTTTGGACAATCGCGTTCAATCCTTGCAAACTCATTATGAAGAGTGATACGGTCGTCGTCAGCCGACAATAGTTGGTCGACGAGATCAAGGATCGGCCATACCGACGATCCGACAATTAAGTTGTCGGAAGTCGTCGGCACAGGTTAGTCCATCACTGCGAAGAACTAATTCAAATAAGCCCTAAGTCCGGGCGTCCCCAGCCGGCGCCAGGTCACGCTTACCCTAGGTACAGACGAGCCCCGTAAATCACGACCCCCAGCTGGCCCATACCCGCTTTAGGCAAGCAACTGTCAAGGCAGGACTCTCCCTGTCCAGCTGGCGAGGGTTCCCTGATTAACGCCCCTGCCTCACGGAGGCTCGTCCGCCACCTTCCTTGTCTGTCCAAAGGACCAGGCCCTTATAAAAAGGATAGAGACCCACAAGGAAAAGGTACGCTACTCGTAGCACCAAAACTCTTCTCTCTCTCTCTCTCTCTGAACGACTCTCTAACTTGATCGTCGGAGTGTCCGACCACCGAGGAGTCTCGGTGGTTTGCAGGTTGAACTCACTCCTCTGACGACTGCGCGGCGCGACCAATCCCTCGGGGCCCACCCTGTTTGGCTCCGGCCGACGATCCTTGCTGATTTTCTCAGCAACATTTGGCGCCGTCTGTGGGACACGATACAAAAAGCTGTTCCTCATGGCACCCAAGGGAAAGATCGCAGTTCGCCCGTCGGAGGAAGAAGTCGCCCTTACTAGCATTGTTGAAGGGGCAGCAGCTGGAGGAGCCTCGGGCGTGGGGGAGCAGGATTCGACGACCTCGTCGCGGCTCGATCGGGTCGAGCAGACACTGATGCACCTTCAGCAGATCCTTATGAGGATGGAGCAGAATCAACAAGCTCACCCTCCTCGAGGCGAGGGCTCGACTCGCCAAGTAGAACAAACCCAAGGTAATCAGGGTGATACGGAAGCTCTCCACCAGCAACAAGCGCCTCCGGCGGTATCGGCAAGTCACGCCGAAGCGCAACCGGCGATAGTTGGGACTCCCGCGCCGGCAATTAACCACGCCGACAACGCTCCTCCCGTGACGCCGGTAGCCGCAGCCGGAAATGTGGCTAGGGCCGACCTAGCCGACCACTTTACGGCGGAGTCCACCGCTATCACCATCGGCGAGTCCCCGCTCGATCCTCGGTGGAAGAGCGATCTGCGGGAGATGAATCGGAAAATAGAAGCCCTACAGCTCGGCACTCGCGCCCCATCCGTGGCGACGCTTCTCTCCTCCTCGCCTTTCACAGAAGAAATCACATCGGCTTCGGTCCCACCGAAGTTCCAGTTACCAAAGTTCCGACGCTACAACGGAACAACCAACCCAATCCACCACCTCGATCATTTTCAGGGCCAGGTGGAAATGATGAATGTGACTGACGCTCTGAAATGCAGGGCCTTCATGTCCACTCTTGATGATGCAGCACTACAATGGTTCAAGGCGTTGCCGGCGCGATCGGTCTCCTGCTTCTCGGATCTGGCCCAAAGGTTCCTCGACCACTTCTACAACACGGTGCAGCACTCATTGTGCACCGACGACCTGTGGCTGGTATCTCAAAAAGAAAACGAGATGTTTCGAGACTATGCGAAACGCTTTCAGATCGAGGTGATGAAAGTGGTGGACCTAGACTTGAGAACGGCGGTCAACATTCTGACCAGGGTGTGCACGGACGGAGCATTTGTGGCGTCGATCGCCAAGAAACCACCGGTAAGCCTCTCCGACCTCCTCTCTCGGATGCAGAAATACGTCCGCCTGGAATCAACCCTGGGAGCCGCTGGGCGACTGAAGCGGCCGCTGGAGAGGGAAGCACGAGCTCGGAGGCTAGCGAAAAGAGGCCAAGGAGGGAGGAAGCGCGCGGAGACAGGCGCCGAGACTCAGAGAACCGACGAATGTCTGACCGACGACCCGACGAGTATCGTCGCGTAAGGGATCTCCCCAGGTTCGGGAGGCCACCTTCAGAAATCCTCCCCGTCATCAAAAAGCTACCAGAGTTCAGGCGACCGGAACCCATCACAAGGCCTCCATCGGGACGAGGGGCCGAGCTATACTGTGAGTACCATAAAGGTTTCGGTCACCTAACAGACCAGTGCAGGAGCTGAAGATGGAGATATCGGAGATGTTGCGCCGAGGGATAATCGGTAAAGACGTCGTCGACGGCAAACCGAAAGACCGCGATCAAGACGAGGATCGCGAGCGCGGGGGAAAGGCGCCGTCCTGGTCCTCTCCGGCGGATCTGCGGGTGGTGGCGACAGCAGCAGGAAGAAGGAAGGCGTACGCTTCAGCCGTCGTCCTCGGGATTCACCAGCCCAATCTGGAGCCGATCACCTTTTCTGCCGACGACGCAATTGGGCTAAACTTTCCTCACGACGACGCGCTGGTCATTCATGCCGACATCGACGGATACACCGTGCATCGCATCCTCATCGACAACGGAGCAGCGCCCGATGTCCTCTTCTACGACTGCTTCCTGAAGATGACGAACCTGAGCACGGAGCTCAAACCAGTCGCCACACCTCTGTTTGGGTTCAGCGGAACTCCAGTCACCGCCGAGGGGTCCATCAGGCTCAAAGTAACACTGGGAGCCAGTCCTCGGCAAGTAACGGTTGAGGTCGACTTCTTGATTGTGAAAGTAAAGTCGGCCTACAACGCGATCTTTGGGCGCGGTCTGCTCGGGAAGCTCGGAGGGGTCCCGTCAACATACCACCAGAAGCTGAAATTCCAACTCCAAGCGGGGTAGGCGAAGTTGTCGGGAGTCAGGCCGAGGCGCGCCTATGTTATGTTAACTCTATTAAAGCTAAAGAACCAACTATTCCTGAGTACGTACCTGCTGTGAATGACGCCCCAAAACACGAGCCAGTAGAACTAACTAAGCAAATAAAAATCGAAAGCGGACTTCTAATCATCGGGACCGAACTCAAAGAGTTGGAGGCTGACCTCACCACATTCCTCGGTCAGAGTGGCAACGTTTTCGCTTGGTCTGACGACGATCTTCCAGGAATAGACCCGAGCATTATCCAGCACCACTTGAACGTGGACCCCAAGGCCCGACCTATCCGGCAAAAGAAGAGGCCCCTGTCAGCCGAACGACAGGAAGTGGTTGAAAACCAGTTGACAAAATATTTGCATGCAGGAACCGTTAGGAATTCATTCTATCCAACCTGGGTCGCCAACGTCGTCCTAGTACGAAAGGCAAATGGCAAATGGCGAATGTGTGTGGACTTCACCAACCTAAACAAAGCCTGCCCAAAAGACAGCTTCCCCCTGCCGCGGATCGACCAGCTGGTCGACTCAACTGCCGGGCACGAGCTCTTAAGCTTCCTCGACGCATATTCAGGCTATCACCAAATAGAATGGCCCCAGAAGACGAAGAAAAGACATCTTTCACCACGGAGAGAGGTTTGTATTGCTTTACCCGTATGCCGTTCGGATTGAAGAATGCAGGAGCAACATACCAAAGATTGGTCAACAAGATGTTCGAGAAGCAGATTGGCAAGACCATGGAAATATACATCGATGACATGCTGGTAAAAAGCCGACGAGCCGAGGACCACGTCAAAGACCTAGCCGAAGCTTTCGAAGTATTGAAGCTCTACGGGATGAAGCTGAACCCCGAGAAGTGTGTCTTCGGCGTCCGAGCGGGGAAATTCCTAGGGTATCTCGTCTCACAACGAGGCATTGACGTCAACCCCGACAAAGTCCAAGCCATCCTCGACATGACGGCTCCGAGGACAATCAAAGAGGTACAAAGACTTAATGGCAGGATAACTGCTCTTAGTAGGTTCATGTCCAGGTCGGCGGAACGTTGCAGGCCTTTCTTCGAATACTGCGGAAGGGTCGCTTCGAATGGACCGAGGAATGCCAAGGGGCCTTCGACGAACTGAAGGAACACCTAGCGAACGTCCCAACGTTAAGCAAGCCATGCGACAACGAAGAACTGCTGTTGTACCTATCTGCGACTGACTATTCCATCAGCTCGGTGCTCGTCCGAGAAGAAGATCGAGTCCACCTCCCGGTGTACTATACGAGTAAGGCGCTACGAGGAGCCGAACAGCGCTACACCAACCTGGAGAAGCTCGGTTACGCTCTCATCATGGCAGCCCGACGACTACGCCCGTACTTTCAAGCACACAAGATCGTTGTCCTAACCGACGCTCCGCTCCGACCAATTTTCGAGCGACCCGAGTCCTCGGGGAGGTTGGCGAAGTGGGCCGTCGAGCTCGGCGAATTCGATATCGAGTTCAGGCCCCGGGTCGCCATCAAAGCCCAGGCCCTCGCGGATTTTATTTCCGAAGGCACCGCCCGGGCAGCGATGGACGAAGAACCCAACGAGAGTTGGAAAATTTTCGTCGACGGTGCCTCAAATTCCAATGGAGGCGGCGCAGGCGTCGTAATGCGCTCTCCCGAGGGCCTCGACTTAAGGTACGCAGTTCGTTTCGGTTTCGAAGCATCTAACAATGTGGCAGAGTATGAAGCGGTGGTGTCGGGGCTGAAAATGGCAAAAACCCTTGGAGCAAAGAGGATACGCATTCACAGCGACTCCCAACTGGTCGTCGGCCAAGTGTCCCACACGTTCGAAGCGAAGGAGGCGAAGCTCGCCATGTACAAAGCCGAGGTGCTAAGGATGATGGCAGAATTCGACTCAGCGGAGCTCATAAAGATACCGAGGTCCGAGAATGAACAAGCCGACGAGTTATCGAAGATAGCTTCATCGGCACTAGAGGCGCCCCCATCACTGCTGATAGAAGAGCTGACGATTTCAACCATAGCGGCCAGAGATATGATGATCGTCGACGTAGGGACGACGTGGATGACCCCATAATTAATTTCCTCAGGGACAACGTGGTGCCAGAGGACAAAGACGAGGTCGAGAAGACGAGGAGACGATCGGCCAGGTTCTTCATCCTCGGCAACAATTTATATCGAAAGGGATTCAGCTATCCATACCTCCTGTGTGTAGATCCCACTGAAGCCGAAAAAATCGTCGACGAAATACACGAAGGTACGTGCGGTTCCCATGCAGGCCCCAGATCCTTGGTGAGGAGAATAACACGACAAGGGTATTGGTGGCCGACGATGCTTAAAGACGCCGAAAAGTATGTCAGAAGTTGCCGACAATGCCAACTATTCGGCAGAATCGACCGACGACCCCCGTCAGAGCTCGCCAGCATAAACTCCCCGTGGCCATTCGCGCAATGGGGAATGGACATCCTTGGGCCATTCCCCCCAGCCACTGGCCAAAGAAGGTTCATTATCGTCGGAGTGGACTATTTCACTAAATGGGTCGAAGCCGAGCCCCTGGCCAAAATCACTGACACCAACTCTTGGAGCTTCGTATGGAAGAACATCATCTGCAGGTTCGGCCTACCCGAACGATCATCACCGACAACGGGAAACAATTCGACAACATCAAATTCCGTAGGAATTGCGACGCACTCGGGATCGAGCATAGGTTCTCCTCAGTGGCTCACCCCAATCCAATGGGATGGCCGAGGTCACCAACCGGACGATCTTGGACGGGCTGAAGAAGAGAATAACAAGCCACAAAGGAGCTTGGGCCGACCAGCTTCTACACGTGCTTTGGGCATACCGGACGACCCCAAGGGAGGCAACTCGTGAGTCGCCTTTCGCGTTGGCCTTCGGGATGGAGGCCGTATCGCCTGTAGAAATGCTCGTCCCTTCATTGAGAGTTCTCGGATTCGACGAAGAAAGTAACAACCGATCCCTACGCGCCGAGCTCGACCTCATAGACGAGAGGCGGGGGAGGGCCTCTACGAGGATGGAGGTTTATCAAAGAAGAATCAAGAAAAGCTTCGACCAAAAAGTCAAGCCACGGCGCTTCGGCGTGGGAAGCCTCGTCCTGAGAAAACTCGCCGTCTCCGAACCAAAGTCAGCTGTCGGAAAGTTATCGCCGAATTGGGAAGGACCTTACAAAGTCATCGATGATCTCGGACAGGGTGCGTATCGCCTATCATACCTCGACGGGACGACCTTGCCGAGGACGTGGAATGCCGAACATTTACGTCAATATTTCCCATAACGAGGTCGTTTCGGCACTCAACGTAAGCCCGAGGTCCCTTCGGCACACTCTAAACGTAAGCCCGAGGTCCCTTCGGCACACTCTAAACGTAAGCCCGAGGTCCCTTCGGCACACTCTAAACGTAAGCCCGAGGTCCCTTCGGCACTCTCTAAACATAAGCCCGAGGTCTCCTCGGCACACTCTAAACACAAGCCCGAGGTCCCTTCGGCACTCTCTAAACGTAAGCCCAGGTCTCCTCGGCACACTCTAAACGCAAGCCCGAGGTCCCTTCGGCACTCTCTAAGCATAAGCCCGAGGTCTCTTTGGCACTCTCTAAACGTAAGCCCGAGGTCCCTTCGGCACTTACAATACGAGGCAATTCCAAACACACGTGTCGAAAAGTTCATTTCATACAATCGTGAATTCTCACTAACGAAGATTACATTGTACATGAAGAAAGGCAACTATCCTCATTCAAAACGGCCTCGGCAGCCTGGTCGAGGGAACGATCAACGGCCAACTCATGGCCTCGTCCACGACAGCGGCAAACTCCTTGCCTCCCCCCTCTGCGACCTGGTTGTCGTCGTCGTCGTCTCCAGCAAGAGCCGCTCCCGACAGATCGAGGTCGGGATACAACCCCTTAACCTTGGCAAGGCAGTCGTCGTATCCACCTTGGAAGAGGTCGGCAATCTCATCCTGAAGCTCGTCGGATTTGCGGTAGTCCTCGATCGCCTTCTCCCTCTCCTCAGCAACGAGACGTGAAAAGTTCTTCTTCGTCTCCTCGTGGGCCGCAATCTCGTCGCATTGCGCCTTCTTCACAGCTTCGAGGGCCGCCTGGAGGGCGCCCTCCCTCTTCTTTGCCTCCTCCTCCAGACGGAGACTACGGGCCTTCTCGGCGGCCACAAGCTCCTCGGCCTCGGCAATGCGTTTGTCGCAGGCCAGCCTCTTCACCTCAGCTCGGTGTGTGAATGCGTCGAAGGCGGCCAGCTGGCTCAACATACCGTGATAAAATTCGTGCACGAGCCGGCGTGCGGGGCGGCCGAGCGTTTCAGCCTTAACCTCAGGTGGCAAGGCTTGTCGACCCCACTCGACGGGGTCCAAGGTAAAGCGAGCCTGAGGTGGAACTAGGCGTCGGGTGCCGTACCCGACGACGCTGGAGCTGGGCGCTTCCTCGGTCTTTCTTCGGTCGACGGGACGGCTCCCGAGCTTGACCAGGCGTCGGCACCGATGGTGGCACGGCCTCGGCATCGCGGTGGTGTTTCTCGGCGGGGAAGCCATCTTCTTCCCCCTTGATTGGGCTCGGCTCTTGGCCTGATCCACGAGCGACGGCCCCTTTCGCGACGAGGGAGCAGAGCCAACCTTGTCGGCCATAGCTGCAAACATGCGACCGTTAGCTAAGGAAGACGAGGATGGAGTAAAAGATACGACGACGAGGCTGGCAACCTTGTGTGCCCTCTTCGATCAGCTGGAATAACTCGTCCGAGATATCGATCAGGTTGGGGGGCTCCACCTCCTTCAAACACTTAAGGTCGTAGAGCTCGGACGAAGTCAGCCTCGGCGATCCAAAAGCTTTGCTCCGGACGTCAACGGCCGACCACTTGGTTGGGAACGGCCAACCCGAGGAACTATAAACAAAAACAAAATTCCTCTTCCAGCCGTGAAGCGAGGAAGGGAGTCTCCCGAGAATATGCCGACCATTCCTCGCCGCGAAGTAGAACCAGTCTCCGAACGGCTTGATCGAGAACAGGTACAGGAAAAGGCGCGAGGTCGGAGGGACCCCCGCCGAATAGCACAAGGAAGAAAGCCGACGATTACTCGCCAGGCGTTCGGAGCCAACTGGGAAGGAGCCACCCCGAGCTCCAAGAGAAGAAAGATGACGAAGGGGTGGAAGGGGAAACAGAGGCCAGCCCGGACCGCCTCAGTGTAAACCGAGAACCCCCCGTCCAAAACATAGTGAGCCCTAAAATCCCTGTTGGCGCACACAAAGGCGTCGACAGGGAGAACGAATCTAGGGTGCTTCCGCAGCCACTTGAAGGTCCCAGGGGAGGTCTCACAACGGGCTTCGGCCACGTTGTCGGCTCGACGGCGTGCACCGGAGGTGTGGGCCGAGGGTTCCTTGGGAACATAGGTCCCGTGGACTAATTCAAGAACGAAGGAATCATCCACGGGCCCCCAGATCTGGGTTTCTACGATACCGACCCCTCCCCAAGGCTTTCAGAAACATGGTCGGGAGCGTCGACGGGAACATGGGGTCCCTAGATTTTGCGGCGACGAGGAGGAGGAAGCCTCAGGAGAGGTGGAGGAAGAGGAAAGGCTCATCGTTTACCTCGAAAGGAAGCAAGCGAAAACCGTCGATCGACTTCGCACGAGGACACGATCGTCGGATCGTCGGCAGACGTCGGGGCGGCAGGGGTCGAAAGACGCGCGCGCGAGGCAAAGGAACGTCTGTTTCGTATCGAACCTCAGCTATTTATAGCACCGCGATGCCAATGCGATCGGACGGCCCAGAAATCCTGCGCACCCAGGATTCCGCCACGTGTCGGAAGCCCGACGGCCTGGAGACGTTCACCCGGATCCGTGGCGTGCGCCCCGAAACCGGGCGGCGTCATCATGGCGCAGAGCTCAGAGGGGAGTACCTGACAAGCCGTCATCAGAAGTACCGCCATTATGACAAGACCACGACCTTCATCATAACAGTGGCAGAACGCCCCCAAATTCAGCGCGCGGAATGCGAGGCGGCGCCAACGCCCGTACGAATTCCCGAGAATAATAAATGGCTTCTCTTCGAGCCGAGGACTCGCCTCGAAAAGAACCCGGGGGACTAGTGATACGGTCGTCGTCAGCCGACAATTGGTCGACGAGATCAAGGATCGGCCATACCGACGATCCGACAATTAAGTTGTCGGAAGTCGTCGGCACAGGTTAGTCCATCACTGCGAAGAACTAATTCAAATAAGCCCTAAGTCCGGGCGTCCCCAGCCGGCGCCAGGTCACGCTTACCCTAGGTACAGACGAGCCCCGTAAATCACGACCCCCAGCTGGCCCATATCCGCTTTAGGCAAGCAACTGTCAAGGCAGGACTCTCCCTGTCCAGCTGGCGAGGGTTCCCTGATTAGCGCCCCTGCCTCACGGAGGCTCGTCCGCCACCTTCCTTGTCTGTCCAAAGGACCAGGCCCTTATAAAAAGGATAGAGACCCACAAGGAAAAGGTACGCTACTCGTAGCACCAAAACTCTTCTCTCTCTCTCTCTTCTCTCTGAACGACTCTCTAACTTGATCGTCGGAGTGTCCGACCACCGAGGAGTCTCGGTGGTTTGCAGGTTGAACTCACTCCTCTGACGACTGCGCGGCGCGACCAATCCCTCGGGGCCCACCCTGTTTGGCTCCGGCCGACGATCCTTGCTGATTTTCTCAGCAACAAAGAGCTTCAGTCCGATGTTTCTATTCGCAAGGGACAGCAAGACCACAATGATATGCTTCTTCAATGATTCAATCTATAGCCAAACAATAGGATTTTATACGGGGCAATCATCAAGAGATGCGGAAGAACTTGCAAGTCTTGGCCGGCGCTGGAAATTTCATGGGCTTCTCTATCTGCTTGCCAACCACCCCCACCTTAGTCTTCATCGTTATATGGTATATATGTATATATATATATTGTTTTCGTACATGTACGTTTTATTGTTGGAGAATTATTCAATGATTTCTGAATATTAGATTTCGGTTTGATTACACATGCATATTAATATGTTAGTGTAAATACATGATTGTTTAAGGATAATTTAAATCATCCTATATAATTTCATCACAAATGACATCTTTGTTGGCTAAGAAGTGGTGAAGTGCACATGTGCAGCAAGCAAAACATTTTTCAAGTGATATCGGATCTGATTCTCAAAAACACTTTTCAAATCATCCTGTTACGGAGTGAACCCTATATTTCTCAATATTAGATTTCGGTTTGCTTACACATGCATATTAATATCTTAATGGGTCGACCTATCATAACCCCATTTCAACACTGGATAATGGGGTCGACCCATCATAACCCCATGACTGTGAACTTACGAAATCACAAGCCTTGAGTAGGCAGGTTTTCAGTTGGGCCAATCGGGAAGATCCAGCTGAAGCTGGCAGTGGGTTGTATAGATATGCTGTACAACCAAATCTCGGAGATTGTCTGTGTTTTGTCAAAGCAGTCAGTGCCGCGCGGGACATCAGGCAAGGTTGATCCGCCGATCACATCACAAGATTCACAACCGTCGTCGTCCCTGCACTTGTGCACGTACGCCGGATTTTACCTCCAAAATCTCTGACATATCCTGTTCTGGTTTCCAAATGAAGGAACTATCGGCATTTGCGCAAAGCGCTTTTTAGGTTGGGGAAAGAGATAGACACAATTTTTTCTCTCTCTCCCTTCCATCAAATGTCAAGAGTGAAGGGTTGTAGCAGATTTTGGAGATTAAAAAATAATTGTCTCTCTTTAACAGTTTAACATGGCAGGTAGATGGGATAAATTTATGTTTATATTAAAACAATAGTTTTTTTATTCCCAAAAATGGGATGCCTGGAGACTGTTGCCAAATAGTTCACCTTATTTTTCTATGTAATCTTGACAATCTCCACAAATGTCAGAAACTTGTGGAAATCGGTTTTCAAATTTTCCACTTTTTCATGGACGGTTCCCAAATGCTAGAGATAATTGGTCAAACGGCAGCGGTTTCGAAGCGGTCATTACATCAAGGCGTCTCTTCGAACCCTGCTTCACCATTAAAAACATTCTGACATCCGTCCGTTCGAATTCTGCCTTTTGTGTTTGCCTTTTGCTTCTAATCCTTTCGAGGCGCAAGACTTCGAGGCGCAAGACATCACTAGCACTATAAAAGGAACCCGGGCCTCCAAATTAACCAAGCTTCTGAACAGACTTCTTCATTCTCTGTTCCTCATCTACTTCGTCTAAATTTGGAGATGTCTCCCCAGGGTAAAGGCAAGGTAGTTGCTGCACCACCGCCACAGTCGCCCTCTTCCCCGGTGCCAGCTTCTCTACCGCCATCAAAGTTCACCCCCGACTTTTGGGACGGCTACTACCTCGGCTGGACGATGGCTCTACAGAAGGCCCAACGCCTCTACCACCACAAGGGCCTCACGAACATCCAGCCTGAGATCGGCCCTAAAGCAGAACGTATCTGTTCCTCCCCTTCCTCCCCTGCCTGTTCCTCCTCTCCTCCCGCCTCTCCTTGGTCGGGTTAGGGACTTTGGGGAGTTTTTGTAACTGGCCTTCTATCTGGCCGCCAATATAATATAAGTTATCATTTTTGCAAGTTGTTCTGTGGGCTTGTATGTGCAAACTCTGTTGGAGCTTGAATCTATAACCGTAGAAAATGCAAGAACAGAGCAACTAGTTGGAGGGGAAAAAACAGAGAACTTCACAACCTTCACAAAAATTAATATATTATCTCAAAACTTAGATAAATCCAGAAAGCTACAGAGTACTTGAAGATGATTGTAATTCAATTTTGCCAGATTCAAATTAGGACTGCCTGAAGTCAGTAAAGGTGAATGGGAAAATCTCAGCAGAGGTCAGAGACCCATTTCCCCTTCCATGTCAGTTGCCTTCGCAACTGGTTTGTATCCCTCCTTGGTCGGTGCCATTTCTGCAAGGCAGGACTTTGCTGAGCACATCTTCAAACGGTATATCCGAATAGTCACCAGGTTAAAGATCAAGAATCTATTGAAACTATCCTTCCATAGATTCATCCTCTTGCAAGCTCTTAACCTGTCCCAGGATTTGCGACATTTACTTGAGAAAGGCTTTGTGCACTTTTGAAAAGTGCACAAAGCCACGTCTTCCTGCACTTTCGACGCGCCATTCGTCCATGTCATACCGCTTCAATGGTCTGCGCCATGTCAGCACAGAGCTCTCCACGTCGCTGCTTCGCCTGCCACGCCAGCACGAAGAGACGCACTGTCACCTCCACCCCACTCCGCTTCGGTAACATGACCCAATGTCATGATGCGAAAGTGAAATCCCACTCAAACGCCGGTTCCCAAATTACCCTCACCTCTTTCCCGCGTTCGCCCTCCCCTCACCTCCTCCTTCCTCTGAACTTTCGAAATCAGGAAGAACACCACTGAAATCGGGAATATAACCACTGCCAACGTCGACGGAGCTCATCACGAACTCGTGCGTGCATCCCAAGCTATCAACCTGTGACCTGTGCGGTCCTGCCATGGAGAGTTCGAAGCAGACATGAAAGGCTTCCGATGAAGCCCCACCACTGGCACTTCCCGCAAAAAGAACGAAGGAGGAGGATACTGCGCCTTCAACTTCGACTTCATCAGATGATGGGATGAAAGGCCAAAGTTTGCAGAGAAAATCTTCTGGGGCTCAGAGAAAGAAGAATGGTGCGGATATATCTCTCACACTATATTTGTGAATTTGAATTAACAGAAACCTAGTTTTTCTTTGCGCTTGATTCTCAAGATTTGTGTTTTCTAAATCTCAAAAAATATAGTACCTTTTGGAGCCTAAAATGAGCTTTTTTAGGTCATGGTAAGCATTTTGGAGACCCAAATTTGTGCGTTCTTCACATGTTCATATATTTTTTTAATTTTCTCATGACTCGTACTTTGAGATGTTCAGGAAATCATCAACTATTAGAGCCCAAGAACACTATTTTTATATCCCAATATGAGTATTTTGGTGTATAGCGTAGTATTGGGATGCTTATGAGAGCTCCACATTTTGGAGCCCAAGTGATGTATTTGGTAGCCTAACATGGGTCTATTGCAGCCTACATTGAGCATTTTGGACCTCAACTTGCTTTTATATTCATCTGAACAAAGATGTTTAGATCTTTTTTTTTTACCTGAGCAGAGCATGTGAAGCACATATACAGAATTATTTGAAATTTCATTTGGCATGACTTCTTAATTTGTGATGTTAACGGGTTTGTAGTAGATTTTGTGTCTATATTTTAGGCAATGTTTCACATGTTGGAGCCAATTTTCCTGTTTGATAGCCTAACAGTAGAGTTTGCAGCTGACACATAGTATTTTGGACTTTGGAGCTCATCTTTTATAAAAAATCACTTTAATGTAGATTGTTTGTATCTTTTTTTTTTACATGGCATAAGCATGTTAAGTAATTTAAACTCCCCAATTTTGTGCATTCTTTTTGCAGCCTATAGATTGGAGCTCAAAGTTTTTAGAAGATCATTTCAATAGTAATGTTTGCATCCCCTTTTTTTGTGACATGGCATAAGCATGTTATGTTAATTAATTTTACAGCCCCAAGTTCATGCATTGTTCAGATAGGCACATGTTTTCGAAATTTATTTTAGAAGATGGTTCGTTAATTTGGTATGTGTATGGGGTTTTGTAGTTCTTGTGGCCATGTTTTAGGAACTATGAGCACTTTAAAGCCCATGTACCTGATCATTTTAGAGCTTATATTTTCTTGTTAATCATTTTTTGTGGCCATGTTTTAGGAACTATGATCAGATGCTTTACATTTTTTTGTTGACATGGAACCTAACAAATTTCTTGAAATTTCCTACAGAATTTAAAAATGCTTTGAAAGGCATCTGCTCCTTGGAGAATTATGTGAAGGAGAGAGATCAAATGGGCTTTCGTGATTGCCATAAGGCCATTTTGAGGACAACCTCGTTTGCTTTTTTTGTTGACAGCAATCATCGAGCCATATTCAAGATGACTCTTATAGAGGAGATTGCTCAGAGCTATAAGGGTGCAAGTAATTTTCAGTTAGGCGACAAAACTCTTACATTTACTGTTGAAGATGTCGCCCTCATTTTGGGTTTGCCTTCCTGTGGGCTGAGTGTCCCACATTATTCTTCACCAATAAAGTTGTCAAAGTTGCACCACCGATTTGGGGCGAAGCTAACTTTTGATCGGAAGGTGGTCACAAAACTTATCCGACAACTAGTACAATCTGATGATCCGTGTGATGTTGAAGACACGACATGACTTTGGATTGTTTTGCTATTATCCACTTTTCTATGTCCACGGTCTTCCCCATCTTGTCCACCACAAATGCTTATTTGTTTGGACAATATTGACGAGGTTGGCTGTTATAATTGGGCGGCTGCAGTCACAGAGATGACATTGCACAAATTTGATGACTTTGTGACTATAGTCCGTGAGAAGAGATCTGGTCGGAACACAACTCCCACGAGAAGGATAGCTGGGAGAGAGCATGGCAGTGCCAACATTTTTGGCTGTTCGGCTGCTCTGGCTGTAAGTTTTTATAAAACATTCTTAGATTTTTTCATCATTATGTAATATATGTATGTAAATAAACCAATGGTCCATCATGCAGGTGTGGTTCTTAGAGCACACAAGATTGCGGCAGCCGATTGACCGAGAAGCAATTCCCCGTCTATTTAGATGGGGATCTGTTTTGGACAAAAAGCTATCATTCTCTATTGATTCTCTACAGGAGCAGCAGGTAATCCACAAATGGAAGCCTTATATTTTTAACTTTATGTAATAAACTGTTTCTGACTTTTTTAAAAATTGATGCTTACAGATAATTAAGCATTTGAAGTTAGCATCAAAGGAGAAGACAGCCATTACATGTGTTAGCCAGGAAAAAATGCATGTGGAAACTGAGGGTGTGGCTGCTCCCCCCCATCTGCTCTTATGGCCCTTCTTCAAGGTCTTGGGGATGAAATCAGGTTACTTCCTGAAAGACTTGAGCAGTATAAGTCGTGTAATGAAGGCCACTTTGAAGCATTGACAACTGCTGTGACCACGGGGTTCAACAAAATGGAGAAGTTGATAAGTTCGACCTCCATGGCACAAGACCAACCTACAGTTGGCACAGATGCAGAAAACTTCATCTCCACCCCACCATCACTCACTCCTGCCCCTGCAGCCCCCGCTTATGGTGATGCAAGTGCATCTGTTCTGATCGTGGATCAGGGCATTATTGCACCAGGTCCAGTAAGTGTGGTCCCTACCACCGCACTGCTTAGCCCGACGTCCCTAATAAAGAATATGAAGTGTCGGGATGATCGACAGCCTGGAATATATGACCAATCGCCATTCAGAAGGCTGGATAAGGCTTCAAAAAAATGTACATCATATCAGCGAAAGAAAGGGAAGAAGGTACAGTTGCAAACTTCATTATTTGATGTCCTGCATTAGTCATTTATATTTCTTTGTTTTCTAACTTATCTTTACATGATTTATGTTGGAGGCAATGAGCACGCTTTTCAGGTTTTATAAGCAATGGACATGCAAATCTGAAGCCACTGAGAGACAGAGGGCATTAGTGGAGGCCTTCATTGCCGAGGAGGGATACGTTGACCACAAGTAAATAGCTTCTGGGACAATACAATTTATTTGTTGTCTTCAATTTTCATAATTTAAAATGTACTTCATTTCTTGATTGTCATACATTTCAGACACACTGTCTTGAACTTCATTAATAATTGTTCGTTGAAGTGGTCACATATTTGGGATATACTATGGGGCAATATGACGGATGATGAGGTAAATACTGGCCATTGCACGAACAGTACCTTCAATTACATTGTCCAAGACATTTTCCTAATGTCTTCTTTCTATTATTTTTTATGGTTGCAGGTTATTGACATTGTCTTACATGCTATGAAAGTGAGACAAAGAGAGCAGGAAGCCCTTATCCCAAATTCCTATCACCGATGGGAATTCCTTGGAACCATTTTGGGATCATGGATTATGCATACAGATGGATCTGATGATGACAGGGGCCACAAACTCCATACTTCCCTCGGGCATGAAAACCTAGGATGCCCAATATCAGATTTTCAATTCCTTTTCTTTGTTGTCCATGTCTCGAACCATTGGTTCCTCCTTAGTCTACAATTGGAGCAACGCCGCATCGTAGTGTACAATTCCTGCAGAGGACATCCAACTTATGACACATGCGCTAGGAAATGGGTATGCCCAACTAACTTTGCAGTCGGTTATAAACATTATGAATTAATTACATTCTTTGTTTTATTATTCACAGGAACCAATTCTCAAAGCATATCTCCGATACGAAGGTTACAGAAATGCTGATGAATTTCAGTTAATACTTGATGATATATGTCCTCAACAACCAAGTTCTAGCATGAATTGCGCTATGTACATTTTCATGTACGTAGACCGCTTAACGACGAAGCAGGAATTATTTTGGGACTTCTCTGACAATGATGTCAATCAATTTCGGCTCCTACTAGCTTGTAATTTTCTGTCAATGTGTTTAAACAATGTATGAACAATGTATGAATGGTGTTGTTACATTTTAATTTTTGTTTGTGTGGGAATGAGGTTGTAAAATGATGTTTTTGTAATTACAGGCGCACATATGTATATGACAATTAAATGTGAAGTCCCTCCAGGAAGTGTTCCACATGTGGTTGTTGGATCAAAATGGCAGATACACAGTCCTAGAGGGGGGGTGAATAGGACTTTTCTAACTTTTAAAAAATCTTCTGAAAAACACAACACTAAGTAAATGTGTTAGTACTTGGTGTGATGTGTGTGATTCAAGTGTGAACTTGGCGGAAACAATCACACAGAAAATTGCACAAGAGATTTATCCTGGTTCGGCCCTTCCCACATGGAAGTCCTACATCCAGTCCTCAAGCCAACCACTTGAGATTGTAAGGATATCAAGACTGTAAGGACTAGAAATAAATTTCAAAGAAATGTTTTGCAGAAATGCATAATTTTGAATATATTGAATTCTGTCAGAAAAATATATTAAAATAATGATCTTGTAAGATCTCAAATACATATGTTAAGTAACATGAAATTTGTCACTGATTTTATGCTTGAGAAGTTTAAGATTCAAAAAAGGATTTAATAAAATTAAAGATAGAAATATTTCATGACAGAATCGAGGCAAGTACAACTGATAGTGTAGTCGAATGCAGTAGAACAGGTAATTCGATTCAAAGAAGTAAGTATGATTTGATTCAAGAAGAGCAATGTAATTCGACTACAATAGAGAAAACATCAGTCGAATGCACTGAATGAGTCGAAGTGGTGAGTCGAATACAGTGCAAAGGACGACTATGAATCGAAGTCATGAGTCGAATATAGTATAAAGGACATTCGACTGTATGAGTCGAAGTCGTGTCGAATACAGTGAAGGACATTCGACTGTATGAATCGAAGTCATGAATCGAATGTTATATTAAGTTGGCATTTGAACTTGACTGAGCTTTTGAATGAGTCGGATTTATGTAGTCGAATACATCAGTCGAATTCAGTGGCTATAGAGAGAGTCTGTGGCCTTTGAAAAATTTTGGGCATTCCGGATATTGAGTATGTCTAGAAATTTTGTGATATATCCATATTTTGGAAAATACATATTTAGGGATTTGTCATGGTAGAAACAAAATATACATTTAAAGATTTGTCTTATCAAAATCATTATTTATTTAAAGACTTAGGGGTAGTTGCTCAACAATTCTCCCCCTTTTTGTTAATGACAAAAATCTTTAAATGGATATGTATCATATACTATGTTTATACATTTTTCTCTTTCTCCCCCTTTGTGACATTAACAGAAAGGATAAAACATTTGAGAAATTCACAAGTAGGAAGAAACTGTATCTAACAAAAATGGCAAACAGTACATAGTAGCAAGCATGTTTAAATCAAGAGATTACAATTGAAAAGTTCAGACTCTTGAACGAGGCAACAACAGAGAAGCAGGGATTAATTTCAGGAATGGTTGGATGAGCTCCCAGAGTTTTTCTTCATTCCTCTTGAAAGAATGTGCAAACAGAGCATCATCAACATTGTAGGCTGGGTTGGTGGAGGGTAATTTTTGATAGACTTGATGTGGCGCCTCCTGTACCAACCAATCTTGTGGTGAAACTTGTCAATGTCCAACTTGTCTCTGAGAGGCACAAATTTTTTGGTGGATGCCACTTGGAGGAATTCGATGAAGGTTAGATTCCAATAGAGGCCATGTGAGATGGCTGCATCCTTAGCCTGATAGTATATGAGGTACCTCTCAGCCCAACGATGAGTGACACTCTTATGGAAATCCAGGAGAAATTTGGAGTGAAACTGATTGATGTTGAGTTTCATCTTGCGGCACTGGGAGTGGTAGGATGGATAGGCTGCTTCCCATTGCTCAGGGGTGAATCTTTCGGATTCAACAAAACTGAGCTGGATATCAAGGAGATGCTTGGGTTTCTTGGACAGCTGAATAAATATAAACCTCTGGAAACTGAGTTTAGATTTGTACTTGATCTTGAATCTGGCAGAAATCCGGAAGAATTTATTGAAGATTGTTTCAGCAAATTCTCTTCTGTAGGAGACTGCTCCTACCAAAGGAGGATGAACACCTGATGGTAAAGCCACTGTCATGGAAGGAATAATCGGTTTCTGCCCTCTGAGCAAATTCTCATACTGCCCCTTAGAGACATCATGCAATCCCAGTTTGAATCTTTCATGATTGAAAGTTCTGAGTTCAAGATACTTGGCCTGGGAGGCCCTGAGATGCTCTGCAAAAAGGGCATGAAATGTAAGAGAAAGATGCTGAGCAGTTGTCAAGTGATGGGCTCTGGATTGATTTTCTAAGAACCTGGCTGCCTCTTCAGAGTATTGATCAACAAATTCTTGGGGAGTGAGGCAATGGCTCTTCCGAGAAATGAGTTGGAGATCAGAAATAGAAAGTTCGGATGTTTGAATCAAAATAGGAAGCCAGTGTTCAAATGTGAAATCTGGCAATTCATGAACTTCCAAAAAGGCTCTAATAGCAAGATATTCTCTGAACAAATTCATGTGTTGTTCAGAGTGATGAGTGAAGGCATACCAAAATGAAGGAAGTAGAGAGGAAGGTTTGTGTCCCAATTTGGGTCCTTTGGAGGCTGACAGTTGGATAATAGGAAGTATCTCAACTAGAGGCATTATTGTTTTCTTGGAGTCGGATTTTGAGGCAGTAGGAAGAGAGGAATAAAAATGAGGAGGTTGAGTTGAGAGAGTCATGGTGAACTCTTCAAGAGGTTCAACTTGATATTTCAGCGGGTAGATGGAGAATTCAACATCTTGTTTGAAGGGATCTACATGAGTGATTACTGGAAGTAGATCCAAGGAGGAGTGTGGAGATAGTGGTGCTGATGATGAAAGAGCTAAGGATTGGGGTTCTGAAATTGGTGCAGCTGGAGTGGGTATTGCTGGAGCTGGTTGAGGTGCTGGTGGAGCTAGTGTAGTCTCAGCAGATGTGGCTGTAGGAGAGACTACAGAGGAGAGGATCACTGAAGGTGTTGATGAAGTAGGTTCAGGTGCAGGTGTAGCAGTGGGAGATATGGCCCTGGAGGAAGGAGAGGGAAGGACTAGTTTGACAGGAACACCATCCTTGACCAACCTCCTCTTCACGTTTCTCTTAAAAGTCTGACAATCTTGAGAGGGCTCGAGAGGTCTCTTGGCTGCTGACTTCTGCATAGAGTCCTCTACAGTTGTTGCCACTTCTTCTGGCTGATTTTCTGATTCTTGCACTTGCTGCTGCTGCTGCTGCACATCACTGGGATCATACACAACTATTGCCAACTGAGCCTGCTGCTCAGTGGTCTGCTCAACTTGCTGTTGCTGCTACTGGTGCTCATCAGACAAGGGATGCTGGTCAGCCTGGATCTCTTGATCTTTTTCTATTGTCTGCTCAAGCACTTGATCTTCAGGAAATTTCTCTTGGGTTTGATCTTGGTGCTGCGGGTCTTGAGCAGTAGCAGCTTCTTCTTCTTGCTGCTGAGAGGGAACTGGCTCTGCTGGCCTGGAATTGCCTTGATGGCACACAAACTGAAGCATAAGATCTTTAATCTGCTTCACCTCATCAGCCAAACTGTCAAACTTAGCATCTATCAATTCTACTTACATATGAAGCACATATAGATTTTCTTGCTGAGATCTGACAAGCTCTAGAATGGTGCTTAGACTGCTGCTACTCTCCCCCTGAGACCTTGGCCGGGTCTCGAACTGAGATGGGGAGTAGGAGGGCTCTCTCTCTTCAAAGATGTGTTCCATAGGATAGACAGGAACATCTTCAGAAATAATTCCTTTACCTCTGAGGCTTTTTAAGACTTCATGTACTGTCTCAGAGGGAGCATCTTGCTCATGAAGAGAGGAGGAGGCTAGGATCTGAACTTCTTCAGTCTGAACTGCTGGAGGGATATCTTGATGGGAAACTTGCTCTTCAATGGGTTCAGGTAGCTGAACAGGAGCTTCAGGATTTACTGGAATTGATGGGGCTTCAATCTGAACGCTTGAACCAGGAAGATCATGGGTGAGCAAGGAAACTTTGGGCTCATCTGGATATATTTCATGCTCACACTCTGGAACTGAGTCCTTAAACCACAAATTCTGCTTCTTTCCAACCAAGGAGTAGTGACTCCTTCTGAGAGTAATGAGCCCAATCTTTTCTTTGGTGCTTACAGGCACATCTCCAGACAAATCAACAGAGAACTTCTTGAAGATTAAGGTAAGCAGAGATCCATAAGGAAGAGACTCTTGTAAATCTTTTGCTGCTATCATTCTTTCCAAAATCACTGCCGGAAGGTTGACTCTATGTCTTTGAATAGCCCAAAAGAGAAGATTCCCATCTCTGGCTGTGATGGAGGAATGGGTACCTGCTCTAGGGGTAATGATGTTGGTAATGATGGAGTGAATCAACCTCTTCTCTGCAGATAGTTCATTAACTTGCAGACCTCTTTTGCACAGAGTCCCCAAACTGCCAATAATCCCCAGCTTTTGTTTCTCAAAGGGGATAAACTCACTATGGCAGTGGCCGGAGTTGGGACAATCCAAAAGTTCTACTAGATATTCTTCAGAGATAGTGATCTTGATTCCCTTCACATAGCCCACTACTGTGTTACCAGACGAAACTTTCAAGGAAGCATAGAAAGACCTGACTACACTGGCTACGGACGGTTCAGAAATCTGACACAGCTTGGTCCAACCCATTGCAGTGAGGGTTTCCTCTACCCAAGATAGGCTGCCATTCAAATGAGAAAACTCAACCGATTTTCCAGAACAAATGGGGATCTTGTCTAGTCTCTGGAGTTGGTCAGAACTGAGTTGGACGGAATCTTGAGCCCTAGAAGATGCCATCTAGACAATAGACGAAAGGGAAGCTTAGGAAACCTTCAGAGGAGGAGGAGATATACTCGAAAAGAGGTAAAGATCCTACCTTCTTCTCGAAAGGATGAGGTTTTGCAGAGGGCTTCTGGAGGTCCTTCGCCGGAGAGCAGGAAGGCGCGAAGAACAGAAGACGACAGAGTAGTCGAAGAAAGATTTCATATAAGTGCTGGATGAAAACCGTCCCCTCATCTCAGGGTGAACGGTCGCGATTGAAGGATGTGACCGTTAAGTCATGAAGAGACGCGCCTTAATTAGGTGTCAGTTGATGACCAAACCTTCTCCATATAAATTAATTCACTTATTTATATATTAATTTTGATGATTAACAAAACATTACTAATGAATTACTTGAGTCTTGAGGACAGGAAATAAAAGCAAAAGAAAGTTCAAGACAATCAGGTAAGACTCTCATTTCATAATTTTTCCCAAGTCATTGCATCGACTTCTTCATACTTCATATCGACTTCTATTGATAATCAGAACGATTCCTTTATAAGTTCATATCGATTTCAATAGAGTCATCATAATGATTTCATAAGTATTATGATCGATTTACTTTCTGACCGAATTGCAAACAAATCGATACCATAACGATTTCTTAAAGATCTCATAACGATTCTATAAGTCATCGCAACGATTTCGTTAGAACTCGTAACGACTTGCCAGTCATAACGATTTCATAAGTTATCATAACGATTCCTTTAGAACTCGTAACGACTTGCTCGTCATAACGACTTCATAAGTTATCGTAACGATTCCTTTAGAACTCGTAACGACTTGCTCGTCATAACGACTTCATAAGTTATCGTAACGATTCCTTTAGAACTCGTAACGACTTGCTCGTCATAACGACTTCATAAGTCATCGTAACGATTTGTTTAGTTCTTGTAACGATTTGCTTGGTGCAACGATTTGTTAAGAGTTTCATATCGATTTCTTTGATGATTATAACGACTTGCCTATCAGTAACGATTTGGTAAGTAATCACAACGATTTGTTAAGAGTTTCATATCAATTTCTTTGATGATTATAACGACTTGCCTATCAGTAATGATTTGGTAAGTAATTACAACGATTTATGTATTGTCACAACGACCTGCTTACCAATAACGATTTGGTAAGTAATCATATCGATTTCATTGTTATATCAGTATAATACTCTTTAATATACGTTGAATAGTCAAAGTCAGATCTCGTCTGTTTGACTGCTACGCATTTAATGTTTTCTGAACGTATCTCTCATGCATGCAGACAATATCTTCCATTTTCATGCTACTCTGTCTACGTCCTTTTTAGACAGAAAGGAGCTTTGCTATATATTGCAATATCTGTTCCAACTGCAACTAACAATCGACGACAGTCCTAGCTGTCCTCTATTTATTGTTGATTTGCTCGCAGATATCTGACAAGACTTATCTGTACAACGTTGGACACAAGATACAAGATATTAAAATGTTTCTCTGGAGTGTACTAAAGGATAAACGACTGAAGATCAGAAGCTTCCTTGCAGACCTGTCTAACGTACACCAGGATAAGAGACAACGGATCTTTAACGTTCAAGAATACATTTTTCAAGAATATTATTCTGAAAGAAAGAATCGCCATTCACTTCAAGTCTTCTATGATTCAAACAAGAGCGAAGCACTCTATTCCAATCCATCTTAGCTCTTTAGCTCTCAGTGTTCAAGAAGAAATTCCTGTGAGAGCCAGTGTAGTCTTTGGAGAGAAACCAGTGTTAAAATCTCTTCTCTCTCAAGGCTTGTTTGCTTCAGATTGTAGCTGTTTGAGCTAGTTTCTGAAGCTTGTTCTTGTATTTCCTTTTATTAGTTGTGTTCCCTTCTGGGTGAAGGAAGACCTGGTGGTATCCAGGGTGGTTGTTTTCCCTTCAGGTGAAGGAAGACCAGTTGAGGCTGGGTGTAAGGATCCGTGAGGGGGATAGTACCCTCGATAGTGAAATCCTGAGGTATTGCTCAGGGACTGGACGTAGGTCTCCTGTGGAGAGGAGTTCTGAACCAGGATAAAAATCCTTGTGTCTTGTGGTTGTGTTTTGTGTGTTTGTTGTCTCATTTCCTCTAACTCTAACCTTCGTTTAAGTTGTTGTGTAATTCTTTTAGTGAACAGGTATTAATCAAAGATCAAATTTTTAATAACCCATTCACCCCCCCTCTGGGCTAGCTAGCTGGGCAACAAGTGGTATCAGAGCGAGTCTCTTCGACAAAGAAGAAGATCCAACGATCTGAAGAGTAAAGATCCATGGCAGCCCAAGGCAACTTCGAAGGCCAGTCAGTCAACAGACCTCCTTTGTTTGATGGAGAAGATTATACCTATTGGAAGACAAGAATGGAGTACTTTCTACAAGGCCACGATTACATGATATGGTCCATTGTAGAAGAAGGCGATCTTCTAGCTAGTCACCAATGCAAAGGCTCAGTGGACAGATGAAGACAGAAGAAAAATCTCCTTAAATTGCAAAGCCAAGAGCATCCTGTGCTGTGCCCTCAGCAAGAAAGAATTCAACAGAGTTTCAGCCTGCAAATCCGCAATGGAAATGTGGGAAAAGCTCAGGATTACCTATGAAGGGACAGATAAGGTAAAGGAGACAAGAATCGACATTCTTGTGACTCAAAGTATAGGGATGACAGACTCCCAGAGTTGAATGTTCCAACAAACATAAATATGTTGAATGTCAAGGGCATGTTCAAGAAGATCATACAACCTTGGTATGTGAATTTTCCTTCCTTGGAAAAAATGTTTCCCGGGTTGAGTACGCTATTTGAAGAACAAGGCTGGGTTGGATTTATGTGGTCTCAGAAGTCTTATTCTCCATCAGCAGTTTTGGAGTTTTACAACAATTTGGGTATGCATGAAGATGACCTTTACACTACTATCCAGGGTATCTCCTTTAAGATTACTCCTAATCTTTTTAGTATAGCACTACAAATACCAAATAATGGGGTAGATGTCCTCATTGTCGAAGTGGATCCTGCAGTCACATATACAATGATGACTAACGAACCCTTTGATGAGATGAAAAGGATAGTCAAACTGAATGCAAACACCTTTCCTCCTTTGAACAGAATGATACATCATATGTTCACAACTATCATCTTTCCAAAGGATGAAAGCAGGGAGCTAGTGAATGAAACACATAGGACATTGTTCTACCACATTCTTCGGAAAGAGCAAATTAATCTCCCAGAGTTGATGGTCGATGTCATACATGAGTGCTTCCATGATCCAAAAAGGTCCATCCCGTATGCTTGCCCTATCACATATGTGATCAAGTTTCTGCGAGTATCACTAACTCCTAATAAGGTCATAACTCTCAAGAGCCGAAGTGCATATGATATCAACACTGCAACTAGGATGGGGTACAAAATGATCAATGGAAGAGTCCACAGGACTCTAAAAGGACAAGAAGATGAAGGCAGAGAAGAAGATGGTGAGGATGTCGGTGCAGATGAAGCATCTGAAGAAGAGGACATTCGTCAAGAAGTTCATCTAGATATTCCTACTACATCTCAAGTTCCAACGTCCGGAGATATGAAAGAATTCTTTGCCGAACAATTCACTCAACTTCAAAGAAATCTCAGATACGAATTTGATCACTTGAATAATAGAATGAATGCAATTGAAGAAAATCAAGGACACATTCAGAGGCAATTAGATACCATGGAATATGAAGTGATGCGGCTTCATGATGATTATCAGAATCTCCGTCGTCCTACTCCTCCTGGGGATGACAATCCTTAGCAATGTATTGCACAATTTCTATTTATAAAGAAGCAGTTGGGCACAAAACTTGTCATGTTTTGGAACGTGTGTCAAGTGTAATTCTTTCCCAGTGTTACAATGAAAGAATTTATTGATCCATGCTTGAAAAGTGTGTACTGTTCTTAAAACCAGGCAATATCCATTGTTGTTGTATGTGTAGAAGTTGGGCTCCAAAATAGTCTGGTTTGGAGTCAAAATAATGGTCATGGACTCCAAAATACTCCTGTTGGACGCCAACAAGTGCAGCAGTGGGCTCCAAACTTACACAGTTTTGGGAAACTTCATTGGTTTTTGACATTTTACAATTTTTTTTTAAAAAAATTGTTTAACAATATTTGTGACATCTTCGAACCAAAATATTGCCAAGAGATAAATACATATCCTATAGGAAGGCTCATGATAACCCGACTTCTTTAAAATTAAAACCTGAAAATCCATTGTTGTTGTATGTGTAGAAGTTGGTGGACTTCTGTTGGTCTCCAAACTGTGCAGCAGTTGGGCTCCTGGGATGTTTGATGTATCATGTTTTGTATGTGCAGTGGTGTATGTGCAGAAGTTGGGTTCCAAAAAAAGAAGGGTCATCATAAGGGGGGCTGTCGACAGCAGACAGGGGGCTGTCGACAGCTAAGCATTCACAGACAGCAACCTTCGAAGCCTGTGTGCATCTGTCGACAATCCAACAGTTGATTTTTGACTCCAAACAAGATAGCATGTGCAGCGGTGGCTCCAAACTACCAAGTTTTGGGAAACTTCATTAGTTTTTGATATTTTACCAATTATTTTTAATACAAAAACTTCTTTACAAAAATTTGTGACATGACCAAGCAATGTTATCCCGGTTCATTCTTCGTACGAAGAACATCAGTAGTCTGAAAATAATTGACCAAACATTAATCCATACATATCTAAAGCGGGAAAAAAAATATCCAAGCACCATCAGCATGACCTCCTGGTAATGCATCCATCCATCATTTCAGACCAATTGAAACAATCTTTCGTTTCAGAATGAACAATCCCACGGATATGGAATTAGCTGCTGCTTATATGCATATATATTATCAACACTCCATTGTACATGAGTGATCCTGCATCTTAACTTCCATACAAGTAGATGTACAACATGTACATTAGTTGATATACAACACATTTGTTCTTCTAACCTTACAACTGCCAAGTACATATACAACACACAACAAAATGGGAACTGTATATATATGAAAGAAGGTTCAAAGTACTAAAGGGACCCGAACAAATGTGGTCTTTACCCAATTGCTCGAAAACATTGGCCTCTAAACAGGCACATAGCCAAAAGATAGTCTTCGGGTTCACACACATTTCTGCAATAGCTTATCTTCTAGCTGTGGCAACTGCTCCTGTTTTGAAAGACATTGGGAAGAAGCAAAATTCAAGACCTTCTGGACAAATGTTTCAAGATCCAAAGGATCCCAAAAAGACTCTTCAAACGGCTAGAATGCAAACAACCATCAAGCTCCAATGGCTATCTTATTCAAACGGCTATATTTTGAAGATTATAAAAGAAGATGAAGAATATACAATGCTAACACTGAAATTGTTTGAAGATTACACATAAATATTGCACATAATAAAGATTACACAGACGCACTGTCTAAGTACACATTGACTCGCAATATCATAACGATTACACTGTAAGTCATAACGATTGCATTTGACTTCGTAACGATTTCCTTATAAGGATTCATTGTGTGTCTTATCGATTTTGTCAGTAACAATTCGATAAGTATCTGATCGACTTGCCTCTCAGAACGATTCGATAAGTATCTGATCGACTTGCCTCTCAGAACGATTCGATAAGTATCTGATTTTCTTATAGGAAATGGATGCGGAAAGTGCCATTTTCGATTCCGAATACAATAAGGGATAAGCGTACATGAAAAACACTCTGCAAATCATCGTGTTATATGGAGTATCTGTTGGCCCTTCTGGTACGGCAGCAAGCAAACCTAGAGGGGGGGTGAATAGGTTTTTTCTGAAATCTGAAATAGAATCTTAAACACAGAAAATAACACTTGAAAGCTTGGTTAGTTCAGTGTGATAGAGAGTGCAGTGCGGAAGCAAATAAACAATCACACAAGGACACAGGAGATTTATCCTGGTTCGGCCCTTCCCACATGGAAGTCCTACGTCCAGTCCCCAAGCAAACTCTTGGGATTTCACTAACCAAGGGTACAGTCCCCCTTATGGACCTTACAACACCCTGGATCCCCCACCAGGTCTTCTTCTCTTTCCCGGGCAAGGAGGCAGCCCACTTCTCTTACAGGTCAAGAAGCCAACCTCCTGGAACAAACCCCAGTGCGGTTCTGCTAGACGCAAACCCCTAGCTGGGTTATCAACTGGTACAAACCCCAGTTTGGTTCAGCTAGACACAAACCCCTAGCTGGGTTATCAACTGTATACAGTCCTACAGCTGGACACAGATCTTTCTTAGAAAGATCAGACTGAGAGACCTTACAAGATGAACACTCATGTAAAGCTCACAGTCCCAAACTCTCCTCCAGATGTACAATAAGCTCGGAGAGAAACAGAAGAGAGAAAAGAAGACAGAAAGCTCGGAAGCTTGAATGCTTGAGACGCTTGATTGCTTCTTCTTGGCTCGGGCTCTTTCTCTCTTTCCTTGAGTGTATGTGGCGTGAAGGTGCTTCTCACAGATGTACACTCCTTCAAAGATATTCAAGAAAGGGCTCTCGTTGTTCTTCAGCAATGCTCCATCTTTTATATTGAGCAGCTTTAGAATAGATCCGTTGAAGAGATCCGTTGGAGCTCTTCTAGTCGTTGCTGATCTTTCTCTTCATTTGTCTTAATCAGACTCTGGTGGTCTTCGAGATCTGTCAGCATAGAAGAGAGTGTTTAGCATAAACGAGTGTTTATGATAAACGATGCATGGTACTGTGCTTCTGCTGACATACAGAAAATAGTAGGTCATATCTTTTTGACAAGATTCTGAAATATGCATGCAGCTTTTTGTCAGAAGATATTTGACTTTTTATTTAAGCGCCAAGCATATTTGAAATATAAAGGCAATCTGTGTTTGAACAGAATTCATGAAGAAATCGTTATGAGCATGACTTATGAAATCGTTATGGGAACGATTTCTTAACAAATCGTTGTGAAGGCAAGTCGATGCCTTCACTTAAGAAATCGTTACGGTCTAAAGAAATCGTTGTGAGAGCAAGTCGTTGCGCTCACTTATAGAATCGTTATGAGATCGACTTCTTAGAAAATCATTTCGGTCACTTAAGGAATCGTTATGGGAACGACTTCTTATCAAATCAATACGCTCAAAGAAGAAATCGTTATGGCCACTTATCAAATCGTTATGGCATCGACTTCTTAGCAAATCGTTGCGGCGCTTGATACTTTGGCACTTTAAACAGAAATCGATGTATATTGATTAAACATCGATTTTATCATTTTAGTGCGCCAAATATTGCATCAATGAAAGACTTAGCTTTTGCTATGAGATTGATGCGACACAGATGAAACAAAATATTCAATTTAAGTTACATCATAAATTTTGTTATCACCAAAATACAAGAACAAATAGAGAGTGGTTCAACAATCTCCCCCTTTTTGGTGATGACAAAATTTATGTGAATTTTCTGATAGGGATAATCATGAAACGCTTTAAATCATGAAAACATACAGAATTAAATCTTGAAACATGCAGAGACATACAGAAAATTCATAGTGCATACATACTCTCCCCCTTTTTGTCACTAACCAAAAAGGAAGGATCTTACCATGCATTTCTCTCCCCCTTAGAGAGAACTTCTTACCATAGAGGGGTTCAACAATGATTGACATAAATGAATAACTCCCCCTTAGTCTGTGCTCCCCCTGAATGAGAGACTCCACCTGAATGAAACTTGCAAATAATTGTTAGTAATAAAGACTAATTCATTTTTGTGACTACTCTTTCTTCAGATGTGATTTGAATGAAGAATCTGCAGTCACTCCTGCCTTGAGCAATCTTGGTTTTTGATGCTCCAAGGCTAACCTGCAAATACATTACTCAGAAGTAGGTACCCAAATTTTTTTTTTTTTTTTGGGTCCTTGATGATTAGATGCATAAAAATAGCCTTTAGGTATCCAAACTAGGTGCTTAGTTGTGCAGGTGTTCACAGTGTGTCCTAGTTTATTGCAATGAGAGCAGCAATGAATATAATTTGTTTTGCAGTTCTTATTGCCTTTATGATGCATGATTTGAACATAATTTTTAGAAACCTTTTTCTTTTGATAAAGCTTGGTTGTTTCAGGTTCCTTTTTCTGAGGCATTTTGGTTTCTTTTACAAATTTTGGTAACAGATATTTTCCTGAGTTTATTACTTGTTTTCCTTTTTCTGGAGGTGTATAACCAAGCCCTTGTTTGTCATTTCCAGATTTTGATCCTTTTAAGCATAGGGCTAGAGATGTTTTTCCTTTAGTTAATTTACTAACTGATTCTTTTAAATAGAGATTTTCTTCAGTTAGAGTTTTTAATTTTTCTTCTACCTCTAGCTTCTCTTTGTTCTTGCTTTTCAAATCTTCATTTAAAATATAATTTTATCTTTATATTCTTTTAATTGTTCTTCTAGTTGTTCCATTTCTGATTTAAGATCAGAATTAGTGTTTTCTAAACAGGTAAGGTTGCTCTTGAGATTTTTTAGTTCTTTTACAACAACCTTATGCTTATTATATAGTTCATTAAAGACTTCTTCTAAGTCTTCAGACTCTGACCCTGAATTTGTGCAAGAGTCAAAAGAAGGTTCAGAGAGTACCTCATTTAGTCCCACCATGAGGGCTAGATTTACCTGCTCCTTTTCGGAATCTGAGCTTGATGATTCTGAGCATGTGGTCTCTTCATTTTCCCAAGCAGCCGCCATAGCTTTTCTTTTAAATTTCTTGTGTCGCTTCTTGAGCTTTTCGGTTTGACCATTCTTCTTTAACCTTGGACAATCTGGTCTCAGATGTCCAGGTTTTCTGCATTCATAGCAGACTGGTTCCTTTTCTTTCTTTTCTTTCTTTTGAATCCTTCTTGATCCATTTTTCTTCTTCTTGAGAATTTTCTGAAGCTTGGACAATACTTCATCCATATTACAGTCTTCAGAATCTACATCCTGGGAACTAGAAGAAGAGATGGAAGGAGCGGCTACAACTTTAAGAGCGTTAGTGCATTTCATTTTAGATGAACTTTCAGATAATCGCTCCATATTTATTTCATGTGCCATGAGAGAACCTATCAGATTATCAATCGATAATTTGGTCAAGTCATGGGCTTCTTCTATGGCCGTTACCTTAGGTGTCCATGAAATAGTTAAGGACCTAAGTATTTTTCTAACGGTTTCTTCATTAGGAAGAATTTTTCCAAGAGAATTTAAACCTACTACTATACTTGAAAATCTGTTATACATAGTAGTAATGTTTTCATTTGGAAGCATTTTGAATTGCTCATATTGAGAGATAAGAATATCTATCCTAGTTTGTTTTACTTTATCTGTTCCTTCATAGGTTATCTGCAATTTATCCCATATTTTTTTAGCAGATTTGCATGCAGAAACTCTACTGAACTCTCTTTTAGATAGAGCACAACATAGATAGTTTTTAGCCTTAAAGTTTAAAGATAATTTACTTTTATCTATTGTTGTAATTGCAGTAGTGCCTGGAATAGGAACAATAACATAATCACCTACCTCGATTACCTGCCACAGATCGAAGTCTGTGCCTCGAATGAAGCATTCCATTCTCATCTTCCAATATTGATAGTCTTCTCCATCAAAGAATGGAGGTCTGGTGACTGATTGGCCTTCAGCATATCCTTGAGCTGCCATGGATCTTTGCTCTAAGATCGTTGGATCTTCGAATGATCAGAGACCCGCTCTGATACCACTTGTTGGCCCTTCTGGTACGGCAGCAAGCAAACCTAGAGGGGGGGTGAATAGGTTTTTCTGAAATCTGAAATAGAATCTTAAACACAGAAAATAACACTTGAAAGCTTGGTTAGTTCAGTGTGATAGAGAGTGCAGTGCGGAAGCAAATAAACAATCACACAAGGACACAGGAGATTTATCCTGGTTCGGCCCTTCCCACATGGAAGTCCTACGTCCAGTCCCCAAGCAAACTCTTGGGATTTCACTAACCAAGGGTACAGTCCCCCTTATGGACCTTACAACACCCTGGATCCCCCACCAGGTCTTCTTCTCTTTCCCGGGCAAGGAGGCAGCCCACTTCTCTTACAGGTCAAGAAGCCAACCTCCTGGAACAAACCCCAGTGCGGTTCTGCTAGACGCAAACCCCTAGCTGGGTTATCAACTGGTACAAACCCCAGTTTGGTTCAGCTAGACACAAACCCCTAGCTGGGTTATCAACTGTATACAGTCCTACAGCTGGACACAGATCTTTCTTAGAAAGATCAGACTGAGAGACCTTACAAGATGAACACTCATGTAAAGCTCACAGTCCCAAACTCTCCTCCAGATGTACAATAAGCTCGGAGAGAAACAGAAGAGAGAAAAGAAGACAGAAAGCTCGGAAGCTTGAATGCTTGAGACGCTTGATTGCTTCTTCTTGGCTCGGGCTCTTTCTCTCTTTCCTTGAGTGTATGTGGCGTGAAGGTGCTTCTCACAGATGTACACTCCTTCAAAGATATTCAAGAAAGGGCTCTCGTTGTTCTTCAGCAATGCTCCATCTTTTATATTGAGCAGCTTTAGAATAGATCCGTTGAAGAGATCCGTTGGAGCTCTTCTAGTCGTTGCTGATCTTTCTCTTCATTTGTCTTAATCAGACTCTGGTGGTCTTCGAGATCTGTCAGCATAGAAGAGAGTGTTTAGCATAAACGAGTGTTTATGATAAACGATGCATGGTACTGTGCTTCTGCTGACATACTGAAAATAGTAGGTCATATCTTTTTGACAAGATTCTGAAATATGCATGCAGCTTTTTGTCAGAAGATATTTGACTTTTTATTTAAGCGCCAAGCATATTTGAAATATAAAGGCAATCTGTGTTTGAACAGAATTCATGAAGAAATCGTTATGAGCATGACTTATGAAATCGTTATGGGAACGATTTCTTAACAAATCGTTGTGAAGGCAAGTCGATGCCTTCACTTAAGAAATCGTTACGGTCTAAAGAAATCGTTGTGAGAGCAAGTCGTTGCGCTCACTTATAGAATCGTTATGAGATCGACTTCTTAGAAAATCATTTCGGTCACTTAAGGAATCGTTATGGGAACGACTTCTTATCAAATCAATACGCTCAAAGAAGAAATCGTTATGGCCACTTATCAAATCGTTATGGCATCGACTTCTTAGCAAATCGTTGCGGCGCTTGATACTTTGGCACTTTAAACAGAAATCGATGTATATTGATTAAACATCGATTTTATCATTTTAGTGCGCCAAATATTGCATCAATGAAAGACTTAGCTTTTGCTATGAGATTGATGCGACACAGATGAAACAAAATATTCAATTTAAGTTACATCATAAATTTTGTTATCACCAAAATACAAGAACAAATAGAGAGTGGTTCAACAATCTCCCCCTTTTTGGTGATGACAAAATTTATGTGAATTTTCTGATAGGGATAATCATGAAACGCTTTAAATCATGAAAACATACAGAATTAAATCTTGAAACATGCAGAGACATACAGAAAATTCATAGTGCATACATACTCTCCCCCTTTTTGTCACTAACCAAAAAGGAAGGATCTTACCATGCATTTCTCTCCCCCTTAGAGAGAACTTCTTACCATAGAGGGGTTCAACAATGATTGACATAAATGAATAACTCCCCCTTAGTCTGTGCTCCCCCTGAATGAGAGACTCCACCTGAATGAAACTTGCAAATAATTGTTAGTAATAAAGACTAATTCATTTTTGTGACTACTCTTTCTTCAGATGTGATTTGAATGAAGAATCTGCAGTCACTCCTGCCTTAAGCAATCTTGGTTTTTGATGCTCCAAGGCTAACCTGCAAATACATTACTCAGAAGTAGGTACCCAAATTTTTTTTTTTTTTTTTTGGGTCCTTGATGATTAGATGCATAAAAATAGCCTTTAGGTATCCAAACTAGGTGCTTAGTTGTGCAGGTGTTCACAGTGTGTCCTAGTTTATTGCAATGAGAGCAGCAATGAATATAATTTGTTTTGCAGTTCTTATTGCCTTTATGATGCATGATTTGAACATAATTTTTAGAAACCTTTTTCTTTTGATAAAGCTTGGTTGTTTCAGGTTCCTTTTCTGAGGCATTTTGGTTTCTTTTACAAATTTTGGTAACGGATATTTTCCTGAGTTTATTACTTGTTTTCCTTTTTCTGGAGGTGTATAACCAAGCCCTTGTTTGTCATTTCCAGATTTTGATCCTTTTAAGCATAGGGCTAGAGATGTTTTTCCTTTAGTTAATTTACTAACTGATTCTTTTAAATAGAGATTTTCTTCAGTTAGAGTTTTTAATTTTTCTTCTACCTCTAGCTTCTCTTTGTTCTTGCTTTTCAAATCTTCATTTAAAATATAATTTTTATCTTTATATTCTTTTAATTGTTCTTCTAGTTGTTCCATTTCTGATTTAAGATCAGAATTAGTGTTTTCTAAACAGGTAAGGTTGCTCTTGAGATTTTTTAGTTCTTTTACAACAACCTTATGCTTATTATATAGTTCATTAAAGACTTCTTCTAAGTCTTCAGACTCTGACCCTGAATTTGTGCAAGAGTCAAAAGAAGGTTCAGAGAGTACCTCATTTAGTCCCACCATGAGGGCTAGATTTACCTGCTCCTTTTCGGAATCTGAGCTTGATGATTCTGAGCATGTGGTCTCTTCATTTTCCCAAGCAGCCGCCATAGCTTTTCTTTTAAATTTCTTGTGTCGCTTCTTGAGCTTTTCGGTTTGACCATTCTTCTTTAACCTTGGACAATCTGGTCTCAGATGTCCAGGTTTTCTGCATTCATAGCAGACTGGTTCCTTTTCTTTCTTTTCTTTCTTTTGAATCCTTCTTGATCCATTTTTCTTCTTCTTGAGAATTTTCTGAAGCTTGGACAATACTTCATCCATATTACAGTCTTCAGAATCTACATCCTGGGAACTAGAAGAAGAGATGGAAGGAGCGGCTACAACTTTAAGAGCGTTAGTGCATTTCATTTTAGATGAACTTTCAGATAATCGCTCCATATTTATTTCATGTGCCATGAGAGAACCTATCAGATTATCAATCGATAATTTGGTCAAGTCATGGGCTTCTTCTATGGCCGTTACCTTAGGTGTCCATGAAATAGTTAAGGACCTAAGTATTTTTCTAACGGTTTCTTCATTAGGAAGAATTTTTCCAAGAGAATTTAAACCTACTACTATACTTGAAAATCTGTTATACATAGTAGTAATGTTTTCATTTGGAAGCATTTTGAATTGCTCATATTGAGAGATAAGAATATCTATCCTAGTTTGTTTTACTTTATCTGTTCCTTCATAGGTTATCTGCAATTTATCCCATATTTCTTTAGCAGATTTGCATACAGAAACTCTACTGAACTCTCTTTTAGATAGAGCACAACATAGATAGTTTTTAGCCTTAAAGTTTAAAGATAATTTACTTTTATCTATTGTTGTAATTGCAGTAGTGCCTGGAATAGGAACAATAACATAATCACCTACCTCGATTACCTGCCACAGATCGAAGTCTGTGCCTCGAATGAAGCATTCCATTCTCATCTTCCAATATTGATAGTCTTCTCCATCAAAGAATGGAGGTCTGGTGACTGATTGGCCTTCAGCATATCCTTGAGCTGCCATGGATCTTTGCTCTAAGATCGTTGGATCTTCGAATAATCAGAGACCCGCTCTGATACCACTTGTTGGCCCTTCTGGTACGGCAGCAAGCAAACCTAGAGGGGGGGTGAATAGGTTTTTTCTGAAATCTGAAATAGAATCTTAAACACAGAAAATAACACTTGAAAGCTTGGTTAGTTCAGTGTGATAGAGAGTGCAGTGCGGAAGCAAATAAACAATCACACAAGGACACAGGAGATTTATCCTGGTTCGGCCCTTCCCACATGGAAGTCCTACGTCCAGTCCCCAAGCAAACTCTTGGGATTTCACTAACCAAGGGTACAGTCCCCCTTATGGACCTTACAACACCCTGGATCCCCCACCAGGTCTTCTTCTCTTTCCCGGGCAAGGAGGCAGCCCACTTCTCTTACAGGTCAAGAAGCCAACCTCCTGGAACAAACCCCAGTGCGGTTCTGCTAGACGCAAACCCCTAGCTGGGTTATCAACTGGTACAAACCCCAGTTTGGTTCAGCTAGACACAAACCCCTAGCTGGGTTATCAACTGTATACAGTCCTACAGCTGGACACAGATCTTTCTTAGAAAGATGAGACTGAGAGACCTTACAAGATGAACACTCATGTAAAGCTCACAGTCCCAAACTCTCCTCCAGATGTACAATAAGCTCGGAGAGAAACAGAAGAGAGAAAAGAAGACAGAAAGCTCGGAAGCTTGAATGCTTGAGACGCTTGATTGCTTCTTCTTGGCTCGGGCTCTTTCTCTCTTTCCTTGAGTGTATGTGGCGTGAAGGTGCTTCTCACAGATGTACACTCCTTCAAAGATATTCAAGAAAGGGCTCTCGTTGTTCTTCAGCAATGCTCCATCTTTTATATTGAGCAGCTTTAGAATAGATCCGTTGAAGAGATCCGTTGGAGCTCTTCTAGTCGTTGCTGATCTTTCTCTTCATTGTCTTAATCAGACTCTGGTGGTCTTCGAGATCTGTCAGCATAGAAGAGAGTGTTTAGCATAAACGAGTGTTTATGATAAACGATGCATGGTACTGTGCTTCTGCTGACATACTGAAAATAGTAGGTCATATCTTTTTGACAAGATTCTGAAATATGCATGCAGCTTTTTGTCAGAAGATATTTGACTTTTTATTTAAGCGCCAAGCATATTTGAAATATAAAGGCAATCTGTGTTTGAACAGAATTCATGAAGAAATCGTTATGAGCATGACTTATGAAATCGTTATGGGAACGATTTCTTAACAAATCGTTGTGAAGGCAAGTCGATGCCTTCACTTAAGAAATCGTTACGGTCTAAAGAAATCGTTGTGAGAGCAAGTCGTTGCGCTCACTTATAGAATCGTTATGAGATCGACTTCTTAGAAAATCATTTCGGTCACTTAAGGAATCGTTATGGGAACGACTTCTTATCAAATCAATACGCTCAAAGAAGAAATCGTTATGGCCACTTATCAAATCGTTATGGCATCGACTTCTTAGCAAATCGTTGCGGCGCTTGATACTTTGGCACTTTAAACAGAAATCGATGTATATTGATTAAACATCGATTTTATCATTTTAGTGCGCCAAATATTGCATCAATGAAAGACTTAGCTTTTGCTATGAGATTGATGCGACACAGATGAAACAAAATATTCAATTTAAGTTACATCATAAATTTTGTTATCACCAAAATACAAGAACAAATAGAGAGTGGTTCAACAATCTCCCCCTTTTTGGTGATGACAAAATTTATGTGAATTTTCTGATAGGGATAATCATGAAACGCTTTAAATCATGAAAACATACAGAATTAAATCTTGAAACATGCAGAGACATACAGAAAATTCATAGTGCATACATACTCTCCCCCTTTTTGTCACTAACCAAAAAGGAAGGATCTTACCATGCATTTCTCTCCCCCTTAGAGAGAACTTCTTACCATAGAGGGGTTCAACAATGATTGACATAAATGAATAACTCCCCCTTAGTCTGTGCTCCCCCTGAATGAGAGACTCCACCTGAATGAAACTTGCAAATAATTGTTAGTAATAAAGACTAATTCATTTTTGTGACTACTCTTTCTTCAGATGTGATTTGAATGAAGAATCTGCAGTCACTCCTGCCTTGAGCAATCTTGGTTTTTGATGCTCCAAGGCTAACCAGCAAATACATTACTCAGAAGTAGGTACCCAAATTTTTTTTTTTTTTTTGGGTCCTTGATGATTAGATGCATAAAAATAGCCTTTAGGTATCCAAACTAGGTGCTTAGTTGTGCAGGTGTTCACAGTGTGTCCTAGTTTATTGCAATGAGAGCAGCAATGAATATAATTTGTTTTGCAGTTCTTATTGCCTTTATGATGCATGATTTGAACATAATTTTTAGAAACCTTTTTCTTTGATAAAGCTTGGTTGTTTCAGGTTCCTTTTTCTGAGGCATTTTGGTTTCTTTTACAAATTTTGGTAACGGATATTTTCCTGAGTTTATTACTTGTTTTCCTTTTTCTGGAGGTGTATAACCAAGCCCTTGTTTGTCATTTCCAGATTTTGATCCTTTTAAGCATAGGGCTAGAGATGTTTTTCCTTTAGTTAATTTACTAACTGATTCTTTTAAATAGAGATTTTCTTCAGTTAGAGTTTTTAATTTTTCTTCTACTCTAGCTTCTCTTTGTTCTTGCTTTTCAAATCTTCATTTAAAATATAATTTTATCTTTATATTCTTTTAATTGTTCTTCTAGTTGTTCCATTTCTGATTTAAGATCAGAATTAGTGTTTTCTAAACAGGTAAGGTTGCTCTTGAGATTTTTTAGTTCTTTTACAACAACCTTATGCTTATTATATAGTTCATTAAAGACTTCTTCTAAGTCTTCAGACTCTGACCCTGAATTTGTGCAAGAGTCAAAAGAAGGTTCAGAGAGTACCTCATTTAGTCCCACCATGAGGGCTAGATTTACCTGCTCCTTTTCGGAATCTGAGCTTGATGATTCTGAGCATGTGGTCTCTTCATTTTCCCAAGCAGCCGCCATAGCTTTTCTTTTAAATTTCTTGTGTCGCTTCTTGAGCTTTTCGGTTTGACCATTCTTCTTTAACCTTGGACAATCTGGTCTCAGATGTCCAGGTTTTCTGCATTCATAGCAGACTGGTTCCTTTTCTTTCTTTTCTTTCTTTTGAATCCTTCTTGATCCATTTTTCTTCTTCTTGAGAATTTTCTGAAGCTTGGACAATACTTCATCCATATTACAGTCTTCAGAATCTACATCCTGGGAACTAGAAGAAGAGATGGAAGGAGCGGCTACAACTTTAAGAGCGTTAGTGCATTTCATTTTAGATGAACTTTCAGATAATCGCTCCATATTTATTTCATGTGCCATGAGAGAACCTATCAGATTATCAATCGATAATTTGGTCAAGTCATGGGCTTCTTCTATGGCCGTTACCTTAGGTGTCCATGAAATAGTTAAGGACCTAAGTATTTTTCTAACGGTTTCTTCATTAGGAAGAATTTTTCCAAGAGAATTTAAACCTACTACTATACTTGAAAATCTGTTATACATAGTAGTAATGTTTTCATTTGGAAGCATTTTGAATTGCTCATATTGAGAGATAAGAATATCTATCCTAGTTTGTTTTACTTTATCTGTTCCTTCATAGGTTATCTGCAATTTATTCCATATTTCTTTAGCAGATTTGCATGCAGAAACTCTACTGAACTCTCTTTTAGATAGAGCACAACATAGATAGTTTTTAGCCTTAAAGTTTAAAGATAATTTACTTTTATCTATTGTTGTAATTGCAGTAGTGCCTGGAATAGGAACAATAACATAATCACCTACCTCGATTACCTGCCACAGATCGAAGTCTGTGCCTCGAATGAAGCATTCCATTCTCATCTTCCAATATTGATAGTCTTCTCCATCAAAGAATGGAGGTCTGGTGACTGATTGGCCTTCAGCATATCCTTGAGCTGCCATGGATCTTTGCTCTAAGATCGTTGGATCTTCGAATGATCAGAGACCCGCTCTGATACCACTTGTTGGCCCTTCTGGTACGGCAGCAAGCAAACCTAGAGGGGGGGTGAATAGGTTTTTTCTGAAATCTGAAATAGAATCTTAAACACAGAAAATAACACTTGAAAGCTTGGTTAGTTCAGTGTGATAGAGAGTGCAGTGCGGAAGCAAATAAACAATCACACAAGGACACAGGAGATTTATCCTGGTTCGGCCCTTCCCACATGGAAGTCCTACGTCCAGTCCCCAAGCAAACTCTTGGGATTTCACTAACCAAGGGTACAGTCCCCCTTATGGACCTTACAACACCCTGGATCCCCCACCAGGTCTTCTTCTCTTTCCCGGGCAAGGAGGCAGCCCACTTCTCTTACAGGTCAAGAAGCCAACCTCCTGGAACAAACCCCAGTGCGGTTCTGCTAGACGCAAACCCCTAGCTGGGTTATCAACTGGTACAAACCCCAGTTTGGTTCAGCTAGACACAAACCCCTAGCTGGGTTATCAACTGTATACAGTCCTACAGCTGGACACAGATCTTTCTTAGAAAGATCAGACTGAGAGACCTTACAAGATGAACACTCATGTAAAGCTCACAGTCCCAAACTCTCCTCCAGATGTACAATAAGCTCGGAGAGAAACAGAAGAGAGAAAAGAAGACAGAAAGCTCGGAAGCTTGAATGCTTGAGACGCTTGATTGCTTCTTCTTGGCTCGGGCTCTTTCTCTCTTTCCTTGAGTGTATGTGGCGTGAAGGTGCTTCTCACAGATGTACACTCCTTCAAAGATATTCAAGAAAGGGCTCTCGTTGTTCTTCAGCAATGCTCCATCTTTTATATTGAGCAGCTTTAGAATAGATCCGTTGAAGAGATCCGTTGGAGCTCTTCTAGTCGTTGCTGATCTTTCTCTTCATTTGTCTTAATCAGACTCTGGTGGTCTTCGAGATCTGTCAGCATAGAAGAGAGTGTTTAGCATAAACGAGTGTTTATGATAAACGATGCATGGTACTGTGCTTCTGCTGACATACTGAAAATAGTAGGTCATATCTTTTTGACAAGATTCTGAAATATGCATGCAGCTTTTTGTCAGAAGATATTTGACTTTTTATTTAAGCGCCAAGCATATTTGAAATATAAAGGCAATCTGTGTTTGAACAGAATTCATGAAGAAATCGTTATGAGCATGACTTATGAAATCGTTATGGGAACGATTTCTTAACAAATCGTTGTGAAGGCAAGTCGATGCCTTCACTTAAGAAATCGTTACGGTCTAAAGAAATCGTTGTGAGAGCAAGTCGTTGCGCTCACTTATAGAATCGTTATGAGATCGACTTCTTAGAAAATCATTTCGGTCACTTAAGGAATCGTTATGGGAACGACTTCTTATCAAATCAATACGCTCAAAGAAGAAATCGTTATGGCCACTTATCAAATCGTTATGGCATCGACTTCTTAGCAAATCGTTGCGGCGCTTGATACTTTGGCACTTTAAACAGAAATCGATGTATATTGATTAAACATCGATTTTATCATTTTAGTGCGCCAAATATTGCATCAATGAAAGACTTAGCTTTTGCTATGAGATTGATGCGACACAGATGAAACAAAATATTCAATTTAAGTTACATCATAAATTTTGTTATCACCAAAATACAAGAACAAATAGAGAGTGGTTCAACAGTATCTTCAAATCAAGGTTCGTATATATGGAGTCAACCCCGTATTTCTTCATGGGTCGACCTCATACTTCTTCTTGGGTCGACCCATTATAACCCCATTTCAACACTGGAAAATGAGGTCGACCACTTCTTTCAACTGAGGACGACCTCAAATGAAAAGCAAATCTCCTGTGTTTTGAGGTCGACCTCATACTTCTACTTGGGTCGACGCCTCCGTGTTGCTTTTTAGCACTACGAAATAGGGTCGACCCACAGGTCTTCTAGGGTCGACCTCACCTTTTCAATTCATTAGTGACATTATATTTTCTACTTTTATATATTAAAGTAAAAAAAGATATATATTGAAAATTTTACAAAAATGATTCTAAATAACCTAATAATAATATAATATACAAAAGTGTTTTACATAGTTGTGTGACTACATATGAATGCACATTACATGGCTATTTATAGATCTCCCTCCAACTCTTTTGTTGTGTGTGCAGAGATATTTGATTATACCCATCAAGAGTGGATCTTCCAAACCCAGGCAGGTGAATTGGTCTATTCAAATATGTACCCACCGAGAATGGACATACTGAGTGTCTCAGCATCGAACACTATCTACTGGCTACTGCAACTTCCACAAATTCGTGAGAATGGAAGGTATGGATGGGAATCATACCTGATAGGAATGATGCAACTTTCATACTCCATGAGACATTGAGCAATGTACAATATATAACATACTACATAAACCTTGGTAAATACTTGTGAATGAACAACATAACTAAAAAATCAAATTATTGACGATGAATGTTTGGTATAACAATCCGACACAGGGTAACCAACTACGGAATACTAACTGTCTACGTAAGAATGGGAAAAAATGAATAATCAACCACACAAGAGAAGAACATGTAACATCTATGCGACATTGCCTGCACGCCACAGTTCATTCGCAATCCCCTCCCTCAGTGCCTCCCCAGCTTCCCATGCTGTTGCATTAAGGCACAAGCCAGTTGGTGCATCTTCAAGCATACACCCCTCATTGGACTCATTATCATCAGAGAATGCATTGAAGAAGTCGTCGCACCCCTGTTGACGGCAGATGTAGTTATGTACCACAAGACATGCAAACACTATCTTCTTCTGTGTGTCAAAGGGGTACATATTTCCCCCACGGAGGGTTTGGAACCTCATCTTCAATACACTGAAAGTCCGTTCAACAATGTTTCGAAGTTGTGCATGTCTGTGGTTGAATTTTTCTTGCTTGTTAGCATAACGCCTATTTCCTTCCCCTTCAAAGCTTCCAATATTGGACCTGTGGCCACGATAGGGGGCAAGGAAAGAGCTAGTGTTAGCGTATCTGCCATCAACTAGGAAATACTTACCTGCTGGCACAACGAACTCTCCTCGTGTTAAGGCCCATCTTAACACCTGCATATCTGGTGCAGAGCCTTCCCACCCTACACATGCATATTGAAATAAGCCATCAAAACCCGCATAGGCCATCACATTTTGTGTTACAACCTGTTTGCGATTCCAAAAACGTGGTTGGTCTTCAATTGGCACATTTGCGGGAATGTGAGTGCCATCAATAGCACCTAATGCATCCTAGAAAATATACAATTGAAGTTAGATCATGTACAGATAAAATGTTCAACAAGATGTGCATTGACATCACCTTGAAATAGGGAAAAAATCGATCATCTCCCGAAATATGTGGATGGCATTCATTGACTTGAGTAGGCTGTAAAATATATTCTTCCTTTAACGAAGCTAAAGCAAAAGCCACTTTGTTCACGTAGTGGCTAATAGTTTGGGAGCTATGCTGAAAATGTTCTACCAATGCACAAGAACTAGCACCATGGCCAACAGCATAGAGGAACATTGCCAGTTGTTCATTGGCACTAACATGTTGGGAGTCTTTTATTAGGCTCCTACTCACCAAAATGTCAACTAAACTAATGAACATATTAGGATGCAATCTAAAGACATTCATACATCTTCTCTCGTGGTCGTTCAGAACCTCTTGCACCCAAATTTCCCCTGTGTGTGTTGATGAATTCATCCTTCGCCTTGGTATGGTTGGCTGTACTTCTTCTACCATTTCCTCTACCACTACATTCAGTACTGCAGTGAATATTTCTTCATCTTCTTGCAATATATTCAAGATCAGGTTCCGGTCTGTACGCATGAAAACAAAGAAACATTGATAAGTACTACGATTACACGTTAATGATGAAGGTCTTAATGTTATTCCATAATTTCAGCCATCAATAAGTGTAAGATTAGGAAGTTGAAGAATGGCAGCTTCGACACATGCGTTTGGGTTGCATTTCCGACACTGTGGGAGGGGTAGCTGGTGGATGCAGATGCTATATACTTTTGATTAACATGACATGGGTGAACCCTAAAGTAAACATGGAATGTAGCTTCCGCTTCCTCAATTGAGTAGAAGCCCTTATACCGTGCCCATGCAAACCCATTGCTTCAACCAAACACTCATCCCAAGAATAATCAGTTCTCGGATGACATCCACCCAACATAACGCAGCACATATACTTACCCATTATCTTGTTTTAGTAACCAGCAAGTCCATTGATTGTAAACTAAAGATTACACATAAATGTGGTTAACGAAAAAAAGTTAAACTCTTAAGTATGCCACAACGACGAGGAATATGTGTCACTTTGTCATGGCTTATCTTTGGTCATCCATGTCAGCCAACCTTGTGTTTGTCGGCCATTGCAAAGAAAAGGGATCTGAACTTTGGCTCGGTGAAGATGTTTATGGACTTGATGAAAACATCAGGAGGGAGATCGGGAATGCTTTCTAAATCCCTTAAGCATTCCGCAATGCTAGGAACAACCTCCGCGTCCGGCCTCCGCTGGGAGGAACTATCACTTTCTTTCAGTGACCCACGATCGCCGACCAAGTTGATTATCAACGCATTCCTTTCGCGGGTTACGTCAACAAGATTATTTAAAGCATCAACAACTATCCTTTTGCCACGTCCTTCATTGCCAATTGATGTGGACTTTCTCTTCGGAGAGTGGACGTGCATGTTCTTCATTGATCTGGGAGTGTTGTTCATTGATGTTGGAGTGAAATGGCCTGCAGTCGGTTCAGTTTCTTAGCCAACAGACATGGGCATGATAGGTTCATTAGAGTACTCATTGACGTTGTTGTTGGTGCTAGGTGTTGCATTGACATTACTTTTTGGCCGTGTACATCTACGGCTGATGTGTTCGGCATGCTCTCTAGTGGCAATATTTTGGTCACAAAGAATGTGCATGTCATTATACAAAGGGAAAGATCTTCGACAAATTTGTGAGAATTTGGGATTAACCTAATAAGAAAACAGTTGACATAAGTTAGTGCGGTCTGATTAAACCACTATAATAAAATAGATAGTACTAAACAGGATTTAAATATTGTTACCTTAATAACCTCTTCCCATGCGCCATCATATCCGGGTATTGGCATGTTGTTAATTGGATCCCACCCCCAACCACTTAACTTCAACAACTACACGTACAACTTGTATTTGTTGGACCAAGCCCCTTACCGTTGCACCAAAAGCTCGAGCTTGTAGTGAAGGCGGTAGCCAAATCTTTAAGGCGGAAGCGCAAAGCACCACGTCAACGCTGTGGTCGGCATGAGGGGCTTCGCACAGGGTTTTACCCCTGCGGCGGGTTGGGTTGCCGGCCCCGATGTCACTATGCTGCCCCATAACAGCATAGTGGCAGCGATTCCCTAAGGGAGTCGATGGCAGTTAACCAACAAACTCCCCCCCAGCGGCACCCGGGGAATCGAACCCGCAACCTCGCTCTGATACCACTTGTTGGACCAAGCCCCTTACCGTTGCACCAAAAGCTCGAGCTTGTAGTGAAGGCGGTAGCCAAATCTTTAAGGCGGAAGCGCAAAGCACCACGTCAACGCTGTGGTCGGCATGAGGGGCTTCGCACAGGGTTTTACCCCTGCGGCGGGTTGGGTTGCCGGCCCCGATGTCACTATGCTGCCCCATAACAGCATAGTGGCAGCGATTCCCTAAGGGAGTCGATGGCAGTTAACCAACAGTATTTTGTCTTCATGACTCTCCAGTGATCCTTCAGTTGATTAGCAGTTAAGGAGTAACCCGATGCCGAATTGAATGCAGAGGACAATAAAGTCCAACTGTGTGAGTGGAAATTTACTGGTGGGAAATTGATTCGTTGCATTTCTTTCAACATTAAATCAATCAGGATTTCATCCATTCGGGCATCCCAGTTCGGAGAGCGGGGTTTCCTCCCATGCCCTTCTGAAGCCCCTGCACGTTGCACTTTCTCTAGAGTTTTTGGTTCCGAAAGGAAGGGAATATAGTGAGGAAATGGACTTGTGTAGGATGCAATAACCATAATAAATAGTAGAGGAACATCCTATATTTTTATGAATTCATGCTTACACATCTGCATAATCAATGAAGACGAAATGCTTAGGATGACTATTTATAAGGGCAAGAGTTATAGGACAATAACTTGCTGCTGACATGTCGTCGATAAGACGTCGCTTCTTACGATCTGGTTGGGGAAGCTACAAAAAAAAGGCTTTTGATCAATTTTATGCCTACAAAAATATATCGGTCTAACTGCAATGGACAAACTAGTAAAAGTAATCTTCTGGAAAAAAAAATTCTCGCTGTTATACATGATACATCTTTCTACAAATCTTTTCTTTTCAAAGCAGTGAACCACATGAGTGAGGGACCATATAGAGTAACTTATTCCAGGAAAGTGTAGATTGTACTGAAGAAACAATATTGCACACTTTTCAATTTGTTATCACAGCAGATGAATGGCAGTTACTCTAAAGACTACACACTCAATGAGACCTTAACATTGGAAATCTAATTCATAACAAAAAAATGCTACACTACTGCATTCGTTTGTATATGGAATGAATCAGTCAAGCTGCAGGTAGACCCATGCATGTTAACATAATCTACATCAGCAATGTTGTCGAGCCTCATTGGACATTGGGTCTCTGTAATGAGAAGGATACTAAAAAATGCATGACACCCCTTGTGAGGAGTGAATAGTTTTGTATGCCAACGTTGCCAGGAAAGGACATTGCTGGGAATTCACTAGTTTTGAGGGAACAAACAGTGGTGTGCAGGGAAGAAAGGAAATAGTAAGAAACATAAAAAAATCTATCTTTTGTAACATCAATTCCATTTTCTTCGAACCAGAGTTGTTGAGGGAAGAAATAGAGAAGCTAGGGAAAAGATGTTGGCCCATTTGTTATGTTCATGTCATATTTTTTCATGTAAATGAAACACAAACATTTATTTCCCAGTAGCAAGCAACTTTCTGTGGATGAACCCTATAAACCCCAAAAATAGATGACGAGCAGACACATCAGGTGGAAGAAGGGGGAATAACAAAACGAACAACAAATTTCATCAGCGGCCATCTATAAGAAGATGTTAATATATATATATATATATATATATATTATATATATATATATATATATATATATATATATGTAGTGGGGCAGATTGGAAGAACTGGAAGATGACGCCCTGGAATGGGAAGATGGCTCCGGCAACAATCCACGCTTCATGAAGAATGGCGATCTGCGTGGAAGAAACCTTGCTAAATAGATCAGCGCTGATCCGATCCTTAAAACAACGAGGCGAGAACGGCGAGACAGTGTGTTGTCCAATCCGAAGATGGAGCGGCGGCAATACGTCAAACTCACGGCGACTACTGTCGTACTTTGGTTGTTAGACCCTTAACTCAGGGTACTTAAACTCCATTTATTCCGCTACTTAATTTTGAGATGGAGATGGGTACCCACTTTTTTGGGTCAACTATCATCTTAATTTGACTCAACTTATTTTCATGTGAAAAAATAAAAAAATGAGGAAAATATAATGAAATAATATTTAAATTTTTATGATATTTTTTTCAAATTAAGAAAAAAGTTACCCCCTATACCCCACCTAAATAGGTCTGGTCCCCCATCTAAATAGGTGGGGTAGACTTACCACCATGGGTTACCCTAGGAACCTCGTAGTAGCTACCAGCCTACCTCGGGGAAATTAAGATATATACCTTTCAAAGTATTTTTTACTTTTATTTTTCTCCTTTTAATTTAACATACATTACCATACTTTACAAAAAATATATACGTAAACAATTTCTCATTTTTTTAAAAAGTACATTATTGGCGACGGCTCGAAACCGACGCCATTATCTCTATGGCGACGGTCTAGCTGTCGCTATTATATTTTGGCGACACACACAACCGTCGCTAATACCAACTATCAGCGACGGATATAGCCGTTGCTAATACTCTTATTAAGGACAACTATCTAAAGCTGTCTCTAATAATCATGTATTTGCGACGGCTACAACTGTCGTAAATAAGATCATTAGCGACTGGTACTGTAGTCGTCACTAATATTAATATTAGGGACAAATTTTAGTAAGTGTCTCTGATAATCGATTATCGGAGACAGCTAGAGCCGTCCCCAATATTTGTTACTAGCGACCAGAAAAATATCCGTCGCTACTAAACATACTTAAGACGGCTTTATTAGCCGTCGCTAACAACATTTATTGGGGATGGCTGTCACCGTCTCCAATGATGTTTTTGACGACGGCTTGTGTAGCCGTCTTAAATAAATTTTGTTAGCGACGTGTACTTCATTAACTGTCGCTAATAATTTTCTTATCGAAGATGACTTCCAGTAGTCGTCGCGAATGTATCAGTTTTGGAGACAGTTACTATAAGCCGTCGCAAATACTCTTTATTGCGACGGCTTTTTTTTTAATGGATACGGCTTCTGTTAGCCGTCGCTAATATTGCACTTTTGGCGACTGCGGGGTTAAAACCGTCGCAAGAAGGTTTTTTTGGGACGACTTCTTGAGCCGTCGCAAATACTCTGTCCCTAATAGTCCATTTTCTTGTAGTGTACGTACCTAAACAAAGAAACAACCCTTGAGTCTAGCTGTCAGTTTTCGTTGTGAATCCTACATCCTAAGGAAGTTCTCAATCAGGACTCAAAGACCTAAACAACTTACAACTCCTCACCTTTGAAAGCATTCCATCGAGTTCCATACTAGAGATCTAGATCCAACTTCAATATCTCTCTCGCCCTATCTTTTCACTATATATATTCTATTTTCTTTGGATCTCTTCTCCAGTGGATTTCTAACGTGAGTATCGGCGATTCGACTCCGTGAACCACTCTCGAGTTTGACTTTTCACAGGTCGAACGATGTCAGAATGATATCAGCAACATCAACAACTTTATTTCTCCATATCAGTAGATCCAAAGTCATCTTCTCAGATCCATCTAAAATCGATATACAAAAACCCTTGCAAGATCAGAAATCAGCTTCATTAATAGTTGTTGCAGAAGCTTGCCATCGACAAGCCAAGGAATCTTAACAACTTTTGCAGGCAATGGGGAACAAAGTTGCTCACTTGCTCATGTGGACACTGTTAACTTGTCAAGATTTCTTGTAAACATATATGCACAGTAATTGACAATAACAAAGAGACCGTATCTCAATATGTTTCAACATTTTACAGCACAAAATTGTACAAGACTGCATACGAAATTAACATTCAACCGATCCTAATTAACATTTGACATGTTAGATCCACATCAACCATCTGATGCTCTGATCAAGCCACTGTCAATAAAAAGGTTGTCAGGAAGATCGAGAAAGTGGAGAATACATTCAAGAGGAGAAGTAGAGCATGTGTATATTTGTTTAAGGTGTAAATAAATAGGTCACAACAGAAAAACTTGTAGCAACCCACCCCAAAATCTTGAATGAATAAAATTATTCTATATCTCAAGCTCTCTTTTTGATTCGTATCTTTACGTAAGTGATGTCAATATGGTTCCTGCGCTACACACGTTATGTAAGTGTAACTTCCATCGATGACAGGGGCAAATATATAGGTAGGCGGACGTGACAATTCAATTCACAAGTCTTCGAAAGGACGGAAAGATAAGACGAAAATGGAAAAAAAAAAAAAAAAAAAAGACAGGTGCAAAAGAGATGGAACTCATTAATCGAAGGTCGTAAATATTGATATCTCAAAAATAAGGATTAGAAATTAAATGATCAGAAGAAAAAATAAAGACTCTAGGACGAACAATATGAGACTAAAATTAAATTAAGTCGGACCCTCTTAAAATGACCCCTAATTAATTTTCCTATATTCTACTTTCCTTAGATCACTTCTCGAGTAGATTTCTAACATTGAGTATCGGGGATTCGACTCAGTAAACCCCTCTCGAGTTTGAATTTTTGTAGGTCAAACGATGGGGTGGAATGATATCAACAACATCAACAGTTTTGTTTCTCCATGTCAGTGGATCCGAAGTGATCATCTTCTCAGATCCATCTAAAATCGATATGCAACAACTCTAAATCTGTCCCCCCCCCCCACACCCCACGGGCCCACCCCCTTTACTTTTGTCAGGAGGAGCATCATGGGCCATCTGTAAAGATGGCCCGGGTGGCATGCGGCCGTGAGAGGAAGTATATGATATCCCGAGTGTACGTTGCCCAAGCATGCGCAGTATGGATCATGCCTGCCTACGTACGCATTAGATCATAATTAGCTGCAAAAGTTTACTTCAGTTCTACATTGCAAGTCTCGTTCATCAATTTTATATATATATCGGAGAAAATTTTATTATACTTGAGCGTTGTATTTTTTCTTACACTTTTTACTTTTCGTTGGATAAAGACAACATGCTGTCAGCATTAACATGAAATCCATTACCATTCACCTGAACATATATATATTTTAACTTTTATGTAGAAATTAAAGCCAAAGGAGACAATCAAAGCTGACATGTACTCCATACTCCAGGTTGGAAACCCCCATCATGGGACCTCGTGGTAGCCACTACTGGCCAACATGTTCAATAAAACTCTCATGAAATCCGAAGGAAATCTATCGTCATGATTCATGCATGCTTTCGGTTCTCTCTCTCTCAAGTAGTTTTTTTTCCCCTTTTCTCTTTGCTCAGGTTACCTAGGTCTCCATCGGCGCCCTCCCTCTGGTGGGGAGGGGGTCCCTTCGCCTTTGCGAAACCCCCTCCCCCCGGGTCCAGCCTCCAACTCGCGGCGGAGGTCCCTTCCCCTTCGGGGGTTTCTTTTGGTATGGTTTCTTCCCAGGTTTTTGTCCCCCTCGGCTCCGGCGGTGCTGGCATCTTCGACGGCAAGGGGATTTCCGATCGAAGCCTCTTGGCCTTCGTTCTGCTCTGCATCGCCTTCGCCGCGTCCGTGCTGCTGGGGAGGGGCCGCCTGAGACCCAGCGTAGCCCACTTCCCCGCCATCGTCTCCGTTCGGTGGTCCTCCTTTATTCCCCCTGGGAATATTTTGTGTGGGAATCTCTCCCAGCCCTGTCTCTACGTTCGTAGGCTTAGTCCCCCTCTTCGCTTCCGGCTCTGCAGCCGCCATGCTCGGGTGGAGCCCTCCCTCGCTCCGTCACGGTTGCAGAGGATCGGTTTCTGTGGAGGGTGTTTTCTCCGGCTCCATCGCCTGCTGCCTTCTCAGCGTCGACGGTCTCTCCCGGAGGGGTAGAGGCTCTCGCCCCCTCCCCCCTCCGGCTCTGTCTCCGTCCCCTGCTGGTGAGTCCCCCCATCCCCGAATGTGGTGCCCCTCTGTCTCCCATCTGGTGGCATGTTTTGCTGTCTCCTTCGTCGAAGGAGGTTTTGTCTCCGGCGATTTAGGGCTACCCCTTTCGTCGGAGGATCCGTTCCAGTCAACCTGGTGGCTCGACTGGAGGTCCGATTGCAGCTTCCTGTTGACGTTTGCATCAAGATCCAACCTTCATCTCCGGTGGTGGCTTGTCTTGATCTCCATCGTTCTGCTAAAAGTCTCGGTTCGTGACTCCGTGCAACCCCCGTCGAGCTCTCACCCGGTTTTAGGGTCCGAGGTTGCCGTTCACCCCGTCGTGAAGCCTTCGGCGACGTCCTCTACCTGCTCACGACGCCCTGTGTGACGGAATTTCTCTCTCAATATTTGGGGTTTATCCCTTGTGTAAGGACTTCCGTCCATTTGCCTGTCATGGCTCCGGCCATGCCCTGTCCGTTCTAGTTTGTACCTCTCGGTATGGAGCTAAGTATGGCTCTCTGTCAACCCTCGTTGGGTTTGGTTCACTGGATGTACTGGTTCTTGTGTGAATGAAGACTCTATCTTTCTCTGCCCAAAAAAAAAAAGATTCATACATGCTTTCTTTTCTTTAAAAAAGAAAGAAAAATGATTGGTGACACAAATATTTGACACATTTTGAAATTTATGTTATATGAGAAGTGTCAAATATATATGAGAAATGGTAGTCACCCAAGGTGGTTGATCATTTGGAATGGGCACTCGTCCAACTTGATTGGTCGATCGGATGCGCACGAGTTATTCGGCCGCCTAAATAAATAGCATTAATTCTCAATACATATATGTGTCCAATGCAGGTGTCATCAAATTATTTTTTTAACTCTGAGGTCTCCACCGTGAAGAGGTACGCAATAAGAAGGGTAAATATGTAAACATATATTTAAAATAAAATATTTGTATAGAATTTTAGTATAAAAGCCCCTGGGTTTTTTATTAAAATAATTATATTATATTATTTAATTATTTATTTAATCATATTTTAAATTTATTTCCCAAAATAGTCACCAAGTTGCCACGTTGGCAACTTGGTGACTGGGGGAGACCGGACGCCCACTTTAAAGACGGCATTGAGAATGCCGACAATAGCGTCGGCGTTCTCAATGCCGACTTTAAAGTCGGCTTTGGGAATGCCGACATCAAAGTCGGCATTAGCAATACCGACTCTATTGTCGGCATTGCGAATGCCGACTCTATTGTCGGCATTCTCAATGCCGACAGCTCCTTAACTAAACCCCCCGCCTCGAAACCCCCGAAACCCTTTCTGCTCCCGAAACCCCTCTACTCCCGAAACCCCTCTTCTCTTCCTCACACTGCAGCCGCCGGACCCTCCTCGCCAGCGCCAGCCGCCGCCGGACCCTCCTCGCCAGTGCCAGCCGCCGCCGGACGCAGGCCCTCCTCGCCAGCGCCAGCCGACGCCGGACGCCAGCCGTTGCTCCTCGCCGCGCCAGCAGTGCCTCCTCCCTCACATCCCCCACCCGGGCCACCTCCTCCCTCACTCCCTCACATCCCCCATCCGACGCCATCTCCACCACCTCCCCACCTCCCTCACCTCCCCCCCTCCCACCCAGCCAGCCGCCCCACTTCCATTAGGTATGTTAATTAATTATTTAATATTTTATTATATTAATTGATATAATTTTATTTGACTAATGTAATTTGTTTCATGGTTTTTATTTGACAATTATAAATTGTTTAACAAATGTAATTGATTTTAATGATTTTTATTTGATAAATATAATTTGTTTAATGATTCTTGTTTGACAAATGTGATTTGTTTAAATATCTTTGTTTGACAAATGTGATTTATTTAATGCTTATTGTTTGACAAATAAAATATGTTTAAATTATTATTGTTTGACAAATGTGATTTGTTTGAATATTTTGATTTGACATATGTAATTTATTTATTTTATAAATGGCAGATATGACTAGTTCCAACATTTCTTTAATGTGCTATTATGATGGTGTCTTACATATTGAGGATCATAAACCTCAATATGAAGGAGGTACTGTACGCATTTTACGTGTAAAGAAAGACACAAGTTTTACTGAGTTGATGAGAAAGTTATATATCTTGACGAAATATGACGAAAGACATGTTAAGATTGGTATAACATGCAAGTGGCCTACTTCTATGGGTGAATATATTGCAGTGAGAGTTGAAGATGATGAAACTGTTGAAAGTATGTTCGATTTGTATCCTTCTCATGTATCTACTGTACAATTATATTTAGAGAAGGAAGATATAGATAATATATCTATTCAAGATAATGATGAAGTGCAAACACATGGTCATATTGATGACAACTTGCATACTCAACACTATGAGTATCAACAACCAACTGGACACTTCACACGTATGTTGAATGATGATGTTCATTCTACTGGATTTTATTCTGCTAATGAGAGAGATGTACGGTACGAATCATATGACTACACTTTACCTACAGATTATAACCCACGGTGAGTTGTCTCCCATAATTGTACGAAATATATATTAGTGTGAGAAAATTTTGTTAACATTTATAATTTTTATTTGGAGGTCTATTGGCTATGGAGGTGGATTCTCACAGTATCCTTTCATGCCAATCACTGATCCGTCACATACTTTTCATAGTGCGAGCTCATCAGGGTATGTGATTTCATCATCCTGATAAATTATTTTGATGTATTCACATAACATACCATAAATTTTATGCCATATTTGATTGATATGTAGGCACCATGTAACAGAAGAACATGTGATTGAGGAGGATGAAGAAGATGAAATAGATTCAGAAGATGATATAGATGACAATGAGAATATGGAAGAAGGAGATGATGAACCATTATTTGATATTGCCAGGGTTAATAATACAGAATATGAGCAAGACCCTCCAGATGTATTCACTTCTGATCACTGGATAGATGAAGCCACAATGAATAATTCTCATGAAGGGATAGATGTACCTTGTACTTTAGAGGGTGAAGAGCCTCATGTTGGACAAGTTTTTACAAACAAGAAGAATTTGATATATGCATTACAAACATATTCAGTTAAACATAGTGTCCAATATCATGAAACGAGGTTCGGTAAAATTATCTTGGTTGCGAGAGAGATTTGCAGTTATCGCAGAGGATGCATCGGCAGAGGTTGTTAGACGACATGCACGAGCATACTTGTTACATCTCTTGGGTTGTACTATTTTCAGTGATAAGACTGGAAATTCAGTGCCACTTATGTATCTACCCCTTCTAGAGGACTTAGATCGAGCTAGTAGATACTCGTGGGGTGGTGCGACACTTGGTTATCTCTACCGTCATTTGTCTATTGCATGCAAGTCGGAAGCCAAGGCCATTTGTGGTTCATTGACTCTTCTTCAGGTAATTTGTCATTTAATGCATATTTATTTTGTCTCTAACAATTTATTGCATGTTCTAAGTATTTGATTTATTTTGCAGTTGTGGTCTTGGGAGCGACTATATGTGGGACGTCCTGATATTGCGTCGCATCCTTTGGCACAGAACATGCCGTTAGGTCACAGGTAAATTCAAAATGTTGTGTGACTTTTTAATTATATAAATGCTACTAACTCACAAATAAATTATAGGTGGAATGTTTCAAGAGTTGAGATAAATAATCCTCGCCATGTTTTGAGACTTTACAGATCAGAGCTTGATCATCAGGAGGACTACCAGGTAAACATAATGAAACATATTGTATTGTACACAGAGGATGCAATACTTACACTTACACTTACATCATGTATTTTCAATACAGGTTAGGTGGGAGCCATACACTTCTGATATATTGGAGATGCTACCAGCTGTTTCTAGGCAGGCATCTCATCTTTGGTTGTCTCGGGTTCCTCTCATTTCTTTTTCTATTGTTGAGATGCATGTTCCAATAGAGTACTTAGACAGTTTGGTAGAGTACAGCATATTCCTGGTCCTGTTGATGTATTAGATCGTGTCACCCGAAAGGGACGTGGGCATATTGATTGGGCTAGATATTTTGCACATTTTGTACAGATGTGGCATCGTCGGGCAGATTACATTATACCACCGGATGAGGAGACTGTTGGTATTAGTAGAGTGAAGTATATGGCTTGGTATTGGTCTATCACTAGGCAGTACATTGGTCGGACAGGTTTCACTTATGATATGCGTTATGAGCCGCGTGATCACATAGAGAGGAGTCTGGTAGAAGGTATGAAGCATTTACATATGATGGCTACTGATGGCCTTCAGGATGATATATCGGATAGTACACAGTCTACATTTATAGCCATGCAGATGTACATTGATGGTGTGTTGTCTCATGTTCAGCGGACAGATTCATCTACATCACATGCAGGACCTTCAGAGCCATGTGCAGACACACCACAGCAGCAGCCAGATGATGCAGGACCATCTCACTTTTCTCCAGATGTTATGACAGTTTCACAGTATGGTCTATATGACGTAGGAGCTTCACAGATAGTGACAGATGAGGGCATGACAGATACACAGCCACCACAGTCTACGATAGGTACATATCGTCGCCAGCGACGTCACAGAGGATCGACTAGCACACTATCACAGCAGAGTCAGTCTGATCTACTTGGAGAGACATTAGGCAGTATAGATGAGGACATGGATTCTGAGACAGCACAGTCAGAGTCATGTGATGATGTGTTAGTACATGATACACAGTTGCAGTCGGAGACAGAGGTTGATGCACATGAGCAGTGTCACAGTCGTGGTCGTGGTAGAGGTCGAGCATATAGAAAGGGAAAGAAGAGATACTTTCCACAGTTTTTTTGAGATGATTTCTGTACTTGTTATTTTGATGTATTTGTGATTTAGACATGATGTATATATGACTTGGACATCTACAAATATTTTGCCATGAACCATTTTTGTGATTATCCTTGACATATACATAGAAATGTTATCGTACAGGAACAGGTACAAATAATGAAAATATATGTGAAACAGGGGAGGTGCTGTCGATTTTTTAAAAATTAAATAATGTTTAACAGAAATAAAGATATGTTTACAACCGTATAATTTGTTATTAATAATCTACTTTACTATCATATTAAAAGACTCGAATGCTAATCTAAAATTCAGACGTTAAGTTGAGAGAATTTCCTTTATATATATAATGGTAAAACTCTTATAAAATTTCAATGTAAAATTAAATAATAAATATAGATAATTAAATTTTATCTAAATTTTTAAACTTGTGTGAACTTCACACATATGTCTGTGTTTTCACAGAGCACCGCTCGGGTGCTCTGTGAAAACACAGGCGGGGTGCTCTTTCACAGCACCTGAGCGCCCCGCCTGTGTTTTCACAGTGAGCGGTGCTCGGTGAAAACACAGACAGGCCGCGCTCTGTGTTTTCACAGAGCGCGGCCTGTGAGGTTTTTTTTTTTAATTTTTAAGACTTGGAGTCGGCATTGGCATTGAGTCGACATTGACAATGCCGGCTTTGGTGTCGGCAATGGCAATGCAGGCTTTGGTGTCGGCAATGCCAATGCCGACTCTAAAGCTCCCACCCGGTCTCCCGGTCACCAAGTTGCCACCGTGGCAACTTGGTGACTATTTTGGAAAATAAATTTAAAATATGATTAAATAAATAATTAAATTATATAATATGATTATTTTAATAAAAAACCCAAAGCCCCTTCGTAAGTTGGTGGTAATAGGACCAAGTTCTCGTCCCAACAAAGAAGAAGTGCCAGTCCACAACCATGGCATCCGCCGTCTCTAAGTCTGCCTTCGCCGCCGTCCTCCTCCTCTGCTACTGGTCGGTATCTGCCAACACTACTAGGGTGCACGCGAGCGGCCGGCGCCCGTTCGCCATGGAGGTGCCCGTCAGGCGGCTGCGGGAGAAGACGAGCCACCTTCGCTTCTACTTCCACGACATCGTCTCCGGCCGCAACCCCACCGCCGTGCTCGTCACCCAGCCACCGAAGTCCCTCCCGTTCCTCTTCGGCGCCGTTCAGATGATGGACGACTCCCTGACCGTCGGCCCGGAGCCCACGTCGCGGCCGGTGGGGCGGGCGCAGGGCATTTACGCGTTCGCGGCGCAGGAGGAGCTGGGTTTACTCATGCTAATGAACCTGGTGTTCACGGAGGGCAAGTACAACGGCAGCGTCCTCAGCGTCATGGGCAGGAACCCGGTGACGCACCCTGTGAGAGAGATGGCGGTGGTCGGCGGGAGCGGCCTGTTCCGGTTCGCCCGCGGCTACGCGCTGGCCAGCACCGTCTGGTACGACAAGAAGACCAACGACGCCACCGTCGGGTACAACGTCTATGTAACGCACTATTGATATCAACAACCATCACCCTCCTCTTCTTTCTGCCGCCATCTGATCATCTCAGCTAGCTTGTAATGTGCATGCGTGGAGGAATCACGTATTCCTGCATGTTTTGATCAAATTGTTGCTCTTCTCCAGTGACGTATGCTCCTAGATGTTAGATTATTACTATATATAAAATCGTTCTAATGTTGGTTTTAAGTTGGAGAACTAAGGAAGGTCATGATATCATGAAAGGGAGAGGGAAATAGTTAATCAGATTCCAAGTGCGTGATGTGCTCATCCATTACAGAAAATGAGAACAAGAAAGCACAACTAATTAGATTGGTTTTGTATAAACCATTAAGATAAGAACCCTAATCGCACTGATCGTTAGATTTAAATGAAACGTGGCATTAAGATTTCATTGAAGTTTAATTCCTTAAATTCTTCTTGATCCGGGAGAGCACCAATACCAAACTTATCTTATACAATTGGCTATGAATCCCATTTATTACCTGAAAGAGAAACTAGCAGAACAATATTATCTTACCCCAGGTTATAAGTTGTCGCCAAAAGGAGAAGATATATACAAGGGTCTAAATGCATTCTATGGAGTTAAATCCCTCTTATCTTGAATACGCGGAGGCCTTTTTATACTATTGGGGTTATCATATATATGTTAGTGTTCTTAGACACAATCGAGCTAAGTGGGTCTCAATCCATCTCGGACATGTAATGTACTGTTCACTGGGTAGCTAGCTAGTAGCTACATGCTCAGGATTCTCGATCGAACTTCTCTCTGAGGATATATAGTTGCGTTTGAGCCCAATTGGAGTTTCTGGGCTTTGAATCGATTGACACTTCTATGTTTTTGGGCCAGCCCATCTTAACATTAATGGGCCCATTACTTGTTATCAGGTCAGGACGTGGCTCATCAGACCACAATGGGGTTGATGGTCTAATAATCATTACTCTCCATTTGTGTTGGGAATTTCCGCAAAACTAACCCTTCCGGATGTATATATAAAAGAAGAGAAAGGTTTAGTGCACTTTCGTATTGCACTTAAAGTGCAATATGACTAGACACTCATCTCATGTGGCACCCAATCATTGGGTTGCCACTTTATCATCCCCATGTAAGTGGTGTCATATGAGATGAGTGTCTAGTCATATTACACTTAAGTGTAATAGAAAAGTGCACTAAGCATTTCTCATAAAAGAAATCACCGTATGTTGCATAATTCTAGAAATATCCGTATATGCATATTAGTATTAAACAACTCTGATTTAGATGTAGAATTGTAGAAGTATCTCAACGATTAACTATTGTCAGAAAAACGCATGATGTCATACTAATGGAATCGTGATGTTTTTATGTACGTGACTCTTTTTTAACAATCATATTATCTTCTAAATATATTCAGGTAATAAGATTATTTTTACAGTGACAGATTATTTTTTAAACATGTATAGTTGCACTTTGGTTCAAGTTAGCATCATTTAAACTAACGAACATATTATGGTACCTAATAGGAGGAGCATTTTTGCACACATGAGATTCTATTGTATATGTGTATATATCAACTTGTATTTAATTAAGAATAGGAAAACTCTTGGTGCAAACCTCGGTTTGCAAATGCGCTTTGTCAATTTGCAAACTCCCAATAACCTTCAGCCATTTGGCAGCTGAGCTGGCCCCCTTGGTCCCCGTCAGAGAAAGTTTGATATGACATAAGGAGCCGTCGTTTTCCGTTTTCCCTTCCTACCCCTGTGCAAGTCACAGTTCCCCGCGCGAACACCACTGTCCATTCTTCCCCTGTGCCATTCGGCGCGCTTGCAAACTCCATCGCCATTGCTGCTCTCCTGTGCCATTCGGCGCGCTTGCAAACTCCATCGCCATTGCTGCTCTTCCCCGCGCGAACTCCATTCTTCTTTGCGCTCTTCCCCTGTGCGATTCGGCTCTTCCCGTGTTCCCACTTCGCCGGCGTCGCTTCTTCGCCGTGCGACTGGCGTGGGCGTCGCTTCTTCCCCGTGCGACTGGCGTGGGCGTCGGCGTGGGCGTCGCTTCTTCCCCGTGCGACTGGAAGGCCGTGGGCGTCGCTTCTCCCCCGTGCGACTGGAAGGCCGTGCGAAACTGCACCGCCATTGCTGCTTCCCTGTGCGATTGGAAGACCTTCGACGTCGGGAAAATCTTCGCGGTCGGCACCAAACAGTAACCGTGCAGTGTTGGTCCTCCAGCACTGACCTAGGTCGTGGACTTGTTCAACTGGTATTCCCCCCAACTTCCACCCCCGTCGTCGCTTTAGCGCCAACTGGAAGGCCACCTTCCCACTCTATTGCTGTTAGGGGGCTAATGGAGTCTAAGGCTGTTAGTAGTATGTCCCCATCTTCCCCCCCATGTGAGAACATTCCAATAGATTCTAAGGCTGATAGCATTGTGTCCCCATCTTCCCCTCCATGTGAGAACATTCTAAGCCCACCGGCATTGACCTTGCCACCTGCTTCAGTACCTTGACCAAAACGAAGGTCAAAACATTGTCGCAGAATTGAATTTAACCTGTTGGAAGCTGAGCAAGGATGCGAATTGGAAGCATCCAGAAAAAAGAGGGCTTGTGTGAGGTCAATCGAAAAATCAGGTAAGAATTCAGTGGATCTATTTATATACATATCTTTAGCACATATATTTGACATTTATATATATATATATATATATATATATATATATATATATATATATATCTTCAGCACACACAATGTAGACCCTTAGCATACAATATTTTGTAGCTTAATTGAGTTATTTATCTTTTGTCAGGAAAGAAAAGAGCAAAGAAAAGGCCAGTGCACCCACTCATTAGCCGATGTTCAATGAATAGCTACTGCAGTGATAGAGACTCTTTGGAATTTCGGCCATGTCATATAGAATTAATGAGGAGAACCCCTTTTTTCCCGTATGTCAATAATGTTCCAAGACGGCATTCAACATTAGTTTTGTAGAACAGATAATTCTTGGATGGGAAGGGGAAGATCTATTCAAGTTTGGGCGGACAATTATTCCTTTCACAGCCGATGATGTCGCATTGATACTTGGAGTTCCTTCTGTCGGGCTAGATGTGCCCATTAACGGTCCAGTGCAAAAATCTGTCCTACATAGTCATTTTTCAAATACTGAAAAGTTTGATAGAGAAGGTATCAAAAAATTGATTCGTGGAATAATAAAGTCCAATGAGGCGGATGACGTGGCCAATACTGTGCGGCTTTGGATTCTTCTTCTTTTGAGCACCTTTCTTGCGCCAAGGACCAACTTTACATGTCCTCCCCAAATGCTTCATTGCTTAGATGATCTAAATAGAGTTAAGGACTTTGCATGGGCTGCTGGTTTTCAGAAACTGATTCTAAACAAGATGGGTGATGCCCATGAAGCAGCCATGAACAATATATGTGGTGTGAAGACGCTTGCCAAGCGAAATTATAAATCAGATTTGGAGGGCAAGCGCTTTATATATGGTTGTTCTGCATCCTTGTGTGTAAGTTAAACTATTTTTTTGTCAATGTATTTTAATATTATGTTGAGATGACTCCTAACAATTCTTGTGCACAGGTTTGGTTGTTGGAACACACAAGGCTGCAAACACCAATCAATAAAATAGTTTTCCCCCGCATCCTGCGGTGGGAAGGCCAAAAAAGCGGAAAGTCCAAGATATGGCCAAAAATCTTACAACTGACCAAGTATGATCCCCTTTCATTGTATTGCTTTTATAGTTTTATTTAATGCTCAATGTTTATGTAATGTGACTTTGGTTGATATTTTGTAGATTTTGTTAAGGTTGATTCCTCACTCTGAAGAGGAATGGTTGCTTAGTGGGCTGGAGAGCTCCACTAAGGTGGTTGAAGGGGGGGAGGAGGAGGAGGAGGAGGAGGAGGAGGAGGAGGAGAGGCGGGAGAAGAAGAAAGAGGACAGGAAGGAGAGTGAGGAGACAGGGGAGATGTCTCCATCTAAGTGGAGTACAGTCATGTCAGAAATGCGCAACGAGCTAAGAGGTGTAGTGTGTAGGATTGAGGAAAGAGATATGCAAACGAGGAGGGAGCTAGAAGAATTTGGAAAAAAGCTTGACTCCCGTTTCAAGCAATTAAAGAGCTACATGGCTGAAAGGAAGTCCTCCACTACTGCACCTCAAAATGAAGGCAAAGGCATGACAAATATGGGCCAAACTGAAGAAGGAAGAGGCTCATCAACCTCTCCGGCCCCCATGGATGTTGATGAATTAGAGAAAGTGGTACACATGGCTGTGAATGTGGGAACTCTCAATAGGGAGGAGGAGAAGGAAGAATATGAGGTTCTTGCTGTGGAGGAGGAGGAGAACCCTGAAGCTACCACTCCAATAAAACATGGCCAGGTAATTCACTATTTTTGTAATATACTTGTTTAGAAGCTACCATTCCAGTTAATATAATACAATTTCTGGAACCAATTCTTGTTGTAGCAACTCCTTGAGTCCAGGAGAGATTTTTGTGGACATGATTTATTGCCTGAGGAGCAAAAACAAATTGTCCACTCGTTTCTTTCCCAAAGTATTGATTGGTAAGCTTCACTAATTGTATATTATTGAAGTGTATGGTGAAAAATATTACTTAAACAACTTTTGTTTGTTGAATAGGTCAAAAGTCATGAACAACAGGTGGGATGGTTATGTGACTCGACAACATGTTCATGACATTCTTTTTGGAAAAGTCATTGTTGATGATGTAAGTTCTTATATATTAATGTAATATCATGTATTCAATTTGAGGTATTTAGACTCACCATTACTTGCATTTGAATTTCAGGCAATTGATATTGGTTACCAATTCCTCATCGAGAAGATGGAGAATTCACCTAATCAGTATCATACATGCACGTATACGCCTGCCCTGTTAGTGCACAGCTTTCAAAGCAGGAAGGCTAAAATTATGGAGAGGGTAAAAATGATGGAAAGCTCCCTACCTAACATTGCAAGTAAAGCAATTATTGACAAAGTGGATCTCTTATTCTTTGTGTTATATACAAGCAACCACTGGCACCTGTTAGTGATCGATGTGAAGAAGAAGAGAGCCACTTCATATAATTCAATCAAAGGGAGTTCAAAGTACATGGCTGCGGCAAGAAGATGGGTAAGTACCAAATACTTTCAACTTCTCCATATGTTGGTCCATTGGAAAAATATGCTAACCTGTGTATGTGTTTGTAGGTTACTCTGATGGATGCATTTTTTAAATTTTGTGGCATTATGGATGACCCACTAGAGCTCGTATATGATGATCAGTGCCCAGACCAGTCGTATGATAGTGCAGACTGTGAGCTATTTGTGATAAAGTTCATGGAAACCATCTCCAGAAAGGGTGAAATAGAGTGGACGTTCAGTCAGGCAGACATGAAATATATGAGGGCTCAATTTGCAATAGAAATATTGACACATCCAAGTGCTAAAAGCTTGACAATGTAAATCTTCTTTTTTATTCGACAATGTAAATAATCTTTGTGTATTTGACAATGTAAATGTTCTTGGTGTATATGACAGTTTGTATGTAAATCTTCTTCGTGTATATGATAGTGTTGGCTTACCACCCTAACGACCTAAGTGTGATTGAAATACAAAACGTACGTATTGTTGTACAAGTCATTGGTGGACAAGTTGTAATTGGGAATTTCAGCGACCCTTTTTTAAGTTGAAATGTCATAACTTTGTTAACAAAAATTGGAACACAAGAAGTTTTGTACACATAATGCCAAGGTATATGACTTACCACCCTAATGAGCTATGTGTCATCGATATAGAAACGTACATCCTAATATGCAGCACCTGCTGCTCACGTTAATGAACTTAACTGGCGTGTGTCGACAGATGCCTAGCGGCTGTCGACAGCTACTGCAGCAATTCTCCCATCCAGAACTGAATTCCTGAACCATAGGCTGGGTTGTCGACAGGCTCATCCTGTCTGTCGACACCGTCTGAAGCACATCTACCTTCCAGAACTGAATTCCTGAAGCTTACGCTGTGCTGTCGACAGGCGCATCCTGGGTGTCGACAGCAGGTAGAAAGAAACATGAATTTAGATAAACAAGAACATATGCTAGTCTTACACCCACATATGCCTGTCTAATACCAACCTTTGCAAATTTACACCAACCAACATATGTTCTTGTGAAACTGGTATATGTTGGTGTAAACGTCTATATGTTGGTGTAAATTGATATATGTTGGTTTAAATGGGCATATGTTGGTGTAAAACAAGCAATAATTGGTGTTAGACAGGCATATGTGGGTGCAAGGCTAGCATATGTTCTTGTGAAACTGGTATATGTTGGTGTAAATGTCTATATGTTGGTGTAAATTGATATATGTTGGTGTAAATGGGCATATGTTGGTGTAAAACTAGCAATAATTGGTGTTAGACAGGCATATGTGGGTGCAAGGCTAGCATATGTTCTTGTGAAACTGGTATATGTTGGTGTAAATGTCTATATGTTGGTGTAAATTGATATATGTTGGTGTAAATGGGCATATGTTGGTGTAAAACTAGCAATAATTGGTGTTAGACAGGCATATGTGGGTGCAAGGCTAGCATATGTTCTTGTGAAACTGGTATATGTTGGTGTAAATGTCTATATGTTGGTGTAAATTGATATATGTTGGTGTAAATGGGCATATGTTGGTGTAAAACTAGCAATAATTGGTGTTAGACAGGCATATGTGGGTGCAAGGCTAGCATATGTTCTTGTGAAACTGGTATATGTTGGTGTAAATGTCTATATGTTGTTGTAAATTGATATATGTTGGTGTAAATGGGCATATGTTGGTGTAAAACTAGCAATAATTGGTGTTAGACAGGCATATGTGGGTGCAAGGCTAGCATATGTTCTTGTGAAACTGGTATATGTTGGTGTAAATGTCTATATGTTGTTGTAAATTGATATATGTTGGTGTAAATGGGCATATGTTGGTGTAAAACCTGGCACCATTTTCTTGTTGCAAAAATTAAACATTGGTTGTCGACAGATGCACATCGCCTGTCGACAGCATACAATTGGTTGTCGACAGGCGCATGCTGGCTGTCGACAGCCAATGCTTTCTTTGGTTTTTTCAGAACTTTGTCCACCAAGGATTTGTACATCGATACGTATATTTGTATATCGATCACAGTTTACATCAGTTTGACACTAGCATATGCCAACAAATTCCTGCTTTACACCAACATATCGATGTCCACGCCAAGAGATGCTACTGAAAGTCTAACATGCTGTTTACACCAACATATGCCAGTCTCCCCCTTTTCGACATCATTCACAAAAAAATAAAAGTGCAAGATATCATAGTAGACAGTCTAGAGCATTGTAAAAGGTCTCAAGCACAGCCTAGAGCATTACATTGCAAAATATGAAACGTTTACATGTCAGTCCAACATTCCATTCCCATTTTCCTTTTAAAAAAAGCATCCTATACATTTCTACGGATTGTCCTCCCCAGTTGTAGTGGGACGACATGCACCTTGAGCACCAAAAGACGAAATTGTGAAGTTTTGAGCTTGAGGATCTGGAGGATTGTAGAAATTCTTCATCTGTTGAAAATCATCATGAAGTCTCGTCATGCCACTTTCTATGCTATCCAGATGCCTTTGTAACTGACCATGACTATCCTCAATGGCGTTCAGCCTTGTGTCCACATGCTTCTTGAACTGAAGCAGTTGATCAGCAAGGAATTGTTTCAAATCCTCAGCTACTGGAACTTGAGATGCATGCTGAAAGTCTGGATGGGAGTTTAAATGTGGTACATCCTCATCACCACCAGACATGTCCATGTGTTCTTGGGGTTGCTCCTCTTCACTGTCCTCATCTTCCTCTTCAGCTTCTTGCTCCTCTTCAGCTTCTTGCCCTTTCAGAGTCCGTGTGACTTTCCCGTCAATCAATTTGTATCCCATCCTTTGGGCTGCGGTTTCATCGTATGCACTTCTTGACTTGAGCTCTTCTTTCTCACCCGCAGTAAGTGGAATCCCAGCATAGGAGATGATAGAAGTGATTGGACAAGCGTAAGGCATTGATCTTTTGGGATTACTGTAGCATTTTTTGATGAGGTCAAACATAAGCATTGGCAAATTGATTTGTTCACCCAGAAGTAAGTAGTACAAAAGATTTTTTTGGAGTTCTGTTACAAGTTCTCTACTCCCATCCTTTGGAGCAATGACGGTAGTGATGATGTGATGAATCATCCGATGGAGGGGTGGAAATGTGTTTGCATTGAGCTTAGCAATTTTTTGGGTGGAGTCATAGGGCTGCTTTGTGATGACAGTGTGGTACTCAGAAGGATTTAGATGGGTGGCAAGAATATGAACCCCCCTGTTGGGTATTTGCAAGGCACGGCTGAAAAGATTGGGGGTGAGTTGAAAGGTAATACCCTTGACTGTGGTGTAGTAACCCTGCTGATCTGACATCCCCATGTTGTTGAAGAACTCAGTGACAGCCTTTGGGGAATATGTCTTCTGTTCCCTCAAAAAAGGAATCCAACCTTGTTTTTGGAAGAGGGGTTTCAAGCCATCAAACATGTCTTCAAGGGAGGGAAAATCAACGAATCTCGGCTGCATGATCTTCTTGAACACCCCACGAACCCTAAGTAGATTCAGGTCCGGTGGGACGTTGAGCTCTGGGTTGCGGTCTGCCCGACGTTTGCTTCGTTGCTCTGCCGGAGCCCTAGAACTGTCGCCGGCTATTGGTGTTGATCTTCGTTGACGTGTCCGAACCATCTTCTGGCGTGTAGACGTGAAGATTGAGCGGAAATCGCAGTGGAGCAGATGGATGACAAGGGCGCAGAGACAAGAGAGATAGCAGCAGAGGGGGAGGATGGAAATGATGCAGTTGTGGACAGACGAAGGTGGTTTAGGGTTAGAATAGAAATTAGGCAATGTTTGGAGGAAGGTGATCGGGTGAAGGGTCGTGAGAGGTCTTTACGGTTATTTAAAACCTTTATTAATTGGATACGACAAAGCAAAACCGGCCAGAAACTAAACCGGTTCAAGTTCTGGAGACAGCATGTTGGCTGTCGACAGGTGCAATACATCGGTCGACAGCCGTCCCGTTTTGCCGTGCCATTGTTGCAAACTGTCATGTGTTGGTGCAAACTTGTATATATTATTGTAAACTGAAATATATTGGTGAAAACTGGCATATATTGGTGTAGACAGCATGTTCGTATAAAATTGGCTATGTGCTAAATAACAATAATTGGTGTTTACACCAAAATATGTAGGTGTAAATTGTCATATATTGGTGTAAAGTGTCATATATTGGTGTGAACAACAAAACAATTACTTTATACCAACCCTAAGGACCTAAGTTTGATCGATACACAAACGAACGTATCGATGTACAAGTCCTTCGTAGACTTGTTGTAGTTGGTAACTTCACTTATACTTTTTGAAGTTCACATTTTATAATTTGGTTTCAAAAACAGCAAAACCAAACAGGTGTACGAGCTACTGTAGAAAACTACTCAAGTATTCATAAGATCCACCAATCTCACAAATATTTACAACAGAACCTGGGGCATACCCCGAGGTGAACAACACAAAAGTAATATTACACTGCTGGTGCTGCTGACCCTCCACTGGACGACGGGCGCGAAATCTCTGGATCTCCCTCACCTGGTAGGAGGTAGGGGTGAGCCTCTCGAGTCACTGGCTCAGTAGGGAAACTCCCTAGAAACCGAGCAAACATATACAAGTAGCAAAGCAGGAAATGCTACGCTAGCAATTTATAACATTATCTAGCAGGATATAAAACTGTAATTACCACTTATCCTTTGCTGCTCACACGTGCCTGGCTCACACAAAACCTGTGGCTCCCAACTGAAGGCATCAAACTACAAGCAACGCACACAGAAACCTTGTGTACAACAAACAAACGTAGGGTTTCAGTCCATTTTCACCCACATATGTGTTCCTACACATGCCATCTACTGTTTAGAAACTCGTCAAGCCGAACACTAACAAGTTGAATCGTCACTCGTCAACACTAACATATAAGCCTGTCTAACACAAACTCTAAGGGTTTACACCAACATATGACCATTTACAACAACATATATCCATTTACACCGATATATACCAATTTACACCAACATATACCAGTTTTACAAGAACATGGCTACTCTTACACCCACATATAAGCCTGTCTAACACAAACTCTAAAACTCACTTTGGTAATGGGTTGGAGTTTGAGTTAACTCCAACCCATGGCTAAAGTTATTCAAGGTTAACTCAATTTTTGCTTTGTGAGTGGGTTAGAAAAAGTTGAGTTAACTCTGTTCCGGGGGTGTGAGTGGGTTAGAAAAAGTTGAGTTAACTCAAACCTAACTGAGTTAACTTTTTTTTGTTGCCAAAGTCCATTTTGAGTTAACTCTGAGTTAACTTTGAGTTAACTCTGAATTAACCCTTTACCAAAGTGAGGCTAAGGGTTTACACCACCTTATGACCATTTACAACAACATATATCCATTTACACCAATATATACCAATTTACACCAACATATACCAGTTTTACAAGAACATGGCTACTCTTACACCCACATATAAGCCTGTCTAACACAAACTCTAAGGGTTTACACCAACTTATGACCATTTACAACAACATATATCCATTTACACCAATATATACCAATTTACACCAACATATACCAGTTTTACAACAACATGGCTACTCTTACACCCACATATAAGCCTGTCTAACACAAACTCTAAGGGTTTACACCACCTTATGACCATTTACAACAACATATATCCATTTACACCAATATATACCAATTTACACCAACATATACCAGTTTTACAACAACATGGCTACTCTTACACCCACATATAAGCCTGTCTAACACAAACTCTAAGGGTTTACACCAACTTATGACCATTTACAACAACATATATCCATTTACACCAATATATACCAATTTACACCAATATATACCAGTTTTACAACAACATGACTACTCTTACACCCACATATAAGCCTGTCTAACACAAACTCTAAGGGTTTACACCAACTTATGACTATTTACAACAACATATATCCATTTACACCAATATATACCAATTTACACCAACATATACCAGTTTTACAAGAACATGGCTACTCTTACACCCACATATAAGCCTGTCTAACACAAACTCTAAGGGTTTACACCAACTTATGACCATTTACAACAACATATATCCATTTACACCAATATATACCAATTTACACCAACATATACAGTTTTACAACAACATATGCCAAGTCTTACACCCACATATGCCTGTGTTACACCAACCGTTGCTAGTTGTACACCAACATATGCCCATGTACACCAACATATATGCATTTACACCAACATATACTCGTTTACACCAAGATGAAACTTTCATTGGTTTTGCCAGATCTGGATGGCACAAAGAAAGCATCGGCTGTCGACAACCAGCATGTGCCTGTCGACAACCAACACTATGCTTAAGAATTTCAGTTCTGGATGACAGTTCTGCTGCAGTGGCTGTCGACAGACAATGGTCATCTGTCGACAGCCGATGGTCAATGTTCAGAATAATTTCAACTTCTCCATTCTGTAATTCATTTACATGAAAATGGTATATGTTGGGTTCAACCATACCATATGTACTTTTCACTAACATATGTTTGTACAAATGTCACCTCCCCATTTACATCAAAATGGTATATGTTGGGTTCAACCATACCATATGTACTTTTCACTAACATATGTTTGTACAAATGTCACCTCCCCATTTACATCAAAATGGTATATGTTGGGTTCAACCATACCATATGTACTTTTCACTAACATATGTTTGTACAAATGTCACCTCCCCATTTACATCAAAATGGTATATGTTGGGTTCAACCATACCATATGTACTTTTCACTAACATATGTTTGTACAAATGTCACCTCCCCATTTACATCAAAATGGTATATGTTGGGTTCAACCATACCACATGCCAGTTTTATACTAACATATGTTTGTACAAATTTCACCTTCCTCCTATCATTCATTTACATCAAAATAGTTGTAGTTGGTGCAACCAACCACATTGGCTGCATTGGTGCTTGCATTGGTGCCTGCATTGGTGCCTGTTGTGGTGCCTGCATTGGTGCCTGTTGTGGTGCCTGCATTGGTGCCTGCATTGGTGTCTGCATTGGTGTCTGCATTGCTGCCTGCATTGGTGCCTGCATTGGTGTCTGCATTGGTATCTGCATTGCCATCTGCATTGCTCCTGCCTGCACTGTTGTTGGTTGAAACATTAGGTGCAATTGTTGATGCAAGGGTGGCTGCAAGGGTGTATGCATGAGTGGCTGCATTGCTGGCTCCAAGGGTGGCTGCATACTTTCTTTTTCATTTCTGTTTTTCTTTCTCCTCTTCTCAACAGAACTTTGAATTCTCTTCTCCTTTGGTCGTCCTTTCCTCGATGCTCGAGGAGGATCACAAACTCGAATCTCCTCCCTAGGTTGCTCAGCTATATTTGCATCAACAACTCCTAACATTCTTTTAATTAGCATAGGTATTACCTCCCTTGCCACATCAAATGCAGCATTTGAAGATGCGCCAATCTCAGCAATTTTCACTGTTTGATGAAGTAGGTAGCTGTAACGAGAACTTTCATCAAGACAATTGTTGCCATCCATGTTGTATTCACCAAAACTATGTCTGTACCGCATCTCTTTTGTCCATCGCTTTAAAATATATCTCTGTGGAATGCTACTTATACCAACAAGCTGAAAAGCAATTAATGCATGTCTACATAAATATCCTCTAAATTCAAAACACCGGCAACCACATATAACCACCCCAGTTTTATCACATGTCACTGTAAATTCTTTCTCAAACATCCTTTCGACTCCTTTAACTTTAATCTTATCAATAGATTTCACTCTTAGGCCCAGGCCATTTTCGTTAGCATCTAATATTGTAGGTTGACATGAAGTCATCTCAAGAACCTCTTTCTGAAATTTTTGAAAGATACCCCTTGTGTAAATTTCAGCAGCTTGCCTCTCAAATGTACTTGAAGTTTTCAAGAATGCTATAGTCTCTAATGTCTTAACATCAGCCTCTTCTTCCGCATTCCATCTTTTCTCAAGTGCGGTCCTATATTGAAGTATGAACTCTTTAAGTGTTGTCTTAGATTGAACAAATTCATCAAAGAAATGGTTAATGCTCTCACTTCTTTGTGACGATGACATACCTACACGTAAAACAATATATTGTGAGAACAACAATTGGTCCAAACTTATGTCTATCACATATGGTAAAAAGTATGCATAATTTTCAGATGGAACTTACCAGCAAAAAAGTGATCATTTACATACACAGGAACCCATTTTTGACGGCACTGGTATATATTCTGCAGCCACTCATTTTCTCTACATTCCACATATTCATCCATCATCACATCCCACTTTTCTACAAATTCATGAGTTGTTACACAATCATAGATGCATTTATCAAATTCTCCCATAAATTCAGGATACTTTTTACAAATATGGCCTATCTTTTCAGGTATCTTCTTCAATATATGCCACAAGCAAAATCGATGCCTGGTATTGGGAAACACTTCAGCTATAGCCATTTCTATAGCCTTATCTTGATCCGTAATAATTCCCTTTGGTGAAACTCCACCATTTGCTTCTAACCAACTCTGAAATACCCATGTAAATGTTTCAATCTTCTCATTACATAGCAGTGCACACCCAAGTAAGATAGACTGTCCATGGTGATTCACCCCAACAAAAGGAGCAAATGGCATTTCATATCTGTTCGTTAGATAAGTGGTATCAAATGTAACCACATCAGAGAAATAGCTACATGCTGTGCGTGATCTACCATCAATCCAAAAAATATTTGACAACTGGTCATGCTCATTCAAGTCAAATGAATAAAAGAATGTTGGATCCTTGCATTTCATTTCAGTAAAATGGCGAAGCATTCTTTGTGCATCACCCTCTCTCAATTTAGATTGCCGTTCTCTATTCAAAAAATTTCGACAATCTTTCTCCGTAAATGATAAACTCCGTATACTACCCTTCCTTTTTGCCATGTAAGACATGACTTTTGTAGTGGATATGCCTACACTACGCATCTTCAAGATTTCAGCCTTCTCCGGAGTAGTTATCCGTCGATGCGATCTTAAATAAGCAGTTGCAACTGTGTTCAGCTCATGATTATGCTCAAGTAAAACATCAGAGAATACAAATTCTCCACTATCTTTGTCTAATTTCACTTTTATTGATGCTGTGCAACCGATTTTTGCAGAGTCTTTATGATTTTGTGAATTGGCCTTCCTCCTTGCTTTTCCATTTCTCCAACAAACAAAATGAGCAAAAACACAAACTTTTCCACTAAATTTGCTGCTAAATGTACTAATGCCAAAACCCATGTGCCTTGCATATGTGTTGTAGTATTTTTTTGGCATCGTTTATGAACTCAAATTTCATGCCATTGCATGGCGCTAAAGACCTCCCAATCACATTATTCTCTGTAGTCTTCGATGGAGTCTTCAATGCATCTATTCCACTTTTATCTTGTTCACCTGTAACATAAGACAATTGATGTCAGATGGACATATGTCTATTCATACAAACAAATATCTCTGAACAAACATATCTCAATTTACACCAAAAAATATCAGTTTGCACCAACAAATGTTATACTGGACCAACATATATACATTTACATTTACATATGCTTTGGGAAGCAGCATATGTCACTTTAAACCATCATTTATTATTTAACAATCATATATCAGTTTGGTCTAATATGTAACAGGAACCAACATATCTAAGTTAAAACCAACATATGTCTATGGGAACCAATATGTTCACTTTAAACTATCAAATATCACTGGACAAACATTTTTCACTCTCCTCTAATTTATTTCAGTTTGCACTAACAAATGCTACAATAGACCAGCATATACGGTTACACCGACATATGGCTATATTAACCAACATATGTCAGTTCTATGACCAATATGTACTGCTTTACACAGACATATGTCAGATGTTGGCGCATTAAATACATACCTTCTTCCACAAACTTTGAAGAGGACACAAAATCCAATCCACTCATCACCGCTCCTACTTCCTCGCACGTTGGAAAGAAGAAGGTGAACAGAGTGAGAATGCCTTCTGATCGAAGAGCAAGGGACACTGCCGGAGGGAGCACGCGAAGGAGCCTTGGACACCGCCGGAGGGAGCGCGCGTTTGCACCAAGTCCTTCTCCAAAAGCAGGAAGAGGAGGAAGGGAAACTCTTGGTGCACACTGCCGGCGGGAGCGCGTTGCACACTGCCGCCCGTTGGAGCCTTGGACACTGCCGGTCTGAGGGAGGGCGCGTTGAAGCAGAGCCTTGGAGGGAAGTCTAAGTGCAGGTACACTGCATGAGGGAGCGCGCGATGGAGCCTTGGAAAACGCCGGTGGGAGCGCGCGTTGCACTTTGCCGGAGGGAACGCCCGTCGAAGTGCAGGGACACTGCCAGAGGAAGAAAACGTATCCCGCCAACTCCTTCTTGTGGGGAGAACGCCTTTCGATCGTGCAGGCCACTGTCCGATCGTGCAGGCCACTGCCGGAGGATGGGAGCAAGACAACGTAGAACGAAGTGGGAGATGGGAGCAAGACAACGGAGATGGCGCGCGCGGGAAAAAGGGGCAAAGTTGTCATATCAATCACTGTCGAAGACTTGTTGGCGTAGTCGGGCCATTTGGCAGCTGACATGGAAGTGCTCCACGTGGGGCTATGTGAATGGGTTTGTATATTGACATGTCACTGGTTTGCAACGACTTGGTTTGCACCAAGTCGTTCTCTTAAGAATAATAGCGCGTCTCAAATGGTCGGCGCATGCACGTACGGTTTTTCACCAACTTGACATGAGAAAATTCTTGAAGTGGAGAGAACTTAAGTGTGCGTCATATCCATCACTTGATTCGATTCCATCAGAGTGATCAAGTCTCCAAGTGGGTCAAGAACGAGTGGAAGCAACAGGGTTCAACTATATGTTTGAAAGAATAATATATATCTTTAAAAGCCAACATTTTAGTGCGAAAATAATCTTATCATGGAAACATTATAAAGAAAAAACTCTACTATACGTACATGTACGTACAATAGACAAGTGAAATACTTCTGCGCTCGTCGTGTGTTTTTTTTTTATTACGTATGTACATGCATGTGCATGATATTTTTGTCATTATATACGTAATTGAGTTAATATCCCATTTTTTAATTGAATTATACATGCAACGTTACGCTGCTGGCGATAGATAATATTGGTTTTCAAACAACTAGATGAGATACAGATCATGGGGAGAAAAATTAATAGAACGAGGTAAACTTTCCTGTTCAAGGGGGCCTGTCGAAGAAAGCAAAATATGTGTTGTTGGATGCCACCATGCATGTTAGGAAGCTGTAATCGATCTTTGAGCATTCTTGTATTGGATGCTAGCTGTTGCACCTGGTGTTGCGATGTTAGATGCCATCCCACAGTGTGCTATATATCCTTCGAATACAAGAAATATAGTATATGTAACTTATGTAGATGTCTTCGTACAACCATCTACATATGTTACATATGTATATAGACGGTTTTTTATAATCATCTACATATCTAACATATGTAGATGATTATGAATAGTCATCTACATAACTTATGTAGATATGTCGTTCATAGCCGTCTACGTATATTAGATATGTAGACGGTTTCTAATCACCGTCTATATATCAAACATGTGTAGATGGTTATGAATAATGATTTACATATATTTTTGTAAAATGTTTTTAATTCATCAAATTTAAAATAAATATTTAGAATGCAAATTTATTAATAAAATAATTATTTAATATGTATACCATAATAAAAATAAAAAAATTATTTCTAAAACTTGTGTATTTTTTATTACATTAATATATTATCTTTGTTTGCAAATCCGTTGCTAATCTTTGTGTTGGCTATTTCCTTTGTAGATCTAGTCCAGATGGGGAGACGATCAGTAATGATTAATGTTCTTCATACTTGTTGCTTCGCTCTCTCGCTCAATTCTAAAGCATTTATTTATCGAAAGAATCAAGTGCAATGTGATGGATCCACCCTTTTCCGTCTGTAGGTAACATGACATAAGATTAACTAAGATTAACTGATCAAATGGACATCTTATATTTTTTAACAAATTTGTACAGATGAATTTTTTTTTATGTAAATAGAAGATATGTAGACGACTATTTAGCTGTCTAGAAAAAAAAATGTAGATGGCAACCGTCTACATATTTATTGTAGATGGATAAACTACCATCTATATATCCTATTTTTTTAAATGAATAATTAACTGTCTATATATATATTTGTAGACAACTAAAGAAACCGTCTACATATATAATTAAGTAGACGGCTACTATTTGTAGACGGCTGTGGATAGCCGTCTACTGCCCACGGAATTTTTCTAGGCGGCTTTGTAGACGGTTTCTTAGCTGTCTATAAAAAGTTCTGTAGAAGATTTTTCGATTTTTGTAGACGACTTCCAGCAATCTATATATCTTATTTTTCTAGTAGTGTTCTTAACGCCGGTGCTATCAATGTGGGACAAACTCATATATAAGAGGGCGTTGAGATAGTTCAGTTTGCCATTAATGTTAGGCGTTAAACTTACTTTTCAAGGTGTGCTCTAAGAAGAGACTTAATTACCTAACATGCAGTGAGGAGTTCAAACATATAAGAACAGGAACTTGGGTCTTCTCCAATAAGTTCCAGCATGCACGAAGGGACAAACTTAACATGGAAAATGGGGTATTATAGCTAGTGGAGGAAGCTATATATATATATAGCACAGAGTGTAATCAGCTGCTACCGGATTTCCCCTTCAGTTGGCTCGTTAAATTTCTTCTGATCATAAGCCTCATTCAGTGCAGGTGGGAGACAGACCATGTGAACAGATGGGGACCCAGAGCACGTAGTTGTTGGAAGCTTGCCGCCAAAGGGTGCTTCCTCTTTTCGGCTTTTCCCCTCTCCCAAGCCGAGGAATTCTAATGACCATTGCAGGCAGCTGCAGGGAGCAAAGCAAGCTTGGAGGTCAAGCTGTCCCCACCCTCCGCTGTACATGTACTTTTGTCGACAGGAGCATCATGGGGGCGTTCTGTAGAGATGGGTGCATGCGATGCGATATCCCGAGTGTAGTACGCTGAGATGGTTATCCAAGCATGCATGCGCAGTACGGATGCCTACCCAGATCATGAGACGCTTTCTATCGTGCAGTTTCACGGTAGAAAGCCTTTCTCAGAGATCATCGTCTGCAAGAGCCAAGAGGTGATCATATGATCCCATTATTAGATGGGAAAGGAAAAGTACGTGACTCATCCTTAGATTTAAGTGAAACGTACGTATATACGTGAGTACTGTAATTAGTTTTCATTGACGATTAATTCCAAGATCATAGTATATATGAATGAACAGCTAGAATTTTGAAAGTAGAAATACTTGTTACCACACTGGAGGAAAGAATTCATTCTCGTACAATATAAGTTTTCATAAAAACGCGAAGGCTTATCGCTGTTGATGCGATGATATTTAGAGGACGCGGGGGATAGAGTACTACTGCTACAGTGTTACAGATATGATTATCAAAAAGGAATTAGTGTAAAAAAAATCCGAGATGAGTAGTACTGTTTGTACGTTCTTTTAGAATCAAGGTGTGCATTTGCAGTTCGTAGTCTCTACTTGTTTAAGATGTTTAATTTACTAAAGATACTCTTCACATCTCAGCAGCAGATCACAACCTATATTTATATATATCTAGCTGTTAGCCACAAGGATTAGGGTGTCAATTGGGTCGAGTTGGTCCGAAGGCGTGGTTGCCCGGTTGTTTGCACCTATTTTTGCAGCTATCAGGCTATTAATGGGCCAGCAGCCCAAGAGTAAAAGGCAGGGTATGGTCTGTGTATTATACTAATGGCACTTGGTGTAAATCTTCAAGGAAAGAGGGGCTATCCCAGCCACCGTAACCCTCAGAAAAAAGGCCCCTTAAAAAGCCTTTTTCTGGCCATGCAGCAGGAAGCGGCAGCAGGAGGGCAGAGGCGGCCAGCAGAGAGAGGGGCTTCTGGGTGGTTCTTCCCGCAGCAGAAGGAAGCGGCAGAGGAGCAGGAGAGGAGGTTGCAGACTCCCTTTCGTCTGGGAACTTGTGGTGAGAGCAGAGGATAAGAGAGAAAAGAAAGTGAGCATGAGAGGAGAGGAGTGATGAATCCTGTTCTCTGTCATCCCTTCCCATTTATGTAATCTCCTTGTGTTCTTGCGGGAATTCAAAAGAAAAGAATGGCTTCTCCATTTGATGATCAGATTTTATTTTAATGTACTATCTTATTGTTTTGTTCCGTTTTCCCCTTCATGGTCAGAATTTCACGTTGATTAAATGCTTTGGTACATACTCTGGAACGCAGACATGAGGAGCCTGAACTGAGAGCATGGCGCCCTGCTTTAAATTTCTGTTTTCTTTTTTTTATTATCTATCTTTCTGTCCTGCTTAACCGAATACATGATTTCTTTAGAATTGTCTATTTCTTTTGCTTTGCCACCGCCGATCAATCACCATTCCTCCCACACATTGAACTGAACCTTATTTCTTATGTTCAATTCAGTCAGTGGAGGATGGTATAGCAGAATGTTCGGGTTTCCTTTTCTGGGCCAATTACCAGTTCGTAATGATGGGTGCTTGTTATGCCACCCTTTTTGCTACGAATGTCCAGTTTGATCGATTTGAACAATAGGTATGTACAGCAGCCCACCGAGTGTTTTGTATGCTCCGCTGAACACTCACCTCCTCCATGTGAGATGTATTAGCATTTGATGAAAATAAACAATATGTTTCCCCTTTACGTGATCCCAATCGAATTATTGATTTATTTCTATTCACTGTCAAAGTTTCCCCAAATTCCCGTTTTATATTTCTGAAATCATTCTTTGAGATGATGGTCTCGACTTCTTTCAATTTAAGCATTTAAAATTCTGAACGGTGCCCCTGAGCGATACCACCGTTCAGACTGCCTCACTGTGAGATGGTCACCGTTCAGACTGTCTCACTGTGAGATAGCCACCGTTCAGAGTTTCTGCACTGCGTGATGCCCACCGTTCAGAGTTTTTGCACTGTAGAAGGCCCACCGTTCAGAGTTTCTGCACTGCGTGATGCCCACCGTTCAGAGTTTCTGCATTGTAGAAAGTCCACCGTTCAGGTTTTACGTACCATGTAGAGGCCACCGATCAGGTTTTCTTCACTGTGGAAGGGTCACCGTTCAGGTTCCCTTCACTGTGGAAGGCCACCGATCAGGTTTCCTTCACTGTGGAAGGGTCACCGTTCAGGTTTCCTTCACTGTGGAAGGGTCACCGTTCAGGTTCCCTTCACTGTGGAAGGCCACCGATCAGGTTTCCTTCACTGTGGAAGGCCACCGTTCAGGTTCCCTTCACTGTGAAAGGCCACCGATCTGGTTTCATTCTTCACGAGATACCACCGTTCAGGGTTACCACGTTCTCCGGCCTTGGTATATAATGGTCATTTCCTGGATATGTCCGGAAAAACCAGTACCATGTGTCACCATGTTGTTGCCTTCGGCATCAACACTCTTTTTGGCACCGTCTCCATTATGGTGGACGAATGTCATGCACACCCCCCCCCACATGAAAATAAGGGGAGGTGCTGCCGAATTTTCGCCATGATTGGTTTGTGCCTATATAGTCACCAAGCAACTTGTGTTGTGATTCGGTACTATTGGCAAACATCGTGTCGCCGCTGTATGGCGAACATCATCCCGTGTGCATTACCTTAGGTTGGTGGGTGTTTGCACTAAAAGATCATCCCAACATATGGTGGGCAGGGATGATTCCCATCATGACAAATTATACCGAGTGATCCGGATTTTACTCCGTCATGTTGTAATTGTATCGGCTTATTTTGTACTTCGTGAGTGCAAAAGAAATAAATGAGTACCGGTGCAATGTATGTCATCCGATTAACAAATCAAATGCAAAGACAAACAAGGGAAATAACAATAACAACAAATAATAATAATAATAATGATAGTCACAAATGACGACACAATAAATGAAAATAAAGGAAATATCAAAAGAAACAAACATCTTCAAAATTGGCCATCAACATTCAGCTTGATCGGTGGTGCACACCCCCCACCGTTCAGACCATACTCATGCATACATGTGCCACCGTTCAGGCCCCCATGAACCATAGCCACCGTTCAGCCTGATCGGTGCAGGTAGTACTTCCCCACCATTCAGCTATACATGCATATAGGCAGGTCACCGTTCAGATTTCTATGGCCACCGTTCAGCATATTGTGCATATAGGTAAGCCACCGTTCAGCTTTCTATGGCCACCGTTCAGTATATTGTACATATAACCAGGCCACCGTTCAGCTTTCCATGGTCACCGTTCAGCATATTGCACACATGAACAGACCACCGTTCTGTTTTCCCTGTTCATTTCCAATTTCAATAAAGCCACCGTTTAGCTTCCTATATACAGTACCCCACCGTTCTGCACTGTTCATGCATACACATCACTACACACTCTCTCTCCATCCATTAGCTCCACCGATCCGCACTATTCATATACACGCATTCCCTCTTTCATTTAATCAACTCAAAATAAATAAATAAATAAATAAAATAAAAGGGACAAACAACAATTTACAAAAAGTTAAATAAATCAAACCATCTAAAATAAAATTGCCACAAGTTCAAACCAAGTTTAAAAGAAATACAACATGATAATTTTATATCAAAAACAAATGAAATTTTCAAATCAAATAACAAAAGAAAATATGGATAATTTTAAATCAAATCTAACATAAAATGAATACAAAAATAACTTCAAATAAAATTCAAAGTAAAACAAAAAAAAATCAAATGATCATAAGCAAAAGAAATCAAATCAAATAATTCTGGGTTAAGTTTCTAACTTAGAACAAATCCAAATAAAAGTTTCAAACTCAAATAAATTAAAAGAAACAAATTTAAATGAAAATAAAACCATACATCAAATCAAACAATAAAAAAATTTAATTAAATCAAATCAAAAGGGCAATAAATGAAAAAGACAATCCAATAAAAGATCAAACATAATAAAAAGAATGCAAAAGACCAAAAGAACACAAATCAAATCAAACAATGTTGAAACTAATTCAACCCCTTTAAATAAATCTGAAATAACATCAAAAATGCGTCGAGTGTTATATTTTGATCGTCTCGTATTAGGCGTAATCAAATTTAATTTTCTATGCATATCTTTTATCGGAGGAACCTCAGCATGAGATGCAAACGTCCTCCTCACCAAGAAGATGCAGTGCAGATTTGTAAACAGAACTTGAAGAGGGAATTGTTGGAAAGGATGATCGGGATGGAAATCCGATCCTTTGATAGACTGAACAATGTAGTGGCAGAGATTGAGGCTTTTTTGGTCAAATACTCTACCAGCTCATCCTCCGCACCGAAGAGCAAGCCAGCTGAAAAGAAGCCCGCAGGGAAGGAGGTACATGTTGTTGACCTCAAGACATTTGAACAGGAGAAAAGCAAAGGCGGAGCAGCTGCCGGATCTTCTGATAGCAAACCTGGGCCACAGAGGAAGCTCATCCCCTTCCAAGACAAGGTGAAGAAACCATATTCCTTCCCTAAGGAGAAGACCAAAACTCTATTTGAGTGGGCTCTCCGATACAACAAGATCGTGCTCCCAACATCCAAGAGACCGGATGAAGCCTTGAAGAAAGATGATCCTCGGTACTGCATGTACCATCAGATCCTTGGACATGCTTTAGAAGATTGTTACGTGTTTAAAGATATTATGGAAGGTTTGATCAAAAAGGGAGAGCTGCAGATGGGGGAGTACAGAGTAAATCCTCCTCAGCCACATGAGCCCCCTGTTCGGCAAGCTGCAGCCAACATGATCTCGTTATATCAACAGCTGCCAGAGGAGATCTCCGAGGCCAGTACTCAGAAAACTTATGAGAACTATGTCCTCACTCCTATCAAAGAAAAGGAAGGATGGCATGAGGTGCCTAAAAGAGCAAAAAAGAAACCAGAAGTAAAATCAGCGCCACAGGTGCAAGTTCAAGAGGTGAAGCCAGTACCACAAGTGCAAATTCGAGGGGTAACGCCCCAGCCATCTGCACCAATGGTCACTCCCGTGTGGTATGAAACACTCCCCCAGTTCATTATCCCGAGGAGTGGCAGCAGAAGGAGGCGAACGCCCTTGCCATTATATGGAGGAGGCAACCCGTCACTGGAGCGATTGCAGGCATTAATTGACGAGCTAGATGAATATGAGCAACCGGACAGGCATCCCGTCCGATTGCAAGAGTACGTGCCATGGGAGGAGCTTGAAAAGCTGACTCTGGAAGCACCTGTTGCAAAAGAGACGCCCCAACCTGCAAATGAGTTATTCTGGGGGCAAGAGCCAGTTGAGCTTAAAAAGAAGAAGAAGAAAAGATCTAAGAAGAAGAAGAAGGCAGTTGCAACTCTTACATGCAACACCATTTCGTCTCTCCTGGGCTTAGTGGAGCGTCATGATGATGAGGAAATCTATTCCTCATCCAATGACGTCAACCAGGTTGGGTCTTCAGGGCTCGAGTTTACAACTAGAACTGGAAAAAGATGGGGACGTTCGGCCCCAGCAAATCAGAATATTATCTTCCGAGGAGAGCCATCCTACCAGATTCCTGAGCCAGAGGTTCGGGGAACACAAATTCCACCTCCTCCAGGGCTGTACAAGAATGAAGAGACTGGGGGCATAGTCCCATCCTTTGCCGAATTTTTAGCGGCCAAGGAACAAGCGGAGGTGGCATCTACACCCCCGAAGGCACAAAAGAAGGCCAGCCAAAAGCCAGTTGGCCCTGTTGTCGAAGTTCAAGCAGGAAGCCATGCAAACGACCCAGAGAAGCTGAGGCAGGATGATGTGGGAGCTGCCGACCGGATCATCAAGCTATTAAAAAAGGTTCCCACACGTTTCAGCATCTGGGACGTTCTATCCTTCAGTGAGGAAACTAGAAAGGCAATCATTTCTGCCCTACAGACTCCAACACAGTATGAGGCATGTTTGGCTGAGATGCAAGTGGAGGCTGCCGTTGCCAGCACGGAGTCCATTACATTCACTCCGGATGACATGCTCCTCCCCATGACTACTCATAACAGACCTCTTTATATGAGGGGGCAATTGAATGGGCAGCCCCTAAACAGAATTCTGGTAGACCCTGGAGCAGCAGTCAATATATTGCCATACAAGATTTACCAGAAATACCACTTTGATGTGCACCTCACTTCCGTACATGATGTGAGGATTGCAGGCTTCAACCAGAAATTTGAGATCCCTTTAGGGGTCATAGAGCTTGACCTGGTGCTGGGAGATTTTGCAACAAAAGTTCAATTCCATGTCATCAACGCCGACACTTCATATAAGGCCTTGCTCGGTCGGCCCTGGCTTCACCAGAACGGCGTGGTCCCATCCACGTTGCACCAGTGCATAAAATACATCAAAGGAGGGGAAGAGCACAGAACCTTTGCCGATGCACATCCATTTGAAGTTTATGAGTGTCACCTACTAGATGCAAGTTTATACTTAAAGCATTCAAAAGAGCAGACCCTTTTCAAGGGTAAAGAGGAAGAGGTTGTCATCACAGATGAGTGGTTTCCACCACCTCCGCCAGGGGTTGCTACTGCAGGACCTGCATCAACAAAGGAGGCATCTGTACATTTATGTGATACCCCGGTCTGTACACATGACCTCTGCATACAAGAAAAGAATGAAAAAGGAAAGTCCATTCGGGTCCCAGAAGGCCTCACGAAGCCAATCGTTGAGGTTGACTGCCAGACAGTGAAAGCATTAAAGACCATGGTGATATCCCACCCATGTGGGCGCTTCACGGTCTTCTATGCAGCCGAAGAGCATTTAATAAGAAGGGATGATGATTGTCAGATTCCCGAAGAGATTGGAGACCCCCTTGTGCCGATTTTGGGTCTCCCCGACATGTCATCTGCATTAACCGAAATGACCATGAGACAACAGATTCCTTTCTATCAATGTCTTAGTCAGAGAGAGATGTTCAGGAAGCTGTGGTATCCTCCAAATCTGGATAAGGATCTACTAAAAATTACGTTGTGTCCAGGGCTTGGTTTCTCATTGGGGGAACATTACACCGTTGACATGGTCAGCATCGTCAATCAAAAAGAAGAAGGCTCCTCAGGGGTAGTATATGATGACTATCTAGAAGGGGGACCTGAAGCTGAAATAGACACAATTGCAAGTGAAGAATCTCCCCTGGAGGTGGTAGTATCCCCAATATGCACTCCCCCGGAGCCATATATCACCCAAGTGCTGCCAGTGGCAGAAGAATTGACAAATGACAAAGTTGCTCAATCAGTTTTCACTGAGCTGGGAGAGATACAAGGCCAGACAATTACCACAGACAATTTACAAAGCTTAAATCAGGAAATTCAGCAATCAGAAGAGATCAGAAGAGGCACACCAGATGAAGATCAACAGGACGAATATTTGGAAGTGCTAGAAGCAGAAAATGAGGAAGAAGGTCTTATAGACCTGCAGCCAGCACCTGAAGAGCTTGAGGATGGTGGTCAGGCCACTGTTGATGAGCTAATAGAAATAAATTTGGGTACAAAGGATGACCATAGGCCTACCTTCCTCAGTGCCCTTATTCCAGAGGTGGAAAAAGAACAATACATCCAACTCTTGAGGGAGTTCCGGGACTGTTTTGCCTGGGACTACAAAGAAATGCCGGGGCTTAGCCCCCAAGTTGCTCAACATTTCTTGGCCATTGACCCAAATATTGAGCCAGTCAAGCAATCTCCTAGGAGAATGAGACCAGAGCTGATCAACAAGGTCTGTGCAGAAGTTGACAAGTTGATAAATGTCGACTTTGTTGAAGAGAACCAGTACACCACGTGGCTGGCAAATATTGTACCCGTCAAAAAGAAAAATGGGCAGATCAGAATCTGTGTGGATTTTCGAGATCTGAACAAGGCTTGTCCGAAAGATGATTTCCCAGTGCCAATCACTGAGGTAATGATCGATGCAACTACCGGCCATGAGGCACTGTCATTTATGGACGGGTCATCTGGCTACAATCAGATCTGGATAGCTGAGCAGGACAGAATACACACAGCTTTCAGGTCACCTAAAGGGATTTTCCATTACAAACGGATGCCCTTTGGACTCAGGAACGCTGGAGCTACATATCAGAGGGCCATGACCAAAATCTTTGATGAGCTACTCTACAAGAAGGTAGAATGCTATATTGATGATTTAGTGGTCAAGACTAAGCGACGAGAGGATCATCTGGCTGATCTCCGAGTCGTATTCGAAAGGTTGAGACGATACGAACTCAAAATGAACCCAATGAAATGTGCATTCGGGGTGTCCAGTGGAAAATTCTTGGGTTTCATTGTCCGGTACAGGGGAATTGAAATTGACCCTGTCAAAATTAAAGCTATCCAAGAGATGCCACCGCCAAAGAACTTAACGGAGCTCCGATCGTTACAAGGACGGCTGGCCTACATCCGTAGGTTTGTCTCAAATCTATCTGGGCGGTGTCAACCCTTCCACAAGTTAATGGGGAAGGACGTCCCATTCCAATGGACCCAGGAGTGCCAAAACGCCCTGGACCATCTGAAAGCATATCTGAATACTCCGCCAGTTTTGGGCGCTCCGATAAAGGGTCGCCCTCTTATACTATACATAGCAACCACAGAGCATTCTTTGGGAGCTATGTTGGCACAAGAAAATGAAGAAGGAAAAGAGCAGGCCCTCTACTATCTCAGCCGCAGACTGGTCGGGGCGGAGGATAGATATTCTCCAATTGAAAAGGTCTGTCTGGCCTTAGTATTTGCAGCCAAGAAAATGAGGCACTATATGCTGCCACACGAGGTCAGGCTAATATCCAGAGCTGACCCCATCAAGTATATACTTTCCCAGCCTGCGCTGAGAGGGAGAATTGGTAAATGGGCCGTCATGTTGATGGAGTTTGACATCAAATATGTCCCTCAGAAAGCAATCAAGGGCCAGGCGGTGGCAGATTTCTTTGCAGCGCACCCTGTGCCAGAAAATTCTCCGCTTATTACCGAGCTACCAGAAGATGAGACCCTTGAAGTGAACCAGCTACAGACAGCTACCTGGCAGCTATATTTTGATGGGGCCTCAAGAATAGAAGCATCGGCATATGGCAGAGCAAGAGTCAGAGCGGGGGCAGGTATCGTCTTGAAATCACCAGAAGGAGAGGTCACACATACCTCCTGCTCTATCAGCAAGCCGTGTACAAACAATGAAGCTGAGTACGAGGCCTTAATTATTGGCTTGCAAGTGGCCCTCTTCATGAACATTAGGGTACTGCAGGTGTTTGGCGAGTCATTGCTGATTATCAGACAAGTACAAGGGGAGTTTGACGTCAAGAAGCCAGAGTTGCTTCCTTACTATCGAAAAGTCAAAAGATTGATGGCAAAATTCTACCGAATAGAAATAGAACACATCGGTAGAAGCATGAACGCACAGGCAGATGCTCTGGCAAAACTAGCTAGTTCTTTGGTAGTGCCGCCAGATGAGAAGCTGGAAATCATCGTCATGAATCGGCGACAGGTTCCTAGCATGATAGAAAATGAACATGAAGATGAAGAGAATGGCCATGAGGAAGTCTCCGTGACAGAAGAGGTCAGGCAAGAAGACTGGAGGAAGCCCCTGCTGCAGTGGTTCGAGCACCAGCAATTGCCAAAGCAAAGAGAAGAACGGATCAAGCTGGTCCGGATCAAAGATTCATATGAGCTAAGAGGCGGGGTCTTATTCAGAATCATGGCAGACGCCAAAAAGAAGGTCCTGTTGAGGTGTTTGTCACCTGAAGAGGCCTGGAGGGTTATGAAGGAGGTGCACGCCGGAATTGCTGGCGCTCACCAGGCCGGACCCAAAATGAAAATAGAGATCAAGAGGCTCGGGTATTATTGGCCGGCTATGTTCGAAAACTGTGGCAAATTTGCCAAGACGTGCCAGCAATGTCAAGAACATGGAGTCATACTGAGAAGACCCCCCATACATTTGCATCCGACCGTCCCAAGCTGGCCGTTTGCACAATGGGGCACTGACGTGGTGGGCCCTTTGCCACCTTCCTCCTCCGGGTGCAAGTACATCTTGGCAATTACTGATTATTTTTCAAGATGGGCTGAAGCTGTGGCACTAAGAGAAGTAACAGGAGAGCTGGTGACTCGCTTCATCCAGCGAAATATTATTTTCAGATTCGGGAGCCCAGACCGGATTATATCAGACAATGGAACGCATTTCAAGAACCAGAAAGTTTCAAGAATGGCTTCCAGGTACAGAATAGACTGGAGAACCTCTACTCCTTACAATCCACAGGCCAACGGCTTAGCAGAAGCTTTCAACAAAACACTATGCACCTTGCTAGCCAAGACAGTCAGTGCAAATAAAAGAGACTGGGAAGACAGGATGTATGAGGCCCTGTGGGCTTATCGAACTGTTTACAAGACACCAACGGGTTGCTCACCTTTCTCCCTGGTATACGGTTCTGAGGCAGTGGTCCCGGTGGAGCTCGAGGTGCCATCCCTCAGAGTAGCTATTCAACATGGACTAGCTCCTGAGAGCCAGACCAACATTGAAAGGAGACTTGAAGAACTCTCCGACTTGGAGGGGAAGAGGCTACAGGCACAAAAGAATATTCAAGTCTATCAGGCTCGCATAGCACGCGCTTTTGATAAGTTAGTTAAGGGCCGCGAGTTTAAGAAAGGAGACCTGGTGATGGTTAAAAGAAGAGAGGTCATGGCTGGCAACCCAAAGGGTAAGCTGAACGAGAACTGGACCGGTCCGTATGTGGTGCAGAGGGTCTATGAAGGCGGCGCGTACGTCGTAGTCGATCATCGAGGTGAAGTCAAATTCCCACCCCTCAATGGAAGACATTTGAAGCTGTACCATGCATGCCATCCACAGTTCGACAGCCAGCATCACAGGCAGCAAGAGGAGGAACAAGAACCAGACCCGGGCAACATATTCGATGAATGAAGAGCTCGGTCATCAAGAGACGTTGCTATTGCAACAACAGGGAGTCTCTACACTCAGTCTTCCCCATGTAAAAAAAATATTAAACCCTTAAACTCGGGACGTTAGTCGCCAATGACGAAGAGCCAAAAGAACAACGCAAAAAAAATGGCATGCAATGCATGGCAAAAAAAAAAAGAGAGGCAGCCATACCGCTAGCCGGACCATGGCTCTGAGGCGACGCACGTCCCAACAAACATTATGATTTCCCGTGGTTCTCGCTGTTTTCAAGGGGAGGACGATGAAAGGAGTCCCCTCCTTTACGCGACCGCATTATTTTTCCGCGGAAGTTCTTTGAAATTTCCATCTCTTTCCCCATTTAAAAGACATCTTAAAAGATCAACAGTTTAATGTTTCCCCAAACTTAAAGAAAGAAAATCGAATGAAGATCTTGTGATCTGACATTGGGGTCTTTAATGTGCAGGGGGCATGATGAATTGGAGTCACCAAATCCGAAGGATCAAAATCATCATTGATGCTGATACGTCGGGATCACATCGAGAATTGGCGGCGATGGCGAATATAAGAAATCTACATCATGCGATAGCAGAGTCTCGTTAGTAATCATGCTGGTGCGACACGAGGCCAAATCAATAGCATGGTCATGGGATCATAGTCGTCAACGAGCTCGAGCAGATGGCGGCTTTCCCTACCAAAAAAAATATATAATAAAAAAAGGGGGTTCAAAATGGAGGTGCCCCGTCGGACTTATTCGAATCGCTTCATCGAATAAGGGTAAAAAGGATCTAAAACCCGGCTATGGTGAAAACCCGCAAAGGGCGCCATGGGCAAAATTGGGTACCCCGCTACACGAAAACCCGAAAGGGCGTGTAGGCAAAAGCAAGAGGGGGTCGGATTGGGTGAAAACCTGTAAGGGCGCCCAATTCGATAAAGAGAAAATTAAAGGAATGACAACAAGGATCAATCAAAGGCCAAGGCATCAACAAGCACGAAGATCAAGCGTTAGCAAGATCATAGTACCAGGCGGCAAAGGATCCCGTCACTTCAGCGGTTACCAGATGGCAAAGGCTCCCGTCACCCCAACAGTTACCAGACGGCAAAGGCTCCCGTCACTTTAACAGTTACCAGGCGGCAAAGGATCCCGTCACTTCAACGGTTACCAGGCGGCAAAGGATCCCGTCACTTCAACAGTTACCAGACGGCAAAGGCTCCCGTCACTCCAACAGTTACCAGATGGCAAAGGCTCCCGTCACTCCAACAGTTACCAGGCGGCAAAGGATCCCGTCACTTCAAAGTCACCAGACGGCAAAGGCTCCCGTCACTCCAACAAGTTATCAGATGGCAAAGGCTCCCGTCACTCCAACAGTTACCAAGCGGCAAAGGATCCCGTCACTTCAACAGTCACCAGACGGCAAAGGCTCCCGTCACTCCAACAGTTACCAGGCGGCAAAGGATCCCGTCACTTCAACGGTTACCAGACGGCAAAGGCTCCCGTCACTCCAACAGTTACCAGGCGGCAAAGGATCCCGTCACTTCAGCGGTTACCAGATGGCAAAGGCTCCCGTCACCCCAACAGTTACCAGACGGCAAAGGCTCTCGTCACTCCAACAGTTACCAGGCGGCAAAGGATCCCGTCACTTCAACGGTTACCAGATGGCAAAGGTTCCCGTCACTGCAACAGTTACCAGGCGGCAAAGGATCCCGTCACTTTAACAGTTACCAAGCGGCAAAGGATCCCGTCACTTCAACGGTTACCAGGCGGCAAAGGATCCCGTCACTTCAACGGTTACCAGACGGCAAAGGTTCCCGTCACTGCAACAGTTACCAGGCGGCAAAGGATCCCGACGGTAAAGGACTCGTCATTCCAACAGTCACCAGATGGAAAAGGTCCCGTCATACAAAAAAAAAGAGGCTAAAAATAGAGATGCCTCGTCGGACTTGTCTTTTGGGCAAGGGTAAAAAGGACTTAAAACTCGGTCATGGTGAAAACCCGCAAAGGGCGCCATGGGCAAAATTGAGTACCCCGCTACACGAAAACCCGAAAGGGCGTGTAGGCAAAAGCAAGAGGGGGTCAAGTCGGGCGAAAATCCGAAAGGACGCTCAATTTGATAATGTGAACAAAAAAAATTAGAATGAAATAAATAGAGAGAGCAATGCACAATACACAAAAGATACCACTTGTGCTCAAAAGGTGTATTTCTTTTCATTGATTTGAGAATTACATTACATGACAAACACTTCTACCAATACAAAAGAGGGGGTAACTGTAGCTTCATACGCCCCGAAATATTTCTTCCAAAGGCAAAATACCCAAATTGGGCAAGGAGGCTCTCTCTTTCAAACGACTCTGCTGTAATTGAATCTCTTTTACTTTCTCCTCAGCCGAGATAGCTTGGCCTTCGTTCAGTAAGAGGGCTTCTTTCTCCTGCTCCAGAGAAATTGTTAGCTTACCCCGCTCAGTCTCTACTGCGGCCAATTCTGCACACAATTTGGCAATTTTGGTGTCCATATCCTCCAAAGTTGTATAAATTTTCGCAATAGTCGACCGGTGACACTCAGTGCTGGTTTGCAAAGGCTCCAATACTGCTTCATATTCAGACAGTTGTATCTCCAAAGCAGTTAGTTGGTTCGGCATCTCATAGCGAAGATAGTCCTGCCGTTTTATAGATTTGAGCACCATGGTAACCTTGTATGCCCAGTCGGCTAAGGGACATTTTGTGAAGATCAAGACCTCAGTAAGCTTACTTGCAAACTGCTTCATTTCCTCATAGCCTATGTCTGGTCTCTGGCTCATCACTAAGTGCAAGGTGGACAACTGGTTCTGGATCATGGCATTTGAAGAAGATGTAACCTCGGAGGGATCAATGGATGGCACTTCAAAGTGCACCTGGGCATCTATATCAGACCATATGCTAGCGTCAACCTCATATGATGAGGAGGGCAGCGTATCCGCTGTAGCCAGAACACCCACTGGAGAAACATGGGATATTGCAGTCAAGTCGGCAGAAGACACCATTGTTTCAAAAGAGGCTGCATCTCTATCAACAGGCGTAGGCGCTACTTGAGAAGCCGGTACATGCAGGGAGCCATGAGGATTGTCACTAGAGGAAGATATAACCAGACGAGCATCAGCATCAGGCACGGGCGCCACAGTGGTGCCTAATAATTCTGTCAAAGGTGGCTGATACAACACTATTGTTGTCACAGGAGTTATATCAACTGCTGCCTGAGGCTCAGTAGGGGCAATGTTCGGGTGAGGAGCAGATTCCTAAAAAAAAAAAGAGGGGACATGCACATTAAATATCTGTGTTAAAAGAGCGCTCAATGTGAAAAGAAACAATGATACTCACAAGGGCAAGCTCAGTAGAAGCTACGTGGTGCTGTTCTACTTTGGCTGCCAAAGAAATGTCTGCGCTACTAGCAGAGTCGTCCCCGATACCTTCCAAAGCGGAAATCCTTTCTGCGGAGGAGGTTTCAGATAAACCTCTTGTCTCATCAAGCGGGGAAGCATATCCGGCCCCGCCGGTACCCGAAGAACTCTCCGAAGAAATGGCAACTGGAGCTTCCCTAGAAGAGACTGGCGTGCCCCCGCGAATCTTCAATAGTGCAAGCCTCCCGGCAGCTCGAGAACTTGCTCGGGAGGGAGCTTGCGACACTTTGCGAGGAACCTTTGTCGCCTGACGCTTACCCTTTGCTGCTATAATGGCGACACCTAAGACATCCAAACATGAAGAGTGTTAAAAGTACCTAAAGAATGGTGCATATAGACCAGCATATGGTGAAGTCTTACTTGAGGGGAGGCTTGATTCAGAAGGTAATTTTGCGACACCTAAAGCCGCGGGAATACCCTCCAGCACCGTCTTTTGCTCCGGGCCAGGAACAATCACTCCTTCCGTCATCGGAGGTGTAGGTGTGTCCTGCGGAGCCGCCGCCGCCGAAGGAACCATGGTCTCGGATGCTAAAAAAAAAGAGACTATTAGAGGTTATAAAAAAAAAATCTCTCTCTTATGTGCAAGTGTAAGAAGGGAGATCATAGGGGTTCTCCTTCTCCAAAAGGGCACTCACCAAAAGTCTGGCTAGTGAACTCCTCAAATGAAGGAATGCTTGGGCCAACTAAGGATGCTTCAGATTCTGTCGCAAGCTTTCGACGTTTAGAAACAGTGGCTTTCTTAATAGCAGTCACTATGGGAGATTCGGTGGCCTTAGCACGTTTGGCCGAGGGAAATGAAGTCTTTGCGACAGAAGCTCCAACATCAAAACAAGCAGGCTGCTTCACTGCAGATAGTAGCCTCCTATACCGAGCGATTCTTTGTTCGACAGCATAATCTAACAAGGAAAAGAAGCAATAAGGTCAGACATGCTAAGAGAAGCATACAGACAAGAGGCCACTGAAATAAAAAAGGGTAAATCACCTGGGACACCATTGTACAATCGTGACAAGGGCCAATAAGTCAAGGCAGGTTGCTTGCTTCGTGAGGCAGCCTCTTTAACCAGCCAGCACACATCATTAACCTTTCGGCACCGTTCCGCCAGGTCAGCCAGATCCTCGTTGTTGGAAGAACAAAGGAAATAGTAGAGGCTTAGGTAATCCATCCCCCAAGCCTCCGCATAATGAAAGGAGACATGTAAGTTGCAGTCCAGGATCATGTCAATGTCAGATTCAATATTCAGCTTGTGGGTTTGCAACAAAACAAAAAGCCAATTGGTTCTTCCATAGTACCCCGGTGTGCGCTCGGCTCCAGACACGAAACCCCTCCAGGGGAAATTAGAGTCAACTTCGTTGTGAGATGACACGACAAATGGACTGCTCTCTTCAAGAGGCAAAGGAGCAGCAGGTGGTAATGCATCTGTACTGAGCTTGCACAAGTGTGCAAGAGTGTCGAGAAAATCAGTGGCAGGTATCTGGGCTTCGAGCAGGGAGGAAGCAGAAGGTTGTGTCCTTGGCCCTTTCCTGACCTCAAGATAAGAATCCACAGCCTTTGCACTCATTGCTTTGAGGCGAAGCAGATGATCTCTATCAATGTCAATGGATGGCTCAGCTTGAGCTTTCAAAATCCGTCGCTCGGCTCTATCCCAACAGTCTATCCTGATGCTCCGGTAAAAGCCCGTCCGTGCATTCCACCATTTTATGTATTCTTGAGTCACCCGAGGTACCCGGCCGGGTGTCGGCACTCGGAAAGTAGAGGGGTCTTGGCGGTGAAGGAAATCCCACCATTTCCTTGAGTGATTGACGGCTTTCAAACCCTGTACTGCTCTTTCATCCAAAAAAATTGTGCACTGGAAAGAGGGATATGCTGGTCATATCCAAAATTTCTACCAAATCGGAAAGGATAGTATGGTTCCATGTAAACCGTCTGCCCTCTCCTGAAGATTAGCACACTTGGGCGAATAGATAAAGACCAATCCCTCAGCTCTGGCTCTAAGCACGGCCTCATCAACTTCTTGCTGCCAAGAATATGGGTGTATTCTTCAGATACATTATCACAGCATTCCCGGTGTCTATTTACTAATGGACGTGAGTGACCAGCCAACGTCCAAAAGTGAATCGTCCCGGGAGAATCTGTGGGGATGTTTGTTAACCGCCCTCGGATATCATATAGTTGGGTAGAGGCGGAAGGTGGTTCAACACTTGCAAATTCAAGCATGCGAGGAAACAGTGTAGAAGCCTGAATTGACCTCGGGGCAAACTCTGGAAACAAAGTGCAAGCCCAAGCATTGAAAAAATGAATCGGACTGATGATGCGCCGTGTGCGAGGAAAATCGTGCTGGCTTAGTTCTCCTAAAGTCTGATAAATCAGGCATAATGCTGCTGGGCACAAAGATAGTTTGACTCCCCAGGCCATTTGGCATGCCGGATAAATGGTCTCAGGGCGAATGACTGTGTCATCACCGTTGGGCATGGCAAAAGTACATAGCCAATACACCAAATAAGCGGCACAATGTGTATAAGGGTCTACATTAGCAGGATTGGGTCCCTTGCGGTCACCTTTAAATGTAGACTCTGAAAGCTTAACCTTCCGGCGCGGTGCTCTTGCCAATTTGATGATGCCATCAATGGAGGGAAAACCTTCATATCTTGCTTCAGTGGAGAAGAAATACTCCAACCACATATGACACCTGATTCTGCGAGGATCCTTGGGGGCGGCACTTCTTTTGTAGGAGAGGAAAAGGGTGCGATACACCTTCATGAGATAGCGATATGAAAGCCCCAAGGTGTACCGGCCCTCTCCATCGGTTTCATCCTTCAAAGCATCGGGCAAACCTACTTCCTCATACGGCTCCCCATCGATGGGCAAGCCTGATAGCTGATGCAGGCTCCACAAGTCCAGAGATGTCTCGCCTTCGGCCGTGTAAAAGGTGTTGAATTTGCTGTTGAAAACCTCAATCAAACCACAACAGAGTCCACGAGAAATGGGATATTGGTATCTGGCAGCATAAACACTGTGATACACCCCTGCAGTTACTAATATAGGCGCATAATTCTGTAGCACGTACTCTGTCGCTTCTACAGCAAAAGTCCGGAACTTGTGAGAATCAGTGACTTTCAGATCAGCGAACCAGCCAACAACCAATTGATACTTGAACCGGATGGCTAAGCAGTCCAAGACAAAGGGTTCGTCACGATAACCCCATTTTAATGGAGCCAGAAATAGGCCATAAGAGGATTCCTCTTTATTTACCCTGCCGGAAGAGTTGTCCCATCTGGATGGAACAAAGATGGGGGCTCGGGTCAACTTGTTGTCCTCCAGAATCAACTCCTCAAGGCCTAGAACAGGTTTCCATGCTCGAGGCTCGCCCAACTGGTATATCGGTTCAGCCCGGGGTACGCTGCCTGTCATGCTATCTCGCCCCCAAAGGATAGCCTTCTCAATTTGCCTAACCAAAAATGTGTCACGCTTTCCTCTTATCTGATGGGATCGAAGGAAAAGCTGTAAATGTTTATCTTTGGGAAAATCAATTCGATAGTCCCCTGACCGATTAAATGTAGCTGAAATAGCATCTATGGTAAGCCGCTGTTCATCCATAGTATCAGTGTCCGAGTCAGAAGAATCAGCTAGCACCACAAAGTCTTCATGTCTTCGGTTTAACTCGGACAAATTCCCCCAAGTCACTACTGGCACCATGCTATCAATAGCAAAACTAGCACCACCCGCCAGTGTGACGTGGGTAGAAGAAGGAGATGGTTCTGAAGCCATAAGTCTACAGAAGGCGACACAAGATGCAAATTAGTCGGAAGTTAAAAAATATGTTGAGAAAAGAAATTTGCAGACAAAATTTCGGCAGCACCTCCCCAGCCCGGGAGCTGTGAGAGGGTGCCATGGGTACGCATCCACGCACAAAAGGCGAGATGGCCCCAAACAGATGACCGTGCCAAGCACGCCAAATGGCTCTCCGGGAACCGTCCCGACCCCGAGGCCTAGCCTGCAAGGGAGGATGGCCCAGTGCCTGACTAAACCCAAAGGCTAGTCACATGAGATCAGACATATACAAATTTTCTACTCAACAGAAAAGAGAATGGAATGTGGATGCTAAAGCCCTAAAGCCTTCGCCGACTAGCATCATAAACGCAGCAGTCCCATAGTTCCTCCTGCCATTCTTCATCGGACACTGCTAGAACGGATGAAATATCAATGGTGCAGAAGACAAAAAAAAATCGGTTGATCAAGATCATTCATACACAATGATGAGGAGCAGTGGGTTCACAGTCCAAATTCATTACAAAACAAACATGGACTATCTAATGGAAAATACACAAGCTCATCATCAGTACACCGAAACCTGCATCATATGGTCGCATCTGATCGCACAGAGTAAGTGTGCACAGAGACTAAAATGAGGGGAAAAAAGGAATCTCTACAACGCCAATGTAAAGGTGATTGAATTCTAATAAGGGAATACAGAAGAAATTTGGAGGGGGAGTCGCCAACCCTTGGTGATATGCTTGGTCACTGGCGCTGCGCCTTGGCTCGAGCACCACAGTAGGGGGAGGAGCACTTTCGTTGTTGCCTTCGCAGAGCAGAAGCGCTTCCGTCTCTCACTTGATGCAACCAGTGAGACAGTCACAAGGGCTTGCGGTTGCTCAGAAGCCGCCTCTAAGCAAGGAGGACTGTCACGAACCACCGGGGAATGAGCGCCACCGCTGCTGCGCCCTAAATCCTCCACCTGCATGCCGTCGCGAGAAGGGACTAAGGAGAGAAGAAGGCAAATAGGAAGATAAAGGTCAGAGAAGGGGGAGCGAATGAGACCTTCAACCTCCCCTGAACGTTGTGCCGCCAGAGAAAGAAGGGGTCGGCCCCTTTGGCCCGTGCTTCTTTACCTCCGAACACAGGAGAGCCTTCGCCTCCACCACTGCAGGGAGAGCTAAAGCTGCCACCGCGATCACCCTAGTGCCGAAATCGCGCCAGTTCCTCGCCACTGCTCTGGTTCTTCGCTTTTACCACCGGAGGGAAAGCCAGAGACTGCCTCCATGGAAGAGGGACGTCGCCGCCTCCGGAAACTCTGACTCCACCGCCACCCTCAAAAGCCAAAGACACCGACGTCACCTTGGTCCGATCACCGTCGCGGGGAAGACAGGGAAAGCAAGAGCGGAGGAAGGAGCTCCGATCTCAAACACCTCCCACCCCCGGAGCCGTCGCGTCTTCTCCTCTGTGCTGTGATCGCCCAGGAAGCGCCGCGAGAGGAGAGGGAGGAAGTAGCGAAAAGGGGGGGGGGGGGGGGGGGGGGGGAAGCGCGGCACACCTTTTCAGGATCGATCGGATCCCACCGCCACAGCCTTATCGGGTCTGTCAGACCCGCCTCCGTTCTGGCCCTTTAGTTTCTCCTACGGTTTAAACGGATCCCACCGTTCTACTGACACCTGATCTAAGCTGACCCACCGCCCCATCATCAGCGGGTCTGTCAGGCCCGCCACCAGGCAGCGCCACCCCTTTCAGTCCTCCAAAATGGATCCCACCGATCAGAATTAATTGGATCCCATCATTCATCAAGGACCTATCGGATCCCACCGTTTAGAAATCTTTTGGCACTTCACACCAATAAACTGCCTGGTTTAATGCCACCGATCAGCGGATGAGGCCCGGTTCAACATTATTGCCTTGACACCATTCCAGGATTGTCACCGATCCGATTTTCAACTTGATATCTTTATCAATCCATGCAGACTACAATGTTGATATCTTCACCTGTCAACATTGTCAAACCAAGACATCGGTGTGTCGATGCACTGATCAGCATGAAAATTGTCAGTCCGATCGCTCACGTTATTGGCTGCCGATCTCAATACAACAGAATCACCGGCATGGCAATACGTCCAAGGACCGCCAGCCATCTACAAGATAACAGACCACCAGACGCTACAAGACAATAGAGCAACAAGAGATCGACAACAATGAGACTGAGCAGCGACAAAACATAAGATGGGTTTAAGTAAGGGGTACACCTGCGGACGTTACCCGTTCGACCCTCACTCGTACCGTCCCCAGGTGGGGGGCATTTGTTTGCACCTATTTTTGCAGCTATCAGGCTATTAATGGGCCAGCAGCCCAAGAGTAAAAGGCAGGGTATGGTCTGTGTATTATACTAATGGCACTTGGTGTAAATCTTCAAGGAAAGAGGGGCTATCCCAGCCACCGTAACCCTCAGAAAAAAGGCCCCTTAAAAAGCCTTTTTCTGGCCATGCAGCAGGAAGCGGCAGCAGGAGGGCAGAGGCGGCCAGCAGAGAGAGGGGCTTCTGGGTGGTTCTTCCCGCAGCAGAAGGAAGCGGCAGAGGAGCAGGAGAGGAGGTTGCAGACTCCCTTTCGTCTGTGAACTTGTGGTGAGAGCAGAGGATAAGAGAGAAAAGAAAGTGAGTATGAGAGGAGAGGAGTGATGAATCCTGTTCTCTGTCATCCCTTCCCATTTATGTAATCTCTTGTGTTCTTGCGGGAATTCAAAAGAAAAGAATGGCTTCTCCATTTGATGATCAGATTTTATTTTAATGTACTATCTTATTGTTTTGTTCCGTTTTCCCTTCATGGTCAGAATTTCACGTTGATTAAATGCTTTGGTACATACTCTGGAACGCAGACATGAGGAGCCTGAACTGAGAGCATGGCGCCCTGCTTTAAATTTCTGTTTTCTTTTTTTTATTATCTATCTTTCTGTCCTGTTTAACCGAATACATGATTTCTTTAGAATTGTCTATTTCTTTTGCTTTGCCACCGCCGATCAATCACCATTCCTCCCACACATTGAACTGAACCTTATTTCTTATGTTCAATTTAGTCAGTGGAGGATGGTATAGCAGAATGTTCGGGTTTCCTTTTCTGGGCCAATTACCAGTTCGTAATGATGGGTGCTTGTTATGCCACCCTTTTGCTACGAATGTCCAGTTTGATCGATTTGAACAATAGGTATGTACAGCAGCCCACCGAGTGTTTTGTATGCTCCGCTGAACACTCACCTCCTCCATGTGAGATGTATTAGCATTTGATGAAAATAAACAATATATTTCCCCTTTACGTGATCCCAATCGAATTATTGATTTATTTCTATTCACTGTCAAAGTTTCCCCAAATTCCCATTTTATATTTCTGAAATCATTCTTTGAGATGATGGTCTCGACTTCTTTCAATTTAAGCATTTAAAATTCTGAACGGTGGCCCTGGGCGATACCACCGTTCAGACTGCCTCACTGTGAGATGGTCACCGTTCAGACTGTCTCACTGTGAGATAGCCACCGTTCAGAGTTTCTGCACTGCGTGATGCCCACCGTTCAGAGTTTTTGCACTGTAGAAGGCCCACCGTTCAGAGTTTCTGCACTGCGTGATGCCCACCGTTCAGAGTTTCTGCATTGTAGAAAGTCCACCGTTCAAGTTTTACGTACCATGTAGAGGCCACCGATCAGGTTTTCTTCACTGTGGAAGGGTCACCGTTCAGGTTCCCTTCACTGTGGAAGGCCACCGATCAGGTTTCCTTCACTGTGGAAGGGTCACCGTTCAGGTTTCCTTCACTGTGGAAGGGTCACCGTTCAGGTTCCCTTCACTGTGGAAGGCCACCGTTAGGTTTCCTTCACTGTGGAAGGCCACCGTTCAGGTTCCCTTCACTGTGAAAGGCCACCGATCTGGTTTCATTCTTCACGAGATACCACCGTTCAGGGTTACCACGTTCTCCGGCCTTGGTATATAATGGTCATTTCCTGGATATGTCCGGAAAAACCAGTACCATGTGTCACCATGTTGTTGCCTTCGGCATCAACACTCTTTTTGGCACCGTCTCCATTATGGTGGACGAATGTCATGCACACCCCCCCCCCCCCACATGAAAATAAGGGGAGGTGCTGCCGAATTTTCGCCGTGATTGGTTTGTGCCTATATAGTCACCAAGCAACTTGTGTTGTGATTCGGTACTATTGGCAAACATCGTGTCGCCGCTGTATGGCGAACATCATCCCGTGTGCATTACCTTAGGTTGGTGGGTGTTTGCACTAAAAGATCATCCCAACATATGGTGGGCAGGATGATTCCCATCATGACAAATTATACCGAGTGATCCGGATTTTACTCCGTCATGTTGTAATTGTATCGGCTTATTTTGTACTTCGTGAGTGCAAAAGAAATAAATGAGTACCGGTGCAATGTATGTCATCCGATTAACAAATCAAATGCAAAGACAAACAGAGAAATAACAATAACAACAAATAATAATAATAATAATGATAGTCACAAATGACGACACAATAAATGAAAATAAAGGAAATATCAAAAGAAACAAACATCTTCAAAATTGGCCATCAACATTCAGCTTGATCGGTGGTGCACACCCCCCACCGTTCAGACCATACTCATGCATACATGTGCCACCGTTCAGGCCCCCATGAACCATAGCCACCGTTCAGCCTGATCGGTGCAGGTAGTACTTCCCCACCGTTCAGCCATACATGCATATAGGCAGGTCACCGTTCAGATTTCTATGGCCACCGTTCAGCATATTGTGCATATAGGTAAGCCACCGTTCAGCTTTCTATGGCCACCGTTCAGTATATTGTACATATAACCAGGCCACCGTTCAGCTTTCCATGGTCACCGTTCAGCATATTGCACACATGAACAGACCACCGTTCTGTTTTCCCTGTTCATTTCCAATTTCAATAAAGCCACCGTTTAGCTTCCTATATACAGTACCCCACCGTTCTGCACTGTTCATGCATACACATCACTACACACTCTCTCTCCATCCATTAGCTCCACCGATCCGCACTATTCATATACACGCATTCCCTCTTTCATTTAATCAACTCAAAATAAATAAATAAATAAATAAAATAAAAGGGACAAACAACAATTTACAAAAAGTTAAATAAATCAAACCATCTAAAATAAAATTGCCACAAGTTCAAACCAAGTTTAAAAGAAATACAACATGATAATTTATATCAAAAACAAAGGAAATTTTCAAATCAAATAACAAAAGAAAATATGAATAATTTTAAATCAAATCTAACATAAAATGAATACAAAAATAACTTCAAATAAAATTCAAAGTAAAACAAAAAAAAAATCAAATGATCATAAGCAAAAGAAATCAAATCAAATAATTCTGGGTTAAGTTTCTAACTTAGAACAAATCCAAATAAAAGTTTCAAACTCAAATAAATTAAAAGAAACAAATTTAAATGAAAATAAAACCATACATCAAATCAAACAATAAAAAAATTTAATTAAATCAAATCAAAAGGGCAATAAATGAAAAAGACAATCCAATAAAAGATCAAACATAATAAAAAGAATGCAAAAGACCAAAAGAACACAAATCAAATCAAACAATGTTGAAACTAATTCAACCCCTTTAAATAAATCTGAAATAACATCAAAAATGCGTTGAGTGTTATATTTTGATCGTCTCGCATTAGGCGTAATCAAATTTAATTTTCTATGCATATCTTTTATCGGATGTTTCCGTTAAAGGTCACGAGGTTCTTTATTCTGGCGATTAATCAAGGGTTTTCCCTCTTAGAGGGATGTAATTAACGTCGTTGCGCTTAGGCAACGACGGGATCTTGGTCCCGACCCGATCTCCACTTTCATTTGACGAAGTCAAATGGTGCGCGAATAGACTTAAAGTCCTTCGACTCTCGGAGGCAGAACATGTTGTCGCTTCAGCGACTGGCACGTCTGCGCTCCGCTATTATCGATTCATCTTTCGTTATAGTGACTCACTTAGCACTAAACGGGACTTGAATCTGTAATACGCGGGTATACACATGAGAACATGATAAAAGAACATTTAAATTTTAAAATATTTGTGATGGATATATAAAAATCCATTTCCACACCGGTACGATTTTACACGGACTTGGATTGGATAGTTAATATATATATTTTTTAATTTTGAGTCCGGCCCGGCCCGGAGTAAGATTGGGCCGGGCTTGAGTTTGGCTCGGCTGGGTCCGGGGCGGCTCGATGGCCCGATATTTTTTTAAAAAAATAAGTAACACGGCTATAATTCTAATATTCTAAAATTTTAGATTGAAAATTATGTTGTGGAGCTATATTTAATGACTCAACATTTATTTCATATTTGTAACAACTAGAAATAAGTTTATCTAGATTAGTCTAATGTTTACTTTAAACTATTTTGATTCAATGAATACTAATTTTTTTATAAAAATAAATAAATAAACAGTAAAAATATCTTTAAAAAATAAAATCGGGCTAGACCGGGCTTTATCTAATCTTCCCGGGCCGGGTTTCAAAAAATCGGGCCTCGTCCCGGACCGGACCGGGCCTGGGCCGAACGATTAGAGACCAGATCTACTGGATCCAAGCCAACACGGGCCCGGCCCATTGCCACCCCTACTCAGGGTGCCTATATATTGGGACGGAAATTTATTAGACGATAATAAACTTTAGATTATTACGACATAAGTTGGGCGGCAACTGAATTTATGAGAAAAAATATCGAGAAAATTAATTAATAGTCTCTGACTATAACATGAGACGTCTTTATTATATATAATACGCTTTAACATATATTGTAACAGAGGATAACACTAACTGTAATGAATTATAGCTCTATCAGAAACTGAAAAATACGTTAAATATTTGATAGAAACTTCTAATAATTTGTCAAAAAAATATTTTTTATTACACACGCAAAATTTTTATATAATTGGTTGTGAATCCCATTTATTCTCGTGCGCGCGCTAGACATGGAAGAGAAATTATTGCTGCCGCCCTACCCATTATAATCGGGTGAGATGGGTCCCGGCCACAATTGGGACCCACCTTATCCGGTTGTGCTTAGGGCGGACACCACCGGTCCACCTGGCAGTGTTCGCCTCAGCCTGGGCAGCAAGTCCATCTCAAACATGGCTATGGTTAATTTATGTGTTCACTGGGATAGCGATCTCTGCTCATATGATTCTCGGGCTTCTCTCTGAGGATGGTTGCGTTTGGGGCCCATGATCAACTTTTCCAAACCTCAGAATCATCGAACATTAGGATCCTCTAGGCCCAATTGCAGTTTATGGGCTTTGAATCGAATTGTTACGGCTTTTGAGACAGCCCATCTTAACATGAAATGGGCCCATTAATACATGTTATCTGGTCAGGACGGGGCTCATCGGGCCATTATAATGGGCCTTGGTGGTCCAGTCCAATTAATCTCCATTTGTGTTGGGAATTCTTGCAAAACTGATCCTAATGATGGATGCATAGAAGAAAAGAAATCACCTTATGTTCTAGAAATATCACTCGTATATGCACATTAGTATTAAACACCACCGATTTATATGTAGCATTGTAGAAGATTCCTAGCGGTTAACTATTGTCCCAATCCTTGAGTCCACAAAACCACACGGGGCGGGATTTTCGTTATCAAAAAAAAAAAAAAAAAACTATTGTAAAAAAAACGCATGATGTAGTAATGGAAGGATGTTTTTATACCTGGGTTTTCTTTAACAATCATATTACCTTCTAAGTATACTCAGGTAATGAGATTATTTTTTGCGGTGACAGATTATTTTTTAAACATAGTTACACTTTGGTTCAAGTTAGCATCATTTAAACTAACGGACATATTATGGTACCTAATTATAGGAGGAGCATTTTTGCACATATGAGATCATTGATTCATTATATATATATATATATATATATATCAAAACTTGTATTTAAGAATAATAATAATAAGTCTGTAATCTACGTGTCAAAAATGGGAGCGAAGTATCACTATCCTCTTCCCCACCCTGTTCCATCCGACTCCTGTTGTAGGGGAACTCGCAGCTAACCAGCTAGCGAAAAACCCAAGCGCCTCAGCTAGCACGACCGCGGCCCTCCTCTTCTACCGTTGTAATCTCCTCTAGCTCTGTGGAGCAACCCCTCCCATGGTTTCCTTGGCCGCCCCACCTCCCAAGCCACTGTTTCCCCGCGTTGCGCAACTCCCCACGAGCCCCGGTGCGGCCGGGAAGGTCACCCCCGGGAGAGTTCTCAGACGAAGTACGATCGCCAACGCTGTAAGTTTCCACTTCCTATCCTGGAAAAGCTGCAACTTTCCTCGCTGGACACCGTTTCCGTTGACCTACCGCCGTATTTTCCCTGTTTCTAGTCCCATTTTAACTGGGTGCTTGGGCTTTGTCTCCTAATCTGTGTTTCGGTGCGAAAAGGGTGTTCTTTTCCTGCTTAAAGAATGCTGTGTTTTCAGAGTTTCCCTTGTCGTCACGAGGATTGTGGATTCTGAAAAGATCATTTCTTTGAGCAAAAGCCGGAATAAAACGATACTGAATTCCAATGTTTGCGCTGTTCAATACTTGGAGAATGATTGTCGGGTAAAATTTTGCAGATTGCTGGTGGATTGTCCATAAGTTTGTGTCAGAAAGGAAAACCTAATCTTCCCAGTTTTGTGGACGAGGACCTGCAAGAAGAAAGCATTTGGCATGATCTGGATAATGACCTGTACCATTGGACAAGACCCTTACGCCCTGTACAGGTGCATTTGAGTTTGATCCATGGAATGGAGTTTGTTGGTGAAACGTAGTCGCTTTCAGGATTAGACGAGTGCATTATTGGTAATATGCAAAGGATAGAAGTTTCATTTATCATGAGATTAGCTCTTCTGCTGCAGTGGTACCCCGGGCATATTGCAAAGACTGAGAAGGAACTCAGGGAGCAGCTGAAGCTGATGGATGTGGTTATAGAAGTTCGTGATGCAAGAATTCCTTTGGCCACAAGTCATCCTCAGGTGAAGTCCTGTATGTCATAGAGATGTATCTTATTGAAATAAAGTAAAAATTTGTTTTTTGATCAATGATATTGAGGAACCGATTGATTCAGATGGATGCTTGGCTTGGCAATCGGAAGAAGATCTTAGTTTTAAATCGAGAGGACATGATATCTATTGCTGATAGAAATGCATGGGCTTCATTTTTTGCGAGACAAAAGATTAAAGTTGTCTTTTCAAATGGGAAACTTGGGATGGTAATGTATTTCATTCACTCTTCTGCCATTTTTTGTTGTTTATTACTATATTCGTAGATACCTTTAACTGCAATTACAGGGCACAATGAAACTGGGAAGGCTTGCAAAATCATTGGCCGTTGGTGTGAATACCAAGCGTAGAGCTAAAGGACTCCTCCCTCGTCCAGTGAGTATCACGACCTTGTTTTATCATGATGTCATTTTTAAGGTCACTGTCTCAGTCACCAAGATTATGTTAACTGTCTCAGTCACCACGATTATGTTATCTTTAAGTTTCTTTATGCACTTATTTTAGAGGCTGCATGGTCTCATGGGCCATGGATAATACCGTCAGTTTATTTTTATCAAATGTGATGATTTTAGCTAAACCCAGGAAAGACATGCCAGCTCTTACTGCATCCTGCAACCTTTTGGGCCTTCTCTATTTTTTTTTCCTGCCTTTCCCATGTATTTGATCACATCTTCTTATCAGCTTCACACTTGGAGGGAATGACTGTTAGTGTCTAGTTTCCTTTCGATCCTCATTTTGGAGTTATATCTGATCTCATCTGTCATCTTTTCATTTTTCCCTTCCTGATGAATTTTTAATCTTTCATAAAGTCTCCTAGGATTACTAGTCTTATGCTCAATCAAATCTCCTTGCTTTCCTTGCTACTATATTTCAATGCGGGCTAGAATTTTGGATCCACTGCCATGTCGTATCACGCTTTGGTCTTGCAGAGATCATTCATGGAATAGGATAACATGTTATTCCATGTATGATCACAAAGCAAAGTGTATCAACATTCTTTTTTTAATCAACTTGCTGAAATGTTGGACCCATTGTTGAACAAATTTTCCTCATAAAGAAATTACTTGTTTTAAAATAAATAGAGCAAGTATATGAGGAGAAAGAAAAGGTTTGGCCCCCAAATCCATTTTATTTAGAAATTTCGAAACGAGTGAAAGATAGAAAAAATCGTTCCTCTGAATGTTCAGGTGGATAAAGCAGCAGGAACAGAAATAAATTTCTGCATATGGTCGAATTTCGGACGAGAGTCATACCGAATAAAAAGGGGGGGGGGGGGCTGAAATCATATAAACCCCAGTATGTTCGGACTAAAATCTCCACCGATCGATCATTTCAAGTGTTCGGAATGAATACGGGAAGGGGAAAATGTCTACGCGGGACCCGATAAAAGACTCCGTGAAAGTTATCTATTCAAGAATTGTCAGGATGGGTGGATGAAATGAAAACACTTATGTCTGATTTTTTTTTGAATAATTTAAATACAGAAAGAGAGGAATTTCTGTGCACTCCCGGAAAGACGAAGAAAAGTCTCCCGGGTTGGCCAAAACAGAAATTAGTGTCCAGTGTGTATGGGATTAGGCCCCATAACGGGCAAAATGGAATCTTAAATCCCGGGATATCCACGGGAGGCGTCCCACGCCCAACGTTCATGTCCAACTTGAGAAAAAGTCCAGTCAGTACCCATGTCAACGGAAAAGTGATGAAGTGCTGGCCAAGACGGACAAACGAAGCTCCACATGGTGAAAATGACCCGTGGGAATAGCTTATAAAGAAATCTCCATCGGATGACCCGGTGGGACCCCCATCGGGATTCTCGCAAAACAGCCGGTGGGAGTCCCACCAGTCTTGAGCGCATAGGAGCTCCACCAGTGCTGCGGCACTGGTGGTGGCCCCACCGGGGCCACGTGCCACCGGTGGAGGCCCCACCAGGACCACCCGCGACCGGTGGTGGCCCCACCGGGGCCGCGCGCCACCGGTGGGGCTCCCACCGGGGTCGCGACTCCCGGTGGAGCCCCCACCAGGGCCGCGCGCCACTGGTGGAGGCCCCACCGGAGCCGTGCGGCTCCCGGTGGAGCCCCCACCGGGGTCGCAGCACCCGGTGGGGCCCCCGCGCCTGTGCACTGCCGGTGGGGGTCCCACCGGCGCGCCCCGATGGGTTTCCCCGGGGTCTTTCCCTGCAAACAGAAAAAACAAAAAAAATTGATGAACGTACCTGGTGGAGGTTCCCTCGGTGGAATGCGCAATATCTTCCGGTGGGATGCCCACCTCCACCCCCAGACTCCTATAAAGGAGATGAACTCCAGAAGGAAGGGAGGAGGGATCTGGCCTGGCCACTAAGCCCGGGAGCTCCAAGAAATCGCCCAAGGCCCTCTTGCTGCGATCAGAAGCTGCTGTGCTGCCTTGCCCTGTTTCATACAAGTCTGAAGGCTGGGAACTTGCCTTGTTCTGTTCAAGGCAAGTGCATGATATGTAAAGTGTGTGCATGATACTGTATGCATGATATGTAAAGTATGAATCAATCCATACGAGTTGGAAAGAGAACTTCATGGGCTGTTTTAAAATGCATGGGATGATCCGCGTGATGTATGAGTGGATGTATCAACATTTTCTGCATGAGGAAATTACAAAAGAACCTTATACCCTTTTATTTTGCATAAATGACCAAAATAGGGAAACTTTTGAATTAATGCTCCCTGCGTAAAGGGATGTCATGCCCATTTCAAAAAAAAATTCTGAAAACTCAGAAATGATGTCCTAAAGGGATAAAAAAAACCAGAAAAATTCATAAAGTCATCCCTATTCATCAGAAAAATTACAAAATAACCCTCACATGACCAAAGAATTATAAATCAGTCCCTAAATATGGAGAAAACTGTGAATTAGTCCATGTTTTAAAGGGGAATTTTGCAAACCAGTCCCTATTTTGGGGCAAAATTGCCAATCAGTCCCTAGAAACACAGGGAAGGGTGAATCAGTCCCCATTGTTGGGAAGAAATTACAAACTAATCCCTAGAAATGCGGGGAATGACAAATCAGCCCCCATTATAAAGGGGACCTTTGTGAAACGGTCCTAAAAAATGGGAAAACATGATAAAGTTGTCCCCGTTTTGGCAAATGTTTCTAAAACAGTCCCCGATGTGGATAAATGCAATGATGAAACGGACATAACTCCACATAAAAAAAAAATGAACCCCACATGAATGGGATGTTTCATATTATGTTTTCAAATAATCAGGTCTAGCAATGTATCAAAGGTATTCGAGTTCTTCTCGATGTAAATAAAACGTCGAATTATTGACGGGGAAGGGTCCAGTACGCGACACCCAAATCGCCTGATACATGAATGAAACGTCTGTTTTAACAGACTGGCACGCCCGTGAAATAGATAAACATCATCAATGTATCTTTTTCTTATAAAAGATGAAAAGATTTTGAAAGAAATTCTTCGTGTGTTTAAACAAATTGGCACGCCCGGTGGGACCTTTCCTACCTTTCACACATGTGCTAGACCTGATGCTAATACTTGACTCCTGCTTATCTGGCTTCGCCATTACAGGAAGTCAACACAAAGAGCATCGAACAATGGCGGCTGTGACATACGGTCCGCTTGTGGTGGCGAGCCATGCCCGCTGCGGCTACCTCACCACCCCTCTGTGCTTTGGCGATTTCCCGGCGGTGGTCGGCTCGCCATACTTCCTCGGGGTCGTTCCCGCGGCTCAGGAGGCGCCAGCGGAGGTGGAGAACCTAACTCCAGCGGGGGGCAGCAGGCCCCAACCTGAAGGCCGAGTCTTCTCGGTTAATACAATTTCAAACAGCGTCGTCCCCGTGATAAGGGAACGGCGTCTAACCCGCAAAGGCAGGAAGCCTAGAGCTGTTGTTTCAAAATCCGGCAAGACTATTCTTGTTGGAGACATCAGAGTCAACTTGAAAGGGGGCAATCCAATATTGCCGAAAAGCAATGTTATCCCCAATGTCCCTACCTCCAACCGTTTCGCATTGCTCCAAAAGATGCGGGAGGAGAACTCTGTTGTGCCAAGAAACACTCGCGCCCGACTTGCTGGTGGCGCGGGTCAGAAATTACAGCCAAAGATGAAACAAATTTGGGTCACCAAAGAGGAGGCCCGGAGAATCAGAAAGCTCAGGGCAGAGAAAAATGCCCAAGCTGAAGAAGAAGAAGACTATCCGGTAGTCGAACCACCTAGATCTCAATACCCTTGCGGGCAGAAGAGAAAGGGGGTATACCGGAAGCCCAACTTTATCTCCTCACGGGTGGAAATGACTCGTCAGGAGGACAAACAACATGAAGCGATGCGACCCTCACACATCTCGGTCTTCGACCGATTAGGGGTGATGCCCCAGCCAGGGGGTCAAAACATGAAGAGGCGGAGGCTAGTGCAGAAGCCCCAGCACGGGGTAGATTTGAAGATCCACTCCTGCTATGTCTCGGGCAAAGAAATAATTGAGCCCGTGAATGCACCTACAGAAGCAGCAGGTGCAGGAACATCCAACCTTGGCATAGATGCAATATTTTGCAATACGCAGAATGCCAAGCGCAACCTTCAAGCCAAATTTGGCGGCCAGGGTGGCGCTTCTAGCCAGAGCCAGGCACGCGATGAGCGCTTGCCCCAAGAACAACACCATACCCTCCATGACATAGAACAGGACAATGACGGAGATGAGAACGTCAGTGTCTGCGGGGATATGAATCTCCCTTATGAAGACCCCGTGAACATGTGGTCTTCGTACCGCCCTCCAGGGCAGCATATAATGCAATGTCTGATGATGCCAGATATGAAACCATGCAGCGCTGGCACATCGAGATGACCAATCTCATGCTGGAAATGAAGCGGCAGAAGGACGCTAATGTTCAGCGGCCGTTGAGGTCGGCCCCCAACTTCAATGCCCAAAGGGAACAGCAGGCTGGCAGTGCGCCTATGGCTCCCCGCCAGCCCATCCCGGTGAATGATACGGGTGCTATGCCGGAATTACAGCCAGTGCAAGGTCCAAGCTCTCAATCCGCACAAACCTCTGCAATTGAAGACGCTGTCGCTCAACGACGCTTGATTGAAAAGATTGTTGAGGACAAGTTCGCACAACATGGTGAGGGTACCGCCACTGTTGATTTGTACAGGGTGCCGTATCCGATCCATCACCAGTTCAAGAAGTTGCCACCTGATTGCCCCAAGGCACCAAAATTGCAGAAGTTCGGTGGGCAGACATCCCCACACGAACACTTGGCCTATTATTTAACCGCCATGGGTGAACTTGCATTGGAAGAATCATACTTGTTGCGGTATTTCGCAACATCTCTTACGGGTACCGCTTTCCAATGATACTCAAGATTGAAGCCAAACTCTGTCGTTGACTGGGCCGACATGCAGAAGAAGTTTTTAGATCGGTTCCAGACTGCAGAAAGAAAGGTGTCCTTGGCTGAGCTTTGCTCCCTTAAGCAGAAAAAAGGGGAGACTGCCCTTGATTTCATCAAAAGGTGGCGAGATTTCAGCATGAGGTGTGATAATCCGCCCACCCAAGAAGATGCCATCACTATATGCCGACGGGGCCTAGCAGCTGAAGTGAGTGAAAAGCTCTTAGGAACTAATATAAAGGGCTTCGACCAACTCAATGCTGTTGTGGCGGAGATCGAAATGTTCTTCGTCGAAAATCCGACATTTGGGGCCTTTAAAGCCAAGCCCAATAAAGAACGTGCCACGGGAAAAGAAGTAAATGCTGTGGACTTCTCGCCTCCGAGCGGCGGTCAAAGTGAAGGAACTTCAGGTGGTTCTGGGGGCAAGGCAAAGGGAAAAGCACCTCCGGCAATCACATTGGCAGACCGCCTGAAGACTCCATATTCCTTTCAGAGGGAGCATACGAGGAAACTCTTTGACCTCTGTATGAAAAACGAATTGCTCAAGCTGCCAAACATTAAAAGGCCCCACGAAGCTGACAAGACAGATGAGCCCAATTACTGCCCTTACCATAGAATGTTGCGGCATACAATTGAGGATTGTTATGTCTTCAAAAACGAAGTAGAAAAACTGATCCAGAGCAAGCTGATTGCTATGAAGACAGGCCTTGTGGATCCTCCCCAACCTCATGATCAAGATCAGCAGAAGCAGTCTGCTAATGTAATACACATCACTGCTACAACATATGGACCTGATACCCAGGAGAGTGCTACCTTGAACGCCCAACCGTCTTACGGGCGGGCAGCCCCTCGCGCTCAGGAGCCTTTGCGCCGGTGGATGCCAAAGGCAATGCAAAGTCTCGAAAGACGGTCCGATCATTACAACACGGCCAAAGGGAAATATTGAGCCGTCTAAGAGCCATGGATGAACAGCTACCTGTTCCCAGTCACAGGCCTCACCATCCATCAAATGCCTCGACATCCCTGATGCGTCCCCTCATCGGAGGATGGCTTTCTGAGGGGTCCTCGAGCTCATCAGAGAATGTGGCAGTGGAAAAGCTATACTCCTTCCCACGCAGGGAAACTCTGGCAATTTTTCGCGCGTGTATACGCGAAGGGTTGCTGTATCGGCCAACACCTATATATGCTCGGCGGGCTATTGCCCATACCACCGGGTCGCAGGTCACGATCTCCAAGACTGCTATACCTTCAAAGATTTGGTAGAAGCCTGGATCGCCGAAGGGACCATAGCATGGGAAGCCTGTTGGTCAACCCACCCCAGCCGCATGTCCAAAGGCGGGTGAATCAAGCAACTGACGTTGTCACCTATTCGGTCAACATCATCCACAAATCAACTGATAAAGAGAAGGCCAGGGGGAGACTTTATGAATTCCTCTATAATAGTCTCCCCAGGGACAATGATGATGAAGCAGGGTCTTCAAACCCGCCACTCGAAGCTCCAGCAATTGTGCCAGTTGAAGCCGAACATGCAGCTGCTTTGCATAAGCACCTATTCCAGTTCCTAGCAGAGGCAGAAGTCGAGGCGCCACTGCCTCAAATGCAACCAGTGGCCGCGAACCGAACTCCCGGTCGCCCACCAGCCAGAGTTGAAGCTTTAAGGGCTATGGGGGTGAGATGTCAGGCGATGAAAAGAGAATGATATGGCCACCTTTCTCTATCAGAAAGATTCATCCCATGGTCCTAGAAAATGTGATTCATCAGGGCGTTTGAGCCAGAAATATTCATGAAGCTCATCCCACTCACATGTCTACACCAGTCTCCCATGGACTATCTGTCCATGCAGTACATCAGGACTCGGAAGAGGAGATACAAGAAATTCCTCCCCCGGTTGAGAACCAACAGACAGGGAGGCCGGTGCCCGCTGCCACACCCAGGGAGCCTTCTCGTGATACAGTGATAGAGATGCTTCAATGGGTTCTCCGTGACCTCGACCAAATCAAGCGTCAGCAGGCTCAACAAGTACAAGAAGTGGCATTCATAAAAGATCGCCTCCTCATAGCTGCAGTGGACGCTTTTGTCCAAAATGAAACCTCTGAAAGACAGACACCGCGCCGTCGGCCAGTGCGAAATCACATGCCCCGACGCCCTGCCGTGGTCTCTGGGCTCAATGATGCTGAGTGCCCAGTCTCTAACAGGACTTCATCGAGATCCCACCCTGAAGATGATTCTGCTCCAAATACTTCTGGGGCCAATTTTTCTGTGAATGTAATCAGCGTCAGCATGGGCGCCAACAACCAAGAAGAAGGACAGACATCTGATGATACTACCCCTCCGACGGGAATTGCCCCACAGCCTTCTGACAAATCAGCTCCTTGGGAATTCTTGTTCCGAAAGGAAGACACCACCATGCTATTTAACAAGCTCCTCAAAGCTGGCCGGATATTGGCCATCGGCTCACGAGCTGCTCGCACAGAGGCGGAAAAGAAACACCCCTATATTGTGAATATCACTGTATGGTGTCGCACCCTACCAATGAATGCATAGATATGCAAAGATCGATAGAAGCCATCATCAGACACTGCGAAATGGATATGTATGGAAATTTCACAAGAACCATGCACACCAAATTCCAAATTGAAGAAATCATACGCCGGTTTGGCTTTGTTGAAGATTATCATGAAATGAGTTGGCCATCTCTGGACTCCATAACCCCCATTGATTTAGAAAGCATAATGGCAAAGCAAGCCGAGCGAGTCCAGAATGAGGCCCTTGAGTTAAAGAAGGGGCCAAGCAGCCGCCGAGCCAAGATGGACTTTGAAGTCACCCAGGTCTCTCATTTTCAGCAGTTAGAAGCCGACTGCAATCCTAATGAAGACCCTGAGATCAGAAATCATGAAAAAGATGAATTGAAAACAACTCAAAGCCAAAGAAATGATCCTCAGGAGATTGAGCCTCAAACAATATGTGCTCAAGCCCAAGCAAATACTGATGATGCAAAAGTTGTAAAGAAATTAGGCCGGAAAGGCCGAGCTAAACAAAGAAAAGAAAAGCTAGCTCTCACGCAAGGTCAGGAAGATCAGACCAAGTGTGATTTATCTAAACAGGGCCCGAAGCCAGGCCCAAAAGAGCAAGATAAGTCTATAGCTCTCAATTGCAATGTGCAAAAAGTTGAGATCCGACTAGAAAAGAAACCTGCCCCCAAAGTGAGCTCGCAAGCTGAGAATCCTCCCATAGCCGAGTTCCAGGAGTTGCCTCTCCATATCATTGAGCAGGCAATCAACGCTACCTTTCAATCCCAACAGGATGAAAGTAATTGGGTCACGATGTCCCCGAGGAAGCATGAGCAACCCAAGTTCATCAGAAACAAGGCCCCATATCGCCGCCCTTATATGGGGGACTCCTCTCAGCCGCCTACAGAAGTCTATGCTCCTTCCCTGACCGAGCTTGCTCAGGCGAAGAAGCAAGAAAGAAACAGACAAAAAAGCTTGAAAAGAAGATTAAAGAAGCAGGCAGAGCAAGCTGCCTCGATGGAGGCCCCCAGAAAATTGAGCCCCCTGCAAAAGCTTCAGAAATTGATCGATGAACTGGAAGAATATCTCCCTTCCAAGCCTTCCAACGGTGTCCCCTTGGACCGATATATTCCTTGGGAGGAGATGGAGCGCAAGACCAGGCTTAAGAACTGGCTTCGTCAGAAACTCCAACAAGCTCAGGAAGGTGAAAAGTTCCCTCTCCCAGAAGAACTAGCCATCTTCTATAAAGATGATGAGCTCACTATTGAGAAGTTAGAAGAGATGCTGAAAAACTTCTCATGCAATATGGTGTCGATACCGCCACCCGAAAATTTGTCATCTTCGGGGGGCAAGGTAGTCACTGCGACCTATCAACGCCGTGGACGAGGCCGAGGAAGAGGCCGAGGCAGAGGTCGCGGAACAAACTCCGCCCCACCTACTCGGGGGGAATCCCAATCCGCCCAATGTTAACAGCGTGATAGTCTTCCGCGGAGAAGAACCTGAGCCTACTCCGGAGGTGGAGATACGGGGCAATACATTTATCTTCGACCCGTCAGATGAGGAGGACGAGGTTGCTGCCCAGACCCCTCAAGAGAAACCAATAGATCAAGCTACTCAGCCGGGTCCTTCTGGCAAGGACAATGCTGAAATGCCACCCCCGGAGGAGGACTCATTGGCCCCGTTGTTCAGAGAAAAGGAAGGCGACAAACCAGAACCTGAGGAGAGTAGTAAACTCGTGTATCCTCCCAAATCTCTGGAGCAAATGGTCGCGCCACTAGACCAGATCCGGGCTAGAGCAGATCGGAAAATCATCCAGCAAATGAAGCGGTTTCCCGCCAGTGTGACTGTGTGGGATGCCATTGCCTGGAGCAAAGAATTGAGGGAAGCTCTCGTAAAGATTCTCCAGCAACCGGAAGTTTATGAAACCCATGTAGCTGAAGCTCAGGCCCAAACCTATGAAGCATTGGCTGCCGAGGTCACTTTCTCCGACAAAGACATGCTGCTGTCCACACCATGCCATAATCGCCCGCTTTATATGCAAGGCAAAGTCAACGGGCACGAACTCAACCGGATCCTAGTCGATCCCGGGGCGTCAGTCAACATAATGCCCCTCAAGACCTTTGAGTCTTTATACCTGGTCCCCTATCTACAGAGGGTGAATGATGTGAGAATCTCTGGGTTCAACCAGAATTCAGAAAATGCCCGGGGTCGGGTGGAAGTAGAACTGGTGTTGGGCGACTTCACCACGAAGGCGGTGTTCTACATCATTAACGCCAATACCTCATACAAGGCCTTGTTGGGGAGGCCTTGGCTCCATGAAAATTGGGTCATCCCCTCCACACTCCATCAGTGTATTAAATATGCAAAAGATGGTGAACAACATACTGTCTTCGCTGATCGGGCTCCCTTTCGGCCAAATGAATGCAACTTGACCGACGCCCAACTATATTTCGGCGAGCCTTCAGTTGAGTTGCCAAGTCAAGTGAAGGACAAAGGCAAGCAGAAAGTTAACGTCGAAGAGGAAGATGATGAGGATGCAGATGAGCTCTTCACGGTGAACAAAGAACTCTTGAAAATTCACCGGCTAAGCCTCCAAAATGATGCTCCGGAAGCAACCCCAAATCAGCCAGAAAGGCGAGAAATCAACTTCGAAGCAAATGTGATTGGTCGAGCCATTGATAGAAGCATCTCTCTACCACCGGCGTCCATGCAGCTGCCTTTTCGGAGAGAGGAATACAGAGTTGAAAGACTGAAGACATTTGTCGTCACTCATCAGACAAAGGAAATGCAGAAGAGGGGCGAAGAAATCAAGCCCATTGTCTTCTACAGGGGAGATCCGGTCCCCCAGTTGCCTCCAGTTGATGATTTCGGGTGGAGCAAAACACCACAAAACATCCTCCAACCTGTAGAGGAGATGGATGACATGCCTCAGCATATCAAGAAAATGTGCCAAAAGCAAAAGATCTCACAGGCGGAAGAAGCTTCCCGACGTGAATACTTCCAACGGATGTGGAACCCAAAGCATGTCCGGGGGCAACCGCCCTTCTCCAAGAAAGACACAAGAGGGCTCGGGTACGACCGGAGGCCAGTCTTTGAGGTCTACCATGCGGTCAACACCCTGGGGGTTCTACCCCCGCCAAATAAGGAGCAATCGGGAGAGAAGCAACCTGACTCCACAAATGAAGAACAAGGACAGGGAGAACAACCCACACTCGTAGGTGTGCCCCCGCCTCAAGAAAATTCTGAAGAAGAAAATCAGCGATTCTGGGCAAGTGTCGCCGACAATCTAGAACAATATGAGGTGCATGTTGCCAGATGAAGAGAAAGACTTCATTGATCTACAGCCAGCCCCGCGTGAACTTGAAGATGGCGGACAGGCTACTGTAGACGAATTAATTGAACTCGACCTCGGGGAGCCAGGGGACCCTCGACCGATATTCATAAGTGCTCTACTCAATAAGGAAGAGAGACAGTCCTACAGACAACTCCTGTTGGAGTATAAGGACTGCTTTGCTTGGACCTACAAAGAGATGCCTGGCCTAGATCCTGCGGTGGCCGAACATGAGCTGTCAATATTCCCTGATGCTAGACCAGTGAAACAGCCTCAAAGACGCATGCGTCATGAACTGGAGCTCAAAGTCAATGCTGAGGTCGACAAGCTCTTGCAGGTGGACTTTACAGAGCCATGCATGTACCCAATTTGGCTCGCCAACATAGTTCCTGTGAAGAAGAAAAGCGGCCAAGTCCGAATCTGCATCGACTACAGAGATTTGAACAAGGCATGTCCAAAAGATGACTTCCCAGTCCCGATCACTGAAACCATGGTCGATATGACCACGGGACATGAGACATTGTCATTCATGGACGGCTCGTCAGGATATAATCAAATCCGCATGGCTGTGGAAGACAAGATGTACACCGCCTTTAGATCCCCCAAAGGATTTTCAACTACAAGAGAATGCCCTTCGGCTTGAAAAATGCCGGCGCCACCTATCAGAGGGCCATGACCAAAATCTTTGATGAAATGATTCATGACTTGGTCGAATGCTATGTTGATGACCTCGTCGTTAAATCAAAAAGGCGAGAAAACCATCTGGCAGATTTGCGGCGGGTCCTTGAAAGGCTTCGTCAATATCAATTGAAAATGAATCCAATGAAGTGCGCCTTCGGTGTGTCAAGTGGAAAATTCCTCGGCTTTATTGTCAGATACCAGGGGATAGAAATCGACTCGGACAAAATCAAAGCAATCCGAGGACTGCCCTCACCAAAAAACATAACTGAGCTGAGGTCGCTCCAAGGCAGGCTAGCTTACATCAGGCGATTCATCTCCAACCTCTCAGGGAGATGCGCCCCCTTCGGCAAGCTGATGAAGAAAGGAGCGCCATTCATATGGGATGAAGAATGCCAAAATGCCTTTGATCAGATCAAGGACTATCTCCTCACCCCTCCGGTGCTGGGGGTGCCAATCAAAGGAAAACCACTCATCCTTTACATAGCCGCCATGGATGCTTCACTGGGAGCCTTATTGGCTCAAGTGAATGAAGAAGGCAAAGAACAACCACTATACTACCTTAGCAGAAAGTTGGTAGGCCCTGAACGCCGCTATCCACCCATAGAAAAAGTGTGTTTGGCGCTGGTCTTTGCCGTGAAAAAAATGAGGCACTACCTACTGTCACACCAAGTGGAACTAATATCAAAAATCGATCCGCTCAAGGTCCTTTTCAATCAGCCAGTATTGTCAGGAAGACTAGGCAAATGGGCTTTGCTCCTCATGGAGTTTGATATCAAATTCATTCCACGAAAGGCAATTAAAGGTCAGGGGATGGCAGATTTCTTAGCGGCACATCCGCTCCCAGCAGACTCTCCTCTCAACTTCCAACTCCCTGAAGAAGAAACACTTTCACCTCATCAGGAGGTGGAAGGTCAGACAGAAACTTCTCCTCAGAAGCATGAGGAGGCCCTCACCATCAATTTACCATGTTGGGAGCTTTATTTTGATGGCGCTTCCCGAACGATCAAACAAGATGATGGTTCCGTGGCATTTGTCTCGGGAGCCGGTATCGTCCTGGTCACTCCACAGGGGGGAATCCTCCATAACTCCTGTGCCCTCATAAAGTCCATGACCAACAATGAGGCAGAATATGAAGCACTAATTGTGGGGCTCCAATTGGCACTTGAAATGAACATCAGATGCATTAAAGTCTATGGAGACTCTCAACTGATTGTCCGACAGGTTATGGGGGATTATGATGTCCGGAAACAGGAGCTAATCCCTTATCATACCATGGTGTTGAAACTCAGGGAGAGGTTCTACCTGTTTGAAATAAGCCATGTACCCAGAAGCAAGAACTCTCAGGCGGATGCCCTTGCCAAGCTGGCATCTGCCATAAAACTACCTCCCGAAGGAGAGCATGATATAACAGTCAGACACAGGAGGCTCATGCCCAGTATGCTTGAAGAAAAACCTGAACCAGGAACTTTAGAAGCTAACCTGCTGGAAGAAGATAACGCCGCTCAGGAAGAAGATTGGCGTGAGCCCATCATCAAGATAAAGAATGGTTGGCTACCCTTAGACCGGGCAGAAAGGGTGCAGTTGCTGCGAAGGGCGACATCCTATCAACTAATCGCTGATCAACTCTATAGACTTGTTCATGAAAAAGACAGGTCTGTTCTTCTAAGGTGTCTCTCCCCGAAAGAGGCGAAAACCATCATGCATGAAGTCCACTCTGGGCTATGCGGCGCACATCAGGCAGGAGACAAAATGAAGATGAACATCAAGCTGAAAGGGTTTTATTGGCCCACCATGTACGCGGACTGTAATCAATACGCCCGTACATGTCATGAATGCCAGGCTTTTGGTACAATACCAAGGAGGCCTCCCAATTCTCTCCATCCAACGGCACCCACTTGGCCGTTCGCAGAATGGGGATGGATATTGTGGGACCATTCCCACAATCCTCTAAAGGGCATAAATTCATATTGGCTGCAACTGACTACTTCTCTCGATGGGCCGAGGCAGTCCCCCTTCGGGAAGTGACAGGAGAAACCGTCGCCAGGTTTGTTCGGCAACACATCATATACCGGTTTGGCACCCCCAGCAGAATCATCTCAGATAACGGCACGCCATTCAGAAACAAAAGAGTATATGCACTGGCAGCCAAGTTTCATATAGACTGGAGGACATCGACTGTCTACAACCCACAAGCCAATGGCTTAGCTGAAGCCTTCAATAAAACCTTGTGCAAGCTACTTGCCAAGATAGTCGGCAGCCGCAAGCGGGAGTGGGGAGAGAAGTTACATGAAGCTCTCTGGGCATACCGAACGGTCTACAAAACTCCTACCGGATGTTCACCATTCTCCTTGGTATATGGAGCAGAAGCAATGATCCCAATTGAAATTGAAATGTCCTCCTATAGGATAGATGTTCACACCGGCCTACAACCTCAAGAACAAGATGAGATAGAATGAAGGATAGAAGAACTGTCTAATTTAGAAGGAAAAAGGCTGGAGGCCTACAAACATCTTCAAGCATATCAAGCCCAAATGACGCGAGCCTATGACAAGCTAGTCAAGCTCCGCGTATTCAAAAAAGGTGACCTTGTCATGGTCAAAGAAAAAGAAGTCTTGGCCGGCCGATCAGCTGGTAAACTCAAACCTAATTGTCATGGACCCTATGTTGTTTCGGAAGTCTATGAAGGGGGTGGATATATACTCGTCGACAGCAAAGAAGAAAAGTCTTTTCCCCCGTTGAATGGCAAACATTTAAAAACATACTATGCGCCAGAACATGAATTTCCTGGGCGATCATCATGAGATACAAAAAAAATTGAAAAAAAAATGAGGTTTAAAATAGAGATGCCCCGGCGGACTTAGCCATGTCCATCCTAAGTGTGGCTAAGGGTAAAAAGGTCCAGAACCCGGCTGAGGTGAAAACCCGAAAGGGTGCCTCAGGCAAAAATGGGTAACCCCTCAATGTGAAAACCCACATGGGCGCGTTGGAAAAAGCTAAAGGGGGCCGACCCCGGCAAAAACCCGAAAGGGCGTCGAGGCCGGTAAAAAAAAATTAAAAAAAAGGAGAAGAACGAATGAATGACTACCAAAAAGAGAAACACTATACACCCCACTTTGATATACTTATCCCTGTCCCACCATGGCAACCAATTCTCTAATCCAGAACCACAAAAGCCAGCCAAGACTTTGAATCTTAAATTCCAAACCCTTACCCAATAAACCGCAAGGGCGGGTCAAAATGAAACCTCAAACCTCTAGCCATAAAACTCCTAACCCCTCTAGAAACCCGAAACCTTAGTCAGCAAATCATGGGGGCAGGCCAAATCCAGAAAACACACATCCCTATTCTTTGCCGAAAATGAAAGCCCTGAACAGAGGCCCAGCTAGGACAAACCCTGAATCCTTGGCCATCAAAACCATGAAAGCCAGCTTTCCAAATTCCCAAGAAACAGACCTAAAAGTCACATTTCAAATGTGTAGATGTTAGGTCTTTTAAAAAAAAAAAAAATGAAAGGAGAAGCAAGGGAAGAGGGGAGACAAAAAGGATCATCAGTCTCTCTACTCATCAAACGAGATACATACCGTCAGGTATAGGTGAAAAAGAGGGTGGCAATACTACCGCCTTCGGATCCAGCTTCACAACTTTCCCTGCCTTACTGATGGCATCCCAAAGATCTTGGAGACGAGTGCAATTATCAAGCTGGGAAATAAATTCCACTGGACCTACCCGAGCAATGGAGTTCTTTAAATACTGCTCCCAATGTGGCCAAAGGTCGTTAGTATAGCCATCAGGAAGAATGGGGCTGGATAAAGCCGCATTGGCAGGATACCCACAATCAGAAAGTAAATGCAGCCACCAGGAATAATGTTTCTGCAGGGGAAGGCTATGTTTGTCTTTTAGACCAGAAATAGAAGACCGCTCCAAAGGTTTCATAGTCCCCGTGTATGCATGCTTCTCCGACGTAGGAGGTTTTTGGGAGCCCTCCTTCCGGCGAGACCCATGAAGAGACCGGTCTACAGCAGGGAATTTCTGTTTGAGAAAAGCAGAAGATATTGCAAGAAATGGCAGGTCCACTCTGCACAACCGTTTCTCCTCAGCCTCCCTAATGCGGTCGAGTTGTTCTCTGAATACATTACTATGCCGGAACCACCAACGGGCATAATAAATATCAACTTGTCCAGATCTCTCTGCATCTGGTAGAACACATCCAAGAGAAGGACCCCGCCGAATATAATAACACCACCAGCTGGCAGCCACCAGATGCCTGTCACTGCCCCTATATAATCTGGTACTAAGAGGAAAATCAGCATTCGGAGGGGTTGCTTGATCGTACCCGAAGTTGCGGGCAAACCGATTCGGGTAGTAAGGCTCCAAAATCACAGTTGTGCCCTTCCGAAACACAAGGACACTCGGTCGGACACTGCATAACCAGCCTTTATAAAAAGAAGGATGTGCCTCTGGCTGCCCAGGAAGGAAATACTGTGTGGCCCCAGGACTCTCAACCGCGATGGGGCGAAATCCCCAAGAACAGTGCTGAAAATTCAGACCCGCCTGGTCTTTAGAGGGCAAAAATGATAGAGCTTTTCTGGCACTTCGCAATTGATCATAAGAGGCATAATTCGGGCAATTTCGGAACAAGAAAAGAAGAGGAGCTGAAGTATTCTCCAAATGCGTCTGCTGGCAAAATCCAGGCAATAACAAACCGACCCAAGCACTCAAGTAGTGTGTCGGCAATACCACAGCCCGGTCCCGAGGTGTAAGGCTAGCAGTCAAATTTCCCAGGCCATGAAAAATAGAAGCAAGGGCCACCGGCGCTAAAGCAAGTTTGACGCCGTCCGCAAGGGTACAAGCCGGGTAAAGCACCTCCGGCCGAATATATCCATCTTCCCCGTAAGGTACAACAAATGTACTCAACCAGTAGGCAAGATATGCTGCCAAATATGTCCTATCGGACAGTCTACGGGGATTCCAACCTTTGTTTTTTGGAGCGGGCAGAAATCTGACATTTTTCTTCTGCTCAACCGATAACTGATAATAGTCACTCCACGAAGTGGTATCACCGGCAAAGCTGTTATAAAAGCAGAAGGGGCCGTTGTAGAAAAATGCAACCCATGCATGGAGGGACACTCTCACACTGGATTTACATACTGAAGGGGTCTCATCCTTGCCCGCCCGGGCCAGGTCTCGCCAGACCTTTGTCAGATACCTCAGACTGTACGGGGTGTGATAAGACCCCTTACCTTTCGAAGTGTCACGATGAAGGTCATCTAGGCACACTTCTTCATACAGACGTCCACAAATGGGCAGACCGAATATTCGGTGAAAAGCCCATAAATCAATTGAAGTCTCGCCCTCTGCGGTAGCAAAAGTGTTGAATCGTCTGTTAAACCTCTCTGCCAGAGCTTGCAAAAGGCCAGCATGACAAGGATAGCTATATAAAGCGGCGGTCACAGCGTGACGAATCCCAACATGATCCAGCAAATCATGATAATGATGCAGAACCCTCATGAGCCATTCAGTGGCCCCAAGGCGGAATCGATGTGATGAAACCACTGACCATCCGTCGTACCAACTCGGTATTGACTCCTTTAAAATCTGACCAAGGAGACAAAACTGGGAATAATCATCTGAAGTATAAGCAGAGCCGGAAGGCAGCAGACTCAGCCCTGGAAAAGAAAAGCCTGATTTCGGCAGCCCATATACTTCCCAGAAAGCAGGTACAATCGTCAACGCCTTTGTGACAGAATCAGTAACTGAGCCGAAAAAGCCCAACTACTCAACGCTTGGAAACTGAATGGAGGCAGGATAATTTGGGGAAAATTGAGATATGAAAAAGTGCAAGTACCCATCATGCTATCGTGGCCCGACAAGATGGCCCGCTCCAACTGCTCTCTTTCTAAAAGCACAGCAACGGTATCTGCATCCGGATCATTCAGGGTGAACCGCTGTATGAACGGGAAAAGGTGCTCATCCAGAGGGAAATGCTTTGGATAGCCATTATCCCTCAGATACTGATAGTAACCGCCACGCTTGATAATCAAGTTCAAATCAACTTGACCCTCCTTAGGTGCCTGGGTCTCCAGAGGACCCCTTGCACAAGATAGAAAGCCCCTATCGACAGAAGATAAGTTCTCATGCGTAGTCACCCGTGGAGCCAGCTGGGGCATCCGAACCTGGGTGAGCATAGAAGTGCCGACTTGACTGCGCCCTTGATCGACGGCTCCGCGAACTCGAGGCATTTCGCAATCTGCATCAAGAAAAGCGAACCAAAGAGGTGGAAATGATTAGAATAATTTCATGGGAGAAAGAAAAATTGCATACATAGAAATTGTCAATCTTATGACCAAATGGAACAACGCCTTCTCATAAATGAAGAAAGGAAAGGCACGGGCCGCTCGCCGTCATGCCCGACAAGCAGCCCGTGGGGGGCATTTGTTGAACAAATTTTTCCTCATAAAGAAATTACTTGTTTTAAAATAAATAGAGCAAGTATATGAGGAGAAGAAAAGGCTTGGCCCCCAAATCCATTTTATTTAGAAATTTTGGAACGAGTGAAAGATAGAAAAAATCGTTCCTCTGAATGTTCAGGTGGATAAAGCAGCAGGAACAGAAATAAATTTCTGCATATGGTCGAATTTCGGACGAGAGTCATATCGAATAAAAAGGGGGGGGGCTGAAATCATATAAACCCCAGTATGTTCGGACTAAAATTTCCACCGATCGATCATTTCAAGTGTTCGGAATGAATACGGGAAGGGGAAAATGTCTACGCGGGACCCGATAAAAGACTCCGTGAAAGTTATCTATTCAAGAATTGTCAGGATGGGTGGATGAAATGAAAACACTTATGTCTGATTTTTTTTGTTGAATAATTTAAATACAGAAAGAGAGGAATTTCTGTGCACTCCCGGAAAGACGAAGAAAAGTCTCTCGGGTTGGCCAAAACAGAAATTAGTGTCCGGTGTGTACGGGATTAGGCCCCATAACGGGCAAAATGGAATCTTAAATCCCGGGATATCCACGGGAGGCGTCCCACGCCCAACGTTCATGTCCAACTTGAGAAAAAGTCCAGCCAGTACCCATGTCAATGGAAAAGTGATGAAGTGCTGGCCAAGACGGACAAACGAAGCTCCACGTGGTGAAAATGACCCGTGGGAATAGCTTATAAAGAAATCTCCATCGGATGACCCGGTGGGACCCCCATCGGGATTCCCGCAAAACAGCCGGTGGGAGTCCCACCGGTCTTGAGCGCATAGGAGCTCCACCAGTGCTGCGGCACTGGTGGTGGCCCCACCGGGCCACGTGCCACCGGTGGAGGCCCCACTAGGACCACCCGCGACCGGTGGTGGCCCCACCGGGGCCGCGCGCCACCGGTGGAGGCCCTACCGGAGCCGCACGGCTCCCGGTGGAGCCCCCACCGGGGTCGCAGCACCCGGTGGGGCCCCCGCGCCTGTGCACTGCCGGTGGGGGTCCCACCAGCGCGCCCCGATGGGGTTTCCCCCGGGGTTTTTCCCCTGCAAACAGAAAAAACAAAAAAATTTGATGAACGTACCTGGTGGAGGTTCCCCCGGTGGAATGCGCAATATCTTCCGGTGGGATGCCCACCTCCACCCCCAGACTCCTATAAAAGGAGATGAACTCCAGAAGGAAGGGAGGAGGGATCTGGCCTGGCCACTAAGCCCGGGAGCTCCAAGAAATCGCCCAAGGCCCTCTTGCTGCGATCAGAAGCTGCTGTGCTGCCTTGCCCTGTTTCATACAAGTCTGAAGGCTGGGAACTTGCCTTGTTCTGTTCAAGGCAAGTGCATGATATGTAAAGTGTGTGCATGATACTGTATGCATGATATGTAAAGTATGAATCAATCCATACGAGTTGGAAAGAGAACTCCATGGGCTGTTTTAAAATGCATGGGATGATCCGCGTGATGTATGAGTGGATGTATCAACATTTTCTGCATGAGGAAATTACAAAAGAACCTTATACCCTTTTATTTTGCATAAATGACCAAAATAGGGAAACTTTTGAATTTAATGCTCCCTGCGTAAAGGGATGTCATGCCCATTTCAAAAAAAAATTCTGAAAACTCAGAAATGATGTCCTAAAGGGATAAAAAAACCAGAAAAATTCATAAAGTCACCCCTATTCATCAGAAAAATTACAAAATAACCCTCACATGACCAAAGAATTATAAATCAGCCCCTAAATATGGAGAAAACTGTGAATTAGTCCATATTTTAAAGGGGAATTTTGCAAACCAGTCCCTATTTTGGGGCAAAATTGCCAATCAGTCCCTAGAAACACAGGGAAGGGTGAATCAGTCCCCATTGTTGGGAAGAAATTACAAATTAATCCCTAGAAATGCGGGGAATGACAAATCAGCCCCCATTATAAAGGGGACCTTTGTGAAACGGTCCTAAAAAATGGGAAAACATGATAAAGTTGTCCCCGTTTTGGCAAATGTTTCTAAAACAGTCCCCGATGTGGATAAATGCAATGATGAAACGGACATAACTCCACATAAAAAAAAATGAACCCCACATGAATGGGATGTTTCATATTATGTTTTCAAATAATTAGGTCTAGCAATGTATCAAAGGTATTCGAGTTCTTCTCGATGTAAATAAAACGTCGAATTATCGACGGAGAAGGGTCCAGTACGCGACACCCAAATCGCCTGATACATGAATGAAACGTCTGTTTTAACAGACTGGCACGCCCGTGAAATAGATAAACATCATCAATGTATCTTTTTCTTATAAAAGATGAAAAGATTTTGAAAGAAATTCCTCGCGTGTTTAAACACCCATCTTCTTGCATGTCTCATTTACAGACCTTTAGCAGTAATGTTTGACCCCATCTCTGTGAGATCTCATCTTGAAGTAGATTATTGGTTAATACAACATCTGTTTGCAGTTCATTGTGCCACCCGATTCACAATATCATGTAATTCCTTCTGTTATGATGTTATTGGACAAAGGGATTAGACTAGGGGTGTAAACGGAACCCGATATTCAGACCCAATTCCGATAAAAAATTATCGGTTTCAGAATTGAAAAATGATACCGATAGCTTATCGGAATCGGTATCGGATATTCCAATAAACTATCGGAATTGAAAAATAATCGAAATTGGAATCAATATCGGTTATTCCGATAAATTATCCATAAACTCAAAAGGTAAAACCATGGTAAACACCTTAGCTTATCGGAATTTCGGTTCCGGTAATGTTATCGGAATCGGAACGGAATCGGAATTAACCATTCCGATTTTATCGGAATCGGAACTATATTTCGGTTATCGGAATCGAAATCTGTGTTTCCGGTTCCAAACCCGACCCGTTTGCAGCCGTAGATTAGACCTTGATTTTAGAGAGAAGTAATTATGAAGAGGATTCATGGTCGATGAAAGACTAATTTTCTATTGAGGTTAAGAACTTGCTGTACAGTCATGGAGCTTGGTTCTGATATTTAGTTTTGTCATGTGTCCAATCCCTAAGGGGACTTCGTTATAACATTTTGTCTGACCTTCACAAAGAGTTTGCTTCTGATACTTACTACTTTCTTGTTTGTATAACCCAAACAGGTTCGAGCTGGTATTGTTGGATATCCAAATGTAGGCAAGTCTTCTCTAATTAACCGTTTGCTGAAGCGCCGTATGTGTCCAGCTGCTCCAAGGCCAGGTGTTACAAGAGAGTTGAAGTGAGTCTTCCTTCTCTTAACGGATCTTCTGTAGCACCATTTCTCTACATTAAGAGCTAGATTGTTTAGTTTCCTTTGCTTTAATTGCCAGCAGACTGTGGACTCCAGAAAAGTTGAACATCCTTTCTGATGTTTTCACCTTCTGTTTTCTCATTTTTATTGGTTAGATGGGTTCATTTTGGGAAAGATCTTGAGTTGTTAGACTCTCCTGGAATGCTGCCAATGCGTATCAGTGACCAAGCAGCTGCAATCAAGCTAGCAATCTGTGATGATATTGGAGAGAGATCATATGATGTTGCCGATGTTGCCGCTATTCTTGTACAGATGTTGACAAAGATCTCTTCAGTAGGTATGTGCTTCATGCTATGGCATTCAGGTTAATTCTATATATTGTTCGTAAGTAACTAATGTGCAGTTGAGTTATGTTGCTATTGGTATGGGTTACGTTTTTCTGGTAGTTCTGATCTTGAAGGATTAGAAAGTGTATGTATATGTGCTATTGATGTGACATTGTTGGGTTTGGCAGGTTCAGAAGCTCTTTACCAGCGTTATAGAATAGATGCAGATCCTTCTTGTGGTAAAATGTATGGTTTTGTTTGCGACTTGTCTAGTTCTATTGTTAGCTTCTTGTTATCAACTTCAGCTGATGATTGCATTATGGTAAACTTCAGATTTCTTGAGAAGCTTTCTCTGCAGTTGTTCAATGGAGATGTTAGCCACGCAGCATTTCGTGTCCTATCTGACTTCAGGAAAGGAAAATTTGGATGGGTTGCACTAGAGAGGCCTCCTAGATGACATTAATGTTAATGGATGCCATGGCTTTCTTCTAGGTCTTCTTGTTTCACCACTGTACATTTGTTATTCATTTAGTTGGCTGAATCTATGGTTATAGCTTCAAGTACCATCCATATCTGTGTCCCACCAGTAATGCGAAAGAATAATCCTCTATGTATAGGAAAAGAATTTTTTTTTCTTTTCTTGTGGAATGCTATGAGTTTGTGTGCAGACCATGTCAGTTATTTTCTGAAACATAGTTTCCACAGTGAAGTGACATAATGTGGTCGTGGGAGTAGGGGTGAACACGGGTCGGTTCGGTCCGGTTTGGCTCATTTTTTTGCCAACCTGAACTGAACCGAATCCCAAGGCCAAACCGAACCGAACTGAACCGGTTCGGTTAGTCTAATACCTTTATATCGAAAACATGTGTTTGGTGGAACGGCTAAGGGCCTCGCTCACTCTTCCCGCGGGTGCCGGATTCGAATCTTGGTTTTCCAGGTTTTTTTTCTTAACAAAATGGTCGGCTGGCATCTTTTTAGCAAAAACCTTGTGGACAAACGTGAGTTTCGAACCCGCGGTTCGGTTCAAACCGAAGTCAATACCTTTATATCGAAAACATGTGTTTGGTGGAACGGCTAAGGGCCTCGCTCACTCTTCCCGCGGGTGCCGGGTTCGAATCTTGGTTTTTCAGGTTTTTTTCTTAACAAAAATGGTCGGCTGGCATCTTTTTTAGCAAAAACTTTGTGGGCAAACGTGAGTTTCAAACCCGCGCCGCCCAGCAAACCATTTGGCGCATGTGTAGCCAATTGTGCTACAGTTTTTTTATGTTACAAATATATATACAATATATATTTGGTTTCAGAAACTGAAATCGAATTGAATTCTGTAGGGGCCCAAACCGAACTGGTCGGTTTGATTCGATTTTTCGGTTTGAATTAAATTCTGAACAGCCTTACGTGGGAGTGATTGTCCCAAGCGATCACCTGTTTCAATCCGGACAACTCCATACTCCATACCCCTCAAATATTTCACTGTGGATTTTTGGATGATATGAATGGTTTTTCTCTGAACATTTCCTCGGTAAATAACAACTTGCAGTCTAAGAAGCTTAACAGGTGCTAAGGATTGCTTGGTGGGTTGAGAGGAACTTGCATATGATTCAACTTTCAATAGTATCTAAGTGGAAACTTAAAACGTTAGTTAACTGATGAAACATGGTTATAATTTTATCATCCTGCTCCAAATGGGAAGGCCTCTTCTACCCTATGCTAGTGCAAAATGTTATTTACATCATTAAATTAAAAGCTTGTCAGACGAATGGGATTCTCGACTCCTCGATGTTGAGTAGAGAAAGAAAGAAAGAAACGGAGATAGAAGCATCCCACGAAAGAGAGGAATATAAGAAACGGAGTTGGTCTTCCTTTTTTCTGTCAAGGCCTGCTGTTTGATATGCAAAGCAGCAGCGTCGTTTTGGCACTGTGTAAAGTTTTACAACCCACAACAAGAAACATGGATGTGCAAATGTCTGGTCTCCCAAAACACAACTCACCTACATATTGTTTAGCTACGGAGCGAATTCCTTTCCCAAAACCCACAAATAATACCCTCAATCCAACAGGATGGACAAAAACCCGGATGTATCTAGATGCCTGGCAGATTTTCCAGTGGAAAATGCCACTATATTTATGCTGAAAACATTTGTAGCTATGGTAGGCTGAGAAAAGGGAGAAAAATAATGGTTGCTGCTACTTTATTTAATTACTCCATTCCAGCGTACTGAAACAGCAAAAGGTTCAAGAAGCAGAGGCAGAGGCGAGGTATGCAAACTTGTAGAATCTGATTATTATTAGGAAAAATCTCACGTGCCCTGTACATGTAGGGGCGATGCCTCCCCACTTCTTGCAACTTCAGAGGAAGAAGCAAATCCCATTTCCCCATTTCACATATTTTGATAGAATAAAACTCCCCCTTCCTATATAGTACAATCTCACTTCCTGAAACCCCCCACACGTGTCGTTACATACAAAAAGGCCGTTTCCTTTACCTCTTTATATCTTAACACCCTGACCTCATCCCAGCTTTGATCCAACCCTGTAAATCTCTATCTTGAGTCCTGCGTGCTCGGAGCACTAGGTGGGGGGGGGGGGTATGGATTGCCCACCTATCCAGTGAACTCAGCCCTCATAAGTTTCTTAGAGTGTCCACTCTGTCGATTACATCCAAGGCTTTGATCCTGTCAATATCAAAATCGATCACAGATCGCCTTCTGGTCATGGGAAAGAACTCCTTGTTAACACCACTGGATGGAGAATGGCTACTGCTCTTGCTCAACCGGTTGTGCTTGCTCAGTCTTGTCTTTGCAGTGTCAAATTCTTGACTTTTGCTTATTCCGGGTGTCAGTTTTCTGAAGTAGACGTCCCGTAGCATGTCTCTGTCTTCCTGAGTGAGCACGGGAGAGGGAGCACCGGGTCTTTTGTCTGAACGCAAGGAGATGGTCGCAGTGGTTTGTGTTGGGGAACGAATTGGGGACTTGATGGGAGACCTCACCCCTCCGTTAGCAGGCCTAGATTGGCTGACGAGATGGTGAAGCCACACGACCAAGTCTAGAATATAAACTTCCGCCTTTTCCTTGTCCGCATGGTGTAGTGTCTCTATCCTTATTAAGTCTGTCTGCCCAGATGGTTTCCGATTCACCTCCGACCTGTAAAAGATAGTTTAAGTAAGACATTTGCAAACAAATAAATATGTCAAACAGACTTTCACAAAGAAACTGTAGAACGAGCAACCGTTACTTACCCTGTGTTTGCCCACTCTCCAACCCATCCAAATCCATGGTGCGCTCTGGTTGAATGCACGTTATTACCCACGGTTAGGAAAAGAAGAAACTCTAATATAACACAGAGGAATATGCTTTTCAGCATGGCATACCACACTCCGCCCCCACCATCAACTGAACCTAGTCTCATGCTCCGGAAATTGGGAGAGGAACTTAAACATGGGATCCCAAAAGGCAGTTTTAAGTGTGCTATGCCATGCTGAAGTTGGAATGGCACTGGAATATTCCTCTATCTCAAATGAAGAAAATAGGGATGAATTAGATAAACAAATAATATGAGGGATTTGTCTTTACTTGGTTGTGTTATTAGCAATGGGAACTAACCACCTCAGCGTTTTCTCCATTTCATCTTTTATCTGAGGCACTGTCATCTGCAGTTACAAGATGACCATAAATATTTGTTAAAATACAATAAACTGCACATTAGGGTAAAGAAAAGAATGTTTAACTCCTTCAAATGAACAATGATCCTGCAGGGAAAAAGGTGAAGGCTCTAAGATTTTCCAACCTCCTCCTTTATTTGAAACATCTGCAACCGAGAACGTAAAGCAGACTTTATGCTGGGTGGTAAGCCTTGATATAATGTGTCCCTTGTGTTTGGAGGGATAGAACTTGACCTTGATACCTGAAAAGGATCCTACACTTGTGAAAAGATGGCAAGATAATTCATACACGTAAGAAACATAGAACATCATCCTGAGGGCAATCTCCTAAAGATCCCCTTGACCACAGCCCACAGTGGGGCTGGACAAAGTCCATGAGCATTTGGGAAAATCCCACGCTACACAATGCTCCTGTGGGTAGGTGCCCTAGCTGGTTTCAACAGGAGATCTTCAGGTGTAAGCCAGAACCCTCATGCCACACAATCCCTACTTTGCATGGAGTTGACAGTAGATAGAGCAGGTTATCAGAGAACTTTGCCAAATCATTATTCTTGCCAAAACATTAGGTCATTTATTGATATGGCGATATTTTGTGATGTTAATTTGTAACCAAACAGGTTTGCAAAATAGGAAAAAGTATTAAAAGGACTCACCGATTAACACATTTTTTTTCTCTTTCTGATTGTAGATTATACCATGTATTATTCACTAAAACATATCAATGAATGATTTGAGCAACAGGAAATTAACATGCCATTTAAGTATCACAAACATATTTGTAAACAATAAAACTGAGTACAATGAAGAACATCAGATGTCAGCTGAAGGCATTAACTCACAAGTGTGTCAATTTGGCTGATAATATTTGCGTAGTGCAATGCAAGACCTGCTGAGCCCAATCTCTGGTGTGTACTGAAGGAACCTGTAACTGGTCTATCCCCATCTACATTTTGATAAGAACACAGGAATAAGCTTCTCTCTATTAAATAAGAAGAGGGAAAAAGTTTCTGCTTGGACAAGTGGATGAACCACATGAGAAACACAAAGCATGTATTGCCACTATAGTATCATATTCTGAAGATCTAATTTGGAAAAATAAAGATGCTAAAAAGATTGTGCAAGTATCTTCCATTTAGTAGGTGATCTAACTAGCAAAGGAAGCATGAACTTCACAAACAATGACACATTGTAGTGAACTAAACTGCCTTCTCTATTTCAGAAAATCTTTTGCAAGGGCATTGTGTCAGGAGCAGCATGTTATGTGCCATTGGAAGGTGGACACCAGAGGAGCTTCTCGATCAAGTCAGCCTATGAGTTTATATAATGGAGGCATTAGTTCCCTCTGATGAAGCAAGTTTGGAGCACTAAAAGCCCTCAAGTTCTGAACCTTTATGTGGAGAGCCTCTCTTTGGGTAGACTTCCTACTAGTGATAATGTTGTTCCTTTTGTGGACAAGATGAACAACTTCTATTGTCTATGCAAGAAGGAAGATGAGAAATTTCTGTGTGATGTACCCTTTTACACAGGAGGTTTGGAACCTTGTCCTTGGCAGATTACAATGTGTGCATTTCGATTCTCCCAACCATTAACAACCATATCTTTCAATATAATTGTGGTCCTACCCACTTTCAAAAGAAAAAAAAAACAAGCATATCTTTCAAGGGAGTTGCACCTGGAGGCTTAAGCAGGGTTTTTAGTTAGGTGGCTAGTCCTTCATGCTATGTCATGACTATTTGAGGGTGAAAGGAATGCAATGACATTTAGGAGGGAGTCAAAATGCTGGACCCCTTTGATAACTGGGTAGTTTATTCACAGATAAGCTATCCGTAGATAGGATATCTCCAATTACAAGGTTTTTGATTTGACAAATAAAGTTATCAGGGCTAATAATTTATCAGGCATGAGGGGCTAAGATAATTTATCATGACTTGTCAACACTTATTGGAGATGAAGTCCTGATAGGCTATCTACCTTACCAAATCACCTGCTGAGTTAACAGGTCTGATAACTAGGAGTTATCAGGTTATCAAAGAGGCCCGTCTTTATCTCGGCCTTCACTTATACCAGGGTGTTGGAACAGGCTGAATTCTTATGTACATTGGATGTATCTTCTTCCTTTCTTGGTTTTATGAATGGAGCGTGAGCGACACAATGTAGTTGTGCTCCTACATATAGATGGATTTTTGGGCTACTTCGCCCTTCTATACTTGTACATCCTTTCTCTACATTTTAATACAAATTTGGTACCATCCACTTTTCCAAAAGAATCAAACAAACGCACCTAAACAAAGGCTATGGGAAGGTCCTCCCACCCAAGCTGAGTCCTACGAGTCAAATCTATGAAAAAAATGTCAATAGCATCTAAAGATATTATGATACTTAATAAAAACAAACAATCAGAAGCATTCCACATGCAGCTACATGAATGTTTTTGGAGGCGTAGCTACTGAACTAAGCTATAATAACTTCAGAAGGCAATATTGCAACAAGATGCAGAAAAGGATCTTTATCAAGGTATCAGCCACTAAAGATGTTAGGGTAAAGGAACTACCAGCACTCCCAAATGCCTCATGAATCTCCATATGCAAGAAGTGAACGATGTCTACTAGCTTCTCCATAACCTGCATGACAACATTCATCAATCTGTCCATAGCAAACCTGTCTGCTAGTAGAGTACTCTTACACTTGTTTATAAATACTTTTCCTTGTATCCTAGAGATGTTTAAGAGAATAAACTTACAAATAAAATACATAAAAGAATGTAAATTCTTAGGGTATCTTTGAATAGATAAGCTGGACTATAACTTTACAAAAGCATGGTAAAAATGTAATCGTCAACCACGGAGACACCATCAGAATAGTGGAGATTCCAACAACTCCACATCCAAAAGAAATTATTGTAACTGATGCCATGAAAAATGGAATGTAGCAGGACAACCTCATACCTCTTCCAAAATCTTGGACCAAAGTGACTTTTTCTTCAAGTTTTTTACATGCTTCCTTTGACTTTTTAACTCTTGCCTTAAGATTTGAAGATTATCTCCTACAATGAAAAGGAAAGAATGTTGTAAAACAAGCCTCTCATCAAGATAACAAGCATATCATCATCGTCGTCATCATGTGCCAATGTAAAGCAGAAACCTCAAGACATGAGATAGTGGTTATGCACTCTCTAACTGCATAATACAATTCATGAACCAAAACCAAAAAATGTTGTTTTCGTGAGAAAAAAAAATTCTCTCACAATTTGTTCGCTTACTTGGAACAGGCCCATTGATGTAGGCTCATGTCCTTGCTCTCCTCATCAACATTAATTACGTCGATTACACAATCGATGACCGTTGATTAACCACCACATAGTGCCCCATTATACAACTAATTAAAAAGGTGTTTAAAAGATGAAGTTTCTGACGCTGTAAAACATGTTAGTTGTATTGTCATCACTTACTTGTTGATTCATTGTTCACATGTATGATTGCTTTTATTAGGGCTGTGCACAGGTCAGTTCGGCCCGATTTAGCCCAATTTTTGGTAAACTGAATCGAACTGAACTCCCTCCCCAACCCAAACCGGACCAAACCAAAATTATTTCAGTTTAGTTCGGTTCAAACCAATATCATATATTAATTTATGTGGAAACCCACAAAACCTAGGTGTTGAGGTTCTAAGGCCCAAGGAACACTCCCCCTCTCAGCTAAGATGGGCCGTGGAATTGAATATGGGAGAGGCAAAAACACTAGAATGGGCCCTGGCCCCCAACTCTGATACCATATAGAAACTCACAAAACCTAGGTGTTGAGGTTCTAAGGCCCAAGACATATAAGCATAGGAGCACCACCTGGATATCCAATATGGGATTAATGCCCATAAGGCTCTCTAAGAATTTAAATGTGAATGATTTTATTAATATTTATGTATTTAAAATGATGATTTTTTTAAAAATATGTATATTTGTAGTTAAATTTATGTGTATAATTATTTTGTTCATATTTTTACTATGTATATTATACAATATTAATAATAATTATAATAATTTCAGTTTATTCGGTTCAGTCTGATTTCACGATGTGTGAAACCGAATTGAATTGATTCGAAGGTTCAAACTGACCACAGAACCGGTCAGTCCGGTTTCATTTTTCTGTATGTGCACTATTCCATGAGGGAATAATCTTCTCAATTGCACATCCAACAATGGTTAAATGAATAATTATTCAAAAATCAAGGTGTAATTGCCAATCACCCTGAAATCAGGTTATTACTGTGATCACATGTTAAGAAGGTTAAAATCCCCACTTTCAAACATGTAACACACACAAAGCAAATCAGAACATGGAAGGCAGAATTGGCCAATCCGGATTGGGATTGGCCGATTCTGATCAGATCGCCCATGGGGGGAACCCCCCTTAGTCAAACTCTAGGCCCAATCGGCTGGAATCGGCCCGGATCATTCCAGATCGGCCGATTCCAAGCCAATTCTGCCACACATTTTTTTATTATATATATTAATTAATACTTTTATTAAATGTACATTAATTTACATATTTATGTATACATACATGTATTAACTATATGTATATGTACATATATATGTGCATTAACTATGTACATGTGCTTGTTATTATATTTACATTAATATATGATTGTATGTACAATTGTTCATTAACACGCGTACATTAATATATGATTGATATACATATTAATTCTGTTTATACATTAATATAGGATTGTATGTACATTAACACACACATACATCAATATATGATTGATATACATATTAATTATATTTATACATTAATATATGCACATTAACTATATGATTATCTGATTGATATACATATTAATTATGTTTATACATTAATATGATGTGTATATATATGTGCATGCGGTTATTATATTTACATTAATATATGATTCTATGTACATTAACACACACAAACACATTAGTACATGATTGATATACATATTAATTATGTTTATACATTAATATATGTACATTAATATATGATTGTATGATTGATATACATATTAATTATGTTTATATATTAATATGATATGTATATAGTGTATGATTACATATATATTGCATTATGTATATATATTAATGGGTAAATTTATGATTATGATTACATATATCATAAATATATATGTAAATATTGAAGACATTTTTTCCTTTTGTATGATTTTCCCTTTTTTACAAATAAACTTATTTTTTAATCTGACCGATCCTGGATCAGCTAGACTCCCTGAGAATCGTCCAAATCGCCAATCTGACTCCCGATCTGGATCGAGATCGGCCCAGGCCGATATGGACCCTGATTTGGATCCTACCTTCCCTGAATCTAATCAAGATTTAAAATTATACAACTCGAGAGGGTCTTGATTCAAATAATCATTTTTTAGGGGATTTTTCTGTAAATTTACAATCCCCCCCCCTCACGGCTGCCTTCTTTGCACAGATTCAGACCTCAAGGGTATTTTCCCAACTAACCCTTTCCATTTTCTTGCTTAAAATATCTCCCTTTTCTTCCCCTTTCTGACCTAAGTTTCCCTTTTTTCTTCTTCTTTTTCTTCTTTCTTTTCTGTTTTCTCCCTTGCTTGGTGCAGCAAGCTTTGCACTGCATCTCCCTACCTTCTCCTTAGAGCTTCTTCATTTGATTTCTTGTGTGTTTTGCTGGGAAGAGGGATCCTCTTTATATAGAGGCGGAGGTTCAGCCATAGGTTGCCTCACTTTCCCTCTTTTGAGTCTCCCCAGTGAAATTCACCCTCTTTTTAGTCCCCACCTTCTTTCCTCTTTTAGAACTTCACCGTTGTCATGCACTGGTGAGAATTGTTTTCATTTTTCTTTTGAATTCAAACTTTACCCCCCTTTTTTTAGGAGCCAACCTGAGTTTCTTTTTCTTTTTTCTATTTTTGTTTCTTCTCTATCTTCTCCTTAGTGCAGGAACAAGCTCTAGCTGGGCAGCCTTCTCCTCTTTCTTCCCTTGCTCTTCTTCTCCTTTTGCCTTGTGTTATTTTTCCCTCTTCTCTTTTGCTTCCTAATAGGGGCTGCGCACCCCCCCCCCCAACACACTCTCTCCTTTTATATAGAGGTGGAGGAGGCAGCAAAGGATAGCCCCACTTATCCTCTTTTAGAATCACACCAATGCTAGGCACCAGTGAGGATTATTCCCAGACTTTATACCTCTTCCAGAGACTGAGTTTTTTCCCCCTTTTTCTCCTTTCTTGGCACAAAGAAAACCCCCTAACTAGGTCGCGTCCTCCTCGTCTAGAGTTTTCTGCCCTTTTTGCTGAGTTTTTCCCCCTTTTTTTTTCCTTGGTTCAAGTGGGAGGTTGGGAGCTGCACCCCCCCTTTATATAGAGAGAGAGGGGGGCAGCAAGGGAGCAACCCAACCCTATTTTGAGTCCCACCGATGAAATTTACCGATGGAATTTCATCTCCTTTTATCCTCACCTTCTTTCCTCTTTTGGAATTTTATTAGTGTCAGGCACCGGTAATGATTCTTTTCATTTCTTCATAATTCAAGTGTTATCCATTTTTAGGGACAGACCTAAATTTGTTTTCTCGTTTCTCTTCTTCTTTTTGTCTTTTTTTGGTGCAGAGAGAACCCCCTTGCTGGGTCACCGCCTCTTCATTCTCTTTCTAAACTTTTCTTCTCCTTTGTTTTGAGTTTGCCTTCATTTTTCTTGGCCTCCAATGGCCTCTACATAGAGGGAGAGGGGCAGCAAGGGGGGCAAGGCAGTGGTGGTTGTTTAGAATCCTACCGATAAAATGCACCAGAAGGACTTGACTTCCCCCTTGCTCCTTTGCTAGGCCATTTCTTTTCCTCTTTGAAATCTCAACGATGTCATGCACTAGTGAGGATCTCACTCCTCTTTCTTATGCTATTCAAAGTGGAAGCTCTCTTGGTTTCCTTGTTTTGAACCTCATCGATGAGATGCGGTGGGAGTTCAAAATGGGTAAGTGAGGGCAGGCGACCTGCTCTTCCTTTATGTTAAATCACATCGGTCTCATGCACCGACGAAGAGTTTAGAATGGCCACGTAGTTAGGACTAGCCAAAACTTTCCCTATTTTGAACCTCGCTAGTGTCGCAGATTTAAAATGGTCATGCAATGAGTGATGGCCAAAAACTTTGGTTATTTTGAACATCCCAGGCATCATGCACCAGTAAGGATTTAAAATGGCCACACAATGAGTGTTGGCCAAAAACATTCCTTATTTTGAACTTCGCTATTATCGCACACCGGTGAGAATTTAAAACGGTCACGCAGTGAGTGCTGGACAAAACTTTCCTTATTTAGAACCTTGTCAGTGTCGCACATTGCTGAGAATTTAACAATGGCCAAACGATGATGGCAAACTTTCCTTATTTTGAACCATGCTGGTATTGAGCACAAGTGAGGATTTGAAATGGCCACACAGTGAGTGTCGGCCAAAACTTTCCTCATTTTGAATCTTGTTAGTGTCGAACACTGGAAAGGATTAAAAATGGGGAAGCTGTATGGGCTGCCCAGACCTTCCTTATTTTAAACCTTGCCGATGTCACGCACCCAGGGAGATTAAAAATGGGCAAACTGTGAGGGCTGCTCAGACCTTCCTTATTTTAAACCTTGCCCGTGCCGCGCACCGGGGAGCATTAAAATGGGCAAGCTGTTAGGGCTGCCCTTGGGTTGCTTTATTTTGAATCCTGCCATTGACATGCACCAGGGGGATTCAGTGGACCAGTAAGGAAGGAGATGGCTGGGCTTTCCATTTTTTGAGTCCTACCAGTGCATGGTATTGGTGCGGAATTCCCAACTTGCAAAGAAGGGGGAGAGCGGCTAGACTTTCCATTTTTTAGTCTTACCAGTGCATGACACAGGTGGGGAATTCCCAACTTGCAAAGGAGAGGGAGGGTGGCCAGACTTTCCCCTTTTTGAGTCTCACAGGTGAGGATTGGAAACAGGCAAGGGTAGACAAGAACTTGGCTTGGAGTGAGGCTAGCCTTTCCTTACTTAATTGAGTTCTTATTTAAGTAAAGGGAGTGGCCAGCCATAGTAGTGTTGGGGCTGGGAGGATGAAGATGATCAAAGGTGGCAGGGGCAGCCAGACCTTCTTTTGAACTCTCACCAAGCCCACACCCCTGTTGCACCCCCTCTTTCCCTTTTCTTCTTTCTCCTTTTTTGGGTCTTCTCTCTATAAAAGGAGGACGCCCCCTCTCTTCTTCTCCCTCACTCTTTGCCACAGCAACCAAGAAGAAGAAAGGGCTGCTTGGCACGCTGTCAAGGAGAGAACAGCCAGGTGCAAAGGGGCTGTGGGTTGGCTTGGTCAAGGCACAGGTGGCAGGTGGATTTTTCACTCTGTTAATGGCCTTTAGCACTGTGTATGAATGCGCCCTGCTCCCTTTTTTTTATTACAATTCATATGTTATAAAGTGGATAATTTTAAAGGGGTCCAACAGTTGTCTTGTCTCTTACAGACTGTCTCCATATCCATGATTGTCATTTCCTGAAAACAAGAAAGGTTCCAAATTCTATCATTTTCTTTTCTCAGATTTCAAGGAAAACCCTGGCTTACTCTGAAATTCCGAATAAGAGCCACACAACCCACCAGGCACCCATACCCAATTTTCTGGCCCCAGGACTGCTGAAATCTGTGACCTCTCTCCCTGATGCAGTATCAATGGTCAGCCAACAGCAGCGGTAAAGGAAGTAGTATTCAAAAGCAGCAGGTTCATGAGTTCCCGAACTGAACACTTACTTCAGCAGAGTGATTATGTAACATTTCCCTCCAGATACATTCATGAGAATGAAAACATGGTCTAGAGTATTTATGGATCTAAGGAACTAATATTCACTAGCCACACAATGTTTATAATGCAGCTCCTTGTAATCCATTTTATGGAGAAAACAATTATCTCAGGTAAAAACACTCTTTAACATGTGGATGTTTCTAAGCATCTAATATTGTGTTTGGACTGCTTTTTATTCGATAGCATCGATCAACCTATATGCTGGTTCAATCTAGCCTCCCAGCCAATCATCAATGCCCTCCCTGAGGGCAATATAGATCCATGTGACAATTAAGTGATTGCTATCAGTTTCAATTCATTTCAAACAGAAACATCATCATCATCATCAGAGCCTTATCCCATTAATTGGGTAAGGATTTGACATTATTTTTACTGCTGACTGTCAACCTAACGCAAACCCTCCTCATTTCAAACAGAAACATAAAAACACCAAAACCAACTGGCGACCTTCTCTTGGTGGTTTTGACTAGACCAAAAAATTGTGTCAGATAAGAGGTCAGAATAATACTTTTCCCCCAAATGCAACTCAACTACAACTACAAAGCCAATGATGTGCCCTTCAACTAATATCACTAAAGTAAAACCAGTAAAATGATGAGTCCTGACTCACCTCTTTGAACTGTATTAGAGTTCTCCTCTTCCTGGAGTTTCCGTTTATAATCTTGTTCAAATCTGTCTAAAGCATGTAACTCGTGGTATAGTTCCTGAGGAAATTAGAAACAAAACAGTCAATAATCTTTTTCTTACACTGTCAGATCATTTTGATCATTAAATGTGCAAAGATAGCATACTCGCAAGAAGCTGAAATTATGCTTCTACAAACTTATGAACTTTCACATGGTGGATGAGCCGACCAATGAAAAGAAAGATTTTAATCAATGTAAAAACATGGAGAACTTAGGAAATCTGTTGCTTGATAAATTTATTCCAGCATCGTCAAATATTGCATAAAATTTGCCTTTTGCAATATCAAGCAATATTTCAATGTGAATAGAAGCAACACTTTTTAAAGTGAAACTTAAAAGAGATTCATATAAAAGCAAGAACAGAATGAGTACTATCCATCAGCCTAAAATACTCACAGCTGTATATTGAACCAATGTCATCAATTGCTGCATTATTGCTTCAGCATCTTCTTTCAATTGCTTTTGCAGGGGAATCTCTGTTCCTAATCTACATGTAGATGACAAATAAATCAAACAAATGAACCTTATGGGGCATAATGTAAAAACAAAATGAGAAGGTAGTTACTTTTCAAAATAGCGGTGTAAGCTATGCCATTGAGGATCTTTACAGCGATTGCCAAAACGAACCACTTCTCCAGAGAAGACCTTCAACTCATCCCTAAAATGTTAAAAATGAAACCAGAAAGTTACTTATTGAAAGAGAATCGGCATTCAGAGCCACAGGTAAAGAATATGTTCAACACATATCATCATTTCTCCATTCTCCACCTTTTGTCGGAAGCGGCAATCCTTAGTAGCTCATCCATGTCTTTGGATATTAAAAGTTGCACACCTTCTGAAGGGAGCACCACCTCCTTCAAATGTTTTATGTTCTCCTTTGAAAGAGATTGCATAAGAGTGGACCCCTTGACAATTGTGTTAGCAACCTCAAATGCTAAAATAGAAATCTTATTGCCTCTTGTTGTAACCCCTGAAACAAAACCACTGTTCAAGTTCAAATTTGTCATGCTACTGCCAAGAGAGTCCAAAACCTCCACCGCCTTTCCTAGCCCAACGGTACCAGCTCTTCCTATAAGTGAGCTAACTTCTGAAACCTGCACAAGATGATAGGTAAACAGAATAAAATTAACCATAAAAATTTGACCTTTTAGTTATAATGATTTCAGAAAACAGCAAGCATCCCAATAACACAATTATTCAATCAATCATAAGCATTATCCAACTTTGTCTAGAATAACCATATCAAAGATGTGGATCCAACGATCTGCAATTGGTGGTCTTGTTGATCATAATTCTCATCTTAACGAGTAAAAATATTTTGTGCTCAAATCAGCCCCAACATGAAAAGTCTAGCAGTAGATGATGAATGTCCTGCCCTCCTGGGGGATAGACCAGCTGCAAGGGTTTCTCCCAGCATCATGCCATCAGATAAGGTTGTTCTCAACCTCCAAGAAAACGGTTGGTTATAGCTGCCAGCCTGCATTACTCCTGATAAATGCACTGGCAAGAGATAGTGCTTCATTACATGACACCAGCCACACACGGATAAAGATACACATAATGCTTTTTAAAATAAAAAGGAATGAAGATAGAGACTTAACTCTAACACAGAGATATGACTCCAGAACATCATATTGAAGATGAGAGAAATTGAGGAGCAATTTTCGATTGTCGGCCAATGGAAACAGCAAGAACTGGTACATCACCCAGTTACTTGCATGCAACACAACTGACCCATCCTACATGGCAATTTAATGACAAACGTTGGTGCTACAGCAGATGTGAAACTGACTCTATCTATTCCAATTCCCAAGGAGCACAGGCAAGAGAAGATTGTTCCAAGGGCCAGACAGCCACAAATAAGTCAGAAACTGCCATCTTTTTTAAAACTCTATAGGATCTTAAGATAATCAAAATGATAAGGAATGGAGTAATTTTCTTTGAGTTCAAACTTTTCAATCAACATTATCTGTAAGGCAAAGACACATGGTCTAGAAGTCAATGGTTCAATGTGGTGGCTGGCACCTCAGAGTAAAGATTTGTGCAATTAGTTGCAAATTGGCGCACAGGCCAAATGATCAGTTTTGGTTGGACTCCATGTAGGATGGTTTTAGATGACATGAGGTTTCACACCATTCAACAGACAATATATTAAGATGGGAGGTCAGAACAAACTCTAACATCAGAAGAAATCAAAGTGGCACAGAAAGATTATTTATGAATATTTACAATTTAGTTCATTAGACAAAATTGTTGAGGAAATTACTGGAACAAGGTCCAACATCTTGACATGTCTATATGCCCAGTTTCAGTAAATCTGACCGAGCTTTTGCACACTTTTGCATTCAATCAGGATATGCTGCACCGTGCAATGTTACAACCTCCATCCACTTCCCAGTAGGAGTCTTATCCAATGGTGTATAATTTATAAAAGGTACATGATATACATCGCTTGTCAACAATGTGAATGAAGATTTCCACTTAGATTTGTCTATTTTTGATCAACGTCAAACGGACCACATTGCTTGTAGAGTCCAAAAAAGTTTATAAATATTAAACTCACTTCGCCTGCAGAATGCTGACATTGTGAACATCAGATGACCAAAAAGGGACTGTGAGGCTACTTGCTTCCTCATAGTAGGTCTAGTAACGTTTTATGGCTGCACCTAACGACAAGTGTTCACCAAGCAGTTTGATGATTTCGATTCACGCCAAAAGGGACCGACTTCATCTTTCTTTGCCAACGAAGAATTAAGAAGTGAATAATGAAACTTGCCTTTGTTGTTCCAGTCTTAGCAGGAGCTGCCGGCTTTGACTTGGTTGACCTGGATTTCTGGGAAAGGGACCTAGACAACTGTGGCTCCGTTGGAACACCAGTATCGTACGCAATGTTTCTGTCATCAGGAGCCGTTCTGTCCGAGAATGAGAACGGTTGTTCTCTGAACTTCTCCATACCCTCTGACACATTGGGAGGGTTCAGACAATCTTGCGTCTTCCCAGGCAACCCACGGCTCTGGAAAGCCATGGACTCCGTATCCCTAAGGCCATTGGCATGGAGAGTACTCTCGCTTGGCGATTTATCAACAGCAGATCTCTTCGAACACAGTCCACCCATCGTCACTACCTTCTGCTAAGCTAACATATATGCCGCCCGTCCCTCTCCATTCAAAGCAAATGGCAAAACATCGTTAGCAGATACTGCTTGGAAACGAGGAGTGCTCGGATCCGTCGGCGTCGAATTGAACTCCAACAAGCGAACATCACCCTGCAATTCACAAAGGAAGTGCACCATGAGATCGAGACAAAAATTCTACCATCTAAACAACCGAAACAACACGTCACGATCCATCCGCCCACAACACACAGAGCGAGCAAACACGACGCGAATCCAACATCCAACCTGGGAGGGGGGAGAAACACGCAACAGCACGGACCACGCACGGGATTGCGAACCCGACCGAGCGGCTCACAATCCAGATCGAATAACGAGACGGACGGAAGAAGACAGATGCGGCGCGGGGGGGAGGGGGGCGGGGGGGCAGACACCGGCGCAAGAGACAAACCTCGGAGATCGATTTCAGACGAGACGTCCTGATCGGTCAAGCCCCGGGCTCCCCACTTCGCACGGCGTCCGACGAGCTCACGCGGCGGCGGAGGAGGAGGAGGACGACGACGACGACGACAAGTGGACGCCGCAGCGGCGCACACGCATGGAGACCGCGAGACAGGGAAGGTGGAGAGGGGTGGTGTGGTTGCTTCTGCAACAGCAGGGCACTGAGTCCACCCACCACCGGGAAAGAAGCAGCAGCGAAGGAAAGGAGAAAAAAAAATACTAAACTGGTTTTATATATTTTTTATTAACCAACCCCACGCACTGAGCTGGAGCTGGTCAAATACAACACTCTCTCTCTCTCTCTATTTCTCTCTCTACCCCTCCCCCCCCTCTTTTCTTCCTCTCTCTCTCTCTCTCTTGGTCTCCTCCTTGACCCACCACTATGGTTAGTTTAACACTGTTGGTCCCTGCCCTCACGCGGTGTGTCTTCGCTGTTCCCACGGACCACCTTAAGGGCAGTGGCCCTCCGTCTCTCCGGCGATCGAGGCGCCGTCTAACGTGTTCCGAGGAACACGGGAAGCGGGAGGATTAAAGCCGTTTTGCGAGGGGGGGTTGGGGTTGGGGTCACGCCGGGGAGCGGGTGCGTGTGCCGGCCGCCTGACGAGTCCCGCGCGGGGGGCCGTGACGCCGGTCATCGGATTCTTTCGTATGGGCCGAAGCACCGGTGCGGCGTGACGGACATAAAATACGCGTCGGTAACTTTGTTAAGTACGCTGTTGTAATAGGTAAATTAATTTAAAAAAATTATTAGATATTTAATTCATTTTTTAATTTTTGATAAAATTAGAATTTATTACAGTAAATATTATCTCTCCCTTTTTGTACGGTTAAATTTCTTTACAGTATGAATTTTTTTATTACAATTAAAGATTGTTAATTAATTTAGTTTTTTGTAATTGATATTAGTAATTAAATACTAAGCTATCTCACTCAATTATTTTAATCCTAATTTTTTTAGATGATTATTGAGTACTTGAGATGATGGTGTATCTTTTAATCATGGGCGATTTTATTAGGTTTGATGCAGCTCCATCACGTTTTTTTCCTCCCCTCCTAATTTAATGCTAAAATCGATGCTCGCACGGCGCATCTTGACCTTGCCATCGGGCTGAGTACGGCAAGGGATGGCGTTGGAATCGGAGCGCCACGGCGGGCCCACCAGAGTAGGCGACGGTCAAAGGAGTTGCTGCGACGGGGTGGTGGTGTCCGAATAATTGTGTTGACGTGACAAGGGTAGCTATTTCGGACCTGCTGCCGGGGCTACCAAATGGTGGTTAGGCAAAGTTATAAAGAAGGAATAATCTCCTTTTTGGCCTACTTAATGAGGGGTAACCCATGTTAATCCCCTCCCAACCAGGTTATCCCTGAATTATCATAAAATTTTTAATGCTATTTTATTATATATATATTTTTTTTTCATGTGAAAATAAATAGAGTCAAAAGTGATAGTTGACCCTAAAAAATAAATTAACCCATCTCCATCTCAAAAGTAGCGGTCAAATTGAAATATATATTTTTAGGGGTTAAAATATCTTTGGTTAGGTTACCCCTTGGTAGTCTAACCTTCAACTAAAGTAGACTAAGTCGCAATCTCATGTTTATATTAACTTATAAAATCCACTTTGATACAAGGTTAAACTATCCATAAGACCTACCCCATTTTAACATGTATTTCTATCTTACCTCACTAATCAAGAGTAGAGTATCCACTTTTTATTTTGTTTAGTCAACTAAAAAATTTGACTCAATTTATCTTTTTAACAAAAATAAAAATAAAATAATATTAAGTGATATATAATAAAATAATATTTAACATTTAATGATAAATTTTTTTAAAAAAAAATTACCCACCCTACCCCACCTCTTGAGATGGGGCAATGTTAGGATAACTTGGGTTATCCAAGGTACTTTCACCCTCCTCCTCGAAACATGGGGAGATATTTATCCCTGGATAAAAATACTTATCTAGGGATAACATGGCTATCAAAGAAAGAAGAATTACATGTGTGCCGGATAATCCAATACAATTGAATTACTAGTAGAGAAGATCGACGGATCCACACCTCCTAAAGTTGTTGACCTTCCAATATCTTTTTTATCAGCACACAACCAATCCAGATGCACAAATAATAAGTAGTTCCCTTAACCTAAAGAAATGTTATTGAGAAATATTTTCTATCTAATCGATTGAGTAGAAAATGTGAGATGAAAAAGAACGCATGAACTCCAAACCGTCCGACCAATTAGATGAGTGATCAAGTAATCCAACATTTTTTTTACCTGATCAACAAATATTTCTCAAAAATTAGGGATAATATTTGTCTCAAACACAATTGAATGAGGTGACCCCTTCACAACTAAAGTCCACCTCATCTGAGTGTGTCCGGACGGACAACACACCCATCTTTTTACTCAAATGCCCTCACCAATCGCCATCACTTTCATGTATCTTACAATCTAACGACTCCAAACTGTACGTATGTGTGCGTACAGTCCTACGCTTACCTTGACTTGGTCAATAAATGACGTCATATCAAGGAGAAACAAGGGCATGTTCGTCATCATACTATTGGGAGCCTATTAGGCAATTTTCAATTTGGAGAGGGGTCATAGTGAGATACGTACAAGAAATTCCTAGAAGGAAGCAAGTGTCATGTTCTTAAGGATTGGACAAGTCGTCCCACGTCTCTCCCCTTTTTTTTGTTTGTTTGAACCACCAAACACCGTGTAGAGGGTGGGTGTCTTGAGCAAGCGAGGGAAGTCGGTGGAAGAAGCCCATGTTTCTACGGGAAGTAGCTGAACAAGGAGGCCTCTTCGCCGTGGGCTGGTCAGAGAAGGCGCAATAAAAGGAAACTTTTGCACATATATGTTTCCTGATTCGTGATAGATAACATCAATATTCCAAGCTTTTAAGTAACTAATGAAGTACCCCCCACCATCCTAAGGTGACCAAATGGTGGTGGTAGTAAGATCAGCAGATCTCCTATTGGGTTAATGCAGTTCAAGTACGCGCTAATTATTAAGTGAATGTTTGATATGAGATTAAATAGGGGATAAGAGATAAATTAATCTCATCTTATATTTGATATTTAAAAAAAAAAAAAGAGATAAACATAGTTTAAATATTTTGGAGATATCTTCAAAAAATAAAAATAAATTAGAGATAGTTCATCCCACTTTTTGATGGAATAGTTTATCTCATTTTCTAACACTAAAAATATCAAACAAGAGACGGATTAAGAATAAGAATAATATATCATCAAATTAATTTACTCATATCCCTATTTATTTTAATCTCATACCAAACAGGTCATAAATTGTTGAGTCCATTAGGCATTATAGATAGGGACACAAGTGATTGGTGTGGCATGATGAAGTCATGTCAAATGGAAGAGTTTTTTTTTTTTTTTTTAAATTTCTAAGTCATAATGTCTTCTATAACAAGTTGACGGGCTGAGAACCAAAAGATATGCAACTAAAACTATTTAAGCATATTCAAGGATATTTCTATTTTCTAACAATTATTTCAACTTAAGGATATAAATATAAATATATTAGTTAAAGAAATATATTGTAAAGAGCTTGACAAAACTAGAGTTGATCACGTTGCCGCGATCAAGGCCATTGCGAACCCTGACACGGTCAACACTCCCCCTGATCCCCCTCCCCTCCCCGCCACATATGATGCCCCTCACCCCCTGTTTCCCCCTCCACCTCTGACGCCCCCCACCCCCCCCCCCCCTATTCCCCCCCATCCCCTCCCCTCCCCAGCGCGTCCAACTCCTCCCACCCCTCGTTTCCCCCTCCTCCCTCACCGCTGACACCCCCCAAACCCCCCGTTCCCCCTCCCCTCCCCTTCCGCTGCGTCCGGTGCCCCCCACCCCCTGTTTCCCCCTCCTCCCCCCCTCTAGCCCCCCCCCCCACCACATGCCCCCTTGGTCCCCCTCCCCTCCCCGCCCATCCGGCACCCCCCAATCCCCATTTCCCCCTCCGGCACCCCCCCACACCCCCCTTTTCCCCCTCCTCTCCCACTCCGTTCGGTGCCCCCCACCCCCTGTCCCCCCCCCCCCCACACACTCTTGTTCCCCTCTCCCCTCTCCGCCGCCCCCCCACCCCTCTACCCCCATGTCCAGTGCCCCCCTCCGGTGTTCCTTCCTCCCTTCTTCATCACGTCTGGGCCTGATGGTGGAGAGAGAGGAGTGGAGGGGGTATGGAAACCAATGCGATACAAATCATATCATATTATATCCAGTAAAATTCAACACGATCGAGTCAAATGAATCTGATCCGTACCATACTCGGTAAAATTCGACAAGACCGAGTCAAATGAGTCAGCCATCCTTGATAGAAATATGTATAGGCAAAGGACCACCGGACCAGTCAATCTAAGAATTCTGGATTCGGCCGCAGCGTAGGACTGACGGCCAAACAATCTGGACGCTGGATAAGACGCCCAACAGGTTACGCTAGGGTTCTTCGCACATATATCCCACTTAAAGAAGGAATTGCATACTTGCCCCTGTTAGGTGGAAATATTCATGATTCTCTCCGTCTTTCGGTTAGGTTTGCTATTATCTCTTTTTTTTTTCTCTTTGGCAAGTCGTCAGAGCAGCAGGGCCCATGGTGCACGCGGACATCTCCTGTGCGCTTTGGACCAGTCTAAAGGGTTCATAGAGCCGAGGACGCCAAAGGAAGTACGTGTAGTTCCTGGATAACTGAAGCTGCTCAACAGTTCACAGATCTTTTCATGTCTGAACTTTAGCAGAAGCATGGTGGCAGATTCATCAGTTTTAATGCAAAATGTGTAGTTGGGAAAGAATTGGTTACCCAAATATGTACATCTCAATCAGAGATCTTTTGGTTCGTCTAGTTTCCAAATAGATTTTTAGGATAAACGCTTGACAGGAGGATGACAGGTTACCATCATCCTCTAAACAGTACAGTTAGATGAAGTCGAAGAAATGTAACCAATTCGAAAGACAGATCCTCCCTCAGATGTTGGTGTTGAAGCAAGTCCACATTTGATGATGTACGACTAAACACATATCCATTCCTAATATCAGAAGGAAGCAGGTTGTTTCCTGAATTTCTGTAGAAATGTTCCTATAGACAAGAGAATAACATGGTGAGCTTTTCATTCACCCAGCTACAGAATCACAAAGAAGGGAAGGTGGTTTCCCTTCCACAAGAAGGGAAAAAGCTCTAATCGAGTGAAAAATGTTTTGTAACTTACCCATCAGAGCTTCCTAGTATCTGGAATTTGAAACAAGGTCATGTAGTTCGTCAACTATAGCTTGATAGCACAGAAAGTACTGCTCCTGCCAACAGCAATATCAAGTAATAAGTTTTTAAAGAAATGCGTAAAAATTGAATGCAAACTAGACCTTCTTATGTGTAAATGCAACATAGTCTAGGGTCGAAAATAGACAAGCACCGGTTTAGCTTTGAATGATGATATTCCAATATCGTATGGCAATGAAGTTTCAGGCCAATGGCTGAGCGCTGTTACACTTGTGCGCATATATGATGTCTAGGATCACCCAAATCATCAGGCAATGTGAATGTGCCTGAGTGCATGCAAGTGGGGAGGCAGATAAATGAAATAGCCAGCAGATAGTAGCAGATATACCCCATGTTCCATAGATGTTCATGACATTGACAAAAATAGGAACAGAAAATGATGCTTCAAGCTGAAGGAAAGGAGATACCAGTGTCTGAACCATCCCAACTCGCTGTGATCTGAGGTTGGTGATAGTTTTAACAAGATCTAGAGATGACATGTCACCCACAAGGATTCTCTGTATTGCATTGTGAATAGCACAGTATGTACCAGTTCTCCCAATACCTGCACTGAGGAAGAGAGCATAAGCGTATCAGATGAGTTCCTAATTCATAACTAGGAGTGTCCTTGAGTGCTTGATTGATATGACAACTGTCAAACCTGCAGTGAACAATTATAGGGCCAAGATCAGGTGGCACATGGTACATTCTTTTGAGAATGTCTCGAACAGCAACAGTGTCCTCAGGCACCCCATGGTCAGGCCATTCAGGATACTGAATATGCAGAACGGGCAGGGGTGCTTCCTCTGACTGAAAGGGGGAAAAAAGATAGAAACATAGAGTCATATTCCAGAGAAAGCCACCCGGACTAAAGCAGAAAGAAGCCAGAAATATAGTAATACACTACGTATACATGAATGGGATGGTTCTGCCACCAGCACACACTAATCCTGGCCATCATATCAAGATTGGACAGCTGATAGTTTTTTTGTTAAAAAAAAAAAGCAAAAGAACAACAGACACTATTTAGCAGCCACTTTTTCAGTGGTGAACATGCAGATGTTGCATGGTTTGTGATCCCAGGCACAATCAGACAGTTTCCTATTAACGAGATCAGCAGAAGCCACCCTCTTTCTCATCTAATCTTAATCAGATGCTCAGAATAAGAGTGTCTGGCAGTCCATTGAAGATCAAAGGCCCAACTGGGGATGGGATCTGAGATTGGAAGGTGGAGGTTGTGGAGCCCCAAAATCATGGCAGGGCACCTTCCCAATGCACCACTCTTGCTGCAGCATTGGACATTGCCATTTTTGTGTGGGGAATTAGAACATCCAACCTTCATTAGATCAAGGATGGGAGTATCGGTTTCGGACTCGGTTTCAGCCTGGTCCGAAACCGATATGTTTCGGTATTGGTTTCGGCAGCATCGAGTGATTTTAGCGAGTTCAAGTGATTTGGCCTTAAGGGATCCTGTTTAGGCCGGTGCCAGACGTACTCATACATTTGGCTGAAACGTATCAGTTTCGGCTATGCAAAAGATGCACTGGCTACCATTCTCCGAGTGTTATATGAAAGTCAAAAGAATGCCAGATAGATGACAAAAGAATGTTATGATACCTAAAGAGCAGTAACTTCAGTGTTCAACATGTTAATGAGAAAACAATGACTTACATCTTTCCGTTTCACCTCCAAGGAACGCAAGACCAATGAAGAGTGGCTTACTGTTGTACATTTGGTAGAAATGCATATCTTTCCAAATTCTCTGATCCCACTCTCTGATTGAAAATAATCAGCACATTTTTTCATCATCTGCCATACATATTGAAGCATGAGAGGATCTTCAAATCAACAAAAATAAATGAACGAAGCCTAGGAAGTCTTGAATGCACTTAATACCTTGAAGAATTGCATTAATTTTAGGATGTTGCGTTGATCCAGTATGCACAAAAAGAAAGCTATACACTTGAAAAGACCTCTACCTATCTGTATTCAACTGGTTTTACAAAATTCAGTCAATATCCTCAGTCCTGGACTCATGGAAGGCAAAATCAATGGGATTGGCCCAGAATCGGCCGATCCAGGATCGGATCGCAGCATGGGGATCCGACTCCGAGGGAAAGTCCCTGAATCAGCGAGACTTCCAGCTGGATCGGCTGGAGTCAACTAGAATCGGGCTGGGTCGGCCGATTCCAGTCCGATTCCAAACTGATCTAGGCCGATTCCCTTACTTATTTACTTGAATATCATTTAAGTAAATGTTATCATTTACTTAAGATATTACGTGTAAATCAGAAAGTACCCTCCATTTGAATCCAATAAAAATATAAAAAAAAATCATATCTCTTACCAATAAAAAGCCAACTCTCCTATCTAAGAAGAAAATCGCGATTTTGATGATTCCATCAAAATAGCCACTTTCTAATCTCTCATAATTTGACATATCTATAAATTTTATAATTCAAATAAACCTAATAAAATACTAAAAATCTAAAGTCCGATAAAAAAAGTCAAACGTGTATATGACTTTTCCAAAAGAGTCACTCTCCTACTGACAACAACTAAGTCTCAGTCAGTAGGACTGTCAGTAAGAGAGTGGCTCTCTTGGAGAAGTTATATACATGTTTGACTTTTTTCATTGGACTTTGGAGTTTTAGTATTTTATTGGGCTTATTTGAATTATAAAAATTTTAGATAGATCAAATATGAGAGATTAAAAAGTCGTTATTTTAATAGAATCACCAAAATCGTGGTTTTCTTCTTAGATGAGAGAGTTAAGTTTTTATTGGTAAGAGATATGATTTTTCTGATATTTTTATTGGATTTAAATGGGGGTAATTTCTTATTTACATTTAATATCTTAAAGTAAATGAAACTACAAATTCTAACATTTACTTAAACGATATTCAGGAGAATAATACACAAAATCTTTAATATTTTATGTTTTTCTTGTGTTCTTATAGTAGTAATAATACACAGTCTTTAATTTCATGTTTCATATACTATGAATGCATGTATGATTAATTTTTTATACAAATGTTAGCTCTTTCAACTTCTCTGATTTTCTGATTTTTCCTCAATTTATCAAGAAACAACTTTTTTTTAGTCTGGCCGATCCCTTTGATCCGTCGGATCTCTCGATCCCATCCAAATCGAATCGGACCGTAGCGATCCCGATCCGATTTCGATCCTACCTTCCATGCCTAGACTAACTCACACTTCACAACCATGATGTGGTTTTGTCTTGAGAATAAGTCCAAGTAGAGCTTGCATACGTATGAAGCCTTCCTATGCCATTTGGAGACTGATATTACAGATGTGGTTGCATTTTCTTTCATCCAGGGGTAAAAGCTTGTTACATGAAACTAGATACATCCCATCAATCAGAGTGAGGGTGTGAAACTAGATTCCATCAATGAGAGAGGGAAACTCTTGGAAAGAAGAAAGCACCCAGAAAAAGGAGAGAACTTACAAATGTCCACATACACTCTGTTCATTATGAGTATCATATACATTTTTTTTTCTCATGCATTGACAGTACGGTTATATGTCTATGGGTCTTGCCTGTCACAAATAGTCAATGTACTTCTCCTATAGTCTATGGTGTAGGATGTATGGTACTCTCTTGCTTAAGCTCTATAGAAGGTAGAATTTGAATCGACTGCCACTTTTTTTGGAAGGTGACAACCTCAATATTAGTCTCAAAAGTTGGCAATAAGTTCCTGCTGGTCTGTAGGCCAGGTGGTATTGGGTAAATGAGGGATAGGGGGAACCCAGTTTCGAACTTGGGATTTGGTGCATTTTCTGATTATTTGAACAGCTTTGCCACAACCCTCAACAAGAAAAAAAAAAAGTTGCCAATAAGTTGGCGGTTATAACCACTAGTGTACATTTTTGTCATTGGATTCATTACTTGTGTTTTTTTTGAAAAGTGGATGGTACCACTGAAATATATTAAAAAAGAAAGGGATGTACAAGTATAGGCAGAAACTCTCCACAGCCCCCTTTACAAAAAGAAACTCCGCACCAAGACGGTGCACCCCCCTTATGTCCTCAAAAGCAAAAGGAGAGAGGAGATTGAAGCATCTTCTGTACAAAGATGATTAGCCCAGAAAAGCACCTTTCCTCTAACAAAAGAAAACAGACTTTCTTTTGGCTTCCCTCCTAAAAATCCTATTGTTCCTTTCTGACCACAAAGCCCACAATGTGCCATGCGGAGTAAGCCACCACATAACTTTGTCTTCCTTGTTAGCCCATAATCTCCGCCATCTAGGGATTCATTACTTATGTTAGGATCAAGCCCCCACTGTTGCGCCAAAAGTTCGAGCTAATAGCGAAGGATCGTACTTCCTTTATGGCAGCACATAACCCCACATCTATAAGCACTGTGGGTGGGCCTGACTCCTGAGGGGCGGTTAGTCCCTAAAGTGGGATGGGCTGTCAAGCACTGATGTTCCTATGTAGACCCCATAATCCACATAGTCGTAGAAAATCCATAGGGAGAGGCTGGACCTCATAAATCCAACAACTTATGTACCATTCAAGTTCAGATGGTCTATTGTCTGTGTAAACAGATGAAATTCATACTAAGTAACAAAACGGTTAAAACAAGCACATTCGACTGTAATTCTTTCAGCAAGAAAACTGGGCAATAAGTATTGAAGGATAAAGAGTTCCTTTCTTTGTGAAACATAAAAGAAGAATACATGTGTTTAATTGGGGAAGAGCAACGTAAATATGCAGGAAGCAGCTGGCAGATGCTCACTATCTAAGCTGATCAATGATTCAACTATCCTTAACAATTGAACTGGCCAACCACTAAGCCATAGGTTTGGATCCATTTAAAGAATAAGGTCTGAAACATTTTGTTCCTTTATCATTTAATTCTTGTTCAAGTGATTGACTTGTGTCATTGAAAGAGCAATCACTTGCAAAAAGGAGCAAAGAACCTTCATGATGTCAACCATACTTGGCCTCACAATCATAGGGCACAAATGTAGTCTACCCCATTAAGATTATCTACACACGGTCCATAGTCAATCTCTAACTATGAACATTTTGCAGTTTCTGTCCTTACACAAGTTAAAAAGGTAATGTATTTTGTAAAACTGCAGTACTTAATGTTTGACAAAAGAAAAGGCTATGGATATTTGTCAAGGAGGGCCAAGTAGAGCTTCCATGTGTATGAAACCTGTCCATGCCATTTGGAAAACTGACTGGCAGTAAGTAATCATTCTTTATTTTGTCTGAGGGCAAAAGCTTGTTCTACAAATCTAGATATATCTCATAAATGGGAGAAGGAAATTATCAGAAAGAAGAAAAGGAGAACCAAAAATGATTATGCAAAATCTGACAAAGTGATTGAAATGCATTAAAGAAACAGTAATCAGTTTCAGAAGAAAAGATAAGTACCTTTGCGTTGTCAACCATTGTTAGCATTATAATCACAGGACATCGGTATTGAAGCACCATTTCCCAAAAGTCCTCAAAGGTATTTGGTAGTGGACCTTGGGTAGCAATAAAACGTGAACCATTTCCAGTAGGGGACTACATATCAAGATTCAAGATACAATTTTCTTTGTCAAAGAAGGGGAATAGTCTTTTCTGAAAAATAGTTCCAAAGAGTAAATGAATCGGGAAGAGGTTTGCAACTAATACCGTGATAAGGCTTGCATTGATGTAGCCACTTCCTGAATTATTCTCACCCTTAGACGAGCTGAGAACCACCCTGGAATCGTCATCTAGCAATGATCAAATGGAAAGAGAAGCCACCAGTTAGGTTTCAACGTTTATAACGAGAACAGGCGGAAGTAAAGGATCTCCATCTGTAGAAAGATCCTATGTGATCTCCCCATTCTTATACCCGTCCAAAACACTGGATATGAAATTCTTTGGAGGAGGCTTACAAGGCAAGACATCCATGTAGCGGTTCTTGTTTAAATTGGCACCTTGGAGTGCCACACTGCACTTTCTGATCATATCATCTCTGCGTACCCGCATTTCCTGGAAATAAATCTCAACATTAGACACCACCGCATGATTTTACGAATTATACATTCTGCAGCTAATTCATGTGTTATCGATCGGGTGCAAATATCATGTTAGTCAAACATATTTTAGAGAGATCTTTGATCCTACACGACCGGGGACTTTTGGTTGATGCTTACAAATTTTGTTCATTAACATAATGCAATAAATATATGCAATGTCAGATGAAGTGTAGACGTCAGACCAAATTTCATTATACAGCTACTTGCAGAACAAGACAATCTGCTTTCAACATTTACGAGAACGATAAACCGCAAATTAGCAATCCACTACCGAGGAGATCAAAACGCCGATGCGCAGTGACCAGAAGCGAACGAAAACCATCAAATCGTTCAATTCTCCACAGACCTTTCACCTATCCCGTTCAACAACCAACGACGTGACCCAAACGAGGAACTCAAAGCCCTGTACTACTGGAAGGCGGGGGTGCGTACCTGCAGCAAATCGAACTCGCGGGTGAGCTTGGACGGAGACCGGAGCTTCTTCTTGAGGACGTCATGGGCCTCGGAGCAGCGGCTCAGCTGCTCGCGGGAGAGGCGGAGCCCCGGGGGCGGATCCAGGAACAGATCGGCGGGGTTAAACTGGGACGCAGGCGTGCCCGCGGAGCTGGCGGCCATCGCGGACCTGCGGCTGCCGCCCCGACCCACGGCGTTCCCCGTCGCTGCGCCTCCTTGTTTCCGCCGACGCCGCTTCGGCAAGCGCAACCCCCTCCCCCGGCCGTGGAATTGGGAAAGCAGATCGGGAGGTGTGCGGAGCAAATTTGGGCGGAGAGCAGAGCGCGAGTCCAACGCAGTTACGCAGCAGCAGCGGTGACGAATACCTGCGGCTTTCCGATTTGGGAGACCAAGAAGCTGAACTTTTGGCTTCTCGCCTGTCCGTGTCTGGACTCTGGAGGCTTGTTTAAGGATGTCCCAACCTGGGAAAAAAGGGAGGTTGGGGTATGTATTTTAAAAATAAGAATTTATCTTAAATTAGTAATTTATGTATTATTTATGTGAACTAATTATGATGAATGCTCCTATATTATTCTCCTAATGTAATTTCTTAGGATATTTTGATGGTTTATTATTACAAATTTATGTTCATCAAAAATTGATGCAAATAGTATATTTGATAATTAATTTACAATATATATATATATATGATAAGTCTTTGTTTTATTTCACTTTAAGAGGGGGATATATGTAAAAGGACTCAAAGAGGGGTGATACCACGGCATTTTGCAAACACAGATTTCGTTCCACTTCAATTTTTTTTAAAAAAATAAGATAAATTAATTAAGAGTCTCTAATTGTAACAAAGAGATCATTGTTGTAACAGAGTTTAACATAATAACAGAAAATAACATTTATCGTAATGAATTATAATTTTGTTAGAGAATAAAAAATAAATCAAATATCTGATAGAAACTTCTAATTAATTTGTCCTTCAAAATATCTTCAAATACGTATTGAATTTCAAACGATGAGCCTCACATTCTCTTTTTTAACTTTTTAATTCAAAATTAAATTAAAAAATAATCCAGTTGTTTAATTGAGAGGTGGGAGAATCAAATAAACCATATAAAAATGACACCTTCTCATATCAAATTAATCTCACTAACTTGACGATATAATTGCATATACAATTTTCGGAATATTCTTTCTTTAATGTTAGGGTCATTGCGTAAAAGATAAAATTTGTCTCTCTCAAATAAAAGTTTGCCATGAAATTCCATTTGAAATAATCCTTTTAGGGTTTAACGGAAGATTTCCTTGCGGCCCAAAAATGGAGTTAATTAATCAAGGTGATAATTCTGCACAGCCACGTATATGATCATAGAAGATTAAGGATGAAGCTTATGAAATTTAAGATACAAAATTAACATTTGGAAACTCATCGTTTGGTGTGTTTTTAAGACTTATGAGGTGCTTGGCAGACGAATAATGTTTTATTCAGTTCTGTGATTAAAAAAAAAAGGCTGTAACAAAAACTTCATAATTTTTGCAATTGTCAAATATTCAACTTATGGATGGTTGGACGATTCGATATATATACTCGATTTGTACCATATTTGAGACAAGATCTCAGGCACAGTTAATCTGATATTATAATTTTTCCTTTTAAAAATTTTAAATATTAAATTTAAATACAAATTAGATCGAATTGAAGTGTACCTACCAAGACGGAACTAGCAAAGTCATCAGTTCAGTTACCCTTGATTCAACTGTCATATTAGTGAAAAATGTCATAATTTTGAACACTAAATTATTCTAGTTGATCTGTCACCTCCCTCTTTATAGTGCACCCCACAAGTTACCATGATGAATATGTAGTGGTTGGCATGGATATGATAGCAAGACATTAGGAATAATTGGTGGGAATGATGACAATAGATAATGATGCTAGTGCTTTTAAGTTGTCAAGGATATCATGGAGAAAGGCACCCCTCTTCCATCACTAGAAGATGAGAAAGGTTTAGTGTATTTTTATTTTGTACTTAAGTGTAATATGACTAGATAATAAATTCATGTGGTATCTAATAATTGGGTTGTCATAATTATGTTGTCATTTTATCACTTCTCATGTGAGGGGTGCCACATGAGTTGTTATTTAATCAATGTGAAAGTACACTAAATCTTTCTCCTAGAAGATAGATCAAAGAGTAACACTTGATGTATCTTTGCTGTATTTTTATTTTATATTGGGTAAATTAATTAAGTGTTTTTATCAAATATTTGATTTATTTTTTAATCTAAAATAGAGTTGTAATTTATTACATTAAGTGTTATCTTTGATTATAATATACTATAAGTTCTATTATCTTATTATAGTCCGAGATTCTCAATTAATTTATTTTTTTATATTTTATCATTTATATCATTATATTATCAAATATTACTATTAATATTATAAAATATTTGGACCATACATATCCTTCCTCGGAGAAATACTTTTAGAAGACCCATCTTGCAATAATACTGACATATATTGCAAGAATGCAATTTTACTAGTAAGAAAATAAGTCCATCGTTACAAAAAATGCAATTCTCTCTCTTCCTTAACTAATAAAATTGTTTTTTTTTTAATCCACGGGAACATTATCACAAGAATGTTGTTATAATAGGCATTTCTCATCCTTCCTATAAGCATCATATAAGGACCATTTACATTGGTAAAAGCAAATTTGAGACTTCTGATGCACTATATTAAAAATTAAAAGGATTTTTGATTTGTCATGAAACGTTATAGAATGTCGTGAGATGCCATATGTCGCGTATCATACAAACATGACATTTTACATCATTTTATATCTGTCAAGAGAATCCTCTTCCTGTCAGGATCGATCCACTCTTATTATGAATAGAAAGTTAGCTTTTATCTTTACCTTTTAGGGTCATTATACTTTTGTTTATATAGAGAGAAATGGTTATTGTCCTTTAACTAAGACAATAAAAGTGATTTAGATTATCTTATAAATAATTTTATTAATTAAAAATCTGATAAAATATTTCTCTCTCTCTTTTTAATTCAACCAATAGAATTGAAGAAAATTTTTATTCCCAACTAGACGGATAAAAGAATTACCTGGCCAGCCACCTCATTGATTGGGGCATAGACTCCGCATCCAAAAAGTAACTATACAGGTGTGGGATCACGCCACCAACCAATGGGGTAGCTGGTTAGGTAGTTTCTTTACTCGACTAGTCGAGAATAAAATATTTCTCATAGAATTGTTTGGAGGATAATCCATATCACATTTTATTATCCACCTTAGAGGGTAATAAATATTTATTGTATATTGATGGAAATACAAAAGGAGATGTTAAGCTCTCCAATTTCTACCTTCTCCGCATTCATGATATTGTATTAGAATCATTGGGCTCTAGACTTTTGTTACTGCGGCCCGCTATGCCTTGCAACTTCTCTTGCAGTGCATGTGGCCTCTTGTTGCACCATCGTCGTTCCTGCTAAGATCTTCACCCAACTACTGAACTACTACTACATTGTCACCATTTCACCAAGGTCTTCACTTAGCTACAAGTTACATGTCATCTCCCTGCTATGACACCACTGCAATTACATGTCTGCCACTATCGGCCTCTCCCAATGTTGTCGCGTGCTTTGTCGACCTACTATTGTCATGTTGACCTTTCGCAACACCATCGTTGCAGCATTGTAGCATAGCGCCGCCGGTCTCATTGTATTGTCACACTGCCACGACCATCATCGTCATGTTGTCGTCCCATCACATTTGTCAGTGTTGTTGCTTGCACATGCTTCCTAGCCACGTCGCCGTCCACGAGCACCACTACACTTGGCCGCCCACGAGCTAAGCAATGCCTTCATTCAAACACCATTGTGACATCATACTGCTCTCGGCCAATAGTTTCCCCACTAGCATGCATCACCGATGTCGTGCACTACTTCACTGTTATCGTGTACTATTGCTTTGTCATTGTCATGTGCTACTACAACACCGTCGTTGCACGCTACTATGTTGTCATCGCCGCCGCCGCCGCCGCATCCGCAACAGACACCGCCATCACTTCTACGACCATCAGATGCCGCTAGCTGCACTCTTGACCTCCCTGAGCTTGAGTATGACAATAGCCCCATTTTTTGGCTCTGGTGGAGGAGAGATAATTGAGGACAATAGTGTTCAAAGTTTGGTTCAACCCATAAAATCAAACTAAATAGATCAGTTTGGTTTGGTTTGATTCAGATTAGACACTTTATTGTTGTTCGGTTTGATTTGGTTTGGTTTGAAACTTACAACTTCGGTTTGGTTTGATTTCTAATCCGAGTAAATCGATTCAACCCGAATAAGTCAAAATACTATATGCGGATAAAATTTATTTAAATTTCTACTTGTTCTTCTATATATAATAGTAAATTATTATAAGATTAGGGATAAATAATTTAGTCTTCTTAGTTAAAATCAAATTATGTCTTGTTATTTTTCATAATTTTTCTTCATAAATATTACAACAAATATGTACTTATTGAGAGATTAATGTGTTAATAGAGACTTCAAATACATTTTGGTTTAAACCAAATCAAATCGAATTAAATAGGTTTGGTTTGGTTTTCAAATGAATTGGTTCTGTTTGGTTTGAGAGTATATTTCAATTTGATTTCATTTGAGAAAAAATTCCTTCAAACCGAACCAAACCAAATCGTGTTCACCTCTAATCATGGATATGTTTAAGCATATAGGATACAAGTTAAATATGATCCATATTGGTCCATTGAACTACCTTTTCTTGCCCCCACCCCCTCATTTTTTCCTAGTCTATTGTGTCCATGTTGATGTCAACCTCGCATCATCATCCACCACAAACATATATTATATCAATATGAGGGTTTTTCAATGTTGCCATCACAACCGTGCGGTCAATTTCATCATTCTGCATCACCTTTGACACCTTCTAACTTCCTCATCATGTTGTTTATGTTGATTATTTCTAAGATGGTTGTCTTGGCATGGCCTTCTCACCAATGTACTTACCCTCCGGCTTCCTTGGGAGACAACATTAGCTCTACATCTCTTGTTGCTTTAGATGTGACACAATTGGTCATCCAACAAACTCAATTTTGACCACTTCAGCAACAATTTTAGTAGCTACTTCAAGATTTAGTCTGTTGGTTTTCTCACTAAATAGGGTTTTCTCACTAAACCCTCTATTGTGTCCACCTTCTCTTGTACTATCTCCACCTAGATTTTAAACTATGGATATTGTCATCATATGATCTGCTCTCTGATGGCTCATTATATGTAGATTGTTCTCCTGATCCCATTCACTTATAGATTCACATTGTTAATGACACTCCCTTAATAGTCTCTTAGTATGACACCATCACCTATACATTTGATCCTTTTGGATGCTTAATCCTTTCTCCTATACTTCATGTTCCAAAATTTTCTATGAATTTGATTTCCATTAATCGCTTTGTCATTGCTAGAGACACTATCTCATTCACCTTTTCTACATGTTCTATGTAGGACCCGCATATAAGTTAGAGGATTGAAACTGGTCATAGAGTGGACAGCTAGCATTACATTGAGTCATTATATATATCTTCCCCTTTTGGCCATCATGTCCTTTTGTACTCGTTGGTCTACTTTCTCTATTGCTGTCATTTGGCATTGTCACCTTGGCCATCCTTTGAAGCTTGTCTTAAGTCCGTATTTCAATCTGAAGTCTTAGAGTCACATTAGTTCTCTCTTTGTTTGTCTCATTGTGAGGGTTATAAATTTATTAAGTATTTTACCCTCCATTTTTCTTCTCATGAGTCTATATCTTCAAAACCTTTTATTTTAGTGCATTTTGATATTTGGAGTCCATATATTGTGCATTCTATGCCAAGTTTTCTCTATTATATCAATTTCATTGGTAATTGTATTGGTTTCGCTTAGGTTTTTCTAATGCACAGGAGATCCAATCTTCTTTTTATTTACTATTAGTTCTCCAAAATAGCCTACACCCAATTTCCAAGTCCAATCAAAGTACTTTATAGTGATGGTGTGCACGAGTATCTCTCTATATACTAACTTTTGAGCTATCCTATTTTCTCATGGAATCCTTCCTCAACAATCATGTTCTTACACTTCTCGACAGAATGGTATCAATGAGTGCAAGCATCGTCACATCTTTGATCACTACTCCGATGCTTCTTCTCTATGCCTTTGTTTCTCATGCCTTTTGGGCAAAAGTTGTTCTCACTATTGTTTATCTCATCAACATCATCTCATCCTTTGTTCTTTCTGGATGTTCTCCCTATGAACATCTTTATGGTTTACCTTCTACATATCAAGATCTCATCAATTTCAGTTGCACATGTTTTGTTCTTCTCCCTTCTCATGAGTGCACAAAACTCTCTTTATGAGAAATTAAATGCATTCTATTTGGGTATAGCTCATAGCACATGGGCAGCGCTGCTATAATCTCGGCTTTGTATCTCTTGTCAGGCCACCTTGTTTGAAAATATTCCTTTCTTTGCCTCTTTGTCTCAAATTTCAATTTTAGATTTTTCATTCTTATTTGATCTTGAATCTTCTCCTCCAACATTATTCTAGGTTTTTCTCTTGATGAGCCTTCTATCACTCCTTCTCTCACCTCCTCGACCTCCCACTATTCGTGTCTATAGTCATCATCCTCGCAATCCTAGAGATATTCTTTTATCGCTAGGTTATGATGTTGTTGACTCTCGTGAATAAGACTTGCTCACTTATGCTCCTATTCTGCCTCCTATGGATCCTCTATGGGGTAACCTTTTTGCATAATCACCACCCTCCTAATTACCTTAATCTTGTTTTAGCTAACTCCTACTCTCCACAGATCTCTACCTTTCTTATGACCCCTCACACCTATCGAGAGCCTTAGAGCTATTGCTAGACGATTCAATTTCTCGAGTGGCAATAGGCTATGATAGAGGAATTTTAGCCCCTTCGACAGACTAACACTTGGGATCTTGTTCCCCTTCCTTCAGACATTTCTCCAATCATTTGCAAGTGGATTTACAAGATCAAGACCAAGTCTGATAATAGCATTGAGTGTTATAAGGCTCGACTTGTGGTACGAGATTTCACATAGGAGTACGACATTGATCATGGGGAGACTTTTAATTTGGTAGCCAAAATGACCATTATTCATACTGTCATTGCTATTGCGGATATTCGTTAGTGACTTCTTTTTCAGCTAGACATGAAAGAATGTTTTTCTTCATGGTGAACTCATTGAGAAAGTCTACATGCAGTCTCCTCATGATCTTTCTACACCACCACTGCATGTTTGTTGCCTTTGAAAGGCTCTATACGGACTCAAACAAGCGTCTTAAGCATGGTTTGAGCAGTTCTGTCAAGTTGTTCTTGATGTTGGTTTTCAAGAAAGTGCAAAGGTTCGCCAGTCTCCTCTTAGTCGAGCTATTCTTCTTATCTATGTTGATGACATGATCATCACTATAGATGATGATGATGCTAAGCACCTCCTCCATCAGTAGTTTGAGATGATAAACCTTAGGCCTTTGCGATATTTTCTTGAACTTGATGTGACATATTCCTATTGTGGTTAATTATTATCTCATCAAAGTATATTAGCCACATTCTTCAAGAAATTGCTCTTTCTAATTTCCACATTGTTCATACTCTTATGGAGTTTCATCTCAAGGTTCATCCATCCGATGGTGTTTCCTTGGAGGATCATATATGCTATCAACAACTTGTTGGCGCTTGGTGTAATTTACTATTTCTCGCCCTAGCATTGCTCATGTTGTGTATGTCTTAAGTCAATTTGTTTGTGCACCAACTTTAGTCCAATTTGCTACTCTTTCGCATATTATTCGGTATCTGTGTGGCACCATTTGTTGCTCATTGTTTATATCATCCATGAGCACATTGGAACTTTGTGCTTATTCAAACGTTGATTGGGTTGGTTATCCTATTAATCATTGTTCCACCATCAACTTCTATATTTTTTCTCGACTCATCTCTCATTTATTAACAAAACAAGTCATTATCTCTTGCTCTAGCATTGAGGCCTCGTATGGTGCCATGGTCGACACTTCTATGGAGATCATTTGACTTTATTGACTTCATCTTAGAGTCGATTCTTCTACTCCCACACCACTCTATTGTGGCAATTGAAATGTTCTTCAGATTACCGGCAATTCCCTCTTCCATGACAAAACATATTGAGATTAATTGTCATTTTGTCCGTCAACATTATCTCTTCAAGACTTTGTCACCTCCATACATTTCCTCTAATCTTTTTATGAAGTCTCTGAGTTTGAGGGGTGGGGTGTTAAGAGGATCCTCTAGATCCTATGAGCATCAATCCACCCTTGTACAACCAAATCCCCTACTTCCTTTTATATTTTGTATTATACCAAGAATAAGAAGTTGGCTACTGTCATTGCCCTCCTTTGGGGCCATTATAGTTGTTTATATAAATGGAAACACAAGAGGAGATGTTAAGCTCTCCAATTTCTCCCTGCGTTCGTGACAAAATCAGCAAGTATTCAGTATTTTTTTTGTTTAGGGGGTTCTATATATTTTGCAACTAAATGAGCTGTCTTCTGCCCTGAATCCTCCTAATAGGAAGGTGGAAGGAGAATTTCCCCTCAGTGTCCAGGTCAATGTGAATTTAATTGCCCAAAACAGGAAACAGGCTAGAACATAAGTAAAAAAAAATGGCGGTTTTATTCAAAATTTGACAGTTCTCCTGCATACAAAATGCTGCCGATGGGTCTGTCAGACAAGCTTCAGAGGAACTACATGTTTACAGGTCACTGAACTTGGGGTTTTCAGGCAGGGGAGAGGGCTCATCAGTTACACTACAACCTAAAGAGATACAGTGGATTTACAACCCTACTCTTCTGGTACAGACTTTGGGCAGCACCTTCTGTAGCTGTACAAAACGAAGAATTTGAGAACTCATGATCCGAAGCATACATTCTGCAGCAGTTAATATCCTGAACAAAAAAAAAATCTTCAAGAGCTGCTCCTGTGTCATGTACTGATCAGCAGTTGAAACCCGGTGAAGGGCCAAGCAGCCTCTTTTAATGGCAGAGGCGGATGATGAATGCAGAAAGCGAGGACAAAATCTCATCCCTGAATCAGTTCTAACAGCTTTGATCGTGGCATCATGCTATCTAATGGCTTCAGGTTTTGTCTACCAGTCATTGGTACAGCTCTAGAATGGCCTGATTTGCCTATCAAAAATTAACCTGTGGCAGTTCAATTCTTCCATTTGAAGATGGTTAGCAACCTGCAAGGATTCCTTGTATGCACAGTCGAATAACGTCTGAGCACATTGCCAATGGATACGGATCTTAAGGACAGCAAGCTGGCAATTCCCTCATTGCGGATTGAAAAAACTTGGTCAAATCTCAGTCCCCTATAAACATGTACATGATATTTGAAATCCCTCTGCAGCCTACCATTTCTAGTACTGTCTGAAGGCATCATCACAGGAACGTCAATTGTGACAAGCTTAGTAAAATTCCATTGGCATCCCCTTTCAAACCAAATCACATATTCCTTCCCTTCATTTCTGATCCTCAACTATTCTTCCCATAAACAAAGAGATAAATCTCTTAGAGATCTTTCCACCTCTTCCAAAGCTGTTTCATTACAATAGCTGTCTGTTTTTCCAGAAAGGTTCCCAGTTTCGGCATTATTCACTATCATGCCTCCCTGGGGAAGGAAACCCACTTTCCTCCTCAGTGTATCTCTACTTTGGACATTTTCATGTTCCCCATCACAGCATGTGTAAGAAGACTCTTTTTTTCCTATGCTCTCAGTCATCACACTCAAACAAGTGCCACAAGCATTCTTCTCCCAGATGCTCTCATTTGAGATCATAGGTGGCACTCTACTACATTTAGTTATGAGCAAAGGGACCATAACTGGATCAAGAATGTCCTTTGTAGAATCCACAACAGGCTCACTGGGCTTACTTTGTTCATTGATGCAAGCCACTGTTGAAGAATTACCATCTCCCTTTCCATTTATGGAGTCAACTCTGAAGTCCACGGTGTTAAGTACCACCTCAGAAGGGATCCATCGGGTGGTACTACCAGATGGTAGCTCTTTGCATCGTGCAGACACATCAATGGAACTGGTATCGTCAATCCCTGCCACAAAGAAGTGACTTAGGTTGAGAGGATCATTTCTCTCCAATATGTTACCATCATTTTTTCCTTTATAGTTTTCAGTAATTTTAATGATGCTAATTTTGTCACCTCCAGATGGTGCTATAAGTTCTTTGTTATGGAAGCCATCCATCACCTTCTGACATGTAGCGACACTAACATCACCCGTACTGGCACCTTCCACATCCCTGAACTCTTTGTTGGCTGCAGAGGACCTCGGATCAGATAACAGATCACTAGCTAAAACATTTGAATCGCCACTGCCAGATACAGCAACAGTGACATCATCAGGTTCACCATTTGCAACAATTATGAGAGTTTCTGAAGATAGTGCTGGTAGATTCGGCTGTCGACAATTTTCTTTTTCAGATACCTCCAGATTAGCATAAACTTGGGATGTTGTTCCAACTACTAGATTAATTCCAGCAGTAAGATTACTGTGATCAGGTTGTTGGGAGTTCCTTGTGTTGCAGATATCTACTGCATGATTCAGATCTTCTCTTGATGACGAAAATGTCTCATCCTCTGCACAAATAATTAGTGTTAGCACTGACAAGTCTCTTACAAAGTAGATAGAGTCAAACCAGTGAAAATGTAAAACAAAGAAATTTAGAAATGTCACCTGGTTTCCTCATTTCAAAACCTTCACACAAGCTCTTTTTCAACAAGGCAGTTCCAGGGAAGAGCATTAAGTTTATGGTACTCAATTGCTTCTTCTCATCCTCATTGACAGGTTTGAAACCAAAGCCAGACGTCCATGTATCTATTAAGTCAGGTATGGCAGATAAGACCAGTGTCTGAACTTTGAACGACCTCAGCATCTATATCCACAATAAATTAAAATTTCAAAGCCTCCTGAGCAACTTGGTTAAAGAGACATAAAAGAGTCAAAGATATCTAGATTTATTCCATAAAGAGTTGGAGACTAAAGATAGTAAACTAACTAAATCCACTGAATTCCCGTCTCTAATCTCCTATTGTCCACCTGAAATTCAGCTGAACAACATCGAAACCTGAGCTGGTCTTTCTTCCAGTCTACCAAAAGTTTCATTTGAAAATGATTTTGAGTCCCTGTCAAGTCAGCCATTCCCGGGACCCTAGAATCATGGACTTAAATTTTGAAACTGAGATATGGACAAATAAGATCAAACAAGATCCAAAAACTATTCAATCTTTGGAGCAGTTAACCAGGGAATCCAGATAAAAGTACTCTGTACCTTTATTCCCATGTAAAATAGTCCATCAACCTTTTTTTTGTTTGCCGGATCAAATAGATGTAGTAAATTATATTATTCTACTCAACCTGGTTTTATACAATCAAATCCAATTAATTTTATCATTAAGTGGGATAAGGCTTCAGTAATGATGATAATGTCAACAAGGATGATCTGATGCACTATCCTGCATGTACTGATGATAAGCCCTGCCATATTCAGATCAAATAAGGAATCAACCAAATGAAGGAAAGAGCTTCTGAACATGGATGGCAAAGTCGGCCGACTCGGAGCGGAGTCGGCCGACTCTGAGTCGGGTCGGCCCCTGGCGACCCGACTCTGGGTGGGGGGAACACCGACCCACCCACAAGACTGGTTTACAAAGTCCACTGTCCCGACTCAGGCCGACTCGGCCCGACTCAGGCCCGTTCTGGCCCGACTCAGGGTCGGGATCGGCTGGGGCCGACCCAGCCACCCGACCCGACTCTGCCATCCATGCTTCTGAAGGAAAAAGCGTCAGCTGGAAATATGGCCAATTCTGTTCCTAACCTAACCTAGTCCCACCAGGACCTGGCTGATCCCAGTGGTTCCCCTCTTTTTGGGATCAATCCATCAGGATTGATGATCCTGTGTCATGCTGTCCATAACACTTTAATTCCACTTCAAGAAGATTGCAGTAAATTCACAGCTCAACTAATTAAACAGTTTCAGGAAAGTCAAAAGTGTCTGCTACTACTGCTGCATGGTGACAGAAATATGAAATAGTGAATTTTGCAATTCAAACCTCTTCAATTGCACCCATTAGACGTCGACACATTCCCTGGCGACGGTGCTCACTGCAAGTTGCAATAAGGGGCATTTCGGCTACTGAGGTTCCATGCACCCTGCAAAGGATGCTAGATGTGAGATTATATGTACTGCCTTTTCATTTATGCATGTTTAGATGCTTGGTATATCATGTGACAACCAATTTGTTAAAAGAATAATCGACAAATTTGCTACCTGGAACTGCATTTAGAAGCACATATCCACTCTTAAAAATAAAAATGAACATGTCATTCTCATTTGATAAAACAAATCAAGGTTAAGGTCTCATTTATGTGAAAAGCAACAATTGAATCTTTCTTCCCTAAGAAATCCTTATTCTGAGAATACCATCATTTTTATATTTGCAACCATGTAGAGGAATTTTATCCAGAACTTTCACATAAGATTTTGCCCTCATGCCACATAGACATAACCAATCGAAGCCATTTTATGTCAGTAAGAGTCAGTTAATGCCAATCTGTATTCATTTTTGTATCCTCAAACAGTATGTGATCCCGTTCTTTTCAAAAAGGAAAATGATACATATCTGTTTTTGTGAGAAAAGAATCTCGTCACATGAATTCTCTCACAATTTCGTTTTCTTTATTTATGTTTTTGTGTTTTTTGGACCAGGCCTACTGATGTAGGCTCACGTCCCTTGCCTCTCATCCTGATTGGTTTGGAATTAATTATATCGATTGCATAATCGATTACCCCTGATTAACCACCACATGATGCTCATAATCCAGCTAATTAGAAAAGGAATTTTAAGGGAAAAAAGAATTTCTAAAAAAGACATATTTAATTGCATTATCATTGCCTGTTAATTTAATTGTTCATTCATTAATCATTTGTGTGAATAATTGCCCCTCTTTTTTCCAGACATTTGAATAATATCCCTCTCTTATTTAGCCTTTACCATATTGTTGTTTGTTGTTTTCCTTATTCACATTCCCATTTAAAATGTGTAGACTACTCCTTGGGGAAATAATTTGTAAAATTACATGATAAAGAACGGTTAAATGAGCCATTAGTAAGAAATTAGGGCATAATTGAAATTAACTGAATGATCAGGGTATAATTGCAATTACCCTGAAAATTAGGGTATCAATGTGATTACATGTTCACAAGGTCAAAATTCACTATTTTGATATGTTACAAGCACAAAGAAAATCACATCAAGACTTAAATAAAATGATACAACTTGAGAGGGTCTTGATCAAGGAATTAATTTACAGGGGGTTTTGTTGGAAATTTACAACCACTAAGGCCTTCCTTGTGCAGGATCAGTCTTCAGGGGGTTTTCCCAGCTGAAACCCTCTCCTTTTTGGCTTAGACACTCTTCTATTGCTTCCCTTTTTCTTCCTTTTCCAAGTGCTAACCTGAGTTTCCTTTATATTTGCCTCCTCCTCCCTCTTTTCTTTCCTTTCTTGCTTGGCGCAGTGTGCTCTGCACTGTCTTTGGGTATTTCTCACCTCTGGATGCTTTTTGTATGCCTCTCTTTGCAGGGATGCACCACCTTTATATAGAGGAAGGGGGGCCACATGGGAGGAGGCAATGGCAGCCCCCTTCCTTTGTTTAGAACCCCACCAGTGAGATGCACTGGTGGGGTTTTCTTTCCCCCTTTTGTTCTTCACTGCTGGGCCATTTATTGCCCTTTTTGAAACCTCACCGGTGTCAGGCACCAGTGAGGAATTTCCAGTGGATGGGACGCCCCACCTTCTTTCTTTTGAGTCCCACCAGTGGGAATCGAAAATAGGCAAGTAGTTGTTGACATCGGAAATTCCCAAACCTAAAAAACACCAGAAAATTCCCAAATCTGAAAACCCCCATTTCCCAAGACCCAAAACTTCAAAATTCCCAAAATACCTAAATTTTCAGAAAATCCCAGAAATTCCGAAAAAAAAAAAAAAAAACCAGTTTCCCAAAAACCCAAAACTCCAGAAATTGAAAATCCCACAAAACCAAAAAACTCCAAAAATCTCAAAATTTCCAAAATACCCAAAAATTCCCCCAAAAAAACATAAAAAAAACCCAAAATTGCCCCCCCTCCGGTAGCCCATGAACCGGTGGGGGGTGCCTCCGGTTGGGCTCCCGATTCCAACCCAACAGGAGGTTGGGGGGGGAGGGCGTGCCTCTGGTTGGCCTCAACCGGAGGGTCCCCCCCCCCTTCCGGTCCCTCTCTCACCCAATTGGAGTGGGCCCCTCCAGTCTCACCCCAACCGGAGGGACCCCCCCTCTGATCCCTCTTCACCACCCTCCCCCACAACTGGAGGTGGGGGGGGGGGGGGGGGGGGTGCCTCCGGTCCATCCCCCCAACTGGAGACACCCCACCTCCGGTGCCTCCTCTTAACAACCCCCCCCCCCCCCCCCTCACCTCTATAAAAGGGAGGGGGGTGCTACCTTGGAGGGGGCTTGCTCCCCCCTTTGGTAACTGGAGGTACCACCTCCGGTCCTAAACCCAACCGGACGTTCCCCCCCCCCCCGCCTTCCTCTTGCTCTTTCCCCCTTCTTTTGGGGTCTCCCCCTTTCTGGAGAGGCCATCCACAAGCTCCTCATTTTTGGCCCTTGAAGCCTTTGGAGGGCCATGAAGACCCCAAGCTCCAAAGATGAGTTGGGATGTCTGTGCTCCAAAGAGGAGCCAAGAGGGGTCCCTGCTGCGAGAGGCTCCAACCTCCACACCCCTCCTCTTCAAGTCCACCATATGAAGAAAATATCAAGGGAGCTTCAACGAGAAGAAGACTCTGACATGAAGAAGATTTGAAACTCAAGAAGAAGACTTGAAGAAAATTGCATAGAAGCCCCAAATTTGTGAGAAATTACATAAAAGTCCCTGGAAGGATGCAAAATTGCAAAACCCTTTGCTGTCCAAAAATTGCACAGAAACCCCCAATTTGTGAAAAATCACATAAAATCCCTTGAACAGAAAATTGCAGAGATACCTCCAGGATAGGGAAAATTGCAGAAATACCCCTAATGGGTTGGAGATTGTAGAAAAGTCCCCGAAGGATGCAAAATTGCAGAAAAGTCTCTGTTGTCCAGAAAATTGCAGAAATACCCCCACTGTTGGAAAAATGGCAGAACTCTTCCTGTTTAGGGGAAAATTACATGTAAATCCTAACGGAGTTCAAAAATTGCATGGAAGCCTTTAGTCGGTACAGAAAATGGCACAAAGCCTGGCAAGCTGCAAAGGCGATCTAGCTCAAATAGGGAATGTCGTTGGCACAACTCGGTGGAGCGGTACCCACCTCACTTCTCTGAAGGGGCATGCACTTTCCTGGGTCGGGCCTGAGTTGATCCCACTTGCTAAAAATGTTCGTAGAAGCCACAAAATGGCGAAAATGTTCGAGAACACCAAAAAATGGCAGTAGCATCCAGAAAAGTTAATCAATGACGGAAATACTTAGAACTACTTGGAAAAGCCAAGAAATGACGGAAATGTCTGAGTATGCCAATCAATGGCGAAGACACCAAAGAAAGTCAATAAATGACCAAAACACTCCAGAACACCTAGGAATGGTGAAGATATTTGAGGGTGCAGCGAATGCTAGGAAACGCCAAATGGCGGAGAAGACCAAGTAGACTAAGAGATGGCAAAAGCACCCAGAGAAGTCAAGAAATGAAAGAAATACCCTAAAAACGTCAAGGATAGACTGAGAAATATGGCTCATGCTGTTTGCATGGCTCAGTGGAATGGGACCCACATCACTCTTTTGAAGTGGCGTGCACTCTCCTAAGCTTGGCTTAGGACTAGTCATTCCTAGTCTTAGGATTGCCAATAAATGGCAGGAATTCCTAAAAGTGTCAAGAAATGGCTGAAAAGCCTTGGGAGGTCAAGAAATGCCCGAAAAGCCCCAGGGAGCCAAGAAATGGCAAGAAGTCACTAAATGACTGGAAAGACCTCGGGATACCAAAAAATGACAAAAACACCCAGCAAGAGCACAAACTTGGAGAAATCTGGCAAGACCACTTAAAGGTCCCGTCACAATCAAATGGTGGTGGTGACCACAGAGCAAATACAATGGACCGATAGTGATTATCTTGGCGATCAAACGGTCCGATCGCGATCAAATTCAAATCCAATGGTTTGATCGTGTTGAAGATCTAAGTCAACGATCTGATTGTGACAGAAGCAAATTCAGAAGTGTTTGATCGTGACCAAATGTGGTTCTAAAGATCGATTATATAATCATGACCACTTGTACAGGGTCTTGAAAGATCAATTTAATTTAAATTACATATGTACAAGCAAAGTTTTCGATTTCCCTTGCAAGAGCGTATACCCACGAAAGGCGACCATTAAGGTCATTGTCACAACCAACCGAGACAAAAGGTGTTCTTTGACAGAGAATCAAAGGTGTTCGCATTCAATTCGATGTAAATTAACAATGACTTCAGTCAGTGGGGAAAGATCCAGTAGACGAAACCATAATCGCCTGATAAAAATAAATGTGCGGAAGAAATACCCAAAATATTGGTTTAACCATCCAATAAATGGACATGTAAAATACTCGCATTAAGCGACCCTCAAATTTGTCTGTTATATAGACTGGCACGCCCACAAAAACAAAAAACAAAAACAAAGAAAGAATAAGAGAATCCTTCCGCGTCCGACAATAGGGGGGGGGGGGGGGGGGCATGACTTTCTCTCTTTGCAGTCCCACCGGTGTCATGCACCAAAAATAGGCAAGTAGTGAGGGGGCGGCCATGACTTTCCCTCTTTGGAGCCCTATCGGTGTCATACATTGACAAAGATTTAAAATAGGCAAAGTAGTGAGAGGGTGGCCACATGGGAAAAAAGGATTGGATTGGCCTAGGAATCGGCCAAAACCGATCCAATCTGGAACAGGTCGATTCTAGCCAGGGATCGGCCAGATCGGCCATGGCCAATCCTGATCTGGATTGGCGGATTTTGCCATCCATGGGCAGCCATGACTTCCCTCTTTGAAGTCCCACGAGTGTCATGCACCCATGGGGATTTAAAATCGGCAAACAGTGAGGGGGCAACCTGCTCTTTCCCTTTTTAAAATCCCACCGGTGTCATGTACTGGTGGGGATTTAAAATAGGCAAGCAGTGAGGGGGCCGCCTGCTCTTTCCCTCATTTTTGAAGTCCCACCGTGTCAAGCACCAGTGGGGATTTCCTGAGGGCAGCCTGTGTTTGCCTCTTTTGATTCCCACCGGTCTTGGGTGTCATACATCAGTGAGGATTGGGCATAGCCTCAAAAGGGCAAGAGAGATAGAGTGGTCTGATTGGGTTTGGGAATTTCCCTTTTGGAACCCCACCTGTGGACGACACCGATTAGGATTCCTATTTAGGATAGGGAGAAGGGTGAGAGGAGGGTTATTCTTGGTAGCACTAAGACGGAAAGGGGATGAAGGAAATTATTGGACTGGCTTGACAGAGGAGCAGGTGTTCAAGGTGTTTTTTTTCAGCTCTCTTTAAACACTGAGGCATCCATGACTCAGTATGAGTGCATCCCCCTATTCTTCATTGAGATCTGTGTTATACAGGAGAAAATATTTAAGGGGTTCAATAACACATCATCATGTAAATGCATTCACTCACCCAGGACATCCTAGTGCACTCAAAAATGAACATGCATACCACTATGTAGCCTAATCATGGTTCTAAAAATCATTCAATAAAACTCTATATCTGTAATGCTCAAGACTCTGGTGATTAAAATCCCAAGTTCCGGTGCTTTTCTGATCTTATACTTGGGCATCCTGAGAATTATGAATATTCCTATAAAATTTTGAGCATCCTTGCTCCTCCTAACTTCTGGTCCACCCATCCTCAGACCGGGATTGGGTGGAAGGACCATGACTTACCTGTGCAGTAGACGGATGGGCGTATTGGGCAAGCAGGACCTGTTAACGGTCTTCTCCCCTGTCCAATAGGAGGAGCAGCCCTATGACCCATGGTGCAGCGAGCTCCAACGGCAATGAGCCCCTGTGCGGGGCTCAGACACTCTCTGCTGGCGGTCATGGCCTTCTCATCTCTGGCGTGGGCCTTCTCTCTGGTGATTACGTCAGTCATGGAGGCTACTGGCGCCTCCAACAAGATGGGGAAGAACCTGGCGGTGGCTCAGGCGACGGGTATGGACGCGCAGGCCAGAGAGGAAGGGAATAGAGGATCCAGGGGATGGTAGGTGACCGGTCCCTCTGCTCCCCTTCTGGGTGACCCCGCTGCTCATCGTCTATTCCGGGGAAGTGGCCGACGATCGAGGCCTAGATGTCTAGGCTTTTGACCTTGGAGTGACTCCCCTGGCCAGTCAGCAAGAGCAGGGCCAAACGGTCTTGAGGGTGTTGCCTTCCCTGGAGGAGGGCGATCAGGGAACTAGTTAGAAGGTGCAAGGTGGATGTCGTATGTATCCAGGAGACAAAGTGGGAGGGAGATGGTAGTGAGCTTTTGAGGGAGATCGAAGGGGTAAGCCAGCCCTTAGGAGTGTCTTCACCAGCTGTTGGGAGATTTGGTGGTATCCTCATCCTCTAGAATCCTTTTGAGGTGGAGGAAGTGGTTATCGATAGAGTGGTGCGTAGGTGGATTATGTGCAGGCCGATTCTGGATTGGATCGGCCCAATCCGGATCAAGATCAGCCCAATATGGATTAGGAACGGCCCTAGCCGATCCAGGGGGCTGATCCGATTTTGTTTTCTATGTGTTCATCTCAGATGAGGATGGTTTCTCATGGGACTTTAGTGGGGTGTATGGACCTCAGTCGAGAGAGGAGAAGCGAGAGCTCTAGAATGACTTGATTCAATACCATCATTTGTCAGGCCGTCCTTGGTGTGTGGGTGGGGATTTCAATGCAATGGTTGTCCCCTCAGAGAGGACAGGGGCTACAGGATATGATGGATACATGGAGGATTTTTCTAACTTCATATAGGTCTCAGGGTCTGCTCTGGTGGACATTGGCATGGCCAACATCTATTATACCTAGTCAATCTTAAAGCAGATATTGTTTGTTCTAGGTTGGATAGGTTCTTCGTATTGGTCGACTGGGAGGATCACTTTCCTCATGAACAGGTGGCCCCTCAAGCGAGATCGGTGTCTGATCATAAGCCCATCCTATTGAAGACTAGATGGATGCAAGACAAGAAGCACAGTTTCAGATTTAACAGTTCTAGTTTAGGGAGGAGGATTTTTTGGCCACTGTCTCAGTGCTTGGAGTAGGGCTGCAAACGAGCTGAGCAGAGTTCAGTAGTGCTCTACTCAAACTCGGCTCGTTCATTTTTTGTGAGCTCGAACTCGGCTCGATACTTGTTTGAGTATTTGCCACCTTTGTTCAAACTCGGCTCATTAACTATTCGTGATGTTCGAGCTAGGCTCGTCAAGCTACTCGATTATGTAAACGAGCTCGAATTCGACATATATATTACATATGATATATGTATTATATATCATATTTGACATATATATTACATTTGTATGATTACATATTCAAATATATGTATAAGTAGACATTCATTGTCATATTTGTATACATTAACTATATATGTACATAGTATTATTATATTTACATTAATATATGGTTGTATATACATTAACACACATATATATATATATATGTATAAAGTGTTCATTAATATAATATATATATTATATAGATATAATATTAATACTGTTTGTATATTTAAGGGATATGTATGTGATTACATATATATCGTATACATATGTGAATGTGTAAATCTATACATCGGATTACATATATCATAAATGCATATGTAAGTATTGTATGCATATATTATATAGTATATTATGCATAATATATGATATATGTATAATAGGATAAGGCTCTGCATCATCATCATCATCAGAGCCATGTCCCATTACTTGGATGATGATGATGATGATGATAACGATGTATACTATATGACTGTATACATTAACTTACATCTATATATGTATAACTTATTATGTTATATGATTACATATATATTGTATATATGTGTATATATATATACATATATATATGAATGTGTATATTTATATGTATGATTACATACATCAATATATATATGTAAACATTGAAGACATTTTTTCTGACTGTCTTATTTTTCCTGATTTTTTTCCTGATTTTCCTGTTGTTTCCAAAAAAATATTTTTTAATCTGGCCAATCCAGGATCTGCCAGACTTCTGGCAGATCAGCCAGATCAACCGATCCAATCCAGAGCGGATCAGGATCGGCCCAGGCCGGCCAATCTGATTCTTTTTCCTTGGATGCTTTAACAACCATAAATCCACTTGATCAAGTGTTCACAGTTAATGCCAAAACCATATCCATTTTTTGAAATACAATTGCAAATGTGTATACTCAAATTCCGCTAAAACCTTAGTTTTACTGAGCATAATAGTAAATTGACACACCTGCAAAGGAGCATTAGCATGATCTAGCCTACCTCATAATACAAAAATGTTTAACAGAAACGTGATCATCGTACATTCAATACTAGAGCATTCAATAAGCATAAATGAGTTCTTGGTCTGCCAGTCAGAGCCAAGTAATTTAATCAAATAGATATTAGATGGTTTCTGAAAACAAATGTATAATGAACACAACATGTTCAGTACCTGATGGCTGCCACAGATATTATTTTATCATCTTTCTCCAAGATGATAGTGTAAAATCCATGATAATTCAATCGTGGGAAATTTGACCTGAAGCAAATGTCAAAAGCAAGCAAGTATTAACTGCAGTACATGCTACAGGTCTTCAGCCATTGCACAAATCTAAGTTTGATCATAAAGACAATCTAAATTAAGTTCAAATATGATCCAAGGAAAAAGGATACTACGTAAAACAAAAGCTACTCAGTTACACTCTAGAAAACTAGACCAATTAAGATCTATCTCATTTAAAGGACACAAACAGTGAAAGACCAAGATGACTGACCTTAAAAATGGGAAAGTTTGTTGTATTACTTTGGACTTTGGAAGCAAGACCAAACTGGACCATTGGAAGCGAGACTGAACTGGACCAACCTTACACAAGTAGTTTAGTTTAAATAAATCCTTATCCATTGTGCCCAAATGACCTTTTTCTAGTTTTAAAATTTAATGCCTTGTACTCTCCTGTTTGATGAAATTTGGCAGCCCAAAGAAAAGCAATGCCAAAGGTTTTACAGTACCTAAATATGTAAACCTGAAAAATGAATGGTCATATTTGTGGATATCATTGATCAGATTGGATACTTAGTCAAATTTGTAGCAATCAAAGAGTGATCATCTGTTTGCATTCTATTACGATGGGTTTCCACTGTACATCATAAACATCATAATTATCTAAACTTGAGTCATATCACTACCTTAACATGATAAATACGTTCCCAAGTCTATCCTAACCCAATTAGAGATTGGAAGGCTAGGAGATAGAGATTAACTCAAAATTAAGAGGAGTTAGAGCTGTGTTAGGAATTAAAAACAAATCTCTATAAATACACCTAAATCCCCTCATGGCCGACCCTATTGGCTGCTTGGAGACTCTCTAGGATGTGAAGGGAAGACCACAGGAGAAGGAATTCACGGAGAGGAAGAACACTAGGCGTTCTTCATCAAGTTCTTCATGTTCAAGCCCTAAAGTCCCAAATTCGTCCAAAAGTAGGCATTTTTTGAAGCAAAATCAAATTAAATCTCTCCATAGGTCAATTCATATGTCTGGAACACGATCCCCATCTTTTCCCCAATCTCTATCTTGCTATCTAAGAGTATTTTGCATCTGAAGATCATGAAACTGCTTGTATCCGACCCCTCGTTCTTGCCCTCAATTCATGTCCAATCATTTTTATGTCAAATTTATTATTTATTTACGTTTAAAAGCTTGTTAGCTATGTTTTAAAATTGGTTTGGTGATTTTCCATGTATTATATTTTGAGATTCATGCATTTATCGAACAAGTATCATCCCGGGTTCACTGTTCTATGAACGTGGTGATGAATGAGATCGTCATCTTAACGCGGTCATGCGATACATAGCGTTAAAGTGGCATCAACCATGGACCCTACATTAATTTAATGTTGTTGTGGTGGGTGTCCCGACCACCTTCTGAATGCAGGCAGAGATCCGACCGCGTTCAGACAGCCGGCTTGAAAACCCTATACCTGTGTAACTAGTGCCTTAATCTGTGATTTACACATTGTTAACCCTCTGTTAAGTCTCAACACACTAACAAAAGATTAATTCATGTTAAAGAAGTAATTAATCCTTTGAAAGCTCAAGTTTACATGATCTTTCTCCCGTACTCCATTCTTAAATCTTATATTCTCACAAACTTAAATTGCCATGAAGTTCGCCGCTCTGTTGTTCTAGAAGTTCTCTAGAACACCGAACAACTGTTTCAACACCTTTCTTGATGTTGTGAGAACCCTCCGTCAGATATTCCTCTTCTCGAACTAGAACTCCCTCGCCAAGACCTCCGTAAGTCTCTGAAATTCCTCTAGGACGTTAATCTAGTTGTACTATAAACACCTATACACCCTAAGGAACCATATTGGACCTGTACGGTATGATCAAACTAGCCTTAGAAATTCAAGGTTCGCCGCATCAGGGAATCGGGGCGAATCGGGGTTTTCCTGATCCGCCACGATTCGCTAGAATCAGACCAATTCGCATGGGAATCGGATGGGAATCGGTCCGATTCGATGGGAATCGGGCGAATCGAGTTTCTCCTGATTCGATCCGATTCGGCGGAATCGGACCGATTCGATTCGATCCAGCAAACCATGCTTAGAATTCTCTCTATAAACACGCCCTGTCTGCTGCCCGCGATGATAACGTGGTCAACAACAGGACCAAGACTTCTCTGATATCGCACCCGACCCCCTGACCATCGCGGCCAGGAGGTAAACCGCATTCTCTACCATGTTGCCAATACCCGAGAATACTATTTGTAGTGGTTACTATCGTATTTTTTTAACATCTTTTTTTCAAGCATGACTCTCGTATGTTTCTAATTAATGTAGAAACTCTCATCTCATGACTCTCTCTCATCTATTCTCTTTCTTTCATACTCTCGTCTATTCGTCTGCTCTTCTCTCCAAATGTTTGGTACTCTATATGGCCATTGATTGATTGTCTAAAGATAAAAAATTATGACTAATGTCTGGCAATTAAAGAGACCCGGTCTAGTCCTGGGAGGTGCGCCCAAAAATACTAATGTCCGCGGGAGTTTAATGACCAAAATGTTCGCATTCACTTAAGTGCTAGATTATCTCGATTTATCTTGACTTGATAAGAAAATGCGTCGGGGCGTGATAAAGGTCATGTGTTTACAATTTTATTTGAAAATAGTAGATATGAAACCACGTGTTTGCATTTGCATAGAGAGATAGAGAGAAAGAGTGTGTTGGGGAATATTTACGGGTAAATATATCCCCAAGTGGGGAGATGGGCAAATAGGGAATATCCCAGCATGCTGGGGAAATAAAAACAACTTTTCATGTCTTTGGAAAACATGTGAAAATCAGTCAGGAAAATGAAACAACGAGAAATTTGGAGAATGTACACCTCTCCTAAGGGATCACATGATTAGAATCTAGGATCATTTAACTCTTAGGCAGTGTTTGGAAACACTCGCCAAAAAGGTGAAATCGGCAAAAGCTGATTACGCAGCGGAAGCGCGTACGGAGGTGCTTCTCCACCTCGTCACCCGTGCGAGGCTGCAGAATCGTCAGAAGAAAAAAAAACATTTGAGCACCTTTTTGCGGAGACAATGGACTTCTTGCCCGTGCAAATCCAAAAAAGCGGCCTCCAACCCACTTTTCGGAAGTGGGAGTGAGAACGGACGATGTGTCCATCTCTCTCTTCAGCACCAGAAACACTTTGCACGGAAACCGGGGAAGGCCTGATTTGTTTGGAACCATGGCAATTCTGTCAGAGCTTTTGAAAAGTAAAATTTTTTTCACTGTTCTTCCAAACGATGCCTTAGTGTTGTGAACCACGTATCTTGGTTTTTTTCCAATGCTGAGAATATTGCAGAGACTGGGCACATACTAAAGGGCTTTAAATTTTAATGGGCAATCAGGACAACCTTTGGGAAGATCCAGAGATACAGGTGCCTTTGATGATCACTAGAAAGCCAATAAGCCAGCAAGTGGATGTTCTATTGGACGCTGAAGCATGAATTGGCTCATTTATTATTGTCAATTTTTCATGCCAGAAAGGTCATTATTGTTGTTTTCCCATGTTTGTAAAGTTTTAGAGGTACCTGACAATTTTCTATCACAAAATGGTAATGATAGAAGTCTGTGTAAAGGTTTAATTTCCAGCAGGCTGCATTTTTTTTCAAACAATAAAAACATCCAGTTGGATGACTGGTCATTTATTTTCCTTGATTTAATTGAGACATATTTCCTTGAGTTTGCTGAGATAATTTACATTTGGAGACAGATGGAATACGGCACAAAGCCAATACTGTTGCTCTGTGGAGTATTGCCGTACTTTGGGATCCGCAGACCCAATTTCATCTCAATTTAAATCCCTCACACCAAACAGGGTGATTTGAGCCCAAATAAAACTCACAACGATCACCAAACGGCTTATAGCCAAGTGTCCTATGGTTCCGGGTGAACTCCCGGATTTCAGGAATCCCAATCGGATGTCTGGGATGGAAAGAAATAATATCACAGCAAAGGAAGCACGGGGAGAGTTCTACCAATGCACTCGTGGGAAGACCAAGACACATGTATCACGTGGTCCAGACGGATGCAAGCTCCTGCCCGCAAGCCAACGGCATAGGGAAAGCGACAAACAAACAACCACAGATCTTTCTCCTCCTCGTCACACGTCCCGATTGCAGCAAGGGAGCGAAAAGCTTGGAGAAGGGTTTAAGGAGGGCCACCCCCTGTTCTGACCCAGGATGTCAACCTGCTGGGCCAAACAGCAGGCGCTGAGGCCAAATGGACCCGCAGGGAGTCGATTGACCCCGGTAGGCCCCTCCAGGATCAAATGGACCCCCACGGGCTCCTTTGGCCCAGTGGAGCCTAGCAGGGTTAAATGAGCCCCTGAGGGGTCTTTTGACCCCGATGACCTCCCAACCCATCTTTGTTTAGGTGAGTCCAAATTTCGACCCACCTTGACAAGGTGGGGTCCAAAATCACCTATTTTCGTCAAGTTGGGGGTCCAAAATCACCCATTTTTGTCAAGGTGGGTCAGGCCATCCTCTATAAATACACCTTATGGGTCAAGAAATTGGCAACTGGAAAGGATTCTGAACCAGATCAGGCCGAAGACATCAACTTCAGGCGGCGCTGTTTGTCTGTTTGTTTGTGTAGGCCTCAGCAAGGCTATGTATTGTATAATACCCCTGGGTCTTACACTTATGGGCCCGATGCTCCTGAAGGCATTTGTTATGTGATTTTCTATGCCTCTTGGGCAGCAGAAGTATGTAATTATCTGAATTAATAAAAAATTACAAAAATACTCTCCCTCGATGGCAGGAAATGTTCAAGTCCCATAAATTGCAGTTCTATCCTGCAACTTTTTGAAATTGTGACTACGCCCTTGTATCCCGCATTAGTGTGGAGATCTCTTTTGTACAGTTGATGATTTGCCAACAACTCCTTGTACTTAAATGATGAATACACTCAGATGTTTCCCTTTGTGTTTCGAAATTATCGAAAAAAATTTGCATATATACCCTTCTTTCATCGGGGATGTCCATGGGTGCCTTTTCTTGGCCATCGCCATCATGTCACTTAGGATTGGTGTTAAGCTATGCTTATGTCCAAGTGTCACTCAAAATTCCAAATCTTCCACTAACCTTCATGCAAATTACCAATAACACTATCGCAATCCAGAAATGGTCAAATGACTCCTGAACTTTTTAGAAATTGCCTTAGTACCCTCGGAAATCAGGGATCGCACCAAAATCTCTCTCCAGGAACTTGTATCAAGTCCCTTGGCCTGGTCAAAATTATTAAAATACCACTAAAACCTAGAAATTACCAAAATGCCTCTGGAGTCCAGAAATCTCAATAACACTTTAAAATGCCTCCGGCCTTCGGCATATTGCACACATACCTTCGGATTATAGGGTTTTGCCCAATTTAATGTGGCCTTTGATGAAACCCTAATTCCGTCAATCCTGTAGTGGTAAATGAGAGTCAGTAGTGAGCCATGCAAATGAGCATGTCTTTAGTGTCAGAACCTATGAAAAAAGATCGTAAATTTTCTTTGACAATCAATTACGGGTGTTCGGAATTTATGCCAATGTAAATTAACACTGACCACGGTCATTAGGGAAAGGTCCCGCACTGAAACACAAATCATCTGATCAAAAATCAAACACAGAATAAGTCATGCACAAGCTACCCATACAGCCCCATACATGCATAATTATAATTTTCCCTTTTTTTTTACAAAAAAGACCATTGTCGGAAATTATAATTTCAATTTAAAATTTCATGTCCAACAATGACCTATCAGCAAGAACAAGGAAACACTTTTGAGGCGTCTTATGGACAAGTCTGCAAGGAGTAAATGAAAATTTAAAATCCAGGCCCCAATGTTAATCAAGAGAATTCAAGTTTATCGAACATTGTCATGCTAAAGCTTGCATTTGAGAAGTATTAACAAAAACATGAAATGGAACTGATGACACCAATAAGTTTCCCTCAAAAGAAAAAGGTTTGGTAGGTAACAACATTAAAGTTCCCTAATTTTCCAAAATGTTACATACATTCCAAAGCTTCACACTAGGATGTGATGCTTGATCTGAAATTTATCATAACCCAGGAAAAGAAACAGATGATGCGACCCAAGGTAGCTTGAAAAAGAGCACAAAATTACTCACCCCCAACCATATAAGACTTGAGGGATCAAATTTATTCCTGTTCTTGGATCCACCATGGGAAGGAAACATTCCTCCATAATTGTCAGCGCAACTGCTAATTTGCTGTTGCATTCAGCCATCAGGGCAATCTTCTGTGCAGACTGAACCATTTGATCACTAGGATTACATCTCAAAATTATCCAAGAAAAACCATCAGTGAGAGGTTTGGTAACTCCTACACGAGAGCATAGACCAAAATAAACCTGATAACATCCAACAAGTTAATCAGAAAGAAAGTAAAAGGTCACAAAACATAAGCCAATGGTATAGTCGACATTGGATACTTTCAGCTCAAAAGATAATGAAAGAAATATGCAAAACATCACACACAATTAGTAGCGGCAGAACAATTCTCTTTGATCATAACCAAATTCTCTTTGTTTAACCTCATTACATTCTGACTTCACTTTCAAAGGAAAAATTCCGACTTCTTTGGTTAAAAGTTAAAATCTAGCATTCAAGACATCGTTCTACTGTTCTATCTTATCATTTAAACCTTCCAGTTCTAAATTAAAATAATAGGGTATTAATAGCATAGATTGTGCTGATAATTTATTTTCAAGGTGTATTATACTGCCAATTCTATCAAAAATAAACAGAGGTGCAGTAAGGTAAAGGGAAGAGAGTATCCTTTCTGACCAACTTAAAAACAAACTACAAAATACAAGGAGGATAGTTATTTGATTTCTGCAGCTTATCTGATGCGGGACAGAGTATGGCCAGCGGAAGAAGAAAAGAAGGATCACCGGAGTCTCATCGGAGAGAGGGATAGAAGGCAGAAGTGTACGCTTCGCGCCCCTCCCCTTCACAGGGACCACCTTGGGGTGGAACTTCTACTCAAAGCTCCTGTCTTCTCCATCGCAGAGAACAAGCACAATTTCTTCTTTCATTCAATAAATCAATCAATAATCTCAAAATAGAGTAATACATGTGTTCATACAGGTTTGGGCTATTCCCAATCCTAATAAACTTCAAATTAAAGATAGACGTCTATCCCTAATAAGACATAACATATTAGAAACCTAAAGAAAGGAAAATACAAAATCCTACCCAAATAAGACTTGACTCAAATAAAGAAATACAAAAATACATAATGAAAGCTAAATGGACTCTAATTTGACTCTTTCTTGACTACTTTACCCTTGGACTTAAAATAGTGAGAAAATTACACCAAAAATAAAAAATCTCCAAACTGGCTCCAAATGGGCCAAACCATTGCTTCAACTTCTCGCTCCCATCATTCTCCCTTGGTTCGAGAAAACTCGTCCTCGAGTTTAGAAGTGTCGCAATATCCATACAAGAGGCAGAGTAACTATTAATAAAGTCGCCATAGGGATATCCAAACCAATATGCCTTCTGAAAAGTTGCAGTCTGCATAGAATGTGTACATCAAGATCACACCACATCATATCATAAAAGCATTAATCTCTAGTAAAATCTTGCAAATTACTAGCAGTTGTTAATGATGGGTCTATCTCAAACACATCATCACATATCAAATGAAGTTCAAACTCAACGAACAAGTCATGATTCCAAGCATCAATAGCCATAGACTTCACACATACACGATCAGTAATAGTCACCAACTCCAATGGCTTTTCATCAATCACAGTCTTCTTTGGAAGCACTGGCTTGGCAGCAGTAGAAATATATTTGGGAAAACAAAATTTACCTCTTAAATGCAGTGGCTGGATGATACAAATAGATTGGTTAGAGTCTATAGTAACATGTCGCTCTTCCAACCACCCTTTTCCCCAAGTAATGCAGGATCTGGAGGGATCAATAATGCACCATGCTCCATCAAAATAATTAATTGATTTCAACTGAGTTGTTGGTGGGGACACCCGAGCACTGGACCGGGCCGACAGGGTCCAGGCTTACCGCAGGCGGAGGCGACGGGCAACGACGACGACATCCATTTGGTTTGACGACTGGCCGTCGGCCACTAGTTTATTTCTTTTATGAGTTGGAGCCTTTAGTGATGTAATAAAGCCCATTTGAGGCCCAATTGAGCTCTTCTTATTTTTCTTTGTATTTTCGGGTCCGATTTTGGACCTATTTATAGGCTTGAGGTTATTTTGGTCTTTGGATGTTTAGTGAGGGCCATTAGGGCTCCATCACTATAAATAAAGTGTAATGGACTGTTTGAGGGAATTAATGATGATTTGAAGACTGCTTTGGGCGCCGCCTTGGTTGTCTTGTCCTGCGGGGTGGATTCCCAGGGGTGGAATCCCCACCCTGTCTTCTTCCTCCTGCCGCCATCTCTCTCTCTCTCCCTCTGTTCGCTGTCTCATCTTTCCCCCCACGCGAGGCAGTGCCGCATCAAATTGGTATCAGAGCCGGTCGGCTTCTTTTTAGGAGCCAGTCCGGTCTTCCCCTTCCATCGCGCGGAGCCGTCGTCAACCCTCTGCAACAGGCGCCTATGCGCACAGGAAAGCCCTCACGCGAGGGCCCAGCCACCCGCACCCACCCCACTCGCGCGAAGAACGCCCAGCGCCCCCCCCCCTTGCGCGCTCTGCCTTCCCGCGTCGTCGCCGCGACCCGGCGCCTCAGGACTGCAGCCGCAGCGCCCCTGCCCTGTTGTCCTCCCGCGCGCCCACGGCACGCGTCCGCGGACGCCGCGCCCTCAGCGCCTGTGACCCCGCATCCTCGGGCGCCTGCGGACCCCGCGTCTGCCCTACGCCCTACCTCACCAGCCGCGTCTGCCCTGCCATCGCGCCGGCGCCCGCGCCATCGCCTGCCCTCGCCCATCCCCTCCCCCTTCGCTTCGACCCAACGCCCTGCTGCCCTGCTCGCGTGAGCGGACACGTGCCCCCCCCCCCCCCGTGACCCCCGCAACCCCGTGAGCGCCTAGGCCGCCTCGCGCTCAGCGCCAACGCCCTCGCGAGCACCACGCCGAGCCCCGAGCCAGTGCCCGCACCTACGCCTGCACTCGCCCTCGCGTCACTTGCGTCAGTGGCCGCTCACGTCTTCTCCAGCGACTACACTGGTGTCCTCTCCATCGTCCCCTTCTCCTGTCTTCGGAGCCAAGCACAGGAGCAGTGAGGGGTCCTCCTTCGCGACTGCTTCGCCTTCCTTCTTCCTATGCGAACAGACGCCCCTCACAATCGGAGTCAACTTCCCCAACGGCCCCAGCCACTTCGCCGTCTTCTTCCTCAACACCGGCCCACTGAAGCAGTGATCTGGACAGCGATAAGCGATGAACCAGAACGGTGCACCGAACGCCAACCAGGACCAACCAGCGCCAGTGTACTTTCCGGTTCTGCCGCACGAGATTTTTCAGGCCCGTCGACCGCGTACGCCCCCACGCCAGCATCCAAAAAGACCGGTTGTATCTCCTACGACCGGACAGGACGTGGAGTCCGTACAGAGTCTACTTGCTGCGTTGAGGATTGAACCAGGCCAAGACAGCGGACCACGTCCCCACGACAGCGGGTGTTCGACTTCGGCTTTGTGATTGCGACGTGCGTGTGGACACGTTTGTCGGTGGTACCTCGCTCTACAGCGAGTCGGTTAGCGTTTACATCCTGCTCTCATCTCTTGCTCGTCCTGTATCTGGTTAAATTTGCCGCCATGAATGTGTGGTAGGAACATCTAGCCAGCTTAAATCTATTGCTGCGGAATTTTGTGAGATTAGCAATGGCCATCTCTTGAGCATCAATCTGTTACATTAATTGTGGAATATCATTAATAAAAGTGGAAAAAAAATTATTGTGTGGAACAAAAATTTGTTTAGAATTGCGAAGTTGCCCAAAATCTGAAATTTGTAGCATCTGTTTTAGCGCACTCACTTTCCTGGACACGTGCACGACACGTAAATTGCTGCAACTTGATTAGTTCGCACTGCTGATCTCACTCGTGGTATGTCGTCGTGTCGTAGTTGTTGTCGTAGGTTAGGGTTACGAGTCGCTTGTTTCTCAATTTTTGATATTCAAAAAAAAAAAAAATGGAGTCATTGTTAGTTGTTGCATGTTAGTTGCATCTCATGCCCACACATAGCGGTACTGATTACCACACTTCAGTGCCGATGTCTGGACCACAACAAGCTATGTCGGGAAACCGCCTTCCCCCTCATGGCACTCATGCCAACCCTCCTGGAGACCTGAGCTTGACCGATCTGGTGTTACAACTTAGAGAGGACATCCGTGGGATGAGAGAGGAACTTGTCGGTCTTGATGAGAGAGTCACTGGGTCGGACCGTACTGTGCAAGGGATGGTGGGTCGCATTGCGGCCTTAGAAGGGGTTATTCGTGAGCCGAGGAGAGATCAAGCCGTCGATAGACCCCAGCACCAGCGCCCCCTTTCCCCTGCTGCCCCTCGGCACCCTACGCCTAGGGCAGGCCTGGCTGGTGATGGACGTGGTCGGTACAATGACTATGACCAGGGTAACTTTGAGGAGGAGATTGATGAAAACCCTAGAGTCCCTGTTGCTCGTAGATATGGGAGGTATGGTAGAAGGCCTGACCGGGAATTTGATGATGATGAGCGATGGGCATATCGGGATCGGGACCATGATATCCGGAATGCCCGCATCGAGGCTCCCAGCTTTGACGGTTCTTTGGAACCTCAAGATTACCTGGACTGGGAAGCTAGGATGAATCGCTATTTTGATTGGTTGGGAATGTCAGACCCTCGGCGAGCTTTCTTCGCCAAGACCATGTTAAGGGGTCGTGCTTTAACCTATTAGACCAACCTCGAGGAGCGCCTTGCTCAGAGGTTTGAGGAGCCGATTGACACATGGGATGAGATGAAGGCCAGACTTCATGAGAAGTACGTTCCTGTGACGTACCGTCACCGTTTGATTGATAGATGGCAGAGCATCTCGCAAGGCTCTAGGAAGGTGTCTGAGTATATTGATGAATTTGATGACCTGTTATTGAGGTGTGGAGCCCGTGAGGAGGGTGCCTTGACCCTTTTCTCGCTTCCGGAGGGGCTTACGTCGAGCTTATCAGCAAGAGCTCTTCTGTCAGCATGTGACCACTCTTGATCAAGCTTACCAGGTTGTGCGTAAAATGGAGTCAATTTGAGCAAGAGTGGGAGTCTTCTCGAGTTAGGACTACCTATCAATGTCCTCTGGATCAGAGAGCCGCCCCGGGGCCCACCCCGCGGGTCCCATCTAGCCAGGTTCCAGTAGGACAACGTCCGGGGGAGGTACCTCCTGCCTTACCACCTCCCAGGCGTGATGATAGAGGGAAGGCGCCAATGAGGGAGACCACACGTCCGGGTGATAAATCCCGCGATCGTTGTTATCGTTGTCAGGGGATCGGGCATCATGCGATTGATTGTCCCCAGAGGGCCCTAGCTATTGGCAACAGCGAACCCTCCGAGCAGGAGCCGCCTCTTCTGGATGTGGATCATGAGGGTGATGATTGGCCGATGAGTATGAGGGCGAGTTTGTGGGCGTCGGCGAACCCGCCGACTTGGTGGTTGCACCCGAAGAAAATCTGCTAGGGGTGGTCCGTTGTATCATTGCCCATCCTAAAGAAACGGAAGATTGGCGCTACAGCCATTTTACAGATCTACTGCCGCTTGGGTGGGAGAGTCTGTCGTGTCATCATTGATAGTGGGAGCTGCATTAATGCTATTTCCACCAGCACGGTTGCCCATTTGGGTCTTGCGACAGAGGATCATCCTCGCCCCTATCAAGTCTCTTGGGTGGACACCATGTCAATTCCTGTTAGTCTGAGGTGCCTCGTACCCATTCGACTTCAATCATATGAGGCTCAGATTTGGTGTGATGTCCTGCCTATGGAGGTCGAGAGTGTTATCCTTGGACGGCATGGATTTTTGATATGGATGCGGCTCTTTATGGGCGGTCCAACACTTGTGTCTTCAAGCATGGCAGTCGCCGTATCACTATCCATCCCTCCCGACCTCGTATTGTCCCCTCTCAGGAGCCCCCAGCTCCCACCTCCCCTTCTATTGCAGCCACTCCTCCGGTGGTTGCCCCTGGCGACCAGAGCTCTTCTCAGTCGAGCGCTACTGCTAGTGCTATGGCACCCCTTGCCGGAAGCCCCCTCCTGCTCGTACCCCTAAAACGAGCACTCCGACCTCTATGACGTTATAGTTGATCACTGCCCGAGAGTTCGAGCATGAGCTCTTTGATTATGACGTCATATATGCTCTGATGGTTAGGGAAGTTGATGATGAAGGTGTCGAAGACACACCGAATGAGCAGCCCGAGGATGTCGCTGGCCTCCTCCAGGAATTCTCGGACGTCTTCCCTAGCGATCTTCCTGAAGGTTTACCTCCGATGCGTGACATCCAACACGCCATCGATCTGATCCCGGGCTCTTCTTTGCCCAACCTTCCCCATTATCGCATGAACCCCACTGAGCATGCTGAACTGCAAAGGCAAGTTGAAGAGTACCTAAGGCAGGGTCGTGTGAGAGAAAGTATGAGTCCTTGCGCCGTTCCAGCACTATTGGCTCCAAAAAAAGATGGGACTTGGAGAATGTGCGTTGATAGTCGTGCGATCAATCTCATTACGGTGAGATATCGGTTTCCCATTCCCAGCCTGGATGACATGTTGGATATGATGGCAGAAGCCACCCTATTTTCCAAGATCGATCTAAGGAGTGGTTACCACCAGGTGTGGATTCGGCCTGGTGATGAATGGAAGACCGCCTTCAAGACGAAGGACGGACTCTACGAGTGGTTAGTAATGCCATTTGATCTTTCAAACACCCCGAGCACCTTCATGCGACTCATGAATCAGGTGTTGCGTCCATTTATTGGGGTGTTCCTCGTAGTGTACTTTGACGACATTCTTATTTATAGTCGTACGAGGATTGACCATTTAGAGCATCTGAGGCAAGTCTGCAATACTGGGGAAGAGGGGTGAACGGTGGCACTGCACAAGCACTGTGTAGGGCCACCGTTCAAGGCCTTCAACACCCAACAGAGGAGGAAAACAACACAGGAATTCGGTAGCATTTTTTCATGCAAAACCAGTATCTCATGAAATATTTAAAGGGTTTTAGAACATCATTTTGGGGGTTTCAGTAAGGGTAAACAAAAAGAAATATACATATATATATATATGGTAAAGGGCCGACATTCCTCACATGGGGAAGTGAGGGATCGGCGATGGGATCCACAAGATGTGGAACGGTGGGCTGCTGCAAGGTAAGAATATCCACACAAAAATGTGTAAAAAGAATACCCCAAAATATTGGGATGGAATAAAAATTTAAAGTTCTTTTATCATGTTCTCATTTTTATAGATGCATATTGCGAATTCAAATCCCGTCGGATGCTACTTGAGCGACAGTGACGAGAGATGAACCCGCAATCGCATAGCGCAAGCGTGTCAGTCACCGAAGTGACAACATGTTCTGCCTCCGAGAGTCGAAGGACTTTAGGTCTATTCGCGCATCGTTTGACTTCGTCAAACGAAAATGGAGATCAGGTCGGGACCAAGATCCCACCGTTGCCTAAGCGCAACGACGTTAATTACATCCCTCTAAGAGGGAAAACCCTTGATTAATCGTCAGAATAAAGAATCTCGTAGCCTTTAGCGGAAACATCCGATAAAAGATATGCATAGAAAAGTAAATTTAATTACGCCTAATGTGAGATGATAAAAAAGGTAACATTCGACGCATTTTTTTTAGGATTATTGAGTTGGTTTCAACGTTATTTGATTTGATTTACTTCTTTTGGTCTTTTACATTTTTTTGTACTTGCTCTTTTATTGGGGTTGTCTTTCTATTTATTGATCCATTGATTTTATTCAACTCTTGATTATTTGATTTGATGTGAAGTTTTATTTGATTTCATATTTCTCTTTATTTGAATTGTATTTCTCTTGATTTATTTAAGTTTAAAGTCATTTGGGCTTTTATTCCAAGTTAGAGATGCAACACAGAATTATTTGATTCAATTTCCTTTATTTAGGATGGTTTTATTTGATTTTCCGTGACCTTGGGTTTATTTTGGAATCATTCTCTTTACTTGATTTGATCATGTTGCACTTATTGGATTTTCGTTTAGGTATTTTGATTTATTCATTTATATATATATATATATATATATATATATATTATTTTGATGTTTCATTTAGCTGTTCTCTCGTTGGTTTTATTGCATTTATTATTTTGGTTGTTTAAATAATGGGGAGAAATGTGTACAAGCAGGTGGATGCTTGAACGGTGGGGACTTGGGAGTGTGTGCATGGGTTTAGAATGGGTAGAAACGGTGGGGCTTGGGAGTGTGGGCATGTGTGTATGGGTTGAAACGGTGGGGTTTTGTGGGTTTAAAAAAACTTGGATATTTCTAGGTGGAGATATATGCATGTGCATGTTTAGGTTTGAAACGGTGGGGCTTGGGAGTGTGTGCATGTATGTAGGTCTGTGCATATACACAGGGAAAGGCTGAACGGTGGCCATGATTATGGGAGCTTGAACGGTGGCTATCGTTTGGGAGCTTGAACGGTGGCTGTGCGCCTGTGTACAGGTGATTTGGTGGCCCTTCTGTGTGAGATAGAACAGTGGGACGGCCACCGGTCCAACTAAAAATTTACTTTATTGTTATTTATTTATTTATTTGGTATTTGTCTGTTTCATTTCTTTTATCATTCTTTTTTTTTGTTGATTTATTTTCCTTGTTCACTTGCTATCATTTTTTTGTTTATTACTTTTTGTCATTTAATTTCTATTGATTTTCTCATTTATTATTTCTATTGTTTATTTCATTTTGTTTGCTCTCGTGTTTGATTTGTTGATCGAATGACGTACACCATGCCGGCACTTATTTGTTTCATTCATACACATGAGAACATGATAAAAGAACTTTTAAATTTTAAAATAATCGTGATGGATCACAAATTCATTTCCACAGCGTGGCACGTCCGGTGGGACCAAACTTCCCTTCATCTTCTTGCCAGAATAGAAAGTCTTGTGACTTTTTTACTAGATACTGACTGTTTGTTTGAACTTTGAATTAACTGACAGGTACTGACATTTAAATGGCTGAAGTACGTTTCGGACCCCAGCTCGTTGAGGACCACGCTTGGTACGGTTACTTGGCGGTGCCTACCCGTTTCGGAGACTTCCCTCCAGTGGTCGAGTTCTCCAACTTCCTGGGGGTGGCTTTCGTGAACATACTGTATCCGGAAGCCGAAGCTGAGATCGAAGAGACTACAAAGGAGCTGAGCTGCCAGGTTCACCATGTGGACCACGGCAGAAGGAACAGAGACAAAAGAGCTAAGGGAAGCCGCCAGCGAGCAGCGGCGGACAAGAGAATCATTTCCCGTCACGCTCGTCTTTCCAACTTTGAGAAGAGTGTGCTGGTGGGGGACATGAGGATCAACCTACACAACGGACGTAGCATGGTCGAGCCGGAGCAGGTGATATCGGCAGTGGCTGGAAAGAACTATTTCTAGGCATTGACTGGAAAGAAGGTGATGTACAACACCTTCAAATATAAGCAAGTCTGGAGACCCAAGAAAGTGCAGAAGCCTAGACTAGAAGAAGTTGTGCTAGAAGAGGAAGCACCAAGAGAAGCAATGGACGTGAAGGGCCCTAACTATCAGAGGCCGCCCAGAGGCTTCAAGGCCAGGGTTCGGCAGGGAGGGGCATGTGCTTATGCCCGTTTCCACAACAAGAAGGCAGAACTTCGAAAGTCTTGGGTTTCATTGTCTGGTATCATATCCCACCTGACCGGAAAATTCTTGGGTTTCATTGTCCGGTACAGGGGAATTGAAATTGACCCCGTCAAAATCGAAGCTATCCAAGAAATGCCACCGCTAAGGAATTTGACGGAGCTCCGATCATTACAAGGACGGCTAGCCTACATCCGTAGGTTTGTCTCAAATCTGTCGGGACGATGTCAACCTTTCCACAAGCTGATGGGGAAGGATGTCCCATTCCAATGGACCCAGGAGCGTCGGAATGCCCTGGACCATCTGAAGACATTTTTAAACAATCCGCCAGTTCTTGGAACTCTAATAACGGGTCGCCCTATTATGAGCAGACTTCCGAAGTTCTGCCTTCTTGTTGTGGAAACGGGCATAAGCACATGCCCCTCCCTACCGAACCCTGGCCTTGAAGCCTCTGGGCGGCCTCTGATAGTTAGGGCCCTACACGTCCATTGCTTCTCTTGGTGCTTCCTCTTCTAGCACAGCTTCTTCCAGTCTAGGCTTCTGCATTTTCTTGGGTCTCTAGATCTGCTTATATTTGATGGGCTTTGGGGGCAGCTTGCCCCCGAAGGTGTTGTACATCACCTTCTTTCCAGTCAATGCCTGGAAAGAGTTCTTTACTGCCACTACCAGTATCACATGCTCCGGCTCGACCATGCTACGTCCGTTGTGTAGGTTGATCCTCACGTCCCCCACCAGCACGCTCTTCTCATAGTTGGAAAGACGAGAGTGACGGAAAATGATTCTCTTGTCCGCCACTGCTCGCTGGCGGCTTCCCTTGACTCTTTTGTCTCTGTTCCTTCTGTCGTGGTCCACATGGTGAACCCGGCAGCTCAGCTCCTTTGTAGTCTCTTCGATCTCAGCTTCGGCTTCCGGATGCAGTATGTTCACGAAAGTCACCCCCAGGAAGTTGGGGAACTCGACCACTAGAGGGAAGTCTCCGAAACGAGTAGGCACCGCCAGGTAACCGTACTGAGCGTGGTCCTCAACAAGCTGGGGTCCGAAACGTACTTCGGCCATTTAAATGTCAGTATTTTTCAATTAATTCAAAAAAACAATCAGTATCTAGTAAAAAGGCCACAAGGCTTTCTATTTTGGAGAGAAGATGAAGGGAAATTTGGTCCCACCGGGCGTGCCACGATGTGGAAATGGATTTGTGATCCATCACGATTATTTTAAAATTTAAAAGTTCTTTTATCATATTCTCATATGTATGAATGCGTGAATGAATGAGACAAATAAGTGTCGGCATGGTGTACGTCATTCGATCAACAAATCAAGCACGAGAGCAAACAAAATGAAATAAACAATAGAAATAATAAATGAGAAAATCAATAGAAATTAAATGACAAAAAGTAATAAAAAAATAGCAAGTGAACAGGGAAAATAAATCAACAAAAAAAAGAATGATAAAAGAAATGAAACAGACAAATACTAAAAAAATAAATAAATAACAATAAAGCAAATTTTCAGCTAGACTGGTGGTCGTCCCACTGTTCTATCTCACACAGAAGGGCCGCCGAATCACCTGTGCACAGGCACACAACCACCGTTCAAGCTCCTAAACAATAGCCACCGTTCAAGCTCCCATAATCATGGCCACCGTTCAGCCTTTCCCTGTGCATATGCACAGACTCCTAGCCGCCACCGTTCAGCCCTTCCCTACACATGCACACACTCCCAAACCCCACCGTTTCAAACCTAAACATGCACATGCATATATCTCCACCTAGAAATATCCAAGTTTTTTTAAACCCACAAAACCCCACCGTTTCAACCCATTCTAAACCCATACACACATGCACACACTCCCAAGCCCCATCGTTTCAACCTATTCTAAACCCATACACACACTCCCAAGTCCCCACCGTTCAAGCATCCATCTACCTGTACACATTTCTCCCCATTATTTAAACAACCAAAATAATAAATGCAATAAAACAAATAAGAGAACAGCTAATGAAACATCAAAAGAATTAATATATATATAATTAATAAATCAAAATACCTAAACGAAAATCCAATAAGTGCAACATGATCAAATCAAGAGAATGATTCCAAAATAAACCCAAGGTCACGGAAAATCAAATAAAACCATCCTAAATAAAGAAAATTGAATCAAATAAAGAGAAATATGAAATCAAATAAAGCTTCACATCAAATCAAATAATCAAGAGTTGAATTAAATCAATGGATCAATAAATAGAAAGGCAACCCCAATAAAAGAGCAAGTACAAAAAAATGCAAAAAACCAAAAAAAGTAAATCAAATCAAATAATGTTGAAACCAACTCAATAATCCTTAAAAAAAATGCGTCGAATGTTACCTTTTTTATCGTCTCACATTAGGCATAATCAAATTTACTTTTCTACGCATATCTTTTATCGGATGTTTCCGCTAAAGGCCACGAGATTCTTCATTCTGACGATTAATCAAGGGTTTTCCCTCTTAGAGGGATGTAATTAACGTCGTTGCGCTTAAGCAACGGCGGGATCTTGGTCCCGACCCGATCTCCATTTTCGTTTGACGAAGTCAAACGGTGTGCGAATAGACCTAAAATCCTTTGACTCTCGGAGGCAGAACATGTTGTCACTTCGGTGACTGGCACGTTGTGCTATGCGATTGCGGGTTCATCTCGTCACTGTCGCTCAAGTAGCATCCGACGGAATTTGAATTCGCAATATGCATCCATAAACATGAGAACATGATAAAAGAACTTTAAATTTTAAAATTTTATTCCATCACAATATTTTGGGGTATTCCTTTCACGCTTTTTTTTTTGGTGTTCTTACTTTGCAGCAGCCCACCGTTCCACATCTTATGGATCCCATCGCCGATCCCTCACTTCCCCATGTGAGGAATGTCGACCCTTTACCATATATATGTGTATATTTCTTTTTGTTTACCCTTACTGAAACCCCCAAAAATGATGTTCTAAAACCCTTTAAATATTTCATGAGATACTGGTTTTGCATGAAAAAATGCTACCAAATTCCTGGGTTGTTTTCCCCTCTGTTGGGTGTTGAAGGCCTTGAACGGTGGCCCTGCACAGTGCTTGTGTAGTGCCACCGTTCACCCCTCTTCCCCACTATTGAACCATATGCTTCTTCCTGTTTGAAGCCACCGTTCAAGCCCTCCTCATCAAACCAAACTGCTTGTTGCCTTTATGAAGCCACGGTTCAAGGTTTCTTCCATCAAATAAAGCTCTTGTTGTTTTCTGTTGAAGCCACCGTTCAAGACTCCATGTGTTACTCCCTGCCTGGGAGCCATCGTTCAGGATTGTGCTTCTGTTTGAAGCCACCGTTCAGAGCTGTGTCTGTTTGAAGTTATTGGAGCCTATATGATACTAAATGGAAGTAGAAAATTCAATTTATTATGATACTATTTTTTATTATTATTCGGGTATGCCTATGGTCATCTTCCGTGCCAAGATTTATCTCTACTAGCTCGTCAACCGTAGCCTGACCACCATGGCACCATCCTCGAGCTCTTCAGGTGTTGGCTGTAGGTCTATGAGGCCTTCCTCATCATTCTTTGCGTCTAGCACCTCCAAGTAGTCACCTTGCTTATTTTCTTGTCGAATCTCTTGATCAGAGTCTTGTGGGCTGTCTATTACAATTGTTTGATCTCTCATCTCTCCCAGGTCAGCAATAGCTGACTAGGCACGCCCGGTGGTCCATTTCCTCATACCAAAAATACATAATAAAAGCTAAATGGACTCTAATTTGACTCTTTCTTGACTACTTTACCTTTAGACTTACAATAGTGAGAAAATTACACCAAAAATAAAAAATCTCCAAACGGTCTCCAAATGGGCCACACCATTGCTTCAGCTTCTCGCTCCCCATCATTATCTTCTCCAATCATTAAAAGAATGCAAGAATAAATCTACTCAGAGAGCAAAGAAAGACAGCACTCATAAAACAGATATTTTCTGTGTAAACTCTACTCTCCCTGAAAATATGATCTTCCATTTTGTCCAAAAACTAATATAATTGAATAAGAAGAATGATTTTGGTCCTTCTGGCAATTGCTCTGACTGACCTTCAGTCTTTTGAAACAACCCTACATATATTGTATCAGAATGAAAATTTGCAGAAGCTGAAACAAACGACCAAACATCCTCAACACCTCAAGGCTGACACAACTACTGCAGTTAAATTTTATTTACATAACTGGAGATGTTATCATGAAGATGAAACTGAAACAAACATCCAAACACCCTCAACACCTCAAGGCTGACACAGTTAGTGGGGTTAAATTCTATTTACAAAAATGGAGATTTTGTGATGAACATTATCAACTAAACTTTTAGCTTCATTTCTCTTTACTAACATTTTTTTGAAGGTGGATAGTACCACAATATATTAATGAAAGAGGAAAAAGAATGTACAAGTATAGGTGAGACCATCCCAAAAATCAACCCACCACCACCTATACAACAAGCTCCACTCTAACTCCTAAAAGAAAGCAAAAGGACCAAGTATATGAATCAACAATACAAAAACAGCCCATTCTATCACCCTTTCACAATACAGCATCTAAAACAGCATCCACATAACAAGACCTTCTTCTAAAACAACAGCCCAAGCCATCTCATGTCCTGTAGCAGTACCCTGCCCGCACCATGGATGGCAGTTTCGACCGAAACGTTGGATCCGAAACCGGGTCCAAAACCGGGTGAAACACTGAAACCAGACGAGGGGAGTTCAAGTCCACTCGAAACGCTCAAAACCAGGCGAAACTGAAACCGAAACATATCGGTTTCAGACCCAGACAAAACAGATACCGAAATCAACACAGCATCCATGGCCCAAACACCACACCTCCCTCCATGAATTGTCTTGCACCCCCAATCACCCTCATGATATCACTCCCAACCCCCTCCCATATCGTCTCTTTTACACAAAGCACATCCTCCTTACATCTCCATACCAGCTCCTTCACCACTGACCTCTTTTCGCCACACCTAACCACTCCCATTCCCTGAAAAGGTTCACATTTTGGTACTTGGTTCCCCCTTGCACCCCCATCCTCTACACTCAGTCTCCCCTCTCTCAGCAGTGACATTTCTCCCGCTCTAATACTGGCACTCAATCGCTTATTGATTTTTGAGAACACTCCCTTCAAATCCTTCTCTGCCGCCAAGAAGGATATGCCAACCTTCTAGGCCACTTGCCTAGCCTGTGTTCTGACCAGGCTTTTCAATTCCTTGAGGAGGGCCTTCACATCCTCCGTATGGCTTCAGCATCACTTCCCATTTGAATGACCTTGCCCCTCACTCCAGCAGCAACATCATCAAACAGGGCTAATGCCCCGGCATTTGCATCCATTCCTGCTCACCGCAAGGCAACAGCAGAAGAGGCTCAATACCCTGTTCCGCCACCAGCACTGGATCAGTTTCACCCAGATCAGCTGGCCCACCATGGAAATAAGCCTCCGCACCACGAATGCCGAAGACGATGGTACCTGATCCTGTGACCTGCCAGAAGCACAGAGCTTTGGTATCCGAGGCACCATTTTCCTCAGGAGAGAGCTCCTTGATGGCCTGCGCACCCTCTCGAGATATCAGCCTCGGCATGGATGGCAGTTTCGGACGAAACGTTTTGGTTTCGTACCTATCCGACTAAACAGGATCCTTTGAAGCCAAATTCCCTTAAACTTCCCGAAACCGTCGGAAACCGAAACGGTTTCGGTTTCGGACCCGGCCGAAACCGAGTCTGGAACCGACACTGCCATCCTTGGGCCTCGGCGCAGGGGGCCCATCCTTGAAGGCGCTTCCTGTGAGGGGAAGTTGCCACCCAATCAGCGGCTCGTTGCTCCTGATCGTCACTGATCCAACCGCCGCCATCATCGGGATGAAAGGAGTCGCCAGGAGGAGGCTCTCCGCCCCGGAAGACCCCTGGAGGGGACTCCAAAAAACTTTCCCGTGTCAGGCGATGATGAAGATCATTAACAGGCCTCAGGGACCCGATAGGCAAACCTTTTCGGATATCGGGTAAGTTGTGGGTACCATGTCCGGGCCTTAGGATCCAAACTAAATGCCAAGGCACCAGCAATTTCGAATCCGTCCCAGGTTGATAAAACCAAATCCGTCACCTTATTGGTTATTGAGAAGATGGAAAGGGCTAACTATGTCACTATTGTTGTTTAATTGGAGGTGAAGGACCTAAGCGTAGTGCGTGGAATTAATCAAGAAACCAACCATGTGGAAATTAAAGTCTAGTTTGATGTTGAAGCCAAATGCATGAATCCTCCCCTAGATTAGACCATCTTTCAATGGAAGGTTTGTGAGCTAAACATAGAACTTGAGTAACAACAGGGCCATACCTTTTCACAATGTTCTCCACAAAACCATATATCAGAGACTGATCTGTCATTAGATGAACCCATCTTCGTCAAACAAATATCATGGTCTGATTTTTCAAAAAAAAAAATTCAGGATTAGAGAATTGGAAAACAAAACAAACCATCAGAAGAGCAAAGCCAATTTCTAAGTCCAACAGTACTAGAGAAAAGAGCAGACGAAGATCACAATTCTAGGAATAATGTAACAGACTCACAAAAAAGGAGAGATTCTACAAGATCCACAAAAGAGATATAACCTAACTTTCAAACAAGAAGTTGCTTAAAGTAAACCGGACAGAAAGTGGTAGCAACAGGGTAGAAATGTATCTACTCTTCAGTCAAAGTTTCTAGTTTTTGCTAGTGATATTTTTGCCCCCTCTCCGTGATTGAATCAGCAAGTCAGGCTGGTCAGCCTCTAGACAATTACAAAATCATATGACATGCCATAGACACTGTATAAGAGGAATCAGAATCATTATCAGTATAAAGTAAGCCTCTCAAACTAATATTTAAGCTTCAGATAAGCCAGCATTAACAGACTTGTAAAAACTGCAAAGGCAGTTTATCAGAAATGGCCTGAAACTACATGAAATGGTTATCCTTGCTTTCAACTTATCCAACGGTCTAAGTAGTAAGAAATTATTCCTGATGACTTCAAGAAAGCGAAATCATAGAAAGTACAAGACAGACCATACTCAGAAAAAATAGAATAATGACACTGAAGTTCTGAACATGTTTCTCTGCAGCACACCTCTATGACTGCAAAATTTTAGTGGGTCCACTATAGAATGAGTAAACAAACTCAGATCATCTGAACCTAGGACTTCTAAGGTCTTAGGTCAGTAGGCAACTAGATAATTATGATGATTCATAATTTGCAAAGAGTGAATATCTGATGCACTTATTAATCCCGGTAATGTGCAATTGTGCATTGAACTAAAATCCGGTGGGCAGGTTGAAAACTAGCTGGTTTAGACTAGGGCACAGCTGAAGAGACTGTTTGTGTTGCTTGCGACTGTAGGATCTCATCAAGAGTCAAGACTAAGTTCATATTTCAAATGTCAAGTTAAGACAATGAATAAGTGATTTGGAACCTACAGACTTGAGACCTGATAATGAAGTCAATCAGAGCCAAGGTCTTAAAAATCGGCCGGATCAGAAACAGATCGGCTGATCTGGGTCAGTTTCGACCCGGCCAATCCGATCCAGGGTAACCCTGACAACAGGTTTTGACCTGGCCCATTCCAGGCCGAGTCTGCCACACAATTTTTTATGGGTGTTTTGCATATTAGTCTCTACAAACTTAGCTGATTGCAGATTAGTCCATCGTTATCATATTAGTCCCTCAAAACCTCTAAATCTTGCATAATAGGGACTTTTCAGCAAGGTTTTAGAGATTTTGAGGGACTAACATGACAATAGTTAGATTTGAGGGACCAATCTGCAATTAGCTAAGTTTGTAAGGACTAATATGCAAAAACCCCTTTTATTATATATATTAATTAATATAAGTATTAAATGAATATTAATTTACATATTTATGTATATATATATATATGCATTAACTATATACATGTGCTTGTTAGTTGTTATTATATTTGCATTAATATATGATTGTATGTACATTAACACACACACATTAATATATGATTGATATACATATTAATTATGTTTATACATTAATATGATTTGTATATATATGTGTATATTGTTATTATATTTACATTAATATATGATTCTATGTACATTAACACATACAAACACATTAATATATGATTGATATACATATTAATTATGTATAGTACATGATTACATATATAATGTTTATACATTAAAATGATGTATCATGTACTTCATTTTGATGTATTTCAGTTAATAAATGCAATCCTTATGTTTTTCCTTTTTATATATTTTTCTAATTTTTTAACATTTTTTAGGGGGGGCGAATGGGCCAAACCAGCTACCATTGGTTCGGCCGGGATTGACCGATCCCTGAGTTCTTGAACCTTGATCATAGCAGTTACCAGTTTCCAGTTCTATCATCCATTGGCTATGTCCTCACTCAAGTTGCCACAAGGATTCAATCAGCAAACAACTCTTAATCATAAAAAATTTCTCTTTTTCGTTCACTCGCATACAGAACTTAAAAAGTTTCTTTTTCCTTTTTTTGATAGCAGATAATAAAACAATTCTGTGGGTGTGAATAAGAGCAGTCTTAATATGAGAAAAGGCATGCTAATGTGAAAAAAGAGGGGAACATTTCACTGCAAGTATTTATATTATTATAAAATGAAAAATGAACAAAAGATATTGTTGAGATGGCTGAACCAATTGCATATTTGGTTGAAACTAAGAACTGATTACAAATTCCCAAAGAGAAACTTGTGTACTCAATGAATCCCAAAAACACATCAAAACCTTCCAGCAAGTGCCATTCCTCAAAGTGGAAATTATTCTACACCCCAAACTCCTTGAGACAGTTAAAAGTGCACATGAAAGATCATCATTAAAGTTAAAGGTCTGTTGCTAAATCATTCCTTTTCAAAGGTGCAATGGTGGCAGATATTGTCTGTCAGCAAGAATGAAGAAAATATAAGAATTCAGAGAGAATGAGAAAGCTGCTTTTACTATGAAAATATTAGAAAACAAAAGCTCTGGAGGTTTAAAGTTTACATTTCCGTTCACATTGTGAGCACTCTAACATGATGAAAGAACCTAATGGCATTTTTGCAGCAACTGCATCACCACAAATCTTACACGTGCAATTTGGACAGTACCAACTGCCTTCAGGAATAACCTGGAATAGAGAGGAGCACAAGGAAATTCAGAAACCTCATAAGAGAATTTGTAAAGAGACATAAGAATGAACCAGGGACTGTCTAATCCAAATCACCCAACAAAAGCCTCAGATCAGACTGAATTAAGTGCATGAATTAACTTAGAAACTCAGAGCATAAGACACACAAAACATAACCTGATAAATAGCAAACGTGATGGATAGAAGGGCTTTTCACTTTTAATCCCCTAAAATCTTTTAATATCACATAAAAGACCACATGGTTAACATCCATTAGAAAAAAGGAATACGCTGTCTGTCCTCTTGGAATGCCCTATCTGAAAAGTGGGCTAAGAACTTTACTTCCCATAATACCCTTGTTCTCCCATGACAGGCCCCCGTCCCCCAACCAAGGTCGAGGCATTTTACTCTTGTTCCTCCTCTGATTAGTGATTAAGACCTAACCATACATGAGCTAAATTGAAAACTCATCCCATCTACGGAGAGAATGGAAGGGACTTTCTGGTATAACTAGGGCTGTTCACGGGTCAGTTCGGCCCGGTTCAGCCCAATTTTTTGGGCGAACCGAACCGAACCGACCCCCCCTCCCCTGGTGAACCGAACCAAAGCAGTTCGGTTCGGTTCAAACAGAACAGAGCAAAAAAACACAATTTTAAGGGAGGTGGCAGGCGCAAGGATGAGGGTGTCGGTTTCGGGTAGGGCCGAAACCGAAACGGTTTCAGTTTCGGTTTCGGACGAAACCGTCCGAAACCTATAAAAGTGACAAAAATTTGTAAAAAAACTCAAATAAATCTGTAAAAATATAAAAATTCATCACAACACAAAAAGAACCAGTGGACATGCATATAAGATTAAAAAAATTGGATTAAATGACAGATATATGTGGGTGACATGTTAATGAAATATTCGATGCATATTAAAGAGTTAAACAATAAACATGGAGTGATGTTGTCGTCTTGCACTATTATAAATATTACAATAAATTGGATTAAGTAGAATCACCTAAAAGACTGCTTGGAACCTAAAACAATCAAACATATCACTTATTGTTCAAATGTGGAACTCGAACTCTCAAATGTGCGCCTTCGCACGCGGATCGACCTGCGCGGTCAGGTCGCGGGGATCGACCTGCCCGGTCAGGTCGCGGGGGTTAAGGGCCCCGGCAGTGCGTCCCCCTCCCCCCTTGCGCCCCTGCCTCTCCTCCCACCTCCGGCAGAAAAAATCCCCCCCCCCCAAGAAAAGCCAAACCACCCCCTTGCGGCCCTGCGGCATTGTCCACCCCCCTTCTGCCTCAGATCTGAGGGGGTCACGGGACGCGAACTCCCTTTTCAGGGGAGTTCGCATCGGGTTTCGCCTGGTGTCGCCGGTTTCGGGCCGACACCAGGTGGTGTCGGTTTCGGTTTCGCCCGAAACCATTAAGTCTCGGACCGGAACAGTGTTCCGGTCCGGTTACAGTGTTCCGGTCCGGTTTCGTGTCACCCAAGGCCGAAACCGACACGTTTCGCCGTGTCGGTTTCGGTTTCGGGCGAAACCTACAACCATGGGCAGGCGTGCCCTGACCAACTGGGCTACAAGTGCCCTTATGAAATAAATGATTATTAACTAATTATATTCGGTTCATTTTGGTTTCAAAATATGAAATCGAACTGAACAGTGGGAGTATTGAAACCGAACCGACCTGAACCTTCGGGTTGGACTGAAATTTGAACAGCCCTAGGTATAAAAGAGAGGATTTTTTTTTTTTTTTTGGGGGGGGGGGGGGGGGGAAGGGAAGGTGTTGTCTTTGTGATAAATAGTGGGATTTGGGGGAAACTTAAAAGTAAAAGAAATCCTTATAACAACAATAGTAGACTCAGGGACTCGAATTTACATGTACATCAATGGCAGATGGGCCATGATGCCATTGCATTTGCAATCCAAAGCGCTCAAATTACACTTTTTATACACCTCACATGGATGAGTGACACATGACTGATGACAGATTTGAAAATGATCTACAGCTTCAAGGATACATTGTCAACATGTATTAGTAGACACGTAAGGTTCCTTGAAATAAATTTAGACACAGTCAATAGGACTCCAAATAGCTCCTTGGTCTGGAACAAGACAATCCTACTTCTACTCTGTATCGTTCCACTTTTATCAGATGTCTCCAAACTCCAAAGAGACAACTAGACAATCCTACTTGTCAAGGAGCCAACTAAACTTGCAGGCTTGCATGTCAAACTTTGCTACTAAGACACGGAAGAGATCTCTTCATAAAATTAAATAGCATAAATTCAAAGCTGAAAAGAAATAAATTTTCAAAAAGGCATAGTTGCAGAGATACCCTCCTAGCAAGTTTATTTGCAAATTGGTCATCTTATTTTCACTTAATGACCTTCTTACATTAGCATAGAGTCAAATATAACCCTACGATTTACCTCTAATTGGGATGTTGAGATATGTCGTTCTCACCAATAAAATTACATTTGGACTAAGATACCCTTACTAAATGGATGGCCTTTTGACTGGTGTATATGCCAAAATAAGAGGACAGATAAAGAGATAGAAAGATGAAAAGAAAAAGAAATTATGAGAGATCAAGGGCATTCAGACCTTTTTTTCAAATTCATGAGAGGTCAAGGCCACCCTAAAACCTCCTCACACTGATAACAATAAAGGGTGGCCAATTCTGAGGTAACAAAATAGAAAACATTTACATGTAGCATGTCCAGTCCAAAGAGAAGCTGACATTTACAGCAAAGCCAAAGTGATAAACTCATGAGTTGGCCAAGAAACCATCAACAAGCATAAAGAAAATGTACAATGCCATTGATGCGGGACAGAGATAGCAGAGGGGTTAAGGATGGGAGAGAAAGGGGGGGGAGGTCGCCGGAATCACACCGGAGAGGGGGATAAGAGGTGGGAGTGTAGGCTTCACACCCTCCCTTTCACAGGGACCACCTTGGGGCTTCTCACCCGGGGGTTTCACATCCACACACAAACTCCATTTTTGGAGGCACACATAAAACTCAAATTTTTCTTCTTTTCTTCACTATTCCATTCTTTTGTCACAGGACTCTTATATATAGAGTTTTAAAACAAAGAGACTCTCCATACCAAAAGACACTTAATAAAGACCTTACTTAAGACTTAAGAAACTCAAAAGACTTAAATTTAATGACCCTAGAAATTTGCAAAGCCAAACAAGATTACAACCATTGGGTCATTTAATAGGTCAAATAAAACATAATAAATACTTTGATTTAATCATCCTTCATTTCCCATCAGCCATGCTACTTGAAAAGCAGGGGGCAAACCATAAAGAAAACATGGATATGCTGAGAAGAGATAAACCTGTGAGTGCAAGCAGGCTTGATGGAAAGTTGACGGACAGTTATCACAGCATATCAGCTCACCCCCATCACCACAAAGGCCACATGTATCATCATTTTGATCCACCTCCTCAACTTCTGTCACTTGTCTACCATCTTTTCTGGCCTTGTATTCATCAGACCAAGCCTGAAGCTGACAAAGAGTGTAAGATTTACCGGATTCCAAGAAAAGATTCAACGAAGTCTGCTTCAACTTGCAACCTGCATGACATTTAAATGCAGACACAGAAAATATCTTGCTGCAGCACCTGCACAGAATTCCTTCCCTTGCAACTCGTCCATCCTTCAATATACTGTTATTCTTAGGACTGCGGCATTGAATAGCAGCATTCAAAGGTACAACACCAGAGTTAAGCAACCAACCTAGTGGAGTTCTTGCACCCGAGATTGGGGGTACCCCACATTTCCCAGAAGTGCGGAGAAGCAACTTGCAGCTCCCTTTTCTGCTCTTAAGATTTCTACAACCTTTTGACTGAGGCTTCTTAGCATTGGAAGATGAATGTGTACCATTGGAATTTTGATCCCTGTTTTTAATGATAACTGCAATCAAGAGGTCATCATCATCAATATCATCTTTCCGCTGCCTCTTCTGGCAGTTTCCCTTTTGGGACTCACAAATGTTTCTCTTTGCAGTTCTCTGGTTAATTTGAGACTGTGGAGACTTCCCCTCAGAAGGGATGGATGCTTCAATAGTGAAATTTTCATTTTGTGGCCTCAGCAAATGCTGACAGGATGCAACAGACATTTTGGATTTGCTTCCTATGGTAGGATATTTCTTGGTTTTAGCATGCTGCAAAGGGCTTGTTGAAGCGGCTTCTGAGGAAATACCATTCTCCATTTGACATTTGTTGCAATCATTTTTACATTCTCCGGTATCTGGATCTGTATCTAAATTTATGGAAGCACTTTCTGGTTTAACCACCTGCTGTTTTCTTTTCTTGGATGTCCTATTTACTTTAACAAACCTAGCCCTTGGTGTCTCATGTGTTTTTTCCTGTGCCATGGAAACTTCTGTCACTGCAGATGACATTTCTACAGTCCCTAACATTTCAATAGCATTTCCATCTGGAACTTTATGATTCTCCGATGTGATCAAATTTGATGGTACTGTACCCACTTTCAATATATTGTCCACTTCCTGAAGGAGTGGGAAGTCAAGATTATTGCTCAATTTATCATCCAATTCTAGGACAATTTGCCCTTCATATTTTTCACTTGGTGGAGTATGTTTCATATTCTTATGCAGTAATTTTGTTGCTGCAATATCTGAAATCTTTCTAGACCTCTTACTGGCCTTTTTATTTCCAGGCACTTCTGCAGAAGAATGTTCCAGTCCTGACTCTGAAGCCTCAGTGGAATTAGCAGGTTTCTTTTTGAGGTGTTTTGGTCTTACAACCGAAGAACATGCATCCTGATATACAGCAGCCTCACTAGCAACATTCATTAGATCCCCAGAGACAGCCTGCTGAGTATGAAGAAATTGTACCATCTGCACTTCTGCAAACTGGTCACTCATTTGAGCATTTGCACTTTCAAGTCTTTTTCCATTCAACCCTTCCTTATCCTTCTCTTTTTGGGCAGAGTGACTTTTACCCGCTACCTTAGCATTTGAAGCAAGACAAAGAATCACCGCATTGTTGCTTCCATGAAAGACAGGCACTACTTTAGTAACTTTACCACACTTTTTCTTTCTTCCATAAGATGCAGTGTCCCCTTTTGGATAGAGATTTTCTGTCTGTTGGCAACTTGCTGCTTCTTCATGGGGTTGACTTTCTACACGAAAACCTTTACATGAATCAGAAGCACCGATGCCCGTGGAAGCAGCTCCAGTTGACTTCAGGTCCTGTTCTGATAAATCTGATTGTGATATTTGTGGGCTTAGGGACAAGGGAACATTAGGTTCAGAAGCTGTACTGGACAAGGTCAAGCCTTTTCTGATTAAACTGGGTGCACCCATTGGGGTGCTTTCCTGCTTTGAACATTCTAAGAAACCCGGATGCTTCTTCTTCGGCACCCTCCTATCAAAGTTAGACCCATATCCTATGCTCTTTGCCGGATTTTTAACACTTCTCACTTCCCCATCAAATGAAAGTTTCCTACGCAGTCCTCCAGATCCATTCTTTTCCTTTTCTTTTGGATAATGATTGACCTGCCTATGAACTTCAGGAATGTTTTTGCAACCAAGCTTCTTGTTGTGAGAAGTTTTAGTGACTTCAGGCTTCACTACTGACAAGATGCTTTCCTCAACTACAGCATCATTCATGGAAGATGAAACTGGGGTAGAACTGCTGCTAGATTTGCAAGGATGAAGACAATGACTTGATCTACTAACCGAGTGTGAAGGGAACTTTGCAGGTTTTCTAGAACTGGGGCCTGATTTTTCTGTCAAACTTAGATATCTACTCGAACCCAGATCAACTATCCTACCTTTGACAAATTTCACTGTCTTTCCCTCTCTTAGTGCACTAATTTTCTTGTCAATGCATACTACACTCACGAAAGGATCAAGCAGACGCCATCGATGAAGCAAGGACATACTGCTGTGCAGATGTTGAACCTCCCTTTCTATATATGCCAATGCGTCTGCTAAATCACACCAAAATCCATCAATTTCTAACCATTGTCTGCCGTTTTCCTCCAGAGATGGGCTGCTCTCACCAGCAACCAGACACTCACCACATATCCTCCAAGCTTTAATGAGTGAACTAATAGCAACCCCCTCTCCAGGTGTTCTGAAAATGGAATAATGTTTACATCTGTCTTTTCTTCTTCTGCCTTCAATCTTCCACCCAGCATCCAGAAGAAAATTTTGTGCATGCAAACGAAGACGGTGAGGAAGCTCCCTGACAAAGGCCATTGAACTTCCAGCTACATCTGTATCAAAAATTTTGCATTCTCCATTCATAGTTAAAGCGTTAGGTCCATTCCCTACCCGAAGTTTGGATGCAGAACTTTCCCCAGGAAGAAGTGGTGTAGTGAATTTCCCTTCACCATCCACCTTCATATCTCTAATGATATCATTGCTATCATTACTTCTGGATGGAGTATCATAGTCAGAATAGTTTGGATTATCTCCTCCATCACAATAGCTGGGAAAGAAACAGCTTGATATGATGCCCTGACTGAAAGATTCCACTATGCGGTAAGGTGTTGGCTGGGGAATGTCATTCAAGTCCACCATATTAGACTTTGGGTCATATTTTGATGAGTTCAGAAAGAGAAATTCATTGCCAAAATCAGACAAACAACAGCCTCGTTCTTTCCTCTGGGAATTGGGGGGGCCCTCAGATGATGTTGTGCCATGCTTAGACTTCAGATTGCAAACACCAAGTTCCAACTGACCACAAGAGTGTTTATGAAGACGACTTGATCCGGAACCATCTACCTTGGTCTCTTTGAATCTTCCCTTGTGATCTCTGCCATAGAGGCCTTTCAATGAAGGTTGAAATGTTGGGACTGGACTTTCGCTGTTGAAGCTGGCCACGGCCATTGACTGCATGTTCTTGTCTGATGCATAGTTAGCCATCCCCACTTTTCTAAAACCCTTAGCAGTACCATACGCATTCTTTCCATAGAATACCTCTGTAAAAATATGGCCTTCTTGGTTTGAGCCCTCAAAGTCGTCATTGAGAAAACTCCGGAGTTCTTCCCCATACAGAAACACCAGAGACTCCTCCTCCAAGAAACCCTCCTCCAGGTTCCTGCTTTCTCCGACCATTATCACCCAGCACTTATCCAGCTGCGAAAACCAGAGCTACCCTTGCAGTTTTTACTCGACTCATCTGAACCTTTTAACAAGCAGACTGATCAAAGAACGACAACCGAAATTGTTATTTCACTACATAAAATCCCAGAAATTATAGAACAGGCGTCAAATTCCTAGAACTGACAAATGAAGCGCATTCAGATAGGAAACATGCCATAAACTAAAGAAAACGAAAAATTTTACGCACAGAGAGAGAGAGAGAGAGGAGAGCAAAAAGAAAAAGCCAAAGGTCCTTCTGTAGCAAAATCTTCAAATTGGAGCACTAAGTCCCAACAATTTCATCACCATGGGGCATGGAAAAAAATCTTCAACAAGGGCGCGCAAAGAGCAAAGGCAACACTCGGGCCACCTCCAATTTTCCCTGTGCATTCATCGACGCCAAACGCCCAAAAGACGAATGCCATCCCGAAGCTCACCTGCACATCAACCCAGAGATCCTCCATTCACACCCCTAACACCCGCCAGATTCTGTAAACCTAACCCCAACCTTCCCATCCCCACAAAAACTCTCAGCAAAAAAAGAGCAAACAAGTAAAAGCAAAAAATGGAGGTCGAAGGCTAGCGGAGACCCTTTCGTGTCAGACCCAAAGCATGCAGGGATCAGAGGGGAGGGAAAGCGAGAAAGAACTGACTTGGCAAAAAGATCAGGTCTTTGCGCTCCTCTTGCCTGGCCCTTGCCACCGGCGGGTACGCCGGGAGCACCAAACCCCTTAAACCACCTTCGCCGCACCCTCCTCTACCAACTCCTCAACAAAACCCAGGTGGGGAATCCAAGGAAGCAGCAGCAAATGCTCGCAGCTGCCGCGCAGGCGTCGCGGGGCGGCGCAGCCGGCAGCAGCAGTGGAAGCCGTGAGGCGCGGGTGGGGAGGCGAGGTGACCGCTAGCGCTGAAGGGGTCTCCATATCCCTCTTTCTCTCACTCGCCTCATCCCACGGATGTGCGTGACCCCGCTGCAACCTGCAACAGTCCTCCACCATTTCCGACCCCCCACTCACTTTTTCTGTTGCTCGAATTGTGGCTCCGTTTGTCCGTTTCTTTGATTTCTTTATTGCATTTACCTGCACACACCACTCTCTCTCTCCACACCTACTGCATGCCTTTGGAACCCACCAAACTAGTTGACGGCTTTACGCCTTTGCAAATTCCAAAACGCGGAACAGTGCAGCCTGCTGCAACCGTTCCAGTCGCCGATGGCATCACACACCAGCTACACGCACATAGAAAGTGAGAGAGAGAGAGAGAGAACTGGAATTAGACACACGCCACATAGATGTTAACTGTGTGAGAGAGAGAGGGAGAGAGAGAGAGAGGGGGGGACTAATCTACTCTGCTATCAGAGGAACTTGTGCACGTGGGTGTAGCTCAAAGATGCGCGGATTTATTTGTTTCTCTTCACATGGCCTCCCACTAGCCTCCCCCTCGAGGTTGCTCTCAAGGAACTCTCGGCATCTTTACTGCTCATTACTTCCCAGCTTTGCTAAAGAACAAAAGAGTTAACACAGGTCGCTTCAACTTCCGGGTACTGCATGGCCCATGAACTCCAGTTGCGACTCCCACACTTCGGGAATTAAGTATCAAATTTTCCAGTAAGAACCAAGTGGGAAGTTGATTGCTGTGTTGGGATTAACTGGTGTTGTACGTGGGGGTTTTGGTGTGGTGTCATTATTGTTGCCTTCGGACATATATAGATTTTGTGGACCCCCTACTCCATAGGTGACAATCTGCACCTGTGCATGCTTCTATACGTCCTCCATTAATGGCAACTCAGTACAGAACACAGAGTACAAATAAACAAATAAACCTGATCCCCCACCTTAAATAAGGCTTGCCTTACCACCGCAGGGACGATATCTACGGGCGCCCTGTCGGAATGTAGAGAATTTAACTCCATCTTTGTTTGGTCCCATGCGTACATGAAGAAGAGAGAGTCACAGCAACATCTCGAACTGTGTGGAGGAGGTGAGTTTTGTGACGATCGATGCAGACAACAGTTTGTGCAATGTGTTTCCGGTAACTTTACAACTGATCAGTTGATCAGTAAGTTCTTCACAAATGACAAGATGGGCAAAATTGGGGAAGAGAGCTACTAACTTGACAGCGGCCTCGTAGGTGTACGTATACACGAAGAGTTGCATTAGGCAAAATGATAGAACTCTAACATTACGTGGTTGGAGGATCTCAGGCCCTTTTGATAATTAGATAAGGAGATTTATGATAAATTATTTATATATAGGTTATCTATGTTTAGAGATTTTTTTTATTTAAGATGATTGAATAAGAAATAATTATGAAGAAAAATATTTTTTAATGTGATGTGATAAGATGTATAGAGTTATCACTACAAATTATCACCGGAGTTTATCTTAAATGGATTATCAAAATGAGTTAAAACTTATTATTCATGTTAAGTGGGAGATAAATCTCCCAATCCGATTATCAAACCCAGAATGGTCAAATAGGATGATCAAACTGAAGAAACAAAGAGGACAACGACGCAGAAGAAAAACCGCGAGTCCGAAGTAATTGGTTCATGGTGTGAGGCATTGCCCAGAGAGTACAACTATAAAGATGACAGTTTGGAACCTGAAAGCTCTTTCTATTTCATTTGTGCATTTTGGCTTCTCATGTTTTGACAGCCATCCTAATGAATCCAAGGGATATATTATTACAGTGCCCTGTCTTGTTGGATGCACACTCTCCCAAGTTAGATTTAGTGGGGCCATTAGGATGTGTCGTTATCACACCCGTGTGGATCAAAAGCTGCCATGTTGTGGCCTCCCCGCGTTCAGATTCCACTTCGTTCGTATTAGAACTGTCAGTCGATCGGAGTCGGAATTAAAAATAGTATTTTTTTACATTTATTTTTTAAAAAAAAATTGAAAACAAATCGGAAACAAATCAAAAATAGAAAATAATCGAAAATATTTGGTACGATCAAATGGTAGATGTATGTAGCATTAAGAGTAATGGTAAAAGAGATGTCTTTGATAATAATAGGTATAATAAATGTTACGAGAGAGATAAATTAATTAGATTCTATTTACAAATTAAAGAGAAGTTAAAAACTTAGTCTAAAATTTTTTAATGTTAAGAAATAAGATTTTAAGAATATATATTTTGTAAATAAAATAAAATTTATATCTTATCAAAAACGGAAACGGAATAACGGAAAATAATCAAAAATGGAAAAATGGATACGGAAAAAGTCGAAAACAAGTCGAAAATTTTGAAAGCGGATATCCATTGACAGCCCTAGTTCGCATACTGTTTTTATGTACAAGTTATGGGAAGATAAGGTATCCAATTTGATCTTATACTTGTGTACATGTAGCTCAATGAAGAAAAGATAATGTCCGTAATAAGTTATTGTGTAGTTCTCCTGCCAAATGTTGGGAATTGTTCGTTTTCCATCTCACAAAGTTTTGTCTGGAGGGAAGAGAGAGAGAGAGAGAAAAAGAGAGAAGCTAAAATGGCAGTGGGCCAAACTCACAACTTCACATCTTCATTGGGATTTTTGTTATTCTTTTTTTGCTAGATAAAAATAAATTTTGCATTAAAATGTGTACAAATAATTTTGTTCTCATACATCGAGAATCATAGCTCAAAAAATAGAGAACTAGAGAGAGAGAGAGAGAGAGAAACTAGAATGACTTAATTTGGTAACTTCACATCTTCATTGGGGTTTGGGTAAAAAAAATATATATATATCCACCTACCCATGTACTGATCGGGTTGGGGGGCCGAGAGGATCTTCTCTCATCTTAGGTGTCTTAGGAAAGATAAATCCAAATTTAAGTCCGGCGAGGAAAATAATAGCTCATGAAAGATACAAATTCAGATGGGTATTTTTTGACACGGACATCCATTCAAGCATACATGAAATAATCTCTTTTGTTTTGGGACAATACATACATGAATTAATCTCATTGATGTCACTTCTTATCACTTTCATCTGACAGAGTGGTGATGTAAAAGAAGACAAAATATTCATGGGTGTTTGGCTCCTTTAGAAATGGGTATTCATACAAATGCGAATCAATGATATATCTTCACACATTTTCCCCCTTAAGACAAGTATGTATGCAAAAAAACCCAACTTAGGTGCATATAGAAAGGAAAGAAACGCTATCCAACTTTCCATGCAGACATATTATAAATGGGGCATAACCCAATTGGATACTGACAAACATGAACATGATCATGGCATGTCCTTTTCATTCAGCACTTACAAGGCAAGCAATCCTAGCTTTCTCTTCCATTCCTTTTGACGTAGGGAAACACTAGAGAGGGAGGAAACACCCGTACTGGCAGGGAACTGAAATGGGTGTTAAGAGAAAGATTTTGTATATTTTTAAAAGTGCATGAAATGTAATTCACATGGATAATTAATTTATGGGTACTATTTTTTTTGGTGTCACATGAACTACCAATTCATGTGGATGGTGTCACATGAGTTAGTTGTCTATATAGATTGCACTTTGTGTATTTTTGAAAGTGCACAAAATCTTTCTCTGAGTCTTAATAGGAGGTGATGGCACTCAAGACCTTCCAAATCCAGCCTGTTTAGGTTAAGGCTTGATCAATTGGTCAGTTTGGCAGCTTAGGTTTGCAAATTTAGCTTGGAAGGCCTAGCATATATGATAGAGATAAGTAAAAATTTGGGTATATATATATATATATATATATATCCTTTTTAGAAGATTAATTGCATGGCAATTTTTCTTAGATTTTGTTGAGTCCCTCAATGATTTTGATGATGATGACTAATCTAATTTTGTTAATCTGATAATCTCCACAATATTATCACAAGACAATAAGTTAATTCTTAAAGTTTAGAAAGCTCGTGAGTTGAATAGAACGATGGTCATGTGACACATAGGTGCAAAGTTCAAATGATTTAAGTTCAAAGAAAAAAGGATATGACTTTGGTCGACCTATAGGCAAGTAGTACAAGTTGACCTAATTTACTAGCCTCAGTTTGGTAACGAGTTAACTTAAAGTTAACTCAAAGTTAACTCAGAGTTAACTCAAAATGTAGTTTGGTAACAAAAAAAAGTTAACTCAAGTAGGTTAGATTAAAAATGGGTCAGATGTGAGTTAACTCACAATTTTTCAACCCACCTCTAGAGGTGGATTGGAGTTAACTCAAATGGGTTAACTACTTTTTTCTCTTGACGGTACACAACATTAATGGCTACTTTCTCTTTTCTCAACACAACATTAATTGCTACTTTTTTTTTCAAGTTACTTTTTGATATGAAAGTGGGTTAACTCACTTTATCTTGCCAACGCAATCAAAGTGGGTTAACTCACTATAGTTAAATTGGGTTAACACACAAGAAAATAAACTAAAAAATAAGTTTACCCTGTATAACTTTAGTCATGGGTTGGAGTTAACTCTAACCCCAACCCATTACCAAACTGAGGTTAGTGTTGATGGCTTACTAAGGGATTCTACATAAGTCCAATTATAAGAACTTATAGGTCCACCTATTGCAACTGGAGAACAACTCCATGTTTGCAGATATAGTGAAAGTTGACCAACAATAGATTGCAAATCAACCTAAATGTTCTAGTGAGTATTCTCGTGTTGCAAGAATCAATGCAGGTTGATTGATAGTGTGCAAGTCAACCGAAATTATTCACAAAAAATTACTATAATTTCTATCTTCCTATAAGTTGATCTACAATAGTCGACATATTACGATTGCATTGGGAATCTTGGTGAGCATGTCATCTGCATGCAGTTGTTATATCCGTCATTAATTATCCACAACACCTGTACAAATGAAGCCACTCTCTCTCCTCAAAAAAAAAGGAGAGAAGGTTCCAAGAGCTTCTACAGGGTTCCACCTCCTTCCATATTTATTCCTCATTTTCTGTGTTCTTCATCCTTGTGAATACAGATTTCTATGTAGATGGACCATGATCGGAGGAGATCTTGATGGATGCTTGAAGGCCATCTGGAGTTGTGACAGAAGTTTGTTGTACAATTAATCTTTCAAAAGGAGTTGTGGAGGTTGTTTCTAGCCTCCTAGGACCATAGACCCGTCACAGCCCAGTAAGGTAGCAAGACAATGGCTGTTCAGCTACGTGTCTTCGGAGACAGCTCTAAGCTCCTGAACACACCTTCGCCACTTCAAGCCTAAAGGTTCCCAGACGTCTGGTCTCTGAGCGCCCTCGAGCATAGAACCCGCTGTAGCAATTTTGATTTTTAAATCTAAATAAAATAAAATTTTAATTTAATAAATAAATTAAATACATTTTATTGAAATAAAGAGAGAATAAATAGAATAAAAGGAAATTAAAGTAATACACATTAAGCTAAATTAGAAATAGGTTGTATTAATGGTCCTAACATGAAGTATTGGGCCCAATTGAGAGGAGCCCATCATGGGATGAGAGATAAATTAGTGAAATTCGCATTAAAAATAAATGTTAAATAGTAAATGGTTAAGATAAATACTAAATAAGTCTCATATATCCTAAAAAGGAGTCCTACACTTACCCTAACCCTTGCCCACAAAATTTGATCTCTTCCCAACCCTAATTAGAAGATAAATAAGAGAAATTTGGTGATAAATAGGAAAAATTCAAAATTTAATAGAAATGAAGAGTTTTTAGAAGGGAGGACTCTTGTAGCAAGCCCCATACATACCCCAATTCGACCCTATCACCCCATAGTTTGCTTCTGGAGTTCTGGGAGATGAATGCAAAGGCTGGAGGACGAAGGAGCAAGGAGAAAAGGCTTGGATCAAAGGGGGAATTGCTCTTCTTCGTCACCAAACTTAGGGTTTTCTTTACTGCAACGAAAGGTAGGCAATCTCTCAAGCTTAAACCGTATAGAAATTATCCTAGGTAGTCTTCATGAACCCCTTCAAAAGTCCTCTTGTTTCAACCTTTTTCGTTCATCCATGATGTCGAGTTTAATGTCGCAATCTCTGCCATGTTCATGCTCCAGAACCTCCATGTTTGTCTTAAATCCTCGCATGTACTCGATCTCATCCCCGGAATTTATTTCCAAAAATACTACATGCTACTGTCTTTCAAACACCTCTATTTGCCCTAAATTCCATCTTGTATCAGAGGCGAATAAAATCATTATTTCATGATTGTGCAAGTTAGGTTAACGAAAAATAACCTAGACAAAGCATGTTTTATACCTACCTATTTTCTAATTAATCGTTTCCAGTAATAGATCTCCATGTCTAGTTTCGTTTAAAATTGATCTCGTGATTTTTGGACGTCACTGTGATTTTTTTTTTCAGATTTTTGAAGCATCTAGTAGCATGGTAGACCCACCTGGAAAAAGGGCAAAACCCCTTTTATGGGCTCAGGCCACCCTCTGAGATCGCGACAGCCCGATGCGTCGTGACCTCAGGAGGGGGGTCGCGACAAGCAGGACCGTCGCGATCTGATCGCGACGGGCCGACATGTCGCGACCTGACCCCCGGGTCATCCCACTGTCTGGTTTAGCTTGTCGCGGCCTGTCCGTGTGTCGCGATCTTATCGCGCCGGGCGAGGTTGTCGCGACCTGAAACCTGAACACGCCGGTCTGCTTTGTCGCGACCTGATCGCGACAACACCCTATGTCGCAACAGGAACAGAGCGACCAGAATCTGACTTTTACCCATATACCCTTGCTCTTTATGATTAATTAACCCTGTTTAGTCATACTTTACCACTGTCATGAATAATCTCGACCTGTTAATTATTAATGGGTACTAATACATGAAATCAATTAACTTAAAAGCTATGTGCACAATCATTCTTGTTATCAAATTTCATACACTTGCACACACATAATCTTCATGTTTGCCATTAAACCCTATTAAATTACGCAATAATATATTCGATAATTTAGTGAAAAATAAGTTACTAAACTCCCTATTTAATTAATTACACTTGTATCTGTTTTACTTGCGCGTTTCAATTATCGTCACCGTTTTCCCTCGGCCTTCGAGCACTCGAGGCACGATGGACCAGTTTTTACACACTTTCTCTTGACATGGACCACCTCTCCACCGGGATGACTCCTGGCTGGACTAGGGACTCCTTGTCAAGACCTCTGTAAGTCTTCTTGACTTTGGCGCACGTCCTTAACCGACGAGCTGGTTGTACTTTAAAACATGTTACACCTTAGGGGTCAGTACGATCCAAACGGCCTTAGTGTATCCTTCTTACCTCGTGATCACGCCAGACCTTCTAGCCTGTGTTCATAGCACGGCTAGTGGGCGGTAGTGACTTTTACCAGACTGCCGGCACTCGACCTGGTGCTATGCAACTGTTATTATCGTGGTTTAACGTTGTTTTATGAGTATACCTTTATCTCATCTACTATCTCGTTACTCTCATCTGTTCACTTTCACTCTATACTCTCATGCATTTCGTCTATTACTCTCATCTCTTCTTGGTACTCTATTTGGCCATACAATTGATTGTCTAAGATAACAAACATGACTATGCTAGACAACATTATAAGGGACCGATCTGGTCCTTGGGAGGAGCACCTGAAAGGCTATAACTCGCGGGGGTCTAATGATCTGGGTGATGGCATACTCCTAACGCATGACACGCAAGATTTAATCTATGACAATCAATCAATCATTTGTTGTTACTTGAACTCGGGGTTGAAAGAATACCGACCCATACTTGCTATCGTGACTAGTTTACTTGCTATCTTATGATGTGGCCAATTCTTGTGATGTTACTCTCGTGAATGTGTTAATGTTTCACGTTATCTTGTTACGTCGTTCTCTTGACTATACATGACTATTCATTTTCGTATCCTGCCTCTTAAAGACATTAATTACTTAAAGCATGCTTGTTCTCATGAGATATTAAGTCCTACTGGATGTTATTCGATCATCCTGCATATTTATTTCATGTGTCTCAGGTGAGTCGGATTATGACCACACTCACGAGGAGGGGAACGAGGATGATGTCCAAGAGTGACCCGTTTCAGCAACCATTGTTTTAGTAGTTAGCTAGTATAGTTATGAGTCAGTCAGCTCTTATGTATTAGTTGATTTTCAATAAAGTACTTTGGGTCCTAGTTTTATCTCTGAATAGTTGATGTAATAGCTAGTTGATGGTTATTAATGAAATTGGAGTTTATTTGATATTATTCCAATTGTGCAATGGATTGTCATTTATTTCTCGCTCTGTACTATTTAATAACTATAATTCTACTCCGATATTCCGCGTCGGGGCATTACACCCGCTGCGCGATAGGCGGGCACCGAACACCGGACGAGCCCATGGTCTTCTGGTTGGGCCCCATAAAGGGAAATGATGAGTAGCCGTCCTTGGGCCCCGCATCGCATTTAATGGTACGGCACGTCACACTTCCCCATCAATGCAGCAATCATAGAGCGGAGTCCCCAGGCCCTGGCACTGGATCCCCAAGGGATGGCGCCTGGCCAGACATCCCTTCGCCTCGAACTCCTAACTGTCACATCTCGCCTCTCGCCATTGGAGGAGGGCGCGTCAGGACTCGTCAAATCCCTTTGTCTATATAAAGAGTAGGTAGCCTCCCACGAAGAGATATGACAATCATTCCCACACACTCGTCTTTGCGCGACATTCACACACCCTAAAAGAACATCTCCTTCTTGCCTTCCGTAACACACATCTGACTTAGGCATCGGAGGATTCTCTCGATTCTTCAACCGGATTTTCCTGACGCCTGTTCTAATCTTGCCGGTCATCGTCCGCACCGACGACCGCCACTTCCCTCTCTTCTAGTGGAAACTTGTTCGACCTGTTACCGAATAGGGAAAACACCACCACAAGAGTATATAAGAAAAAAAACCCTAATAATTTACAAGTTTGTGCATCGGCTTGGTTTGATATATCCCTGTTGGGCACCATCTGTTGTGCATTTCTCTTGCGCATTAAGTTTTGAAATGGAATAGGTCATGAACAGGTTTTGGTTGAACGACACATGTAGCCAACTTTGATAAGTGTAGGTCGCTTCATGGTTCCACACTTGGACAATGAGCCTTTGAGGTTGCCCATTTGACAACCTTTTGAGACAAGCATGGAAATATTATTTTGCTCCACAAAAGGTAGGAAAATAATCTTCTGCGACCATTGGCCATGTTAATACACACAACCACTTGTTAAAGATACACAAAATTATGAGACACATTTTAATGAGGATTTTCTTGTCTCAAAGTGTTGTCAACCAAACTAATCACACGAGGTATAATTTGCAAGATGAATGAGTAATTTGATACACACCATTTGTTTCAAACCATAGAGTGCAGTAAATATTGTGGTCTTCCCTTCCAAGTGCATTTGCATCGCCCTTTTGCAAGTCTTTTTAATTTTTTGAAAATAAACTAGATATTATATTCCATTTGAGATACATGGTTGACATGGTCCAAGTCATAAATTAGATGGTTAATTTAGAAAGTAAAGAAAAATAACAGTAATACTGTAATAGACTGAGAGCTTTTAGTCCGTTCAAGATGGACAAGTTTTTGATTAATTTTAGTCACTTGATCATTAAAGGAATGCGTTGTTTTTTCCGATTAATTGCCTTGGGAAAAAAGAAAGAAAAAAAAAAAACACCACAGCAACCAGTGCAAATGCACAACCCACCACCATGCAGCACGTATTTCACCGACTCCCATTATTTGGGCCTTCCTTTATGACAGCCCCTGGCCCATTTCCGGATGCCTTTCACTAATGGGCCTAGTCCAGCATTCGAAAACTTTGGCCCTAAAACGAGTTCTTACATATATATACAAAGAAAGTGTCAACAGTAACACCACGAACACCTTCTCAAAAACTACATGGCTATATTGTTGGAAGAGAAACGCTTTGCTTTTCCTTGTTGGAATCGCTGTTTTTGATAGCTTCCAAAGGAGTTCTTCTTCATGATTTCTTCTTTCAACATTGTTCTTCTGACGTGTTGATACACACCCGCCAGTACCCTGTTTCTTCTAGCTACGTAATTGGCCATCTTCTATCTTAATTATTGCAAAGCGGGCTTCTATAAAACATGAGAAAGGTTTATTGCACTTTCACATTAGACTTAAAAGTGCAATAAATCTTTCTCATAAAACATTATCTAGGATGCTCCATGGGTTAAGGTCTTAATCAACTAAGTCATTCGTTGAGTAACTAGCCATACAAGAGGGAGAAAATTTTATTGTATTTACTGTAGCAGTAAGTTGACGCCACTTTAGATGTCACATGGTAGCAGATTGTAGCGGGAGGCGGCGGTGATGGTCGGTGATCGACGGTAGCAGACGATGACGACAAGCGATAGCGGGTGATTAGACTCCAAAATATAAATTTTAAACATCAGAATTCAAAATTTGGACTCCAAAATTTAAGTATTAGACTCCAAATACTATTCTTAGAGTTTAAAAATATTAGATTGTAGCGGGAGGCGGCGGTGATGGTCGGTGATCGACGGTAGCCGATGACGACGACAAGCGATAGCAAGTGATTAGACTCCAAAATATAAATTTTAAACTTCAGAATTCAAAATTTGGACTCCAAAATTTAAATATTAGACTCCAAATACTATTCTTAGAGTTTAAAAATATTGATTGAATTTTTAATATTTAAGTTCTAAAATATAAATATTAGATTACAAAATATAAATTTGGACTCTAAAATATTATATTGACTATCTTTTTAATAATTTAGATTTCAAAATATACATTTTAGATTCTAAAATATAAATTTAGGCTTAAAAACATTATATTAACTGTGTTTTTAATAATTTAGACTTCAGAATATAAATTTTAGATTCTAAAATATAAATTTAGGCTTAAAAATATTATATTAACTGTGTTTTTAATAATTTAGACTTCAAAATATAAATATTAAAGTCTAAAATATAAATATAAATTTTAAAATAATTATTTCAAACCTCACCCGCCGCCGTCTATCATTGCCGGCCGCCGCCGTTGCCCGCTGTCCTTCTACTCCTACCTGCTAAGCCTTTGTCACGAGGAGGAGTTGCATCGCCTTTGAATTCTCCGTCCCTGGTCTTCTGGTACGTACTTATGCAACCATATATAATTAGTTGGCTTCAGCTTTCCAACTTGCCGTCTCTACGCTATTCATCCTGTACACCAGTTGCGAGTGTTTTGTAATCTGTTGGTATACCTGAAACGCTCGCAACCCCGGGTTTAGCCCAGCTGCAGCTTATGTTTCGAGAATGTGAGCTTTCAAGCTTTTCTTCGGATATGGACATCATCCAAGTGTAGCAGAGTCTCCAATCATGCGAAACATAATTCTTAAGCTTTGCAAAAACTAAGGCCCGTGCTGTCCATTACAGTATGTGACTTAGATATATGTGAGTGTATATATATTCTCATCTAGCTCTCAAGCGCAAGTGAGAATTTTGTGTTCACTAGTACAAATTATGGAATAGACGACCATTAGTTAAGAATCGTTGGCAGTTCTGCATAAAGCCAACGGTCTTAACCGTCGATTTTTTATTTGAGAATCGACGACACATTGACCGTAGTTTAATATATATAATTTATTGTTTAATTTATATTTTCTATTTTAATCATCGTTTAATAATTTTATTTTAATTTTTATACGTGCACCTTAATTCTCCAACCTGCGCAAAATTTGGATTTGGATCGCCCCCATGTCTCTCGTCTCGCCCCGCCCGCTGAAGAGAAGAGCGCGCAGTAGAAACCGCGCCAGACGCCCTCGCCTCGCCCCTCCCAGCCCACGAAAGAGGCAGAGCCAGCGACCACCGGCCGTACGCCCTCTCCCCGCCGGTCGCGCGCCCTCTCCCCACCGCCCGGACGCCCCCGCCTGCGAAAGGGGAAGAGTGGGCAACTCGCGCGAGATTTGGTTTTCAATCGCCCCACGTCTCTCGCCTCGCCCCGCCCGCTGAAGAGGAGAGCAGGCAAAAACCGTCGGACGCCCTCGCCTTGCCCCGCCCTGCCCGCGAAAGAGGCAGAGCCGGCAGAAGACCGCCGGCCACGCGCCCTCTCCCCACCGGCTGCGCGCCCTCTCCCCACCGCCCAGATGCCCTCGCCGTCGCCTTGCCCTGCCCATGGAAGGGGAAGAGTGGGCAGACCGCCCGCCGCGCGCATTCTCTGCTCAGCCTGGACTCCCTCGCCCTCTTTGTCCTAGCCTCACCCCGCTCGCGGAAGAGGAAGAGCAGGCAGACCGCCCCGCACGCCCTCTCCCCGCTGCCCAGATGCCAACTCTCCCCGACAGCCCACGCGACCAGTTCTCTCCTCCCCCTGCGGCATTTTGCCTCCTCCTCTTCATCCCATCGACAACGGTCCACTCCTCCTCGGACCCTGCAGTCTCCAGCTCCAACACCTCGGATTGACCTCGGACCCTGCAGTCTCTGGCTCCAACACCTCGAACAGCTAGTCCTCGTAGTTGAAGCAGCAAGCAATAGACGAGCCTCCTCCCTATCGCCTCGCCTCCTCCCTGTCACCTCGCCTTTTCTCTGTCATCTGGGCATCGCCACCAGTGAGTGCCAAGTCGCCATCTGTAAGACACCTTGGCACGTAGTATGACTATTTTTATATTATAATATTTGTCGTTACTTTTTTTTCATGTTACATTAACACATCAATAATACTTGCGATCATCATTTATCATTCGAGATATTTTTAATTATTAGAGTTTCTCCTATAATGTCAGAATATTCTTCATTAATAGAATTTGACATAATATTGTTGTAATCATAATATTGTTCACTTGTGTGATACTACTTGCATGTGCATTTGGTCAAAATCATCCCTTAGTTGCAAAATGGAAGTTCAACAAACTTGAAAGGTAGCAACCAGTCCAGAGGTTCTCTGCATTTCTTTTCCTTTTTCTCTATCTATAAAATAAAGAGGCCAAGAAGAGAATTCTCATGCAGAACTTACAAGAAGCACAAGTCCTGCTTCAGATTATAAAATCTAGTACATCATTCTGGATGAAAGCATACAAATCTTAGAAGCATGACATACAAGCACCAGTGGCTGCATAACCCACATAAAAAAGAAGAGAAATCAGAAACTGCAATTTCTAAAAAACACCCATGTTGTTCAACTTCTGGTCAAACCATTGAACTTCGTGTACAATGAGGGAGCCAAGCACCAACATTTCAGCTAGGGGAATGAGCACTCTTGTTGAAGGCCCTTATTTATCATCAACATGGAATTCTATTACTAGACATTACAGGAAGCCTTTTGAAGCATTGTTCCACAACATCAAAATGATGTGATTGGAGAAAAGGAATCAAGATGAATTAGATGAATTACATGGGACTAGAATCCTACATAGAAGCATAAGTTTTAAGAACCAAGGTAATGTACTGCCAGAAGGTCTGATGTTATTGCTGTTTCATTTTCCATGATTTGCTGCCGGACAACCAATGAATTCCTTGCTTTTTCATAAAATTAACATAATATTACACTTTGAATAGTCTTAGCTGTGGGAAACCATAATTTTATTTCTCAATGTATGAAATGATTTTATAGGAAGATATCTTGAAATTTATTAGACCAGGTAAAAATAAAGTGCCTCCAGGAAAACTAGGGTAACCAATTGGAGACAGATTTATATTCTTATCCCTGATTCTTTGACCAACATTCACAATTCCCTTATACATGAAAGTTAGTTTTGTGTCCTCTCATTGCACTCAACTGTAACTAATCTTTTTCTTGTTAACTTTTGTTGTTCATCTAGTACTCTTTAATATATATATATATATATATATATATAGAAATCTTGACAATTCTTCTTGAGACGATGACGTTAAACCGATGAATTGATGAACTCCATGATTGTCAACTTTGACTTTGGAATATGAGTTCATAAGCATGAACCCCAAAACCTGTACCGACGAACAGGTGAAGAGTACTCCTTTACAGAAGTAAGAGGGGTTCGACTTAGTCTAGTTTCTTGGTCCATCATTAGTTCTAGGAATGAATGGAGGGTCTTCGTCAAAAGGTCAACAGGTTCTGGAGGAGGACTAGCTGGTTCTCTGACCTAGCTCTGGCCCGACGCGAGTCCACGTCCGGGAGGTCATATCAGAGACCAGCCGAGCTGATCAGGGTCCGGGACCTAATTAACCCTGAGCCCCGACAAGAGGGAGGAATGGAATTATGGAACAAGCAAATTAAGTAGTTGTATGATGTGCTTCAGCCGGACAATTTAATACAGCAAGTCGATGTTGGAGGGTCGACAGAGGAAGCTGGCTAGAGAGGAAGACGTCAACCAGGTGGTGGAAGCCGCAGGAGGGAAGAAGTGGCATTGGCCACGTTCTGTGTGGTCTTTGGAGTTATGGAAATGTTGACCAGCCTTAAATGTTTGACTCGTTATAAAGAGATAATATCTCCTCATCTTTATGTTGGTCAGAATTTAAAGGATAGTGCTTTCGGTAATTTCTTATATGAAAGATGATTAGCGCACGATAGAATGTATTTTCGGCTCTTCTATTGGGCAGTGACACTAGCTAATGAGAGTGCAAAAGTGCAGCTTAGTTGATCGATCCATCGAGCACTAAGTAATATTTTTAGTCTCATATATCTCAAAAATAAAGTGCATACTTTGATGTGGCCAAGTAACTTCTTCTATTGAGATAGGATTATAAGAGGAGAAATACTTGGTGCATAAAGTTGTGTCATATGTAACTTTTATATGTGGCACAATTTTAATAGGTGTGTCCGACTTATGTGACACAATTTTAGTGGATGTGTCCAACTTAATAAACACATCAAGATATGCACTTAAGAGGAGTACATGGTAGACTTGGATACCCATTGCTAGACCTACTGAGAAAACTAGCATCGCTTTGAGAGAACGAGAAGATGTTAAGGGTGGGATAGGAGTATAACGATCTAGAATCTAAGATACCAATTACCCACTAATAACTCGAACTTTAAATCACCACCCACGAGTCGAAGCTCGGAAGGGTTTAAGGGGTGTTTTAAGGAAATCATATAAGAAAACTAATCCACAACAAGTGAAAATAAAAACTCCAAATATATTTATACATAACTGCACAAAATGTACAACTCAGAGCATAAATACGTATAAACAAAAGAGAAGTACAACAAGTACGTACTCAACTCCCAAAGCTAGCAGCTACGCGGGACCACTGGGGCGACTCCGAACATCCATGCCCCGTGTTGAAGGAGCCTCACCTGAAAAGGAATGGAGTAAGCCTCTACTAAAGGCCCAGTAGAGACACTAACCCTACAGACAAACCACAATACAACTAAGTATGAGAAAGAGAAGACTCAACTAAAGTAAACGCAGCGCTGAGTATAAACCGGAACCATTCCACACAAGGAAAAGCAACCACAACTCGTCGACAATGCATATAACTTATATTTAGACTCATAAAATAATTGTTTAACCCATTAAAATTTGATCTATGTTGAACCAATATGTTAAATAAGTATTAATGATTCTCTCAATCTTCTCACGATATCATTGATTTTATCTCATGATTATCTTACAAAAATTACACATATACCCCTTGAAACTCAAATATGTCTTAAATTACTTCATAAATTATCTAGTTAATAGATTGAAATCTATTCATATAATCCCTATGGAATAAAGGATTTATTTTCGTTTTCTATCGCTGTTTTGCATCATTGTTACTGACCCAACCATCGCGATTTGAACGCGATGGGTACTTATGTCCCGATTCACTGAGTGATTTCAGAACCCTATTATTCAATAAAATTTTGCTAATCCATGCTTCTTAATTATGGTTAAACCCTCATAATGCTCTGTGACAATAGTAACCTCATGTTAATGAACCTTTAATAATATCTACATAATTTTCTTAATTAAAAGATATGTGTACGACTCTCACATGCTATCATTGATTCTCTTTCACTTGCACACACCAAACATGAATTTTTGCCATGAAACCTTACAGAAATTACTCAATAATATATCTGATAATTAAGTGTAATTATTCATGTAAATGCTCCTATTATTTTAAATAGATTTGTCTTCATTTTATTCGCTCAATTTAATACTATTATCGTGTCCCTCTGCCTTCGAACACTCAAGGCAAGACTGACAAGTATTTCTATACACACTTTTCTTGACTTGGACGACTTCTTCGTTGGGAATACTCCTGACTAGACTAGGAACTCTTTGTCAAGGCTTCCGTAAGACTCCTTGGCTTTGACGGACGTCCATTGCCGACGAGCAGGTTGTACCATCAATACCCACGATACCTTTAGGGATCAGCACGATCCAACGGCCTTAGATTCCTCTTTTACCTTGAGATCACGTCGGACCTCTAGACTGTGTTTGTAGCTGGATCAGTGGACGGTTAGTGACTTCCACCAGACTGCTAGCACCAAATAAGTGTGTTGAGTAACCGTTACTATCGTCATTTTATTATTATTTTATGAATATGACCCTCGCTCTCATCTACTATTTCTATCATCTCATATGTTCACATTCTCTCTATACTATCGTCTATTCTTCAATTACTCTCATCTATTTTTGGTACTCTATTTGGCCATCTATTGATTGTCTAAGATAACAAAATATAACCAATGCCAGGTAACATTATAAAGGGCCCGATCTGGTCCTGGGAGGTGCGCCCGAAAGTATTATTTGCCCATGGGAGCGTCATGATCAGGGTGTATGGCATAACATCCAAGTACAAGAGCTATCAAGATTTAATCGAATACAATCAATTCAAGTTATATATTCTCTTGGTTGAAAAGAATATCAACCAAAGTACTATCTTGATTAGCGTGCTATCATGCAATTTTATGTGCTATCTCATTATATGGTCAATCCTTTATCGTGCTAGTTGTGATATATTCTTTTGAAAAGTACTATTGTTCTCTTGCTATAATGTGTCATTACTCTCTCGACTATACTTGATCATTCTGTCTAGTTATCCTACTATACAAGACATTAATCACTTAAAGCATGCATGTGTTCGAGATATTAAGTTCTACTGAGTGTTATCCCCCACTCTGCATTATTTATGATATGTGCTTCAGGTAAGTCGGATGATGACGTTTCACACACAAATGGGAAAGGACCAGAGTGATGAGCGACCTGACGTCATAGCGATGGAATTATCCTAATAGAGTCTAGTTAGGTATTTGCTTAAATTTCATTTCTAATGTAATGATGTCTTGAGCCCTATGTATTGGCTCTGAACTAGTGGTTGTATTAGTCTTGGTGATTTATCAATAAAATGAAGAGTTTATTTCAAGTATTGTCCATTAGTTGCTTTGAATTGTGTGAATGTATGTGCAATTTACATTACTATGCTTTGCTCACGTTTCCCCAATTTATTCCGCTGCTAAATTGGCGGGGTGTGACACTCCGTGAGCCTGAAAATCCTCTAGGGTGCCCAGTTGGTTGTACCATTAACGTCTATACAATCTAAGGAACCATGCTAGATATGTACGACATGATCCAACCAGCCAAGATTGTCTCTTTGTGAATGCGCCATGTCTGTTGATCGTGATAAGTGCTAGTTATGAGTGCCCTGCAAGCCAATTCACATAAGTGGTGACACTTATAATCTTGTACTAATCTCTTTTTGGTAATAATATTAATGATAATTTATCACTTTGTATTATGTGCATATGATGATGTTTATATATTTTGATGTCCATGGGTCTGTGTAATGAGGATGAGGATCATGATGAGATCATGATAATGAGACATATCTTCTTTAAACACATATCCTAAATATTCCTGGTCATAGGTTATTCGAGAAGGACATCGAGATAACGAGACAGACCAGTGTGCTGTATGCCTATCCATATGATGGAGGTAGCTGGTCTCAAAGCCATTTGTGTGGAGACACTAGGGGTATGATGTAGGTGCTCATTGGTGAATGTGTTCACTGAATGATCTGCTCTCAAAATGTTGTATTGACGATACCTAATTTTCAGACAGCGATTCTATGATCCCAGTTGTGTAATCGGTCTATAGACCTAAGACACCAAAGATGCCTTATTTGAGTACTCCATTCTTTGATGCTGGACTTATAGGTCTGGAAGTTTCAAATCTAGTGCAACTAGTTATTGGGAATGGTATCTAACCTTACGAAGGCAATTATGTGTCAATAAAGGATCATCCACTCTTGGTATCATGAGAGGAACATCACATATGTTCTTACTTAGGCAAATCCCTGGCCAAGTCAATCGGATTGAGAGACAAAGAGTTCTCTTGGAGAATCCGATAAGAGTGAGAATTAGATAGATTTTGTATAGGCCTGACAGTATCATCCCTTATATATGGTCTTTGGGATATTAAATAAATGAAGGACTAAAGGTACATGGTAACTGAGGGCAGAAAAGTCCAATAGATTACATCCCCATGTGCCGTCTGAGGACTATGACGTAGTGGCCTAGTACGTCCATAGTCGATGAGTTGAGTGAATTATCATGGAGATAATAATTCACTAAGTCAGAAGGATTTTGACGGGTGCAATTGAGGGCCAGCTTGGTATTGGGTCTAGAGGTTCACACACATAAGGCAGATGACGCGATGACTGATGAAGGATTGGATAAGAGTTATCCAATATGGCTTCTCTCACCTAGAAGGTCATGCAGTCAATGTGTGGTAAATGACAGCATAGACTGTCATTGGGAATGGTTCCTAACGATAGTGTCTGTCGTCGTTTAAAGCTTTGACTTCCCTTTGGGGATAGTCGAAGTATGGTAGACGACACGATATGCCATCGTCAAGAGTTAACGATGACATCGACTGTCATTAGCACACCGACGTTGACATGAGCCAGTAAAACTCATGTTGACGGCAAGATAGTCTGTCATTAACTAATGTTGATGGCAAGATCAAATGTCATTAACTTCCATGCTAACGACAAGATCTGTGATGCTGACACATGTTAATGACAAGATCGACTGTTGTCAAGACGTCAAGATAGTCTTGACAACATAGTATCTCGCTGTCAACACAAGTATGGTTGCATGTACGATTTGGCCGTACACAACATGAGCATGGGCAGCCAAACCCTCTCTATCTAGAGGGAGAAGGGATCCGAAATTACCTCATAGACTGAGATTTTGGAGCCCTCCCACCTCTCCCCTTATCTTTCTCTCCTCCCAACCCTCTCTTGAGTGAGAGAGATGAGATCACGAGGGTGAGACCCTCTCTTTCCCTTCTCATTGCTGCTAGTTGTGGAGAGTCATTCTAACAAGGAGACGTCATCGCCGGTCGCCACCGTGTGGACACTACTAGAGGGAGATTGCGTGAGCTCCTACATTCGACGGGCTAGGTTCTACACGTCAAGGGATCTATGATCCCCTAGGTGAGAATGTCTCACTCTTGCATGGTTAATTGCATGAGAGTCATACACTCGGATATCATCACAGTTCAATATGTTCTTGTGAGAAACATGATTTTTTTTTAACTTCATTTAGATACTCATTAGACGCTCCCTCATGTTTCCTTACAATAAGAACGCGGCCGACAAGGGGACTGTGTCTTCTCTGTTAACGTGCCCCATTCCCTAACCGTGTTCTTGTCGCGGTTAGGTGGTGGAGTCGTGGGCCACGTTATCCACCATGCTGCCAATACCCAAGAGTAATGTTCGCAGTGTCTACTATCGAGGTTTTCTCGTACTGTTTCTCACACATGATCCCACATATTTTTATTTAGTGTAGAAACTCTCATCTAATCACTTTTCTCTCATCTATTCTCTCTCTCTCTCATGATGGACTGATCTATTCTTCTACACATCTTATTTTATTCTTGGAACTCACTTGGTCATCTGAAAGTGATTGTCTAAATAACATGCATGACCAAATGTCTGTGCATATAGGACCCTGTATAGTTCTAGGAGGAGCACTCGAAGGTACTTGTGCCAGAGGACTTAATTGACAAAATATGGCATTACACCAAAGTGTTATATTATATTGATTAATCTATGATAATTAACTCGTGACTTGATTGACATGATATTACTTGACGTGACTTGACTTGACTTGTACATGTTATTATGTTGGATATTTACTCGTGATATGGCCAATTCTATAGCACCCTTGATTTTTAAAATCTAAATAAAATAAAAGTTTATTTTTAAATAAATGAGATAAATAGATTTAATTGAATAAAAAAGGAAATAAATAGAATTAGAATGATTTAAATCAAAACCCATTAGGCTAAATTAGTGTTGGGTTGTACTAATAGCCCAAGCATGAGAGTTAGAGCCCAATTGGGAAGAGCCCATTATGGGAGGAGAAGTAATTAATGGAAATTCATATATAATTAATTAATAAATAGAAAATTGCTAAGATAAATGTTAAATAAGTCATATTAATCCTTAAAAAGAGTCCTAACATTTCCCAAACCCAATACCCACAAAATTTAGCCTTTTTTTAGTCCTATTAGGTAGATAAATAAGGGAATTAGAGAGATAATCATAGAAAATTCGGATTTAATAGGAAATGAAGAGTTTTAAGGTGAAAGGACTCTTGTAGCAAGTTATAGACACCCTAATCCGACCCTATCAACCCCCATTTGCATTCTAAGACCTTGGGAGATGAAGGAGGACGGCTGAGGAATGAGGAATCTCGGAGGAGGAAGCTTGGGCAAGAAGATTTTCCCCTCGTTCTTCACCAAAATCCCTAGCTTTTCTTGTCAATACCAGAAGGTAGGTAATCTCTCAAGCTAAATTCGAGTAAAAATTACCCTAGGTAGATTTCATGATCTCTTGTAAAAGCCCTCTAGTTTTGCTCTATTTCGATATCCCATGAGGGAGAATTAATTCCTTGAATCTATGTCATATCGATGTACATGAACCTTCATGTTTGCTTTCAAACCTCGTGCATACTTGATCCCATGCTATGAGAAACTTCTCATAAATACTACATCATGTTAGCTTTCAAAAGCCTCCATTTTCCCTAATTTCATCATGTATCCATTGCTAATTAATTCGTTGAACCTTGACTGTGCATGTTTAGGTCACCGAAATGTAACCTAATCAAAGCATGCATAAACCTTGTCTATTTTTGAATTAATTATACCTGTTGATAGATCTATGTGTCTACTTTCGTTTAAAACTAGTTTCGTGATTTTTGGATCATCGTATGATTTTATATTGAATTTAGAAGTGCCCTGCATCAAGTAGGATCAACCCTGGAAAAGGGTAAAAAAGGCCAGACCCTTTTTGATATCGCGGCGGTGCAACCCGCCGCGATACCAGCAGGGTCGCGGCTGGCAGGCGCGTCACGTTAAGAATGCGGCGGCTTATGCCGCCGTGAATTCCGGTGCGAATCGGACCAGGCCGGCCGGTTCGGCTGTTGCGCCCGGGCCGCCCGCCGTGACATGAATCGCGGCCGGGACCCCGCCGCGTCTTGACTGTTGTCGCGCCGCTGTACCCCGTCGCGACTTGATCGCGACGGGCAACCCCGTCGCCTTTTCAAAATTTCTGCCAGAACTTTAAATTATGCACATGCCCCTACTGATTAGGCTATATACCCCTTAAATAGCCATGATTAAACCATGTTATAGTTATTTCGACCTGAAAATTTAATAATGGAAAATAATTATATAAATTTAATTATTTAAAAGCCATTTACACGATTTATCATACTCACATGATTTCCTTACACTTGCACACACATAACATTAATTGTTGCCATTTGACCCTAATAAATTATTCAATAATGTATATGGTAAATTAGCGAAATTAATTACTAAATTTCTCTATTTCAATTAAATATAATTGTCTTCGTTTTATACGCGCGTTTTGAACACCGATACAGTTTCCCTCGGCCTTCGAGCACTCGAGGCACGACGGACTAGTTTTTACACACTTTCTCTTGACTTGGACCACCTCTCCATCGTGAATACTCTCGATTGGGCCAGGGACTCCTTGTCAAGGCCTCCGTAAGTCTTCTTGGCTTTGGCGCACGTCCTTAGCCGACGAGCTGGTTGTACCTTAAAACCCATTACACTTTAGGGATCAGTACGATCTGTGGCCTTAGTGAGTTCTCTCCTTATCTTGTGATCACACTGGACCATCTATCATGTGTTCATAGCACGGCTAGTGGGCGGTGGTGATTTCTACCAGACTGCCGGCCCACGAGGGTGTGCCGTGCAACTCTGACTATCGTTGTTTATCGTGTTTTACGATATTGTCCCTATCTCATCTACTATCTATATCCTCTCATCTGTTCACGTTCTCTCTACACTCTCGTCTATCTCGTCTACTACTCTCATCTATTTCTTGGTACTCTATTAGCCATTCGTGTGATTGTCTAAGATAAAGAAATGACTAATGCCAGTACAATGGGGCCCGATCAGGTCCTGGGAGGAGCGCCCGAAAAGTGCTAGTGCCCATGGGAGTTAAAATGATCAAGGATGTGTACGGCATGCATCTAACGCCATCATACTGTCTAGATTAATCTATGACAATCAAAGTGCTATCTTTACAAGTGCAATCGTTATCGTTACTAGTGCACCGATGTGAAAATTTCATGCTATATCGTTACATGGCCATTCTATTATAGTTCTCGTACTGCTATTTTCCCTGTACCAGATGCTATTATTCTCGCGTTATTATTACTTGATCTACATGACTCTTCTCTCTAGTTAACCTGCCATTAAGACATTAATTATTTAAACTATGCTTGTTCTCATGAGATATTAAGTCCTACTAGGCATTATTCGCTCATCCTGCGTATTTATTTCATGTGTTCAGGTGAGTCGGATGAAGACCACACTCACGAGGATGGGACTGAGGACGATGCTCAGGAGTGACCCGATCAGCTGTCTTGACATAGTTGTTAGTTTAGTTATGAGTTAGTGAGTCAGTTAGTCTTTATGTATTAGTTTGGATTTTCAATAAAGTATTCTGGGCCCTAGTTATGACTCTGATACGTTGATGTAATAGTTAGTCCATGAAGTTGATGAGATATTAGTGATTGTAATGAAGTTTGGTGGATTATTAATGAAGTTTGAGTTTATTTAGTTTTATCCCAATTGTGCAATGATTTATTATTTATTTTCTCGCTCTGTACTATTTAATAACTGTAATTCCGCTCCGATATTCCGCGTCGAGGTGTTACAAATTCTCTCTTGTTAGACTTGATACTTGTTATCGTTATCTCTCGTACTTGACATCGTCATATTATTTGCTCTTTATCATGACCTGACATGCACCATATAGTTATTCTGTTTGTTAACACATTAATTACTTAAAGCATAGTCTGGTTCATAAGATATAAGTCCTATTGAGTGTCTACTCATGAAGGGTTTCTTAATATTTTTCAAGTGAGTCAGATGACGATACACACGACAATGGGAATGGACAAGAGTGATGAGCGACTTGGAGTCAACTTGGTGAAGTTACCATAGTGTCATAGTAGAGTCTTAGTGAAGTCTAGTTAGTTATAGTTGCTTTTAGTTTCTTTCCAATGTAATAGTGCCAATGGGTCCTATGTAATGGCTCTGAATTAGTGGTTGTAATAGACTTAATGATTTTATCAATGGAATTAAGAATGTATTATTCCAATTGTTGTCTTTAGTTGCTCTGAATTACTCGACTACTTGATGTATTATATATTTACTCACGCTCTCGGTTTATTCCGCTGCTAAATTGGGGGCGTGATAGAGATGCTCTCAACATTTAGGCTCATCGACAGACTCACGTCAATCGTCTAGGTGGAGTCACACTTAACACTAGGTAGAACACACAACACAGTACAACCATAGAAATAAAACATCAGTGGCACAGACAGAGACACTCTCAATATCAAGTAACAATGTGTTGCCAAGTGGACTCCTCATAGCCCAAACACATACTAGTTCTGCACTAGAAGTATTGCTGGATAGCCCAGTTAACAACAGCATCGACTGTCGCCTACCCTGTGTAGACGGTAGCATACTATGCCGTCAATGAAGAACTAGAAGACATATTATGTTGCTGTCAAGTTTTTCAGCTTCCAGAACTACAGATGGGTAAATTAAGCCCACCCTTGGGGGAAAACCAAGTCCTACCAATGGAAACCAACAATAGGGAGCTCATCCCAAGACTACAAAGCATGCATAGAAGACACAGAAACAACAAGGCAGTGTACGGATCGTCCGGTGGGACCATAGTATCCCAATAAAAATCATCACCCAAACATATGATTCTATAGCATGCATGAAACTTACATGCAACAACAAAGAAATATCAACGGGGGCACAAGGGTTAGCCTCCCTACCTCAAACGACGAAAAAAACATGAAGAAAACACTCAAACGAAGATTGCACCACACGAGTTCCACCGCTTTGCTTGATCCCATTTTCCACAAACTGCCACCACCAAGAACACCAGCAGCTTGCCTACAGCTCCTCCATTGGCCGTCAAAGGTAGTAGGAGAAGTAGGCGATGAAAGGAGGGTGAAGAGAGCAAGGTGGGAAGGAGAGAGGGGTGGTCTTGGGTGCCCTAAATAATGACAGACCCATCCAGATTGACGACAACATAGACAATCGACAAGTTTTACTGCCTCAACTTGGCATCAACATAGATTGTCGTTAAGTAGGCACAAAGAAACCATTGGAAACAGACTCAAGTAGATGGCGACATAGGCTGCCGCCAATACAAGTAGACGGCAACATGTCATACTATCAACCTAACCTAGACAGTAGACGATCTTGCCGCCAACATGCGGTTAATGGCACTCGACTATGCCATCAACCTAAAACTTTCCAAAAGGCCCAATAAGTGTCCAAAATGGTCCAAGACATTGTGGAAATGGATTTTTTATGGATCCTAAAATCTTTTAAGTTCTCATGGATGCGTATTGCTAATCCAAGTCCCGTCGAATGCTACTCGAGCAATGGTGACGAGAGATGAATCGACAATTTGCATAGCGCAGGCGTGCCAGTCACCGAAGTGACAATCAAGTGTTCTGCCTTCGAGAGTCGAAGGACTTTAGGTCTATTATGCGCACCATTTGACTTCGTCAAACGATTGTGAAGATCGGGTAGGGACCAAGATCCCGCCGTTGCCTAAACGCAACGACGTTAATTACATCTCTTTTAGAAAGAGAAAACCCTTGATTAATTGCCAGAACAGAAGGTCTTGTGGCCTAAAATGGGACATCCGATAAAAGGCGCAAGATGAAACCATAAAATTGCAGTTAAATTTGCAAGAGATTTAGATGTGTGTGTGCTCTTCATCTTTTAGAGGTCAATTTTGCATGCTCATTTATCTGTTCTTTTATTTATCACACAATTTTTTGTTTGGTAATGCAATAGCTTTGACGTGCTTTGATCGTCATTGTTCTTTTCATAATTCAATCTTATTTGACCCTTATGTGCTCAACATCATCATCATGCACAATTCATTTGATTCGGCTAATAAGGCGATTCGGCAACCAAAACCATTCTGCGAAAGTGATTCAGCAAGGGTGAATCAGCAGGGGGGAATCGGCAACCAGACCCATTCTGCAAGGGTGAATCAGCAGGAGCGAATCAGCAGCCAGGCCCATTCTGCAGAGGCGATTCGGCAGAGGCGAATCGGCATCACTGTTCACAGACCAAAATGATTCGGCAGCCCTTGCAACTCACAAAATGCGTGGAAAACAGAGGATCCGAAGACCGGGTCAGGAGGGAATGGCACCCAAACCATGAAAGGGCTCTGTTCAATTCCAGACGGGGTGTGGGAATCAGGTTATCCGACCCTTTTGTCCAAAATATCAAATCGCAGTGATTCTGCGGCCTTATTTGTGCACGGTTCTTGAAATCCGTGAGAAACCAGAACTGACAGACGGGATGGCAGCACCCACAATATGTATGGACACCATCTATGAGCTCGGATCGGCCACGGGGATGGACTATCCGACCCTTCATGTTCAAAGCTAGCTGAGAAAGCGATTCGGCAGCACTTCAGAGACACAGTTCTCAAAATTCGGAGATGATCTGAGTGTCCGGTCAGGCTGACGGGCTATTCAACATACGGAGAATCCATCCATGGGCCTGAACCGGGCATGGGTACTGTATACCAAACCCTTCATGTTCAAAACCAAAAGAGACAGCGAATCGGCAGCACTTTGGGGACCCGGTTTTCAAAATCCAGAGGTGATCTGAGTGTCCGGTCAGGCTGACGGGCTATTCAACATATGAAGAATCCATCTATGGGTCTGAACCGGGCATGGGTATTATATACCGAACCCTTCATGTTCAAAACCACAAGAGACAGCGAATCAGCAGCACTTCGGGGACACGGTTCTCAAAATTCAGAGATGACCTGAGTGTCCGGTCGGGCAGACGGGCTACTAAACATATGGAGAATCCCTCTATGGGCCTGAACTGTGCATGGGTACTGTATACCGAACCCTTCATGTTCAAAACCACCCGAAGAAGCGATTCGGCAGCACTTCAGAGGCACGGTTCTCAAAATCTGGAGATGATCTGAGCGTCCAGCCGGGCTGACGAGCTATTCAACATATGGAGAATCCATCCATGGGACTAAACCAGGCATGGGTATTAGATACCAAACTCTTCATGTTCAAAGTCACCCGGAAAAGCGATTCGGCAGCACTTCGGAGGCACGGTTCTCAAAATTCAGAGATGATCTGAGCGTCCGGTCAGGCTGACGGGCTATTCAACATATGGAGAATCCATCCATGGGCTTGAACCGGGCATGGGTATTAGATACCGAACCCTTCACGTTCAAAACCACCCGGAAAAGCGTTTCGGCAGCACTTCGGGGACACGGTTCTCAAAATTCAGAGATGACCTGAGTGTCCGGTCGGGCTGACGGGATATTCAACATATGGAGAATCCATCCATGGTTATGAACCAGGCATGGGTACTGTATACCGAACCCTTCATGTTCAAAACCACGAGAGACAGCGAATCGGCAGCACTTTGGGGGCCCGGTTCTCAAAATTCAGAGATGATCTGAGTGTCCGGTCAGGCTGACGAGCATTTCAACATGTGAAGAATCCATCTATCTGTCTAAACCGGGCATGGGTATTATATACCAAACCCTTCATGTTCAAAACCACAAGACACAGCGAATCGGCAGCACTTCGGGGACACGGTTCTCAAAATTCAGAGATGACCTGAGTGTCCGGTCGGGCTGACGGGCTATTCAACATATGGAGAATCCATCCATGGGCCTGAATCGGGCATGGGTATTAGATACCGAACCCTTCACGTTCAAAACCACCCGAAAAAGCGATTCGGCAGCACTTCGGGGACACGGTTCTCAAAATTCAGAGACGACCTGAGTGTCCGGTCGGGCTGACGGGCTATTCAACATATGGAGAATCCATCCATGGGCCTGAACTGGGCATGGGTATTATATACCGAACCATTCATGTTCAAAGTCACACGGCAAAGCGATCCGGCAAGATTTTCGGGGCTTTGTTCTTGAAATCCGTGAAGGGTCTGAGCCCCAAATTTGGGGGACAGAACCCTTGGGACATGAAGAACAAGCCCATGAACTCAGATCAGGTCCGGTCAGTGGCGATCCGGCACTTCATGTTCAAAGCCACACGGCAAAGCGATCCGGTAAGATTTTCAGGACTTTGTTCTTGAAATCCGTGAAGAGTCTGAGCCCCAAATTTGGGGGACAGAACCCTTGGGACATGAAGAACAAGCCCATGAACTCGGATCAGGTCCGGTCAATGACGATCTGGCACTTCATGTTCAAAGCCACACGACAAAGTGATCCGGCAAGATTTCCGGGGCTTTGTTCTTGAAATCCGTGAAGGGTCTGAGCCCCAAATTTGGGGGACAGAACCCTTGGGACATGAAGAACAAGCCCATGAACTCGGATCAGGTCCAGTCAGTGGCGATTCGGCACTTCATGTTCAAAGCGGCCTCGAAAACCGATACGGCAGGGTCTGGGATAGCCCAACGGGGAACATTCCCAGCATGATCGGTCACAAGAAATGGGAGAAAATGCCTCTTTAGAGTCCTTTATGATGAGGGAAACGCACCAGGAATGGGGATCGGACCCGGGCATTGAGTTGCCCTTCCCACTCTCTCCAAATCTATGAATCTGGAAACTTCAAAATAGTGAGAGAAAGGGAGCGAATAAGGGGCTTTTGGTCTCTTAAAGCTGAGATGAGGGGAGGGATGGAAAGCCATGCATGGAAGTGGCAAGCCCCCCACCTTTCCCTACTCAGTCTCGGTTATATTTATTTAACAATGGGGAAATGGCTGTAGATCAATCCCTACTTGATATCTCTTAGAGAACAGAGAAAGAACACCCAAAAAAATGTTGCCATTATCCTCTTTTAGGCATGAGGTTAAGCATCATATTGCCCTCCTTATGGCCCATAGAGGGAGGACATTAATGTCTCATAAAAGAAAGATAAAGAGCAAACATGTGAGAGGGGGTAGAACAAACTAACCAAACGTATTTCACACACACAAAGAGACTTCGGTGTCATGCTAAAAATTAGCAAACAGGGGGATAGGGAAGGCATTCAAACAACAACAGAACAAAGTAGAAATAAAATGGTAGAGGAAATGGGTCTTTCGCTGTTGGAATGAAGATTACATGGGGAGAAATGAGGAGGGGATGCAAAGAGAGAAACAAAAAAAGAACATGGGGACTGCCGTAGCAGTCCCCTCCTCCTCCTCTCTTCAACCTTCTTCTTCTCTCCAGCAGGTTTCTTTTTCTTCCTTTGATGTAGAAGGTGGAGGACCCGGCTGGGAGGAGTCTCCCCTCCTCTTCCTCTTCTCCTCCTCTCTGTCTCTTCTTCTCCTCAGCAGGTTCAGCCCGTGGAAAGAAGAAGGCAGCAGCCAACCAGGGAGGAAGTGCTCTGCCGCCTTCCAGAACAGTCCTTCTGGCCTCTTCTGCGTTTGGGTGGCGAAGGGGTGTGAAGTGGGCAAGTGGGAGACGCCCTGCCCATGCTGCCTTAGCAGCTTTTGTACCTGTAGTGGGGAGGTAAAGGGTAGCCTAAAATGACCTCCCAACATGGGATAGATGGGCCTCATGGAGTGGGCCTTGCTTGGGCCTGTTTAGGGGACCCTTTGGCATGTTTTCATAAGGGCTTTGGCTTGGGAAAACTGGACTGGCATATGCAAGTCTGCTGCATTTTTTTTAGATGTCCACAAATGCCCCCCACCTGCAGGTGGTGTGAGAGGAGGCGAGCAGCGCCTGCGGGTGCAACTTGATGGACTGTTGCAGCCGGGTACAACCTAGTCTCATCAATGCGGGCAATGCCTGACTTGCTGTCGCTTGGTGATCTCATCATCTGAAGAGTTTGTCAGTTAGCAGGTTGACAGCGCGGCCTCAGGTGTCTATTCTCTCATCTCTTGCTTTCTATTCCTTTGTCTGTTCATTTACTTTAATACTCCGCTGGATAGAGCCAGGTGATGATGCTCAGGCGACTGCTTCCTATTGCCTTTTGTCGTTTCATGGATTACTCTTTGTCCCTTCGTCACTAACTCTTCTTACTCTTTCAGCCGGTGCTGCCTCTTTGAACCCTTCCACCACAAGTGAACGCACAACAGTGAAGGCTGTAGTTCGGAGGGCCAAAAGGCCTTCACAAACTATTCGCATGAGTTCCCGTGTAGCTGCTAGGTTGGCCCTCATGAAGATTCATAGGGATGGTTGGGAACCCTCACCTGAAGACCCTGAATATCATTTCTTCAGATAGTTCTTCGGGTGCTCATGCCTTTTGCTCTCCGGACATTGATCTTCGAGCTAGAGAGGAGCACAAAGGGGAGATAGTAAAGGAAAGGATAGCAGCCCTGACAGGCATCGAAGATGATTCCTACAGTAGTGTGGCTGCCTCCTTGGCTGTTAGTGTAGAGTAGGATGTTATGACACCTGCTGAGTCTGTTCTTGTAAGTATGGTTGTTGTGCCTTTGTACTGAACATTCTTTTCATGCAGATCTTTTAACAAGTTTGCCTATTCCATGTAGGGACCTGATCCGAGCATTCCCACATCTGAACTGCAGTCGGCGACCAACATTGAGCATTCATTTGCGATAATGCCATACAAGTCGCCTTTGGCGGAAGCACCGAGCGCCTCAGACGAGCCTGTTCTTGAGGGTAGCGATCCTCTGGTCAAAGCCTTTTCTGATGACCATTCTCATGTACCAGTTTTTTCAGGCGACACTTGCACCCATTGGTGGTGGTGTAGTCTTTTTAGAGGTAACGACACCCCCTCCTGTCATGGCTGAAATGCAACCTCTCCCTTCAACAGGCGACATGGCTACCGTGGTCGCACTGCCCTCTTCGTCTTATGAAGTAGACGCCAACCTGTGGTCTGACGTGGATATCCAAGTACACTTCAAGGTGCCATCTGTTGTCTCTTACAGGGTTGTACCCTCTTTTGACGCCATAATTGCGCTTGACGGTGAGTCAAAAGCCCGATATCAGTTATGAGCATCTAAAGCACATAACAGACGGACTTACTGGGGTCTTGGCTTTCATGGGCTGTCCCTTAGCTGGATGGTCTGAAAGAGTTATCATGCTATTAAAGCTTGTGAGGGGGAGGCAATACATTCGGCATTAAATGTCAGATCAGCTGACTGCTCTGGAGATTCAACAGTCTGAGTACCAGGCGATGTCAGAACCTTTAAAAGCTAGCAGGGAACAGCACCGATCCGTGACTGCAAAACTCAACGCCGCCTCAGAAAATCTAAAAGCCACGGTTGCAAGGCTGGAAGCCGAGCTAGCCACTGCCAAGGCTGAACTGGATGGGGTGACACTTGTTGGCCCTTTTCGGTATGGCAGCAAGCTAACCTAGAGGGGGGGGGGGTGAATAGGTTTTTCTGAAATCTGAAATAGAAACTTAAACACAGAAATTAACACTTGAAGGTTTGGTTAGTTTAGTGTGATAAAGAGTAGCAGTGCGGAAGCAAATAAACAATCACACAAATAACACAAGAGATTTATCCTGGTTCGGCCCTTCCCACATGGAAGTCCTACGTCCAGTCCCCAAGCAACCTCTTGGGATTTCACTAACCAAGGGTACAGTCCCCCTTAAGGACACTACAACACCCAGCACCCCAGCTGGTCTTCTTCTCTTTCCCGGGCAAGAAGGCAGCCCACTTCTCTTACAGGTAAAGAAGCCAACCTCCTGGTACAAACCCCAGTGCGGTTCTGCTAGACACAAACCCCTAGCTAGGTTCTACACTGTATACAGTCCTACAGCTGGACAAAAGTCTTTCTTAGAAAAGAAAGAACAAAGCTGAGAGTTGGAACAAATCAAAACCAACTAAAAGAGCTCTCAGCAAAAGACTCTCTCCCCCAGATTACAAGATGCACACAGAGAGAGAGAGAAGAGAGGAGAAGGAGCTTGAATGCTTCAGTGCTTCAGATGCTTGAACACTTCTTCTTGGGCTCAGGCTCTTTCTCTCTTTTTCTTTGAGTGTATTTGGAGTTCAGGTTCCTCACTGGTTGTACACTCATTCAAAAGATCTTCAGGAAAGCTCTTTTTGTTCTTCAGCCATTCTTCATCTTTTATATGAGCAATTTGAATAAATCCGTTGGAGTTCTAGCCATTGCTCATCTTCTCTTTCTTCTGATAATTTGTGGTCTACGAGGTCTGCAAGCATAGAAAAAAGTGTTTAGATAAAAGAGTGTTTCTGTCAAAAAGGCTCATACATCTATGTTTCCTGTTGCCACCCAGAAATAGTAAGTAATCCCCTTTTTGTTGGCAGGAAAGAAAAGATCTAGAGAGATAAGCAAAAAGATCTCCTGTCAGAAAGATAGAGGATTATGCAAATCAAGAATATTGACTTTTTCACTAGATGCCAAAAACATTTTAAATATAAAGAAAATCTATGTTTTTACAAACGAATTCACGTGAGAGCAAATCCTTATGAGAGTTACAAAGGAATCCTTATGAGAGTTCCATGTGAGAGTTACAAAGGAATCCTTATGAGAGTTACAAAGGAATCCATGTGAGAGTTACAAAGGAATCCTTATGAGAGTTACAAAGGAATCCATGTGAGAGTTACAAAGGAATCCATGTGAGAGTTACAAAGGAATCCATGTGAGAGTTACAAAGGAATCCTTATGAGAGTTACAAAGGAATCCTTATGAGAGTTACAAAGGAATCCATGTGAGAGTTACAAAGGAATCCATGTGAGAGTACAAAGGAATCCTTATGAGAGTTACAAAGGAATCCATGTGAGAGTTACAAAGGAATCCATGTGAGAGTTACAAAGGAATCCTTATGAGAGTTACAAAGGAATCCATGTGAGAGTTACAAAGGAATCCTTATGAGATCGATTCCTTTAGAGAGCGAATCCTTATGAGAGCGAATCCTTATGAGATCGATTCCTTTAGAGAGCGAATCCTTATGAGAAGTCTGTGTAAGTTACAAAGGAATCCTTATGAGTTACAAAGGAGTCTGTGTGAGTACAAAGGAATCCTTATGAGTTACAAAGGAGTCTGTGTGAGTATAAAGGAATCCTTATGAGTTACAAAGGAGTCTGTGTGAGTATAAAGGAATCCTTATGAGTTACAAAGGAGTCTGTGTGAGTATAAAGGAATCCTTATGAGTGTCACTTATCAAATCGTTATGGGACCAAATCGATGTGGCACTTTGAACTGAAATCCATATATATATTGAATGGAATCCATTTATCTGTTTAGTGCAAATCATTACAGAATAATGTCATAAAATTATATTTATTAGAAAATCATGATATTTAATTTATTATTAGAAAATTCATGGTATTAAATATATTTAATATTCAATTAATCATGTAAATTTATATTTATTAAGAAAAACATGATATTAAATATTTTTAATAATAATTAATTAAACATAAACTTTATTATCACCAAAATAAAAGGGTAAAATATAGGAGTGGTTCAACAATCTCCCCCTTTTTGGTGATGACAAAATTTATGAGAATTTTCTGACAAAAATACGTAAAGCATAGAAAATACAGAAAATTCACAGATAATGCATACCATGCATACTCTCCCCTTTTTGTCACAAACCAAAAAGGAAGGTTCTTACCATTACATTCTCTCCCCTTTGTGAAAGAAATTCTTACCATTGAGGGGTTCAACAATGATTGACATAAATGAATAACTCCCCCTTAGTCTGTGCTCCCCCTAAATGAGAGACTCCACCTGAATGAAACTTGTAAATAATTGTTAGTAATATTAAAATTTAAAAATAAATTAATGACTACTCCCTCTTCAGATATGAGATGGATGAAGAGCTGGCAGTCACCAGTGCCTTGAGCATCCTTTGTTCCTGATGCTCCAAGGCCATCCTGCAAATAAACTACTCAGAAGTAGGTACCCAAATCTTTTTGGGTCCTTGATGGTTAGATGCATGAAAATAACCTTTAGGAATCCAAACTAAGTGCCTTGTTGTGCAGGTGTTTACTGTGTGTCCTAACTTATTACAATGAGAGCAGCAATGAATATAATTTGATTTACAGTTCTTATTTTCTTTGTGATGTCTATCTGGAACACAATATTTGGAGACATTTCCTTTTACATGAGCCTTTTTCTGAGGCAACTTGGTTTCTTTTACAAATTTTGGTAATAGATATTTTTCAGGAATTATGACTTGTTTTCCTTTTTCCGGAGGTATGTAACCAAGCCCTTGTTTGTTATTTCCAGATTTTGATCCGTTTAAGCATAGGGCTAAAGATGTTTTTCCTTTAGTTAATTTTCTAACTGATTCTTTTAAATAAAGATTTTCTTCAGTTAGAGTTTTCAATTTTTCTTCTAACTCTATCTTCTCATTATTCTTACTTTTTAAATCTTCATTTAAAAGATAATTATTATCTTTACATTCTTTTAATTGATCTTCTAATTGTTCCATTTCTGATTTAAGATCAGAATTAGTGTTTTCCAAACAAGTAAGGTTGTTCTTGATATTTTTCAATTCTTTTACAACAACCTTGTGTTTATCATAAAGTTCGTTAAAAACATGATCTAAATCTTCAGATTCTGATCCTGAATCTGTGCAAGAATCAAAAAATGAGTCAGAATATACCTCATCTAGTCCTGCCATGAGGGCAAGATTTACCTGCTCTTTCTCCGATTCTGAGCTTGATGTTTCGGAGCTTGTGGCCTCATCATTTTCCCAAGCAGCTGCCATGGCTTTTCTTTTAAATTTCTTGTGCTGCTTCTTGAGCTTTTCGGTTTGGCCATTCTTCTTTAACCTTGGACAATCTGGTCTCAGATGTCCAGGTTTTCTGCATTCATAGCAGACTGGTTCCTTTTCTTTCTTTTCTTTCTTTTGAATCCTTCTTGATCCATTTTTCTTCTTCTTAAAAATTTTCTGAAGCTTGGACAGAACTTCATCTACGTCACTGTCTTCAGAATCTGCATTTTTGGAACTTGAAGAAGTAGAAGGAGTAACTGCAACTTTAAGAGCATTAGTACATTTTTTCTTTGATGAGCATTCAGATAGACGCTCCATATTAATTTCATGTGCCATGAGGGAACCTATTAAGTTATCAATAGATAATTTGGTTAAGTCATGGGCTTCTTCAATAGCGGTTACTTTAGGTGTCCATGAAACGGTTAAAGACCTAAGTATTTTTCTAACGGTTTCTTCATTGGAAAGAGTTTTACTAAGAGAATTTAAGCCTACTACTATGCTTGAAAATCTATTATACATACTAGTAATGTTTTCGCTTGGAAGCATTTTAAATTGTTCATATTGTGAAACAAGAATATCTATTCTAGTTTGTTTCACTTTATCCGTTCCTTCATAAGTTATCTGCAGTTTATCCCAAATTTCTTTAGCAGATTTGCATGCAGATACTCTACTAAATTCTCTTTTGGATAAGGCACAACATAAGTAGTTCTTAGCTTTAAAGTTTAAAGATAATTTACTTTTATCAGCAGGTGTAATGGCAGTAGTGCCTTCAATAGGAACAATAACAAAATCACCTACCTCAATTACCTGCCACAGATCAAAGTCTGTGCCTCGAATGAAGCATTCCATTCTCATTTTCCAATATTGGTAGTCTTCTCCATCAAAGAATGGAGGTCTGGTGACTGATTGGCCTTCAACATATCCTTGAGCTGCCATGGATCTTTACTCTAAGATCGTTGGATCTTCGAATGATCAGAGACCCGCTCTGATACCACTTGTTGGCCCTTTTCGGTATGGCAGCAAGCTAACCTAGAGGGGGGGGGGGGGTGAATAGGTTTTTCTGAAATCTGAAATAGAAACTTAAACACAGAAATTAACACTTGAAGGTTTGGTTAGTTTAGTGTGATAAAGAGTAGCAGTGCGGAAGCAAATAAACAATCACACAAATAACACAAGAGATTTATCCTGGTTCGGCCCTTCCCACATGGAAGTCCTACGTCCAGTCCCCAGCAACCTCTTGGGATTTCACTAACCAAGGGTACAGTCCCCCTTAAGGACACTACAACACCCAGCACCCCAGCTGGTCTTCTTCTCTTTCCGGGCAAGAAGGCAGCCCACTTCTCTTACAGGTAAAGAAGCCAACCTCCTGGTACAAACCCCAGTGCGGTTCTGCTAGACACAAACCCCTAGCTAGGTTCTACACTGTATACAGTCCTACAGCTGGACAAAAGTCTTTCTTAGAAAAGAAAGAACAAAGCTGAGAGTTGGAACAAATCAAAACCAACTAAAAGAGCTCTCAGCAAAAGACTCTCTCCCCCAGATTACAAGATGCACACAGAGAGAGAGAGAAGAGAGGAGAAGGAGCTTGAATGCTTCAGTGCTTCAGATGCTTGAACACTTCTTCTTGGGCTCAGGCTCTTTCTCTCTTTTTCTTTGAGTGTATTTGGAGTTCAGGTTCCTCACTGGTTGTACACTCATTCAAAAGATCTTCAGGAAAGCTCTTTTTGTTCTTCAGCCATTCTTCATCTTTTATATGAGCAATTTGAATAAATCCGTTGGAGTTCTAGCCGTTGCTCATCTTCTCTTTCTTCTGATAATTTGTGGTCTACGAGGTCTGCAAGCATAGAAAAAAGTGTTTAGATAAAAGAGTGTTTCTGTCAAAAAGGCTCATACATCTATGTTTCCTGTTGCCACCCAGAAGTAGTAAGTAATCCCCTTTTTGTTGGCAGGAAAGAAAAGATCTAGAGAGATAAGCAAAAAGATCTCCTGTCAGAAAGATAGAGGATTACGCAAATCAAGAATATTGACTTTTTCACTAGATGCCAAAAACATTTTAAATATAAAGGAAATCTATGTTTTTACAAACGAATTCACGTGAGAGCAAATCCTTATGAGAGTTACAAAGGAATCCTTATGAGAGTTCCATGTGAGAGTTACAAAGGAATCCTTACGAGAGTTACAAAGGAATCCATGTGAGAGTTACAAAGGAATCCTTATGAGAGTTACAAAGGAATCTATGTGAGAGTTACAAAGGAATCCATGTGAGAGTTACAAAGGAATCCTTATGAGAGTTACAAAGGAATCCATGTGAGAGTTACAAAGGAATCCATGTGAGAGTTACAAAGGAATCCTTATGAGAGTTACAAAGGAATCCATGTGAGAGTACAAAGGAATCCTTATGAGAGTTACAAAGGAATCCATGTGAGAGTACAAAGGAATCCATGTGAGAGTTACAAAGGAATCCTTATGAGAGTTACAAAGGAATCCATGTGAGAGTTACAAAGGAATCCTTATGAGATCGATTCCTTTAGAGAGCGAATCCTTATGAGAGCGAATCCTTATGAGATCGATTCCTTTAGAGAGCGAATCCTTATGAGATCGATTTCTTTAGAGAGCGAATCCTTATGAGATCGATTCCTTTAGAGAGCGAATCCTTATGAGAAGTCTGTGTAAGTTACAAAGGAATCCTTATGAGTTACAAAGGAGTCTGTGTGAGTACAAAGGAATCCTTATGAGTTACAAAGGAGTCTGTGTGAGTATAAAGGAATCCTTATGAGTTACAAAGGAGTCTGTGTGAGTATAAATGAATCCTTATGAGTTACAAAGGAGTCTGTGTGAGTATAAAGGAATCCTTATGAGTTACAAAGGAGTCTGTGTGAGTATAAAGGAATCCTTATGAGTTACAAAGGAGTCTGTGTGAGTATAAAGGAATCCTTATGAGTGTCACTTATCAAATCGTTATGGGACCAAATCGATGTGGCACTTTGAACTGAAATCCATATATATATTGAATGGAATCCATTTATCTGTTTAGTGCAAATCATTACAGAATAATGTCATAAAATTATATTTATTAGAAAATCATGATATTTAATTTATTATTAGAAAATTCATGATATTAAATATATTTAATATTCAATTAATCATGTAAATTTATATTTATTAAGAAAAACATGATATTAAATATTTTTAATAATAATTAATTAAACATAAATTTTATTATCACCAAAATAAAAGGGTAAAATATAGGAGTGGTTCAACAACACTTGCCCAGGAACAGGCAGAAGAAGCTCTTTGCTAAGTGAAGGTCAAGTTGCTGCGGCCGAGGAGAAGGTGCGGGAGATTCAAGCTCAGAAGAGCCGTTTGAAGGAGAGGGACTCCTCACTCTATTTGGGCATCCTACCCTTGGAGGATCTCTTTAGGGATTTAGAGTAGATTTTTGCCTTTCGTGTCCTTTTTTCTACATGTATCCCCGAGGTAGTACCTCGTCAATATGTAACTTAACTTTTTGTCAATGAAAAGCATTTCTCCTTTTGTTTATTGGTGCCTTCCTCATGTGCTTTGTGGACGCGCATTATTTATGCTATTGTAGGTATATACGTACATACATACTATTATATAATTCTCATTATCGGATTGAGCGCCCTTTCGGGTTTTCACCCAACCCGACCCCCTCTTGCTTTTGCCTACACGCCCTTTCGGGTTTTCGTGTAGCGGGGTACCCGATTTTGCCCCTGGCGCCCTTTGCGGGTTTTCGCCAAGGCCGGGTTTTAGTCCTTTTTACCCTCACTCGGTAGGGTGGTCCGAGTGAGTCCGACGAGACATCTCTATTTTAAGTCTCTTTTTTTTTAGTTGTCCATCGATTGAATCTTGAGGTGATGGGATCCTTTTCCGCCTATCAGCCATTAATATGACATGGACTTTTGCTGTCAAAAATAAAGGCATTCTATTTTACCGCCAGAGTGGCGGCCTTCTATTCTACCGTCGGGGTGACGGCCTTTTATTCCACCGTCAGGGTGACGGCCTTCTATTGTACCGTCGGGGTGACGACCTTCTATTCTACCGTCGAGGTGACGGCCTTCTATTGTCATTTTCACCGTTAGTATGACAGAGACTTTTGCTGTCACAAATAACGGCCTTCTATTTTACCGCTAGGGTGGCAGCCTTCTATTCTACCGTCGGGGTGACGACCTTCTATTCCACCGTCGAGGTGACGACCTTCTATTGTCCTTTTCACCGTTAGTATGACAGGGGCTTTTGTTGTCACAAATAACGGCCTTCTATTTTACCGCCAGGGTGGCGGCCTTCTATTCTACTGTCGGGGTGACGGCCTTCTATTCCACCGTCGAGGTGACGGCCTTCTATTGTCCTTTTCACCGTTAGTATGACAGGGGCTTTTGCTGTCACAAATAACGGCCTTCTATTTTACCGCCAGGGTGACGGCCTTCTATTCTACCGTCGGGGTGACGTCCTTCTATTCCACCGTCGAGGTGACGGCCTTCTATTGTCCTTTTCACCGTTAGTATGACATGAGCTTTTGCTGTCACAAATAACGGCCTTCTGTTTTCCCCAAGGTGGCGGACTTCTATTCTACCGTCGGGGTGACGGCCTTCTATTCCACCGTCGAGGTGACGGCCTTCTATTCTACCGTCGAGGTGATGGCCTTCTATTGACTATTCACCGTTGGTATGATAGGGACTTTTGCTGTCAAGGTAACGGCCTTCTATTGGCTATTCACCGTCGGGATGACGGTCTTCTATTGACGATTCACCGTTGGTATGACCGGGACTTTTGTTGTCAAGATAACGCCTTCTATTGTCTATTCACCGTCGGGATGACAGTCTTCTATTGACGATTCACCGTTGGTATGACAGGGACTTTTGCTGTCAAGATAACGGCCTTCTATTGTCTGTCGACTGTTGGGGTGACGGGACCTTTGCCATCTGGGTGACGGGACCCTTTACCGCCAGTTGACTGTTAGGGCGATGGGACTTTGCCGTCTGAATAACTGCTAGTATGACAGGGACCTTTGCTGTCTAAATAATGGGTCTTCTATTGTCTATTCACTGTCAAGATGACCTTACGTTGACTATTCGCCGTCAGGGTAACGGGCTTCCATTGACTATTGACTATTGACCGTCGAGATAACGGGTCTTCTGTTCATCATTGATTGCCAGGATGAAGAAGTCTTCTATTCACTGTCGACCGTCAGGATGACAGGGTCTTCTATTCACTATTGATCGTCAAGGTGACGAATCTTCCATTCTCTGGTGACCGTCAGGATGACGGAGTCAATTGCTGCCTGTTGATGGCTTTGTCATCGCTTGATCTTCATGTCTGCTGGGATTTGACACTTGTCTTCATCATCATTTTTTTTTCTCATTATCGAACTGGGCGCCCTTTCGAGTTTTCACCCAATTCGACCCCCTCTCGCTTTTGCCTACACGCCCTTTCGGGTTTTCGTGTAGCGGGCTACCCAATTTTGCCCATGGCGCCCTTTGCGGGTTTTCACCATAGCCGGGTTTTGGTCCTTTTTGCCCTTGCCCAGTGGACAAGTCCGACGAGGCATCTCTATTTTTAGCCTCCCTTTTTTTTTGAGAGGATGTGAGGACATTGGCACAATTTGCGGACGTCCTCATCGGCGCTGGCTACCTGGGCTTGTTGGCGCTTCTCCATTTTGCAACCCATTGCCGGTGCGGCCTCGTGCTGCGTTGGTGGGACTTCATTGCTTGAATAATGTCGATCTTTTAGGTTTGGTTACCATCATCAGCTTTCATCGTGACTTAGGCGTGTTTGGTGATAACATCGGCCACCTGGGCTTGTCGATGCCGGCTTCAGAGGTCTCTGCCCACAAAAGATGGTAAGAGTCAGGTTCATTAAATAATGACTATTCATGCATGCTAAAGCATATAATTCCCATTTAAGTCTTTTGATCTTATTTATTTCTCCTTTTTTTTTTATGTGTGTGTTTAAGAAACACGAATTTCTTGTTTTTTCCTTTTTTTGAGAAATCCTTTTTTATGCGAGGAGAAGTACGGAAAACTCGAACATCCTCCACACAGCTCATGGATATGCGACATGCTAATTGAAACGGAAGACTCCTTTCATTGTCCTCCCCTCGGAAATCAGCGGAAATCACAACAGTGTCATAAATTTGGTTGGGACATTCGTCGCCTCAGAGCCATGGTCCGGATAGCGGTATGGCTGCCTCTTTTCTATTTTTGCCATGCATTGCATGCCATCCTCTTTTTTTTGCACCCTTTTTTTGGCTCTTCGTCATTGGTGACTAATGTCTCGAGGGTTTAAGAGCTTATTGTTTTGTCATTTTTTTTTGGTCGTTTTGCTTTGTTGCCTTTTTTATTATTTTTTTGTTATTGTTGTTGCTATTTTTTTTGTTTTGTGTTTTTTTTTTATGGGAGAACTGAGGGTAGAAACTCCCTGCTGTTGCAAATGCACCAGTTCTTTTGCAGTCGAGCTCTTCATTCATCGAACAAGTCGATCAGGTCTATTTCTTGCTCGGCCTCTTGTTGCTCATGATGCTGGGCACTGAAGTCTGGGCGGCATGCGTGATACAGCTTCAAGTGTCTTCCATTGAGGGGTGAGAATTGTATTTCACCCCGATGGTTGACCAAGACGTAGGCGCCGCCTTCATAGACTCTTTGCACCACGTATGGCCCAGTCCAATTCACGTTCAAGTTCCCTTTTGGGTTGTCGGCCATGACTTCTCTCTTCTTGACCATTACCAGGTCCCCTCTCTTAAATTCGCTACCCTTGACCAGCTTGTCGAAGGCGCGTGCAATGCGTGCCTGGTATACTTGGATGTTCTGTTGAGCTCGCAATCTTTTCCCTTCCAAATCGGAAAGTTCCTCAAGCCTTCTTTCAATATTGGTCTGATTCTCAGGAGCTAGCCCATGCTGAATGGCTACCCTGAGAGATGGCACTTCCAATTCTACCGGAACCACGACTTCTGAACCGTACACCAGGGAGAAAGGTGAGCAGCCTGTTGGTGTCTTATAGATGGTCCGGTAGGCCCATAAGGCTTCATACATCCGGTCCTCCCAATCTCTTTTATTGGCACTGACCGTCTTGGCTAGCAGGGTGCACAATGTCTTATTAAAGGCTTCCGCCAGGCCGTTGGCTTGCGGATTGTAGGGGGTGGAGGTCCTCCAGTCTATTCTGTATTTTGCGGCCATTTTAAACACCTTCTGATTTTTGAAGTGTGTTCCGTTGTCTGATATGATCCCGTCTGGATTCCCGAATCTGAAGATGATGTTCCGCTGGATGAAGCGAGCCACCAACTCCCCTGTTACTTCTCTTAATGCCACGGCTTCGGCCCACCTCGAGAAATAATCAGTGATAGCCAGGATGTATTTACACCCTGATGAGGAGGGTGGCAAAGGGCCCACGACGTCTGTGCCCCATTGTGCAAACGACCAACTTGGAACAGTCGGATGCAGATGTATGGGAGGTCTCCTTGGGATGACCGCATGCTCTTGACATTTGTGACACATTTTGGCGAAATTGCCACAATCTTCGAACATGGTTGGCCAGTAATAGCCGAGCTTTTTGATTTCTATTTTCATCTTCGGCCCGACCTAATGGGCGCCAGCGGTCCCGGCGTGCACCTCTTTCATAACCTTCCAAGCCTCTTCAGGTGACAAGCACCTTAGCAAGATCTTTTTCTTGGAGTCTGCCATAATTCTAAACAGAACTCCACCTCTTAACTCATATGAGTCCTTTGTTCTAACCAGTTTGATCTTTTCTTCCCTTTGCCTTGGTAGTTGCTAGTGCTCGAACCATTGTAGCAAGGGTTCCCTCCAGTCTTTTTGCATGATCTCTTCAGCCACTGATACTTCTTCCTGGCCGCTCTCTTCATTTTCAGGCTCATCGTCTATCATGTTGGGGACTTGTCGCCGGTTCATGACAAGGACTTCCAGCTTTTTGTTTGGCGGCACTGCCAAAGAGCTGGCCAATTTTGCTAGAGCATCCGCTTGCACATTTTTACTTCTGCCGATGTGCTCTATCTCTATTCGATAGAATTTTGACAGTAATCTCTTGACTTTTTGGTGGTATGGCAGTAATTCTGGCTTCTTGACGTCAAACTCCCCTTGCACTTGTTTGACGATCAGCATCGAGTCACCGAACATTTGCAACACCTTGATATTCATGAAAAGGGCCACTTGCAAGCCAATGATTAAGGCCTCATATTCAGCCTCATTGTTGGTGCATGGCTTGTTAATCGAGCAGGAGGTGTGCATGACTTCTCCTTCAGGTGATTTCAGGACGATGCCCGCCCTTGCTCGGACTCTTGCGCTGCCATATGCAGTTGCTTCTATTCTTGATGCCCCATCGAAGTATAACTGCCAGGTGGTGGTTTGCAACTGGTTCACTTCGAGGGTCTCATCCTCTGGTAGCTCTGTGATGAGCGGGGAATTTTCTAGTACAGGATGAGCCGCAAAGAAATCAGCTACGGCCTGCCCCTTGACTACCTTTTGAGGGATGTACTTGATGTCGAATTCCATCAGGATGACAGCCCATTTGCCGATTCTTCCCCTCAGTGCTAGCTGGGAGAGGATGTGCTTGATGGGGTCAGCCCTAGAAATCAGCCTAACCTCATGTGACAACATGTAGTGTCTCATTTTCTTGGCTGCGAAGACCAAGGCTAGGCATACTCTCTCAATCGGAGAATACCTCTCTTCTGCCCCCACTAACCTTCGGCTGAGGTAGTAGAGGGCTTGCTCTTTTCCCTCCTGATTTTCCTGTGCTAGCATAGCTCCTAGAGAATGTTCTGTAGTTGCTATGTATAGGATGAGAGGGTGGCCTTTTATCGAAGCACCCAGTATTGGAGGGGTGTTCAAGTATGTTTTCAGTTGATCCAGAGCGTTCTGACACTCCTGGTTCCATTTAAAGGGGACATCTTTTCCCATTAGCTTGTGAAAAGGGTGACATCGCCCAGACAAATTTGAGACAAACCTACGAATGTAGGCCAGTCGTCCTTGCAGTGATCTGAGCTCAGTCAGATTCTTTGGTGGCGACAGCTCTTGGATGGCCTTGATTTTGACAGGGTCAATCTCTATTCCCTTGTACCGGACAACGAAGCCCAGAAACTTGCCACTGGATACCCCGAATGCACATTTCATCGGGTTCATTTTTAGCTCATACCGCCTCAACCTTTCAAACACGACCCTGAGGTCAGCCAGGTGGTCTTCTCTTTTCTTAGTTTTGACTACTAGATCATCTATGTAGCACTCCACTTTCTTGTAAAGCAGCTCATCAAAGATCTTCGTCATTGCCCTCTGGTAGGTTGCCCCCGCATTCCGGAGTCCGAAGGGCATTTTTTTGTAGTGAAAAATCCCTTTAGGTGATCTGAAAGCGGTGTGCACCCTGTCTTGTTCGGAGATCCAGATTTGGTTGTAGCCGGATGATCCGTCCATGAATGACAAGGCTTCATGTCAGGTGATTGCATCTATCATCACTTCAGTGATTGGCACCGGAAAATCATCTTTTGGGCAAGCCTTGTTTAGATCCCGGAAATCCACACAGATCCGGATCTGTCCATTCTTCTTTTTGACGGGGACGATGTTTGCTAACCAGGTGGTGTACTGGTTCTCTTCAACAAAGTCCACATCTATTAATTTATCCACCTCAGCACAAACTTTGTTTATTAACTCCGGCCTCATTCTCCTGGGGGACTGCTTGACCGGTTCAATTTTCGGGTCAATTTCTAAGATGTGTTGTGCCACATCAGGGCTAAGTCCTGGCATTTCTTTGTAGGTCCAGGCAAAACAGTCCCGGAACTCTTTTAGCAGTAGAATATACCGCTGCTTCTCTTCTTCGGAGATGAGGGCACTTAAGAAGGTTGGCCTGTAATCTTCTTCCGTACCAAGGTTCACCTCTACCAGCTCATCGACCGTGGCTTGGCCACCATCTTCAAACTCTTCTGGTGTCGGTTGGAGGTCCACAAAACCTTCCTCATCAGCTTCCGCCTCTAGCACCTCTATGTACTCTCTTCGCTGGCCTGCAGCTGGCACATCGTTTTCAATTAATTCTGTCTGTTGGGCTTCTTGGCTCGGATTTGTTGAGATGACCATTGTCACCTCTTGCTCTCTCGTCTTTTCTGAGCATGTAGAGACTAGCTGGGCAGCCTTGTCATTTCTGCTTTCTTCATCTATTGGGAACTCATGCGCGGCAGGACGTTCCGCAGAGATGCATATGGGAGGTACTGTTGCCCCCTGGGGAGATTCATTGCTTGTATCTGTAGCCGTGTCTCTTTCTTCAGGATAGTCATCATAAACTACTCCTGATGGGCTCTTTTCTCTTTGGTTGGCTATGCTGATCATGCCGACGGTGTAGCTTTCTCCCAGTGACAAGTCGAGTCCCGGATGCTGTATGATTTTCATCAAGTCCCTGTCTATATTCGGCGGGTATCACAGTTTTCTGAACATCTCCCTCTGACTAAGATGTTGACGAAAGGGATTTGTTGACTTTTGGCCAATCTGGCGACTGTATTGGACATATCTGGGAATCCTATGATTGGTACCAAGGGGTCTCCAGTCTCTTCAAGGATTTTGCAATCATCGTCCCTTCTGGTTGGTTGCTCTTCAGCTGCGTAGAAGACTGTGAAGCGGCCACCTGGGTGAGCTATCACCATGGTCTTCAATGCCCTTACTGTTTGACAGTCTATTTCAGCGGCCGGCTTTGTAAGGCCTTCTGGGACCAGAATGAGTTCTGGTTTCTCTTCTTCTATTTGCCCAGTTGAATCATATCTGCGATCTGGGGGGTCACATGATTGCACGTCTACCCTTTCTATTGATGCAGATTCTTCAACAGTGATCCCTGGCGGTGGTGGCGGAAACCACTTGTCATCAGCAGTGATTTTTATTGCCTTGCCCTTTTGAGGGGCTTGACTTTCTGGGTGTTCCGGTGGAAACCACTCATCGGTGACAGTGCTTTCTTTCTCTTTGCCCTTCTCAGGGATTTGGCTCTTCGAGTGTTCCTGATACAGGTCAGCATCAAGGAGGTGACACTCATACACTTCAAACGGGTGCGCGTCAGCGAAAACCCTTTGCTCTTCTCTTCCTTTTATGTATTTGATGCATTGATGCAAGGTGGATGGAATGACTCCATTTTGATGGAGCCAAGGCCGTCCCAGCAGAGCCTTGTAAGATGTGCTTGCGTTGATCACATGAAATTGGACCTTTGTTCTGAAGTCCCCCAGAATCAAGTCGAGCTCCACGACCCCCAGTGGTACCTCAAACTTCTGGTTGAAGCCAGCTATTCTCACATCGTGCACAGAGGTGAGGTGCACGTTGAAATGATATTTTTGGTAGATCTTGTACGGCAAGATATTGACCGCGGCTCCAGGATCTACCAGAATTCTGTTCAGGGGGAGCCCATTCAATTGCCCCCTCATGTATAATGGTCTGTTATGAGTGGCCATGGGGAGGAGCATGTCCTCCGGGGTGAATGTGATGGACTCCGTACTGGCGACGGCGGCCTCTACTTGCGCTTCTGCTAGGTAGGTCTCATATTGTGCTGGAGTTTGTAGGGCTGTGATCAACGCCTTTCTAGTCTCTTCACTTAATGTCAAGATTTCTCAAATACTAAAACGTGTTGGGATCTTCTTGAGTAGCTTGATAATCCTGCCTTCTGCTTCAACATCATCTAGTTTCAGCTTTTCTTTGTCTTTTGCGCCGCCTTTGGCTTGGAGTTCGATAATGGAACCACTTTGCTTGTCGACGGCCCTTTCTTGCACAGTCGAGAGTTTAAGTGGCGTTTTGGCTTGCTCTTCAGCTGCCAGAAACTCAGCAAACGACTGGACCATGCCCCCGGTCTCTTCATTGGCATAAAGCCCTGGGGGAGGTGGAAATTGTGCCCCTCGAGCTTCAGGTTCTGGGATTTTATAGGAGGGCTCCCCCCGGAAGGTGATATTTTGATTGGCTGGGGGAGGACGTCCCCATTTCTTTCCGGACCTTGTAATGAATTCCTGACTTGAAGCCCCGACTTGATTAACGTCATTTGGGGGAGGGTAGAATTCATCCTCTTCATGGTGCTCCACCAGACCCAGCAGAGAGGAGATGGTGTTGCATGAGAGAGTTGCAGCTACCTTCTTCTTCTTGGATCTTCTTTTCTTTTTCTTTTGTTTTGGCTTCGCAGCTTCTTGCCCCCAGAACAAATCTTCTTGGGGTTGAGGCTTCTCTTGTTCAGCAGATGCCTCAAGGGTCAGCTTATCGAGCTCCTCCCATGGCACATACTCTTGTAGTCGGACGGGGTGCCTGTCCGGCTGCTCATATTCATCTAGTTCATCAATTAGCGCCTGCAAGCGCTCAAGCAAAGGGTTACCCCCTCTGTATAATGGGAGAGGCATTCGACGCCTTCTATTGTCGGGGTTCCTCTGAATGACAACACGGGGCTCTATTGGATGCCATATCGGGGTGACAATTGGTGCCGGTAGCTGAGGTGTCACTCCCCGAATATGTACTTTTGGAGCCGGCTTCTTCTCTGGCCTCTTCTTCGTCTTATTGGGCACTTTCTGCCACTCCTCCTGCTCCCTGATCGGGGTGAGGATAAGACTCTCATAAGTTTTCTCCGTGCTGGCCTCGGAGATTTCTTCTGGTAACTGTTGATATATGGAGATCATGTTAGCCGCAACTTGCCGGGCGGGCAATTCATGCGGCTGGGGCGGATCAACTTTGTAGTCCCCATCTGCAATTCTCCTTTCTTGATCAAAGACTCCATGATGTCTTTGAACACATAGCAATCTTCTAGAGCGTGCCCCAAGATCTGATGGTACAGACAGTATTGGAGATCATCCTTCTTTGCAGCTTGATCAGGCCTCTTTGGTGTTGGAAGGGTGATCTTGTTGTATCTGATTCCTCAATCAAACAGCGTCTTGGTCTTTTTTTTGGGGAAAGAGTACAATTTCCTCATTTTATCTTGGAAAGGGATGACATTTCTCTTTGGTTCAGTTTTGTTGCTGGAGGTTCCGGCTGCCGCCTCGCCTTCATCTCTTTGCTTTTCAAACGTTTTGAGGTCCACTGCATGGACCTTCTTTCCCGCGGGCTTCTTATCGGCCGGCTTGTTCTTTTGACTTGTGAATGAATTGGCGGGGTATTTGGTCATGAATGCCTCAATTTCCGCCACTATGTTGTTTAATCTGTCAAATGACCGGATTTCCACTCCAATCATTCTTTCCAGCAATTCTCTCTTCAAATTTTGCTTGCAGATTTGTACAGCATCTTCTTGGTGAGGAGGACACTTGCACCTCATACTAAGGTTTCTCCACCTCTGGATATAATCCAGTGCTGATTCATTGCTCTTCTGCCCGATAGCATAGAGTTCGGCTACTGTCACCTCCCTCTCGGCAATGTAGAATCTCTCTCTAAATTTCTTTTGCATGTCGGTCCAGTCGGATATGGACCCTACTGGCAGACTGGAATACCATTCAAACGCCAGGCTTGTCAGGGAGGAGCCGAAGTCACATTGATGTAATAAGCAATGTGTTCTTTTGGAGATCCTCGCCCATTGAACTTGTCGAACTTCGGGGGCTTGGTGACACCTGGAGGCAATCTTTTCACGGCATGGTATGCAGGGTAAGGTACCCTATATGCATCAAAAGCCATTTGCTCTCCATCTCCCCGTTTAGCGAGCTTCATGTCAATTAGCTGCTCCACCATGAGCTTGTTGATAGTGGCTGGGTCCACTTGCTGAGGATAGAAGTGGGCCGGCCGATTGCTCGGGGTGTTGATAATGGCCACCGGTGGCACCGGGGGAGGCTCTTGATTGTCAAATTGCTGCTCAGGATCGTGAGCAGGCAATGACTGCTGTTGCGCAGAATGAGCTTGCTGCAGCTGATATGGTTGTTGTTGCTGCTGGAAGAACTGCGGCTGCAAGAGTTGGTATTGATCCTGTGAGCGTGGCTGCTGAGCCGTAGCCACAAGGGATTGTCGTGGTTGTTCATTTGCTGGCCGCACGATGGTACGTTGAGCCGAGGCCTCAATTGACCCCACGGTCCGTTGAGGGGTCTCTCCTGAGCCCTCCACTTCTCGGGATGCTTGTCCCTCAGTTCCTTTACCTCTAATCTGCCGTTTGAGCTCTGCGATCTCGACTTGATATTGCTGCAACAATTCCATGATGGCTGGATCTATGGGTGCAGCAAGAGGGATCTGCTGCAAGGTGCCCCCAGAAGTTGCATCTGGTGGTGGTGGCGGTGGAGGAATATCATCATTGCCCCCACTGCCCTGGGCGGTGACCACATTGGCACTGACCGCTACCATTTGTGCTGTGGGTGCATTTTCACGTCCATATGCGGCCGCTAGGGCCGCTGCCGCTGCTACCCTCCGGGTGACAGCACCAGGTCTTTCCGCCAATTCTGCCAACTCTTCGTTCCCAGCGGGTAAAGCCCCATATCGGCCCCACACGCCGGCCATGTGGCACGAGAAGATTTTGAGGTTCCGTACCGGTCCTTTTCATCTCTCTGGGGAGGAAAGGTCAATCTTTCAAAAACAGACACCCGGGGTTTGACCCTCCCAGGTTGCTCATGGCCGTGTCCACAAGGAATATCATTTTCACCCGAACTGCTCTCAGCTTCAGCTTGTGGATCTTCTGTGGCTCTTGATGGTCTCAACCTCTACAGAGGAGAGGTGGTGAGGCCGAGTATGTGGTCATGTGACCCATGGATCTTTTCTCGGCGGCACTGGCGTGCGGCCATAACAGCAGGTGTCGGTCGACCCCCCCGAACAGTTGGGATGTGAGCAGATGGGCGTAGCTCCCTTTTCTTGTCATGAAAGCGGGCATAAGCACATGCCCCCCTTGTTGGACTCTTGTTTTGAAGCCTCTAGGTGGCCTCTCGCAGTTTGGGGTTCCTACTGCAACTGCTTCTTTTGGTGCCTCTTCTTCTCTTAGTTTAGCTTCTTCCATTCTGTTCTTTTAGACCCTTTTTAGCCTCCAAACCTACTTGAACTTGACAGGCTTAGGGGCCATTTTGCCCTTAAAGGTGTTGGCCATTTCTCCTTTCCCTGCCAAAGCTTGAAATGAGTTTTTCACGGGCACTGCCGCTGTGACCCGCTCTGGTATGGCTTCAATCTTTTTAACCTGCAGATGGATTCTGAGGTCCCCGATCCGCACGCTTTTCCCCGAGGCAGACACACGTGCTCGGCGGGTGACGATGTTTTCAGCTTCTGTCACTTGTTGAGGACATATGTTGACCTTCTTTCCCTTGTTCTTGTTGACATGGTGAACGTGGCAGCTTAGCTCTTTTGTGATCTCTTTAGCCTTGTCCTGGTGATCGGCTCCAGCTTCGGCCTTCTTTTTGGTCTCCGGGTGCAAAATGTCGACGAATGCGACCCCGAGAAAATTTGGGAACTCCACCACTGGAGGGAAGCTCCCGAACCTAGTTGGCACGACCAGGTAGCCATACCTGGCATGGTCCTGGACGACCAACGGTCCGAAACGCACTCCAGCCATTGCAGTCAGTACCTGTTAGTCAATTCAAAGTAATTATCAGTATCAATTCTGTGAGGCCACATGGCTTTCTATTTCTGGCGAGAAGATGAAGGGAAGCTTGGTCCCACCGAGCGTGCCACGCTGTGGAAATGGATTTTTTATGGATCCTAAAATCTTTTAAGTTCTCATGGATGCGTATTGCTAATCCAAGTCTCGTCGAATGCTACTCGAGCAATGGTGACGAGAGATGAATCGATAATTTGCATAGCGCAGGCGTGCCAGTCACCGAAGTGACAATCAAGTGTTCTGCCTCCGAGAGTCGAAGGACTTTAGGTCTATTATGCGCACCATTTGACTTCGTCAAACGATTGTGAAGATCGGGTCGGGACCAAGATCCCGCCATTGCCTAAACGCAACGACGTTAATTACATCTCTTTTAGAAAGAGAAAACCCTTCATTAATCGCCAGAACAGAAGGTCTTGTGGCCTAAAACGGGACATCCGATTAAAGGCGCAAGATGAAACCACAAAATTGCAGTTAAATTTGCAAGAGATTTAGATGTGTGTGTGATCTTCATCTTTTAGAGGTCAATTTTGCATGCTCATTTATCTGTTCTTTTATTTATCACACAATTTTTTGTTTGGTAATGCAATAGCTTTGACGTGCTTTGATCGTCATTGTTCTTTTCATAATTCAATCTTATTTGACCCTTATGTGCACAACATCATCATCATGCACAATTCATTTGATTCGACTAACAAGGCGATTCGGCAACCAAAACCATTCTGCGAAAGCGATTCAGCAAGGGCGAATCAACAGGGGCGAATCGGCAACCAGACCCATTCTGCAAGGGTGAATCAGCAGGAGTGAATCGGCAGCCAGGCCCATTCTGCAGAGGCGATTCGGCAAGGGCGAATCGGCATCACTGTTCACAGACCAAAATGATTCGGCAGCCCTTGCAACGCACAAAACGCGTGGAAAACGGAGGATCCGAAGACCGGGTCAGGAGGGAATGGCACCCAAATCATGAAAGGGCTCTGTTCAATTCCGGACGGGGCGTGGGAATCAGGTTATCCGGCCCTTTTGTCCAAAATATCAAATCGCAGTGATTCTGCGGCCTTATTTGTGCACGGTTCTTGAAATCCGTGAGGAACCAGAACTGACAGACGGGATGGCAGAACCCACAATATGTATGGACACCATCTATGAGCTCGGATCGGGCACAGGGACGGACTATCCGACCCTTCATGCTCAAATCTAGCTGAGAAAGCGATTCGGCAGCACTTCAGAGACACGGTTCTCAAAATTCGGAGATGATCTGAGTGTCCGGTCAGGCTGACGGGCTATTCAACATACAAGAATCCATCCATGGGCCTGAACCAGGCATGGGTACTGTATACCAAACCCTTCATGTTCAAAACCACAAGAGACAGCGAATCGACAGCACTTTGGGGACCCGGTTCTCAAAATCCAGAGATGATCTGAGTGTCCGGTCAGGCCGACAGGCTATTCAACATATGAAGAATCCATCTATGGGTCTGAACCGGGCATGTGTATTATATACCGAACCCTTCATGTTCAAAACCACAAGAGACAGCGAATCAGCAGCACTTCGGGGACACGGTTCTCAAAATTCAGAGATGACCTGAGTGTCCGGTCGGGCTGACGGGCTATTCAACATATGGAGAATCCCTCTATGGGCCTGAACTGGGCATGGGTACTGTATACCGAACCCTTCATGTTCAAAACCACCCGAAGAAGCGATTCAGCAGCACTTCGGAGGCACGGTTCTCAAAATCTGGAGATCATCTGAGCGTCTAGCCGGGCTGACGGGCTATTCAACATATGGAGAATCCATCTATGGGCCTGAACCGGGCATGGGCATTAGATACCGAACCCTTCATGTTCAAAGTCACTCGGAAAAGCGATTCGGTAGCACTTCGGAGGCACGGTTCTCAAAATCCGGAGATGATCTGAGCGTCCGGTCGGGCTGACGGGCTATTCAACATATGGAGAATCCATCCATGGGCCTGAACCGGGCATGGGTATTAGATACCGAACCCTTCACGTTCAAAACCACCCGGAAAAGCGATTCGGCAGCACTTCGGGGACACGGTTCTCAAAATTCAGAGATGACCTGAGTGTCCGGTCGGGCTGACGGGCTATTCAACATACGGAGAATCCATCCATGGGCCTGAACCAGGCATGGGTACTGTATACCGAACCCTTCATGTTCAAAACCACGAGAGACAGCAAATCGGCAACACTTTGGGGACCCGGTTCTCAAAATCGAGAGATGATCTGAGTGTCCGGTCAGGATGACGGGCTTTTCAACATGTGAAGAATCCATCTATGGGTCTGAACCGGGCATGGGTATTATATACCGAATCCTTCATGTTCAAAACCACAAGACACAATGAATCGGCAGCACTTCGGGGACGGTTCTGAAAATCCAGAGACGACCTGAGTGTCCGGTCGGGATGACAGGCTATTCAACATATGGAGAATCCATCCATGGGCCTGAACTGGGCAGAGGTATTAGATACCGAACCCTTCACGTTCAAAACCATCCGGAAAAGCGATTCGACAGCACTTCGGGGACACGGTTCTCAGAATTCAGAGATGACCTGAGTGTTCGGTCGGGCTGACGGGATATTCAACATATGGAGAATCCATCCATGGGCCTGAACTGGGCATGGGTATTATACACCGAACCCTTCATGTTCAATGTCACAAGAGACAGCGAATCGGCAGCACTTCGAGGACACGGTTCTCAAAATTCAGAGATGACCTGAGTGTCCAGTCGGGCTGACGGGCTATTCAACATATGGAGAATCCATCCATGGGCCTGAACCGGGCATGGGTATTAGATACCGAACCCTTCACGTTCAAAACCACCTGAAAAAGCGATTCGGCAGCACTTCGGGGACACGATTCTCAAAATTCAGAGACGACCTGAGTGTCCGGTCGGGCTGACGGGCTATTCAACATATGGAGAATCCATCCATGGGCCTGAACTGGGCATGGGTATTATATACCGAACCCTTCATGTTTAAAGTCACACGGTAAAGCTATCCGGCAAGATTTCCGGGGCTTTGTTCTTGAAATCCGTGAAGGGTCTGAGCCCCAAATTTGGGGGACAGAACCCTTGGGACATGAAGAACAAGCCCATGAACTCGGATCAGGTCCGGTCACTGGCGATCCGACACTTCATGTTCAAAGCCACACGGCAAAGCGATCCGTTAGATTTCCGGGGCTTTGTTATTGAAATCCGTGAAGGGTCTGAGCCCCAAATTTGGGGGACAGAACCCTTGGGACATGAAGAACAAGCCCATGAACTCGGATCAGTTTCGGTCAGTGGCGATCTGGCACTTCATGTTCAAAGCCACACGGCAAAGCGATCCGGCAAGATTTCTGGGGCTTTGTTCTTGAAATCCGTGAAGGGTCTGAGCCCCAAATTTGGGGGACAGAACCCTTGGGACATGAAGAACAAGCCCATGAACTCGGATCAGGTCCAGTCAGTGGAGATTCGGCACTTCATGTTCAAAGCGGCCTCGAAAACCGATACGGCAGGGTCTGGGACAGCCCAATGGGGAACATTCCTAGCATGATCGGTCACAAGAAATGGGAGAAAATGCCTCTTTAGAGTCCTTTATGATGAGGGAAACGCACCAGGAACGGGGATGGGACCCGGGCATTGAGTTGCCCTTCCCACTCTCTCCAAATCTATGAATCTGGAAACTTCAAAATAGTGAGAGAAAGGGAGAGAATAAGGGCTTTTGGTCTCTTAAAGCTGAGATGAGGGGAGGGATGGAAAGCCATGCATGGAAGTGGCAAGCCCCCCACCTTTCCCTACTCAGTCTCGGTTATATTTATTTAACAATGGGGAAATGGCTGTAGATCAATCCCTACTTGATATCTCTTAGAGAACAGAGAAAGAACACCCAAAAAAATGTTGCCATTATCCTCTTTAGGCATGAGGTTAAGCATCATATTGCCCTCCTTATGGCCCATAGAGGGAGGACATTAATGTCTCATAAAAGAAAGATAAAGAGCAAACATGTGAGAGGGGGTAGAACAAACTAACCAAACGTATTTCACACACACAAAGAGACTTCGGTGTCATGCTAAAAATTAGCAAACAGGGGGATAGGGAAGGCATTCAAACAACAACAGAACAAAGTAGAAATAAAATGGTAGAGGAAATGGGTCTTTCGCTGTTGGAATGAAGATTACATGGGGAGAAATGAGGAGGGGATGCAAAGAGAGAAACAAAAAAAGAACATGGGGACTGCCGTAACAGTCCCCTCCTCCTCCTCTCTTCAACCTTCTTCTTCTCTTCAGCAGGTTTCTTTTTCTTCCTTTGATGTAGCAGGTGGAGGACCCGACTGGGAGGAGTCTCCCCTCCTCTTCCTCTTCTCCTCCTCTCTGTCTCTTCTTCTCCTCAGCAGGTTCAGCCTGTGGAAGGAAGAAGGCAGCAGCCAACCTGGGAGGAAGTGCTCTGCCGCCTTCCAGAACAGTCCTTCTGGCCTCTTTTGCGTTTGGGTGGCGAAGGGGTGTGAAGTGAGCAAGTGGGAGCCGCCCTGCCCATGCTGCCGTAGCAGCTTTTGTAGCTATAGTGGGGAGGTAAAGTGTAAGGTCTCGGGTCTTTAGTGGATCCTTATTGGGTCTGTTAGAGGTCCTTTGTGGTTGACGGCCAGGGCTTGCCGTTGAGTCAGAGTCAGCGTCCAGCGATGTGGACGTCTGATGTTGAACTCAGCGACAAGGGATCTGGACGTCAGTCTGTAGGCGGTTCAGTAGGCGACCAGAGATGTTGACGTCGACTAACCAATCCTTTTGAAATAGGGCAGCCCGAGAGCAGAGTTACTTCTTCTCCTTTCCTCTCCTTTCTTCCACCTTTGCTTTTCTTGATTTCCTCAGCTTCTGTTGGGTGATTTGAGCTTGTGGGAAGGCCCTGGATCGTGTGGCGTTGCTTGATCGGGCGGGAAACGCGTGGTTTTGGTGCGATTCGCGCAGAGTCTTCGAGGGAATCCGACGCGAGTAGTGGCTGTTCGGGGATTGTTTAAGCTTTCTGAGGTAGGGACTTAACCCCTATAACCTTCCCCAGCATACCAGCATGTCCAATTAAGTGAATTGGTGTGCAAATCATGGTTTAGGGTTTGGGTTGTATCATGCCGGAATTGAGGGTGAATTGGACAATCTAGGTGTTAGAATGTTTGATTATGATGTTTTGGTAGTGTGGATTGATGAGAGGAAGTGTTTCCCTCCATCAGTCGGAATTTTGTTGAGTTTTTCTGCCCATTTGAACTGATTCGGTTCAGTTCTGGGTTTAGGGGACTGAAGAGATCAACGTCCACATCTGTTGACGTTGAGATCTTCAGGGATGATATAAACGACAAGGTCGATTGCCGTTTAATCAGGATAAACGACATGAGGGGTGTCGTTTACCTCTTATTGGCGGCAATCGATGTGGCCGTTAATCTCCTGTGTCCCAGCAGACTTGAGTTGTGTGTTTAGAGGCGATTGACATGTGATGTCCGCCCTAATAGCACATATGAGCCAGGCTTAGAGTGTGACTCTGCCTGTGCGCATGAGAGACTAGTTGTGACTCGAGGTGTTTACTTTCTGTACGGGGTTTCAGACGTTGAGTGTGTTCCGTCTGTTGTACGCGCGTTGCGTTACCGTGTACCCGTTTCTGTTGTGTTACCTAGGCGTGGGTGCGACTCCGTCTAGACGACTAGTGTGTGGTTATCCTCCGCTAGTGAGCCAGGACGTCGAGTGCGACTCTGTCCTGTGCGTACTCCTTGTGGTGGTTTTGAGCCGGTCTCCGTGGAGCCCCTTCTCTACCGCTAGGGACAAGCGTAGGGGAAAAACCGGTCGTGGACCAGACGCGAGAGAGAGCGTCTGTAGTGTGCACACGTGGCTGGGGTTGAGAGCCTCTGTGGTGACGGGACGCCGAGCCACAGACCCTAGCTGAGTCCTACTTGCTGTGTGTGTGAGTGTGTGTTACTGAGCCGCGTGGTTTACAGTTTTGTGTTGTGGTGCGACGTGTACTTACTTTCAGTTTTTACTTTCCGCACTTTAGTTCAGTTGCCGGTGGGGTTACTTTTCCCTACTGGGTCTCTTTTCTTGAGACTCACTCCCTTCCCTTTCAGGTGGGTCTTCGTCGACTCCCGTTCCAGGCGAGTCTAGCCACTCCGGTGTTGGTGCTCCTTAGCTGCAGTGAGTAGTACCTTTTTGCTGTACCTCTGTACTCTATACCTTGCTCAGACTCTGAGTTGTATATATTATGTTCATAGTGGAATTTTAACAGCTTTACATGGTGTGTATCTTCTTACATATAGTCTCCTCGGACTTTCACTTCCTACCCTTCCGAGCTTGTCTCGTGGGTTAGCGGGTCAGAATTCGGGTTACTGGTTGTTACTGGTAATGTGGATTCTGGGTCGTTACAGTTTGGTATCAGAGCCTGGTCTGATGAGATATATATAAGGAAATACCCATCATGTTAACTCAGAGTATAAAGAGTACAGTTGCAGCTATGTAGCCCAGAGTTAGTTAGTGTATTTATGTGTGTATTTTTGCTCTGTGTATAGTTCTATGGCGCCTAGGCGACGTCCTAGAGAGGGAGTAGCCGAGCAGGCAACTCGTCAGGAGGTTGGAGATGCTCCGCCACCTCAGCAGACGTAGCCTTTGCCACAGGACGCACATAGTGGTATTGTTCCGCCGCCGCCACCTCCACCGCAGGTAGCTCAGAGATTAGACATGACTCGATTTCTCGAGGGGATGGCTCAGTTTGTTGCTCAGCACCGTGACGCGCCGGTACCCCAGGGTGGTACTGGGAGGGTGTTGAGGGAGTTCTTGCAGTTTCAGCCGCCTCAGTTTTTGGGCCAGCCTGATCCAGATGCAGCGCGAGCATGGTTAGATGCAGTGGAGCGGACTTTTCGTTCCATGGAGTGTGTTCCCGAGGAGCGAGTGCTGCTAGCCAGTTACCAGTTGCAGGCGCAGGCGTTGACTTGGTGGTCCGCTGAGTGGGAGACTACTTTTCAGTCTCGCCCACTTAGACAGATTCCGTGGCAGGAGTTTGTCGTTTCTTTTGAGAGAGCCTTATGTCCTACTTACGTCCGGATGGAGAGGTTGTACCAGTTTCTGGACTTGCAGTAGAGGGACTCTACTGTGGTGCAGTACAGGGCCAGATTTGTGGAGCTAGGGCGTTATGCTCCGCAGATTATGGGAGATGAGGGTCTGAGGACTCAGCAGTTTGTGAGAGGCTTGAGGCCAGAGCTCAGGCAGGCGCTGATAGTTGCTCGTGTCACAGACTTGGATGCGGCCTATCAGACACCGGCAACGTTGGAGGCAGACACCTTGCGGACTCGTGCTTGGAGTGCAGAGGTTCAGACGCAGGTAGTTCCTTCTCAGCCTCGACAGCAGCAGGGTAGTGTGCAGACGACCCCGAGGACTGCGACTTCCTACGCGTCCACTTCTACTAGGACGACGTCGAAGTCAGGATCTCGGAGGAAGTTTCGGCGTGATAGGAGGCAGGCAGAGCAGAGGCAGCAGTCGGTTGGGAGTGTTCAGCAGCCGACAGGTCAGCCTTCGCAGCAGGTACAATGTACTTTTGCTGGTCAGTGTTACCAGTGTGACCAGATGGGTCATATGGCGCGAGATTGTCCTTTGCTACCTCGTGTGCCCCAGCAACAGACCTAGTCACAGCCCCGAGTGCAGCAGCAGCAGCAGCAGCAGCAAGCACTTGTGCAGCAGCGTCAGCAGACTGGAGGTTCTGGTGGGTCGAGAGGTAGAGGTCGTGTTACTCACTTGACTCGTGCAGACGCGGAGGCAGCTCACCTGGTGGAAGGTACTGTTTCAGTTTTTGGTTATGCAGCTAGAGTCTTGTTTGATTCCGGTGCCTCTCACTCTTTTGTGTCTGAGGACTTTTTAGACTCCCTTGGAGAGTTGAGTTCGGGAGAGTCTGTTGAGTTAGCAGTAGAGTTGCCGACGGGGGACTTTGTCCTTACGTCCTACTGTCTCGAGGAGGTACCTGTGCAGTTGCAGGATCAGTTGTTGTCAGCCCGTCTGTTTGCCTTGCAGTTACATGATTAAGATGTGATTTTGGGTATGGACTAGTTAGAGCGGTATGGTGCAGTGATGGATTGCTAGAAGAAGAGGGTGCACTTGCGGATACTTGGAGCAGCGGCGTTCTACTTCCAGGGTATCGTACCTCTTACTTCTCGCTTTTTAGTTTCTGCTTTGAGGGCAGGGAGGTTGCTTGCTTCTGGTTGTCAGGGTTTCCTACTTTCTACAGTGACTCTTGACCAGATTGCCTCGGGAGTGGAGGACATTCCCGTAGTGTGTGAGTTTCCGGATGTTTTTCCGGAAGAGTTGCCTGGTCTTCCACTAGAGAGAGAGAGATTGAGTTTACTGTAGAGTTGGTTCCTGGCACTGTACCTTTTGCACAGGCACCGTACCATATGGCACCAGCAGAGTTGAGGGAGTTGAAGAGGCAGCTTGAGGAGTTGTTGGAGAAGGGTTATATTCGTCCTAGCTTTTCTCCGTGGGGGTTACCTGTTTTGTTTGTCCGGAAGAAGGATGGTAGCCTGAGGTTGTGTATCGATTATATGAAGCTAAATCAAGTGACCATCAAGAATAGGTATCCTTTGCCTAGGATTGATGATCTCTTTGATCAGCTTCTGTCTGCTCGTGTCTTCTCGAAGATTGACTTGAGGTCAGGCTACTATCAGTTGCGGATTAGAGATTCGGACATTGAGAGGACTGCTTTTCGGACCATATATGGACACTTTGAGTTTTTGGTGATGCCGTTTGGGCTCACCAATGCTCCAGCAGCCTTCATGGATCTGATGCACCGGGTGTTCCACCAGTTCTTGGACCGGTTTGTCGTAGTGTTTGTTGACGACATTCTGGTGTACTCCGCTTCGGAGGAGGAGCACGCCGAACACCTGAGAATCGTGTTGCAGACCTTGCGAGAGCACCAGTTGTATGCCAAACTTAGTAAGTGTGAGTTTTGGCTACAACAGGTTCACTTTTTGGGGCACGTGATCTCAGGTGAGGGAGTTTCTGTGGATCCAGCGAAGGTTGAGGCAGTTTTACAGTGGGAGAGTCCCAGATCTGTGTCTGAGATTCGTAGCTTTCTGGGTTTGGCAGGTTACTACCGCAGGTTTGTTCGAGATTTTTCTCAGGTTGCTGCACCCTTGACTCGGTTGACGAGAAAGGGAGTTCTATTTTTGTGGTCGGAGCAGTGTGAGCAGAGCTTCATAGAGTTGAAGCGACTGCTTACGTCGGCGCCAGTTCTTGCCTTACCTTCAGGTGAGGAGGGTTTTGAGGTTTGCACAGATGCTTCAGGTGTTGGTTTGGGTGCGGTCTTGATGCAGCAAGGCCGAGTGGTGGCTTATGCATCTCGTTAGCTTAAGCCCCACGAGGAGAGTTATCCGACCCACGACCTAGAGCTTGCAGCTGTGGTGTTTGCTTTGCGGATTTGGCATCTTTACCTGTACGGAGTGAGTTTTGTAGTCCGTACCGACCACCAGAGTTTGAGATATGTGTTTTCTCAGAGGGATCTGAATATGAGGCAGCGTCGATGGATGGAATATCTGAAAGACTATGATTTCAGCATTGAGTATAAGCCTGGAAAGGCGAATGTAGTTGCAGATGCCTTGAGTGGAAAAGCACAGATGAGTCATCTGATGCTTAGAGAGTGGCAGTTATGGCAGTCTGCGACAGAGGGATCTTTCAGAGTTTCATCCAGTCGTCGTCAGTGTGTGTTGGGCAGTTTGTTAGCGGCTCCCGCCGTTGTGAGACAGGTTGCTGAGGCCCAGCAGGCAGATCCCGAGTTGCACAGTGTGTTGTTTCTCCCAGAGGTTGAGCTTTGCGAGGACGGGACTGTTAGGTTCCGAGGTAGACTCTATGTTCATGTTGAGGAGTCTATCAGGAGAGTCGTGTTGCAGGAGGCACATGGTTCCAGGTACTCTATTCATCCAGGGGCGACCAAGATGTACCACAGGTTGAGACGTCAGTTTTGGTGGCCTGGGATGAAGAGAGACATAGCGGCTTTTGTTGCTAGGTGTTTGGTCTGTCAGCAGGTGAAGGCCGAACATCAGCGTCCGGGAGGACTTGTGCAGCCGTTAGAGATTCCGATGTGGAAGTGGGACCACGTGACGACTGACTTTGTTTGTGGTTTTCCGAGGACAGCTGGAGGTTTTGATAGCATTTGGGTTCTTGTGGACAGATTGACGAAGACTGCCAGATTCTTGCCTGTCAGGACTAGTTGGGGTGTGAGTAGGTTGGCCGCGTTGTACGTAGAGCGGATTGTTCCTTTGCATGGAGTGCCGATCTCTATTGTGTCAGACAGGGATCCTCGCTTCACTTCTGGGTTCTGGCGCAGTTTCCAGAGAGCTTTGGGGACAGAGTTGGCTTTTAGTTCTGCCTACCACCCTCAGTCAGACTGTCAGTCAGAGCGGACTATCTAGACTTTGGAGGACATGCTTAGAGCTTGTTGCCTGGAGTGGCAGGGGTCGTGGACAGTTCACTTGCCGTTGGTCGAGTTCGCATATAATAATAACTATCACTCCAGTATCGGTTTGGCACCATATGAGGCTTTGTACGGACGACCGTGTCGCACTCCTCTTGACTAGTTCGAGGTTGGCGAGCGAGTTGTCACGGGGCCGGAGTTGGTTCAGCAGTCAGTTGAGGTAGTTCAACTTGTGAGACAGAGGCTTCAGACAGCTCAGAGTCGGCAGAAGAGTTATGCAGATCAGCGCAGGCGACCGCTCGAGTTTCAGGTAGGAGACCAGGTGTTTGTTCGTGTGTCTCCTATGAAGGGAGTAGTGAGGTTCGGTAAGCGTGGAAAGTTGAGTCCTCGCTTTATTGGGCCTTTTACCATTACTGAGCGTGTCGGAGGTTTAGCGTATAGACTTGTGCTTCCGTCAGAGTTGGCAGCAGTACACGACGTGTTCCACGTGTCGATGCTTCGGAGGTACCTTTCTGACGAGTATCATGTTCTGCCGAGTGCAGAGTGGTCTGAGGTGACTCCAGTGTTGACTGTACCAGAGTTTCCGTTGCACATTGAGGATCGCCAAGTTCAGAAGTTGAGGAACAAGGCAATCCCTTTAGTTCGTGTTGCGTGGCAGCGACACTCCGGTGGTGAGTCGACATGGGAGCGGGAGGACGAAATGCGCGAGCAGTTTCCATACCTCTTTGGTGAGTCTTCTTTCCTTGTGTTGTTTGAATTTTGAGGGCAAAATTCCTTAAGGGGGGAGGGCTGTAAGGTCTCGGGTCTTTAGTGGATCCTTATTGGGTCTGTTAGAGGTCCTGTGTGGTTGACGGCCAGGGCTTGCCGTTAAGTCAGAGTCAGCGTCTAGCGATGTGGACGTCTGATGTTGAACTCAACGACAGGGGATCTGGACGTCAGTCTGTAGGCGGTTCAGTAGGCGACCAGAGATGTTGATGTCGACTAACCAGTCCTGTTGAAATAGGGCAGCCCGAGAGCAGAGTTCCTTCTTCTCCTTTCCTCTCCTTTCTTCCACCTTTGCTTTTCTTGATTTCCTCAGCTTCTGTTGGGTGATTTGAGCTTGTGGGAAGGCCCTGGATCGTGTGGCGTTGCTTGATCGGGCGGGAAACGCGTGGTTTTGGTGCGATTCGCACGGAGTCTTCGAGGGAATCCGGCGCGAGTAGTGGCTGTTCGGGGATTGTTTAAGCTTTCTGAGGTAGGGACTTAACCCCTATAACCTTCCCCAGCAAACTAGCATGTCCAATTAAGTGAATTGGTGTGCAAATCATGGTTTAGGGTTTGGGTTGTATCATGCCGGAATTGAGGGTGAATTGGACAATCTAGGTGTTAGAATGTTTGATTATGATGTTTTGGTAGTGTGGATTGATGAGAGGAAGTGTTTCCCTCCATCAGTCGGAATTTTGTTGAGTTTTTCTGCCCATTTGAACTGATTCGGTTCAGTTCTGGGTTTAGGGGACTGAAGAGATCAACGTCCACATCTGTTGACGTTGAGATCTTCAGGGATGATATAAATGACAAGGTCGATTGTCGTTTAATCAAGGTAAACGACATGAGGGGTCCGTTTACCTCTTATTGACGGCAATCAATGTGGCCGTTAATCTCCTGTGTCCCAGCAGACTTGAGTTGTGTGTTTAGAGGTGATTGACATGTGATGTCCGCCCTAATAGCACATATGAGCCAGGCTTAGAGTGTGACTCTGCCTGTGCGCATGAGAGACTAGTAGTGACTCGAGGTGTTTACTTTCTGTACGGGGTTTCAGACGTTGAGTGTGTTCCGTCTGTTGTACGCGCGTTGCGTTACCGTGTACCCGTTTCTGTTGTGTTACCTAGGCGTGGGTGCGACTCCGTCTAGACGACTAGTGTGTGGTTATCCTCCGCTAGTGAGCCAGGACGTCGAGTGCGACTCTGTCCTGTGCGTACTCCTTGTGGTGGTTTTGAGCCGGTCTCCGTGGAGCCCCTTCTCTACCGCTAGGGTCAAGCGTAGGGGAAAAACCGGTCGTGGACCAGACGCGAGAGAGAGCGTCTGTAGTGTGCACACGTGGCTGGGGTTGAGAGCCTCTGTGGTGACGGGACGCCGAGCCACATACCCTAGCTGAGTCCTACTTGCTGTGTGTGTGAGTGTGTGTTACTGAGCCGCGTGGTTTACAGTTTTGTTGTGGTGCGACGTGTACTTACTTTCAGTTTTTACTTTCCGCACTTTAGTTCAGTTGCCGGTGGGGTTACTTTTCCCTACTGGGTCTCTTTTCTTGAGACTCACTCCCTTCCCTTTCAGGTGGGTCTTCGTCGACTCCCGTTCCAGGCGAGTCTAGCCACTCCGGTGTTGGTGCTCCCTAGCTGCAGTGAGTAGTACCTTTTTGTTGTACTTCTGTACTCTGTACCTTGCTCAGACTCTGAGTTGTATATATTATGTTCATAGTGGAATTTTTACAGCTTTACATGGTGTGTATCTTCTTACATATAGTCTCCTTGGACTTTCACTTCCTACCCTTCCGAGCTTGTCTCGTGGGTTAGCGGGTCAGAATTCGGGTTACTGGTTGTTACTGGTAATGCGGATTCTGGTCGTTACATAAAGGGTAGCCTAAAATGACCTCCCAATATGGGATAGATGGGCCTCATAGAGTGGGCCTTGCTTGGGCCTGTTTAGGGGACCCTTTGGCATGTTTTCAGATGGGCTTTGGCTTGGGAAAATTGGACTGGCATATGCAAGTCTGCTGCATTTTTTAAAGATGTCCACAGACATCACAAGGAGGATTTAAGAACTCGAGTGCTTCAACCTTTTAATTGGAGGGACTTTGACTAAAAGGGATGGCACGTAAGGGATGGACTTGAGATAAGAAGCACGAGGGAGTAATAGCTTAAATAAAATATGTGTTGTATTGCATCATGTAAGTTTTACTAGAGAAGGGAAATATCAGCCAAATCCTAAGGATCGGTTACCAAACTCGGTCTAGAAGGTTAAAGTCTAGTTACTAAACAGGACCCCACCTACTGAAGTTTGTTATTAAACAGGGCCCATGAAGCATCGATGATCGCCTGATTCTAAATCCCAGGGGAGGGTCGACACCAAAAGGACATCCTAGATGATAGAAGAAGCTCGTGAGATAACGCCGCGGAATGTGTTACAGTAGGAAGTTAGCTTGGCCTACCTTCCATGCCTATCTTGGAAGGCCTTAGCTCAACAAATAACTCGATGGCCTATAGCTCAGAGGGTATTTCGCCCAGCAGACTTTTAAGCTGGCAAAGTGGCAGACACCCTTACCTAATAAGTTGATCTTCATACATATTCAAGAACTGGAACTTAATTTGGGGTCAAATGGCATATGCCAATGTTGAGTTTTGGCTCCGAGCCTTGGCCAAACAGTGCAGGTTGCACTGTTTAGCTGAAGGGGGAGCTCTGTGGGGGTATTGGCCGGTAATTCAGGGTTCGTGGGGTGTTTATCGGCGTGTTTCCGGTGCGAGGAGGTGCTCTGGAGTGCAGGAAACGCTAAGGCAGTGTCGTCTTCGTGTTCTTCGTGTTGGTAGGGGACTTTCTCCTTGTTTTGATTGTGTGGATTATGTTTAAAATGTTTGGCGTGTAGAATTGCTTATATTTAGTAGCAAGCATGCTTATGTTATTGTGTGGATGCTAATCTACAGTTTTTACATAATGTATTGGGTGTTTAGTGTGATTTCCAAAGAGGAAGGAACAAGGTTTGATTCTTTGGTTTGAAAGGCGACGGACCCAGACGTTGCGTTTTGAACGCGACGACTTGTCCGGTCGCGATTTAGGTTTTAAAGGCGACGGGTTGGTCCATCTCAATAATTATGAGTTTTAATTACGGCCACTGTGTTGGTCGCGTTTTCAAATGTAGCCACCCGAGCTGTTGGGTTTTGTGGCCAGTCTGTCTCTTCCCAGTTGCACATTGCTTGTACGGTATCGTTTAAGTTATTATAAGCATATAAAGGGTGTATCGATGCTTATCATGATTGGAAATGACGAGTTTACATGATTGCGTGTGCATAGCAAGTTGGGTTGTTTAAACGCCTTCCGTGGTTACCTCTCGAGTCGGATACCCATGGTTCATTGTGAGCCAGGCATGTGGTGCTCGAGGTTTGTTCCGATACGGTGTGTACCGTCAGGGTCTGTGCCATCTTCCTGAACACCCTCACTCCTGTGTTTGAGTTGTACGTCCGGAGAAGGGAAAGACGACAATGGGAAGCGACACGTGTTTGTGGGTGTGCGGTCGCTTGTAGCACGCTCGTGGTTGGGGGACAGACACTAGTAGACGTATTGGTCCCCAGCAAGGCCAGGTTTCTAGTGCCTCACTTTAGGGAGCTCTGGCCGGAGTCCCTTATGGTGCCAGGCATGGGCTTACAGCCATGTGGTCTGCAGAAGTGGTGTTGGTTGGTCTCCACAGTTCTTGCCTTGTTGACGTGGAGCGGAAGCTAGACCTTTCGTTCGTGGCTACGAGACTGAGAGGTAGTCTTGTGTGGTTGTCCGAGTCAGTGGCTGGTGTCATGAACCAGTCTCCGTGATTCGTGTGTGGAGTGCCCTTCTTTAGCTTGTACACCTGAACGTGAATTGTCGTTTACTTATTAAATGTTGTACTACGTACATATCCTAGAATAGTTTATTTATTTACAGCTATAGTACCATGTTTAGGTATTGTTAGTTGTTATTTAAATACATGCTTTACTCATGTTTTGTACGTTTATTATTATATTGGCTTTTGAGATAGTTTCCCTACTGAGCCAGTGACTTGTGAGGCTCACCCCTTCTTCTTCCAGGTGAAGGAGAGCATGATGGTTCTCGTCCCTCTTCTAGTTTGTGTAACGTTCCGATTGTTCAAATCCTTGTGTTGTACTCGTGGAGGCCAGTGTGTGGCCAATGACATGCGTAGCAGGTGTTCTCACAGGTTGTGAGGCTTCGTGGACCGATAGTTTGGGCCTGGAGCACTCACTGGTTCACTGTCTGTGAACGCGACAGTGAGGGGCGTCACATTCTTAACACGACGGTCCATGGCGTCGCGATCATGGAATCAAGGTTTGAGTCGTCATCTGCATGCTCGCCGAGGGTCGCGCGTGGGGCGGGGCAGGCTGACATCATGAATGGGAAGGCGACAGCCTCCTGCGTCGCGATCTGGTCGCGACGGGGGACTGGGTCGCATTCCCAACCGAGCTATGTTTTTAAAAAGGTTTCAACCAAACAGAGCCTTCGCAAGCTCTGCTCGGCCAGGGAGGTTTTGCTGCGGGATTTCTTGGCGATTTTAGCTATTGGGGCATTGTTGGGCGTGTTCTCGCCACAAGGACACTATGTGTAGCGGGAGGAACGCTGTGTGGGATTCGTACCTCGCGTTTTTCGTCGAGGTAGGGAGATTCCACGAGCTTTGATCTGTGAATTGTGTGTGTGGCGTGTTAACGTGTTATGTGCTTTCTAAACAACAGATACCATGGTAAGGTGCATATTAAAGCATGTAAATTGGATGGAAACACTAGTTTGTAGGGGTTTCGGGGGTGATCCGGAAGAGGTGTTCCGGGTTAGGGTTTGCGCCTGTGAAGGCGACAAACATGTGGGTCGCAAACATGTCGATCCGCGCCCAAACCACATTTGAAACGAAGGGGAAGCACCGAGAAAGAATGGATGAGATCCAAAAAATATTGGGAAAACACTCTTGAAAGGCAAAAAGAGGGCCATTTGTGGCATTATAGTGCAACATGAAATTTGCCTGCAGGACGACCTATCGCGTTATGGTTTCTTAACGCGACTAGTAGGCGACCTGTGACCCCGTCGCGACAGCAGTCGAGAGTGCTATTTGTGTGTATATATGTATATGTTTTCATTCAATTATCGGAAAATGTGTGGCAAGGCTATGGAAGGTGGTGCATGGGCACTTGTGGCGCTCGAGGAGCATGTTGTGGGTTGTGTGTGTGTGGTGTTCATGCGGGTGACGTGAGGTTTCACGTGGTTTGCGCGGTGTTCACGTGGTTTGTGTGTGCGTGGCGAATAGTACGACGTCTACTGTGGATACCTCTTCAGTTGGGAGCCCCAGGTTTTGTGTGAGCCAGACATGTGTGTGTGCTCGGGGCTTGTCCCGGTACTGGGTACCGTAGAGGTCTTGTCGTCTTTCTGGACACCCTCACTCTTATGCTGAGTAGTACGTCCGGCTGAGGGAAAGATGGTAGTGGGACAGCGACTAGAGAGAGTTTGTGTTTTGTCGCTTATAGCACGCTCATAGTTGGGGGAGGCAGACACCAGTAGACGTACTGGGCCCCAGCTTATCCTGTTTTCTAGTGCCTCACTTTAGGGAGCTCAGGCCAGAGTCCCTAAAGGTGCCAGGCATGGGCCTGTGGCAGTGTGGTCCACAGGTGTGGTGGTTAGTTGGTCTCCACAGTTTCTTGTCTTGTGTTTGGTGGAGCGACAGCTAGACCTTACGTCCGTGGCTGTGAGACTGAGAGGTAGTCCTGTGTGTTTCTGTTTGGGTCAGTCGCTGGTGTCGCGAGCCAGTCTACGTGGCCTGAGTGTGGCGTACACCTACTTTAGCACGTACACCTGGTTGGGTTTGCCGTTTATTTATTACTGTTGCTTCTCTTAAGCGGCAAGCGGTAAGTGGTATTTACAGCTGTATATCCTGTTAGCTAGTTCTTTAAATTGTTAGCGTAGTCTCCTGCTTTACTACTTGTGTTGTTTTGCTCGATTTTTAGGGGAGTTTCTCTACTGAGCCAGTGACTCGAGAGGCTCACCCCTACCCCCTTTAAGGTGAGGGAGAGCAGGAGACCTCACACCCGTCATCTAGCTCTGAGTCGCGTCGTAGCGGAGGGTCTGTACCACCGGTAGTGTAATTTTCTTACTGTTGTACACCTCGGGGTATGCCCCAGGTTTCTGTTGTAGTTTGGTTACAGTTTGAGTTATGGCTATGTACATTTCATGTAAATATTTGTGAGATTGACAATCTTATATATATTTAAGTTGTTTCCTTTATATTTCTATGGACTTGTGAATGGTATCCCTTGCGAGGCTTCGGCCCGATCGCGGGAGGCGGAGTCGTGTCAGGCTTGTTAATGGGTTAACGGGTCTGAATGGTGAGGACCGCTACAGTTGGTATCAGAGCAAGGTCCGTGTGAATATAAAGGAATTGGAGATTGCATAACCATTTCTCTACTCTAACCCTCTGCTAGTAGTGACTCTGGTTTTGTATTGATTTATTATATGTTGTGTTGCTGGAATGATGTTTATGCGGGATTAGAAATGGCGGATAGAAGGGATTGGGGAGGTGGTGGAGAGAAGCCTGGAGAGGATCCTACGCAGAGGATGATAGAAAGAATTTGGGAGAGCTTGATAGATATACGGATGAGGATGGATCAGTAGGCACCGGTATAGCCAGTGGCAGCAGTACCACCAGTTATGGAGGAGGCAGTGCCAGTAGCACTACTATCAGGAGTTGAGGTACCACCCTACGTACCTGTACTCCCAGTACCAGTACAGCCAGTTGGTGTGGAGGATCCCACGACATTAGTAGAGAAGTTTCTGAGGTTGCAGCCCCCTACGTTCTCAGGAGGCCCCAACCCAGATACGGCAGAGCACTGGGTGCATGAGATTGAGAGGGTGTTTGTGACGATGAGATATTCGTTGACAGATAGGGTGATCCTAGCCACCTATCAGTTACGAGGATTTACGCAAGAATGATGGAGGCTGAAGATGCAGACGACCTTCGCAGGCAGGGTAGAGAATACTATTACCTGGCAAGAATTTTTGATAGTTTTCAACGATACTTTCTTTCCGGTGTAGATTCAGAAAATGAAGAGAGAGCAGTTTAGAACATTGCAGTAGGGGAATCTATTGGTGTTAGAATATCAGATGAGATTCATGGCATTGAGTAGGTACGCCCCATACGTGGTGACAGACAATACCATGATGGTGGAGTACTTTGTTAGAGGTTTACGGGCAGAGATATAGGATGCAGTGATTCCCCTTATGTGTAGGACAGTGGAGGAGGCAGCGCAGCGAGCAGTAATATTGGAGAGGACTGTTCGGGCTAGTCAGGAGCAGTCAGGAGGTTCAGGTAGCTTCCAGTTACCACAGCAGTCAGTGGGAATCAGCAAAGGAAAGGCACCCTCCGGAGCTTCTTCATCGTCAGGCATAGCAAAGTGGGGGAAACAGATAAATAAATTCTTCCAAGGAGGAGGAGGTCGAGGCAGAGGTAGGCAACAGGGTGGTTTCCAGCAGGGTCATGGCTACAGGCCACCGATTCTAGAGGAGTCCCAGCAGAGTACAGTAGGGCAGCCTATGACGTACCCGACTTTCAGGTGTTATAACTGTGGGCAACTAGGGCATTTAGCGAGGGATTGTCCATATCCTCGAGGGCAGAGTTATGGTAGAGGGACTTAACAGCAACAATCTTTCCAGCAGCCAGCAGAGCAAGGCAGAGGTGCACCCTACCAGAGAGGAGGTCGGGGCTGAGTGATGGCAGTTACCAGAGCACAGGCGGAGGCATCTAATCTCATAGAAGGTATATTGCCTTTCTTTGATTTTACTTCTAGTGTTAATTGATCCGGGTGCTTCCCATTCATTTATTTCCGAAGATTTTCTGGATAGCATGGTTCATCCCCTAGAAGAAAGGCCATGTGAGTTGGTTGTAGAGATCCCCTCAGGAGGGTATATGTTGACTTCTAGTTTTCTAGAAGATGTCTCGATAGTAATCCATGGAAATCAGATGCCAACGAGATTGTATGCATTAACATTGAAAGATTATGATGTGATACTGGGAATGGATTGGCTAGAAGCTTATGGGGCATTAGTTGATTGTAGAAAGAAGAGGGTCAGGTTTTGCAGGCCTGGAGGAGTAGTATTTGAATTTCAAGGTATGCACTTAGAGCAAGAAGGTTGATTAATGCTGGGTGTGTAGCATACCTAGCTTCAGTTAGCTTAGTTGAGTCTAGTAAGTCTGTAGACTCAGTGCCAGTAGTTAGGGAGTTTGCGGACATTTTTCCAGAGGAATTGCCAGGGTTGGCTCCGCACAGAGAGGTAGACTTCACAGTTGAGTTACAACCAGGAAGTTTGCCAATTTCTAAAGCACCATATAGAATGGCACCGGCAGAGCTGAAAGAGTTGAAAAAGCAATTGCAGGAACTATTAGAGAAGGGTTTCATCAGGCCCAGTTAATCACCGTGGGGAGCACCAGTGTTATTTGTTAGAAAGAAGGATGACAGTTTGAGAATGTGTATAGATTATAGGCAGTTGAATAAAGTCACTATTAAGAATAAGTATCCACTCCCCAGAATAGATGATTTGTTTGATCAGCTTCAGTCAGCCAAAGTATTTTCTAAGATAGATCTAAGGTCAAGATATCATCAATTGCAGATCAAGGAAGAGGATATTGATAAAACAGCTTTCAGGACCAGACATGGGCATTATGAATTTGTTGTGATGCCATTTGGATTGACGAATGCGCTAGTCGCTTTTATGAATCTAATGAATAGAATATTTCACCCGTATCTGGATCAGTTTATAGTAATTTTTATTCATGATATTTTAATATATTCAGCATCAGAAGAGGTGCATACAGCGCACTTGCGAACTACTTTGCAGACATTGAGAGATCATCAATTATTTGCCAAGTTTAGTAAGTGTGAATTCTGGTTGAAAGAGATTCAATTCTTGGGTCATATAATATCAGGAGAAGGTATTGCGGTGGATCCAGCTAAGGTAGAAGCGGTAATGAAATGGGAGGAGCTGAGGACTGTGTCAAAAATTAGAAGTTTTCTGGGTCTTGCAGGTTATTATCGAAGATTTATTCAGGATTTCTCCAAGATAGCAGCTCCTATGACAAAATTGACAAGACAAGGGGTTCCTTTTGTGTGGTCTTCAGAATGTAGGCGTAGCTTTGCAGAGTTAAAGAAGAGGTTGAGCACCAGTATTGGAGATTCCGTCAGGCAGTGGCGGGTTTGTTTTGTTTAATGATGCATCCAAGAGAGGTTTGGGTGCAGTTCTGATGCAACATAGTAAGGTGGTAGCTTATGCCTCTAGGCAGCTAAAGAAACATGAAGAGAATTATCCAACCCATGATTTAGAGCTGGCAGCAGTTGTGTTTGCATTGAAGATTTGGCGGCACTACTTATATGGTGAAAGGTTTGAGATTTTTACTGATCATAAGAGTTTAAAATATATTTTCTCTCAGAAAGATCTGAACTTAAGGCAACGCAGATGGATGGAATATTTGAAAGATTATGACTTTAGTTTAGCATACCATTCAGGCAGAACTGTAGATGCACTGAGTAGAAAAGCGGTTATGAATCAACTTTTGATCAGAGAATGGAATATACACGAAGATGTGGCAGAAACTTCATTGTATGTGCCGAGCAGCCATCGAAGAGCAATATTAGCAACTAGTGCAGTGGAGCCTTCTCTATATTGGCAGATAGTGGAGGCGCAAAGAGCAGATAATAGTTTAGCTGACATTGTGAGAATGGAAGAGGTGACCTTTGGGGATGACAGTGTGGTTAGATTCAAAGGCCGATTATATGTGCCAGCTGATGCAGAGATTAAACAGAAAGTCTTGGAAGAAGCTCACAGATCAAGATACACCATCCATCCTGGCAGCACAAAAATGTATCAAGACATGAAGAAACATTTCTGGTGGCCACATACGAAGAGAGAAATTGCAGAGTTCATAGTAAGATGTGCAGTGTGTCAGCAAATCAAAGCAGAGCACCAGAAGCCAGGAGGATTATTGCAGCCGTTACCCATTCCGCAATGGAAGTGGGATGATATTGCAATAGATTTCATAGTTGGTTTGCCCAGGTCATCAGGTCATAATGCTATTTGGGTTTTTGTGGACAGATTGACCAAAGTTTGCAGATTGTTGCCAGTCAGCATGTCATGGTCAGTGGACAGACTAGCCAAGATGTATGTAGAAAGAATTGTGCCATTAAATGAAATTCCAGTCACTATAGTTTCAGACCGAGATCCCCGGTTTACTTCAGGTTTTTGGAGGAGTTTGCAGAGGGTTGTCGGCACGGAGCTAATATATAGTTCCGCATATCACCCACAGACAGATGGACAAACAGAAAGGACAATCCAAACACTTGAAGATATGTTAAGAGCTTGATGTCTAGTATGGGGAGGTATTTGGGAGCGTCACTTGGGCTTGGTTGAGTTTGCATATAATAACAGTTATCATGCAAGTATAGGGATGGCATCATATGAAGCTTTATATGGCAGACCGTGCAGATCACCATTAAATTGGCATGAAGTAGGAGAGAGACAGGTCATGGGTCTAGAGCTGATTCAACAATGTGCAGAAACAGTGAAATTTATTCAAGAAAAGCTTCGCACAGCACAAAGCCGTCAGAAAAGTTATGCAGACAGTAGACGTAGACCTTTACAATTTAAAGTTGGTGATTATGTATTTCTGAAGGTTTCTCCTACCAAGGGCGTGCTCAGATTCAGCAGGAAATGCAAATTGATCCCAAGGTATGTTGGGCTGTTCCAAATAAAAGAAAGAGTGGGTGAGACAGCTTATAGATTGGATATGCCAGCAGATTTTACAGATGCTCATGATGTGTTCCATGTTTCAATGCTCAGAAAGTATATCAAAGATCCATCCCAAATAGTTAGTTATCAAAGAGATGATCTAAAGTCAGATATGACAATGCCAGAGTATCCAGTGCAGATTATAGGCCGCAGAACTCAGAAGCTCAGAAGTAAAGAGATTGAGTTAGTAAAAGCTAGATGGGAGAATAGACAGGGTGGAGAGGATACATGGGAGTTGGCGGAAGAAATGATGAAAGTGTATCCATACTTGTTTGAGTAAGTTTTTAATTCTTTTAGGTGATAGTACCATGCTAGTTGAATTAAAAGTTTTTGGTATTCAGTTTCAGCTTTAAATTTCGAGGATGAAATTTCTTTTAGGTGATTGTAATGTAACGTTCCGATCGTTCGGATCCTTGTGTTGTACTCGTGGAGGCCAGTGTGTGGTCAATGACAAGCGTAGCAGGTGTTCTCGCAGGTTGTGAGGCTTCGTGGGCCGATAGTTTGGGCCTGGAACACTCACTGGTTCACTTTCACAGTAAGGGGCATCGCATTCTTAACGCGACGGTCCACGGCATCACGATCATGGAATCTAAGTTTGAGTCGTCGTCTACATGCGCGCCGCATGTCGCGTGTGGGGTAGGGCAGGCTGACATCATGAATGGGAAGGTGACAGCCTCCTGCGTCGCAATAAGGTCGCGACGGGGGATTGGGTCGCATTCCCAACCGAGCTGTGTTTTTAAAAAGGTTTCAGCTGAATAGAGCCTTTGTAAGCTTTGCTCGGCCAGGGAGGTTTTGCTGTGGGATTTCTCGGCGATTCGAGCTGTTGGGGCGTTGTTGGGCGTGTTATCGCCGCAAGGACACTACGTGTAGGGGGAGGAACGCTGTGTGGGATTCGTACCTCGCGTTTTTCATGGAGGTAGGGAGATTCCACGAGCTTTGATATGGGAATTGTGTGTGTGGCGTGTTTAACGCGTTATGTGCTTTCCAAACAATAGATGCCATGATAAGGTGCACATTAAAGCATGTAAATTGGATGGAAACACTAGTTTGTAGGGGTTTCGAGGGTGATCCAGAAGAGGTGTTCTGGGTTAGGGTTTGCGCCTGTGAAGGCGACAAACATGTGGGTCGCGACCAGGTCGCGACAGGCCGACCTGTCGCATTATGGTTTCTTAACGCGACATATCGGGGTGTCGCGACCAGTAGGCGACCTGTGACCCCGTCACGACAGCAGCCGAGAGTGCTGTTTGTGTGTATATATGTATATGTTTTCATTCGATTATCGAAAAATGTGTGGCATGTCTATGGAAGGTGGTGCATGGGCACCTGTGGCCCTCGAGGAGCATGTTGTGGGTTGTGTGTGCGTGGTGTTCACAGGGGTGACGTGAGGTTTCACATGGTTTGCGCGGTGTTCACGTGGTTTGTGTGTGCGTGGCGAGTAGTATGACGCCTACCGTGGATACCTCTTCAGTTGGGAGCCCCAGGTTTTGTGTGAGCCAGGCACGTGTGTGTGCTCAGGACTTGTCCTGGTACTGGGTACTGTAGAGATCTTGTCGTCTTCCTGGACACCCTCACTCTTGTGTTGAGTAGTACGTCCGGTTGAGGGAAAGACGGCAGTGGGACAGCGACTAGAGAGAGTTTGTGTTTTGTCGCTTGTAGCACACTCGTATAGTTGGGGGAGGCGGACACCAGTAGACCTACTGAGCCCCAGCTAGTTCTGTTTTCTAGTGCCTCACTTTAGGGAGCTCAGGCCAGAGTCCCTAAAGGTGCCAGGCATGGGCTTGCGGCAGTGTGGTCTGCAGGTGTGGTGGTTAGTTGGTCTCCACAGTTTCTTGTCTTGTGTTTGGTGGAGCGGCAGCTGGACCTTACGTCCGTGGCTGCGAGACTGAGAGGTAGTCCTGTGTGTTTCTGTCCGGGTCAGTCGCTGGTGTCGCGAGCCAGTCTACGTGGCCTGAGTGTGGCGTCCACCTACTTTAGCACGTACACCTGGTTGGGTTTGCCGTTTATTTATTATTGTTGCTTCTCTTAAGCGGCAAGCGGTAAGTGGTATTTACAGCTGTATATCCTGCTAGCTAGTTCTTTAAATTGTTAGCGTAGTCTCCTGCTTTACTACTTGTGTTGTTTTGCTCGGTTTTTAGGGAAGTTTCCCTACTGAGCCAGTGACTTGAGAGGCTCACCCCTACCCCCTTTCAGGTGAGGGAGAGCAGGAGACCTCACACCCGTCGTCTAGCTCTGAGCCGCGTCGTAGCGGAGGGTCTGCACCACCGGTAGTGTAATTTTCTTACTGTTGTACACCTCGGTGTATGTCCCAGGTTTCTATTGTAGTTTGGTTACAGTTTGAGTTATGGCTATGTACATTTCATGTAAATATTTGTGAGATTGACAATCTTATATATATTTAAGTTGTTTCCTTTATATTTCTACGGATTTGTGAATGGTATCCCTTGCGAGGCTTTGGCCCGATCGTGGGAGGCGGAGTCATGTCAGGCTTGTTAACGAGTTAACGAGTTTGAATGGCGAGGACTGCTACAGTTTGGGACCACATCGTAGCAGAGTAGTGCCTACGCCTCCAAAAGAGTAATTTCCTTTTTGTTGTGCCTTGGGGGATTGCCCCAGGCAGTTGTACCCCGTACTTTGACTTTAGTTCAGAACTTGATATGTACATTTCATGTGAATATGTGTAAGATGTGGAATCTCATGTATGTTCAATGCGTTCATTAATATTTTCATGGACATGTCTGTGTTGATATCCCTTGCAAGGCTTCAGCCGGTTCGTAGGAGATGAAGTCGGATCAGGCTCATTATTAGGTTAACAGGTTTGAACGACGAGGACCGTCACAATTTCTCCATGCCGGGCTTTGTGGGTGTGATTGCCAATCCAAGCATTGGATCATTGTTCTCTGGCTATACACTGGTATAATTTGATGAGGGGAAGCATTTCCCATCATCAGATCTGGTTTTTGGGGATTGGATTGTTCTGGGGAGCGGCCTAGGACCGTATCAACTGCTGGAAGCTGATGAACTTGACGTCCAGATTGTTGACGTCTAGTTCTTTAGGATAAACTTGACATCAAGATCGCGTGATGTCAAGATGTGGTTGATGGCACAGGCTATGCCATTTATTTTGGGTTAACGACATAGATTGTGACATCTACCCATAGTTAACGGCAATCTGGATTGCCGTCAACCCATAGGTAGGTCCCAGCAATTGATGCCCCTTTTGTGTGTTTGAGGCTTGGGCACGCGATGTTTGCCTCCTGGCACAGTGTGCCATATGTTTAGAGCATCTCTGTCTGTGCGTGTGTTGTACTGTGTTGTGCTTGTGTTGTGTTTCTCCTGGACATTGAACTGGGCTATGTCTAGATGACTGGCGTTGAGCTATTCCACCAGTGAGCCTGGGCGTCAAGTGTGACTCCGTCTAGTGCATGCCTCTTGTGGTGGTTACGAGCCGGTTTCTTTGGGGCCCCTTCTCCATCGTTTGAGTCCAGTGTAGAGAAAAACCAGTCGAGGACCAGATGCGATGGAGAGCGTTTGAGTGTGCACATGTGACTAGGGTTTGAGGACTCTGTGGTGTCAAGGTGCCAAGCCATATGCCCTAGCTGGTCCTACTTTTGTGTGTGTGTGTGAGGGAGAGAGCTTGTAGTTGTGTTGTGTTCTGTTCTGTTAAGCCTGAATGGTTCCAGTCTTTGACGCACTCCTATGAGGAGCTAGGTGTCATCTCGCCGGTTTCCGTATGTTTGGTTGTGCAGTTTTACTTTAGCTTAGTTTACCTTCCTGCACTTCTTTTTATACAGTTTACCGGTGGGGATTAGTGTCCCTACTGGGTCTCTTCTTGAGACTCACTCCCTTCCCTTTCAAGTGGTTCGTCGTCGGCTCCAGGCGCTGAGGAGCCACGTCACTCCGGTGCTGGACCTGCTTAGCTGCTGAGAGTGGTACTTTCTTTTGTGTGCTTAATTACTGTACTCTTTCCTTTTTGTTGGATCTGCTTTGAGATGTACCATGTTGTTATATTTATAATGAATTTTGTTAGTTCTTGTAGTTGTGCACTTTCTTATATGCTCTCCTCAGACATTCTCTTTTAACCCTTCCGAGCTTCGACTCGTGGGTGGCGGTTCAGGGTTCGGGTTACTAGTGGGTAACTGGTAATTCAGATCCTGGGTCATTACATCTACGATCATGGCCATGCCTGTAGCCACATCACATGGGACCAAGGAAGAGACTCGACCCGAATAAAACTTAGAGAAAATCTTTTAGCTAGAGGTAATGTGAATCCTATGCTAAACAACCAATTGTGGGGAAGTAATTTCGAATCATTCACCGTCTTGCTCTAGCTCTTGTCGAGATCTAACTTAGATAACATAGGGTTTTTTCGAGAATCCTAATCTCAGGACTTTTTGATCATCTGTTTCTCTTTGTAAGTCCCCCTCTTACGACCGCAAGTCGCCATCCAATTTTTCAATCCTTCAGGGCCTTCCAACGATCTATTGTAGATTCAAGATTTGACATCTCCCCTTACAAAGAGCTTATTCAGTTAAATAATGATATGCTATTATGATATTTTAGAATTATATCAATAACTATAATTGATCATAAAAAAGAATATGAAGGGTAGCTACCAAAAAAAATGATGAGATATATGACTTATGAAGGGAGAGTAATCTTTAGATTCTCAAAATCTGACTTATAAAGTTCTTGGATATAAATATCAAAGTTAAGAGAAGGTAGATACTTAACATTAATACATAGTAATAATATTACAAGTGATCGACGTGGCAACCAAACAATCCCAAACTACTGCATCATGGTGAGGAGGTGATTTCAAGCCCACTACGGCCCACATTGATGTTTCGTCCGCTTATTCATCCTCCACGTGTCCTCGGATGCTTTCAAGGGGTTCTGAGCACTCGCTTGCTCCGACACTGGAGCACGGGCTTTGCCAGCTATCCTTGATTCCTCGAGCTCCATTTACCATACACCTGCAGGACATGTTCGCGGAAACGGTAACCACGCCCACTAGCTACGCCAATGTTCGCGCCCCTCGAAGGTGCGGAACTCCTTGTAATGGAAATATGGCGGAGTTACTCTTCACGAGCTGGGCGGTTTCCACGCCATGATCTCCTCAACGTCTCTCCATTAGGGTCTCAACGGCTGCCTCAATGCTCCGTTACAGCTAGCCGGCGCATGAATTGCCCAGGCTGTGGCTATGTAAAGTGATCTGGACCTCCGATGCCAAGGTATGAAATTCTAATTCTAAAATAATCTTCAATCAAGATCTTCACTTACTTAAGTATCGGAGAGTTCTCCTCCAATTCTCCCAATCAAGGGTCTTCGACATTTTTCTTCATCCTTGCAGGTTTGATACGTCCGTCAATCGAGTTCCCTTTTCTCTTAAGGTATAAATAGAAGGAGTCGTATCCGATCACTTTTTAACTGCTACACAGAGAAAAAAATTATAGCAAAACATGAAGTAGGAGTGACTGTACTTTTCCAATTAGTTTGATGTGCCAATATATATATAATGCAATCGGGTCTTGTTAGCTGAAAACTCGCCGGATAACTATTGCTGTCATAACGAACAGTAGAGGACGAATACTGGGGAGGAGAAATGTATTCAACAAGGGTAAGCAAATAGACCAGAACATCAAATAACTTAGACTATAGTACACAAGATGACCGCAAGGACTCGCATTCAAACGTACGTAGTGTGTGCGAGTCTGGTGATTTGTTCGATCCTGTGTTTTGGGTCCTCAGGAAAATCAATAAAACAAGGATTCCTCGAGCCAAGGATGTACACGTATTAACCTAAACAGTAATAGGATTTCACAACGATGCGGTGGCTGAAGCCATAGTGATGGATATGATTTGCTGGCCATTTGGAATGTCAAACGCATAACAAACTAGGGTTAAGGACAAATCCTCTACAGCCAACTTGAAAGAGACTGAAATGTTCATTACCATGAACCAGTATATGAGAATGTATTGACAAGTCAGGATGGGTCCCCCGCTGAGCGCGACCACTGCTCTTTATATTTTATATAGTCGGTACTTGTTCCGCTCAGTATATGGGGTTCTAGAAGATGTTGGAGCTAGAACAAGCTTTGTCTTGCCCAATACATAGTCTGGCCAGCTGAACAACTATATATACCAAGCTTTAGTGAGATTTAGAAGTTGTCAAGGAGAGGGTGCAGGAGGAACTAGGGAGAAAACTGCATGCACATATAATATGTATAGTTTGGTAACAGGTGAGCTTGGTTTGCTGCTCATTTTATAATGCAAACCACATTGGTGGGGAATGGTTGATACGGCCATGCATGGGTGCTTTGTGATGGTTGGTGTGTTGGTTGGAGGGATGGGGCTTTTTCGTGAAATTTGCTAGTAGTTGATTAAGTAGTCGAAAGTTAGGTGTGGGAGTTCCAGATCTCCGAAGTACTCTAGAAGATGCAGCTGCTGCATGTGTTCTGAGAAACTGCAAAAGCAAAGCTAAGATAAAGGCAAACCAAACGTCAAAATTCGTGCAACTGGTGTTCCTTTCGCATCTGACTAAAGGAGGGATCAGTGCAGTCACCAAGGACGAAGAAAAGTGGATGAGATGCATGCCATATGAGGTCGTGAGTAGGGAGAATATTTGGTGAATGTAAGCTTGCACATCAGTGGAGAAAGAGCAGTACGTGGGACATGTTAATTTGGCACGGCTAGCTCTATGAAAAGTCGATGAGATATATGTGGACATTAATTAATTCAAACGGTTTCATGGCACATGGATATATAACCATATAGTTTGCGTTCCCACAGCAACATATAGCACTAACGTGTACATCAGCCTTTTGAAGATTGTTGCGCGGAAACGCCATTTGCTGTCTAATTCTCGGTCTCACGATTAAACATATACAAATAAAAATAGAATCGTAAAAAAAAATAGAGAGAAAAAAGAAAAAGAGATAAGATACATTGATTTTACATGGTTCGGATAGACGATGTATCAAATATATTTCACAGAGCCCGTCCCTTGTACGGCCTATGAATGTCTGTTACAATTATCCTCAGCTAGAATATGGCCTCTAATATACGGATTCAAATACGGATTCAAATAGAGAAAATCGCCCAAAATTGGGATCGTCGAAGGCAGTCCATCACTTTCCCATAACAGCCATCCAAAGTGGACTACCGCCTCTTAAAAGTGGTGGACAACTTTTTTCAGAGCGTCTGATTTACCGCTATCGCTGTTTTATAGATGTCCATTAAATTTGAACCACATCTTAACAAAGATTAATAGGAAGGGCAAGTATATATATATATATATATAATACTATGATACGACGTAGTCTTTGGGTATGGTCCCGCCATATTATCAATACAGACCGTTGGATTTTAATCTAACGGTTTGTCTATACTTATCGAACAGAGCCGAGCATTGAGCAGAATCGAACACCGAACAAAGAATATTTCGAGCACCCGAGTACCCAAACACCGAGCACGAATGTACTGTAGCACTCCGCCGTTAGATTGAAATCCAACGATCTGTGCTATGTTACGACGGAGCCGTATCAAAAGACCCCGCTGTACCATAACATATATATATATATATATATATATATATATATATATATATATATATAACCAATATTATGGTCCTTGAGAAAAGAAAAGGGAGTGTGAAAGGTGATGTCTGCTCGTGGCCATCATGAGAGAGAGATATATAGAAAGATGAAGTTGCAGATGCCTGCATTCCAGTTACAGGTATGACCAATGCCACAACCACATGTTTAGCTAGTTGATGCCGTATGCAGTAAGTAGATTTATCTATACTTAAGCTTGACTTATTGCAACATATAATATATATATATTGACAATGCAAGAGAGAGACTTATTCTACAAGACAGTGCACCATGCACGACCCTTGATCAATTTGTACTCGATCAGCCGTGTGATTTGACGTGAGAAAATTATTTGACACAGAATTAATTGTGAACATCACATCAACAAGGAGAGCCCAGCTTACGCCTGCTGTGGACTCCAGCACCCAGAAGTGGACAAAGGCCGAGGACCCATGGCCGGAAGAACTATTCAACTCCCATAGTTACACTGGAGCGAGCAAATTAAACGAAGGCGGACGCAAGGGACGGAGGAAGCTTCCCCATGGAAGGCATGACAATGGCATGCGGTAACATCATACACCACCGGAGAATTATTTGATCTGACGAGCCAGCATATATATCCAGTTGGAGGATTTGTACGTTTCTGTCCACTCCGAACCGGATCCATCCAAAGTGCTATGTATACAAGATTCTCAGATATGTACTTATTTATGACGTCCATGTTCGAAGAGGAGGAATAATTAACAGGTTTGCGACATGATTGAGTTTTATTAGTGCTCATATGTTGGGCATCTACCACGAGAATCATATCGACTAGCAAAAGGCAGACCTTTTACAGGTGGTCGGTAGCTGAAGTATCGAGGAGTCCAAAAGGACAAGGTTGCCCATTGCTTGTCATTAGTAAACTGCAACTGGCATCTTACGATGAACACTAATATTTTGGGTTAAACGAGGACAGAGAAAAGACAGAAATAATATTGTCACTTGCCACATGTCCCGTTAATCTCGTCAACCAGTTTGGACATGATATATATAGCTGGTTTCAAATACCATGTGAACAGATAAAAAAAAACAACTATTTTCAACATTGTATTTGTTTGATGTTAAATTCAATGTTGAGCAGACCAACACATAATCTTAGGTATATAAACATATTAGAGATAAATATATATATTCTCCTGAAATACATGAAAATATCACATATATGTTTAAAATATTTATCTCATCAAATGTCCTTCTGTTAGTTGAACCCAGTAATGGTTGGGTTAAACTTTCCTCTCCACTCGGGAACCCCCTCTCTCTTTCTCTCACACATACGAAATTTTTTTGGTGAGGGTATGGTATTTTTAGCTTTTGAAACTCATTTAACAGTTACATTAATGCTTTAACGAAATATTCTGTATTTTGTAAAGGTCAGTTAACCTAAAGAATTGATATAGTATTTTTTTATCAATTATGATCAGATATACTTGACGAGGTTTAAATCTTAAGGGTACACAAGAGTACATTAGTTTTTAGGGCATATATGTATTTAACTTATTATACTATTTGTAGAGGTTATTTCTAACCTCTTGGGCCCGCGGCACATCAAGGCCCCGTACAGCCTTTTTTCGACCCGTCAAGACGCCAGGGCTCCGGCCTTTATGCCGCGTGTCTTCGGATTCAGCTCAAAACTTCCGAGAACGTTCTGGCAATCAAAGCGCTCAAAGGGTCTCCAGGGGTAATCTCCGGATACCCCTACCGAACAGACCATGCTCGAAGCACGTTGCGATCCTGCCAACACAGGCTATCAGCCTCCGAGCAGGAGTCACCTATCAACCGAACAACAAGCTCAGCCACCGAACAGCAGGTCTAGCCCACCGAGCAGGCTACCCGCTCAATACTTTTCGCTTAGAAGAATTTGAGCAGCCCTTCGCATTATTACGACGGTTACAACGGCTGCATCGTGCACGCCCCACGATCAAGTGGCGCGTTAGCTGCAGAACCCCTCAACGGGCACCTGGACGCGTAACTCCCCGCCAAGGGCACCAACCGACGCGCCCCTTTTGGCCTCATTAGGGGACGTTCCGTCCCACTCCTTCTGCACCTTCGCCTACAAAAGGCCCAGGTAACCTCCATGCAGAGGTAGGTCATCTTGGACGCTCACACTCGCCCTTGCGCGATTCACACACGAGAACCCCCTTTCCTTCAAGCCTCTCAAGTCTCATTCTGACTTAGGCATCGGAGGGTTCTCCCCGGTTCCTCAACCGCCCCCCTGATCCAGTTCTGGTTTTGCAGGCTTCTATCCGCACTGGCGATCATCTCCCCATCTTCTCCGGTGGAGGCCCGTTTGGCTCAGGCCCAAACAGGAAAATGCCACCACAGTTTGGCGCCGTCTGTGGGAACGACGTCAGCCATGGCTCGCGGACGTTCCTCTCACTGGAACTCTTGTAACAGGGCAACGGGCTCTCGCTAGTCACGCACAGGCTCGCGTGATCAAGCCCCTCCTGCTAAGGACAACACTCCCCCCGCCGAAGTGATTGAAAATGACCTCGCTGTCAGCACTCCGGCAACTACCCAGGAGGTAGCGGAACTCCAGGGCCTCGTTTGGCAGCTCGTGGGCGTCTGTCAGGGCCTTCAGGCACAGCTGGCTAGGCAGCCTGCCCTGATAGTCCCCCCACTGTCGAAGCAGCATGCAGAGCCGCCCCGGCGGTCTCGGAAGGTCCCGTTCGCACGCCGAACACCAGAACAGCAGGCCAACTCACCCCGCCGTTTGGCGGCGGTTCCGCCTCCCCCGCGTTCCGACGTCGGCACCAACGCCCAAGCGTCCAGGCGCGAGGGCTCAGCGCGTTCTGACCAGGAATTGGTCCGACGCCTCCGCCGCGTCGCTGACCTCGAGTGCCGCATGGACGCGATGGTCCGGAAGGCAGAGGGCAGGGTCTTGGATGATGACCTGGACTTCTGCTCCCCGTTCACCGCGGAGATCCTGGAGGCCAGGCTCTCTCCAAAACTTCCCCTACCTTCCATCGCGCCCTACGACGGCACCACTGACCCAGCGGACCATGTCCGTGGGTTCGAGTCGCACATGGTGTTCCACGGAGCATCAGACGCGATCAAATGCCGAGCCTTTTCTAGCCACTTTGAAGGAGACTGCCCGGGCATGGTTCGAAGCCCTCCCAGTAGGCTACATCTCCTCCTTCCATCAGTTGAAAAAGTCCTTCTCGGATAACTTCCTCCTCGGGAGGTCGCAGCCGCGCACGACGGCTTCTCTTCCATCTGTTCGGTAGAAGAAAGGTGAAGCACTCTAGGACTACGTCAAGCGGTTCCAGATTGGAGCACTTCGCATCACGCACCTTGATGTCCCTTTGGCCACCAGTGCCCTCATCTGGGGCATTCGCGATGGTTTCCTTCAGAGGATGCTCGGTGTAACGTAGCACGTTTTTCGGATCTTCGCGGATTGTTGATTTGTGGTAGTTCGGATCTGTGTTTACTGGTTTTGGTATGGTGCTCATGACCAATATGGGGTCATTGGGCCTTGGTTGTGGTTTCCGCGCGCTGTGTGGAGCTTAGTGGGCCAGTAGGTTAGGCCTGTGGTGCCCGTTGGTTCACTGAATGTGAACGCGACGAGGGTGTAAGTCGCGTTCTGAACACGACGGCAGTAGGGGTCACGTTCTGGTTGCCGCTGCTAGGGTCGACGTCTGCATGTGCGCCGCGTGTCGCGCATGGAGTGGAGTTTGCTGACGTCGGGAATGGGAAGGCGATGCCTTAATCCGTCGCGATCAGGTCACGACCGGAAGGTACGTCGCTATCCCAACTGCTGTGCGGTTTTTAAGCAGGCTGGACGAACAGAGCCTTCACAAGCACTGCTCGACCAGGGAAGAAGCTGCTGCAGCTCTGTTGGGCGATTTGGCGTTTCGACGGAGTTCTCGTTGCGCTCTTGACGCGAGGACGTCGCGAGGAGTGGGGGAAACGCCGCGCCATGCGTGGATTGCGCGTTCTTCGTGAAGGTAGGGAGTTCTACCTTGATTTGTTACGTGGATTGCATATTGGTTTGTTTATTGCTTTAAAAACAGTAGATACCATGTCTAGGAGGTGAAATGAGCATGAAAACTGGGTTGAAATCATGTTTAGGGTGGTTTGCATGGAAAATCCGGAGATGGTTCCCAGATTAGGTTTTTACCTGAGAAGGCGACGGACTCTGCTGTCGCGACTAGATCGCGACAGGCCGACCCGTCGCGACAGGGTTTCTTATCGTGACATATCGTGGCGTCGCGTTCTGAAGGCGACACATCCCTATGTCGCGACTTCAGCCGAGTGGTCTTTTGATGCATGTTTTTAAAGTACGTTTATTCGATGATTTATTAAATGTAGTGCATGGCCCCGGTTTGTGGTGCGCTGGCACATGTGGTGCTCATAGAGCGCGGTGCTCACTAGATGAGCATGCTCTACATGGTTGGCGTGTCGTTTGTGCTATATGTGTGAAGTTTACGTGGTTTGGGTGTGTGTATGACACACGCATTGTCGTAATGTAATTCTTATGATTTGTCATAGTAGTTGGGCAGTGAGGTTCCTGTGTGAACCTAGCCGTGACATTGTGGTGTTTCCATGATTTGTGTGTCATGCATGTGTATGCATGGCTAGTGGTCGTCGTTACGATTATTGTAATATAGTTTGTGTAGTTACTTGAAGTAATTGGGCAGTGAAGGTCATGTGTGGACCTAGCCCTGGTCTGTGGTTGTTCTTCGAAGAATATTATACTGATTCATGTGTTAACTGGTGTGTGTTGCCACGAAGGTCACGATGTGGCCGATGTTAGGCTATAGTGTTATTATTAATATGGTTCATATATGTGTTTGTGTAGGCTAGCTTGAAGGTCAAGAGGGACCAGGACAAGCTACTCCTCACACGTGTATTGTGGTTTGTAATAAACGTGTAAGTGTTGTGGTTTGTGTATTGCTGAGTTTGGTGGTCCGGCGCCTATTCCGGAATGCCTCTTCAGTTGGGTGCCCCAGGTTCCGAGGAGAGCCAGGCACGTGAGTGTGCTCGGGGCTTGTCCCGGTGCAGTGGTACCCTCGAGGTCTTGTCGTCTTCTTGAACACCCTCACTCTCAGGGAGAGTTGTCGTCTGGCTGAGGGAAAGACGGCAGTGGGATAGTGACTTGTGAGAGTTTATGTTTAGTCACTTGTAGCGCGCTCGTAGCTGGGGGTTACGGACACCAGTAGACATACTGGGCCCTGGCTAGTCCTGTTACCAGTGCCTCACTTTAGAGAGCTCAGGCCAGAGTCTCTAAAGGTGCCAGGCATGGGCCTGCAGGGTGTGTGACCTGTAGGTTGTGGTGGTTTGGTTGGTCTCCACAGTTCCTTGACTTTACTTATGTTGTGGAGCTACAGTTGGACCTTACATTCGTGACTGCGAGACTAAGAGGTAGTTCTTGTGTTGTGTTGTCTGGGTTGGATACTGGCATCATAAACTAGTAGTCTGTCCCATGTGGTGGCGTCGTGCTTTCCGGATCGTGCTTTGCTATTGGCTATAGCGTGTGTTAGTTGTAGTTTTACCCGTTGATGTGTACCATGGTGTTGGCACAGTTGTCATTATGGTTAGTGAGCGGAGACTCACTGCTTGTGGTCTGATTAGTTGTGGTGCTCCCTCGTGGTGGCACAGTTGTGTTTGTGTTCCGTGGTGGTACCTCGTGATGCTAGGTACTTGTACTCTTTGTGAGTACTGGTTTCTCGTAGTACGCTGAGTACTAGCCCTTTTCAGGTGGTGAAGTGGAGGTCATGCGGTGAGACCTTCCACTTGTTGTGTTTTACCCTTTTTTGGGTAAGTTTCCGAATAAGATTTAGTGTGCGATGGATTGGCATCGTGGTAGCCAGTCCTGTTTCTCTAGTGTGACATTTGATATATCGTGATTTAAGGGTATATGTGATTAACTCTTGGTTAGCAATCCTGTTACTCGCATGTTTAGAGGCTTGCCAGTGAAGCTAGTAGCTTAGGCAATGCTTTGCTTGTGTGGCTTATAGTTTAGGCGACCAGCTGTTGAGGTGGTGTGCCTGTGAGGCTTGTGGCCTAGGCTTTCCAGTTATTGGGCAGACTAGTAGCGTGGTGCTAGTTCTGCCGTTGTCTCATCTTATTTCTGGAATTAGTGTGAATTGATATAATTACGCTTTATTGTGAGCATGAAATGGTTTGGCTTCCGATGTTGCCAGTGAGACCCGTTGGGGTTGAGATTCTCCTGTGTTGTGTGTGGTTTTGGGTGGTTCTCTACTGAGCCAGTGACTTGTTGAGGCTCACTCCCTTACAGTTATTTTAAGGATTTACCGTTGGTGTGGCTTGCGGAGGTGTCGTGACAGACTTGTACCACCAGCAGTAGTGTTAGTACAGTTATGTGAGCTTATGCTCCCTCGGGGTATGCCCCAGGTAGTTGTTCACTTTTTAATTTGGGCATGTAATAATGTAATGGGACAGTTGTAAATTGTATATGCAGATATGAGCACATATCCTTTCTTGTGTCTCTTACTGTTGTGGTTTGTCTTTTATATTCTTCCTGGACACGTGTTCGAGCTATCCCTTGCGAGACTTCGGTCCGTTCGCGGGAGACGGATCTAGATATGGACCCTTATTGGGTATAAATATCCAGGGCTGTTACACTCAGGGTCCAGCAACCGCCTACCCTCGCTGACCTCCTCCTTATCGCTCAACGCCACGCTGCGTGCGAGGAGAATCTGGCAGTCGGCCGAGCCGAGCAGGCGAACTCGCCCCGAAATGGAAAGGACCATATAAGGTCATTTGGGTTCTCGGAAGAGGTTTCTACAAGCTGTTTACCTTCGGTGGCAAAATCATACCGAGAACCTGACATGTAAATCTAAAGGCTTATTATTTACAAAAGCCTCTCTACTTAGCGTCCTACTTCTCTCTTTGTTGTTCTATCAGTTTATGTAAAGGACGAACGGTACAACCCCTGGTCAAGAGCTCTTCAGCTCTGAAGACCAGTGCGGTACCCATCCTAAGACAGAGGTGTTCGGTACAACCCCGGGTCGACGAGCTCTTCAGCTCAACCTACTCGGAACCCACGAGCCTCTAGACACCGACGAATTCCGATTCGAACAGAACACAACTAGGAAAAAGGACAACGCTAGTTAAAAGAGCTCGGTCGGAGGGTCCGACGTCCTCGGCATCGTGAGGCATTTGCTCAGCCTGGAAGCTCGCAGAGCGGACCCCGTCCAGGCAAGGGTCTCGTGTCCTCCGGCAACACTCCCGCAGAGCGACAACAAAGGCCTCCTGCGCATACTCCACTGTCGTGATGTTGCCCCCGCCAAACACCGACCTCGTAGAAAGCCGCTCCGAAGAGCTCCAGATCCGTCTGGAAGTTGGGACCGGATCTGTACGCTGCCACTCCCCAAGCCTTTGCCTCATGAAGCACCGTAGCGACAGCCTTCTTCTCGGCTTCGGCTACGGTAAGTTTCAGCTCGGAGGTCTTCAGAGCAGCGCGAGCTCGGTCTCGCGGTGTCGGCTCTATTCCTTTCACTTCGCCGACTGCATCATCGTCTGAACTCACCTCCATGCACTACAGGAGTACATCCAGTGACGTAGTCTTCTCCGGACTCCATGTCCGCTCCAGCTGCCCCGGCGGTCCGCTCGGCAGAGAGCACAACCTTGCCTGCCACCAGTTCAACAGCCACGCTTGCCAAAGCGGCCTCTAGGCTTCCGACCTCACTTACAGGCGCTCCTCGGGAGGACGTCGCCTCGTCGCGCTCGGCCGGCTGCTTCGCCGCAGGCATGAAGACATCTCCTCTCTCAAGTGCTCGCGAGCACACCTGAGCAGACTTGAGAGAGTGGGGGGCAAGTATAGAGGCTATTTCTAGCCTCTTGGGCCCGCGGCCCATCAAGGCCCCATACAGCCCCTTTTCGACCCGTCAAGACGCCAGGGCTCCGGCCTTTATGTCGTGTGTCCTCGGATTCAGCTCAAAGCTTCCGAGCACGTTCTGGCAATCAAAGCTCTCAGAGGGTCTCCAGGGGTAATCTCCAGATACCCCCCAAGCCTGTTCGGTCTGGGCCTGGCCTACCGAACGGACCATGCTCGAAGCACGTTGCGATCCTGCCAACACAGGCTATCAGCCTCCGAGCAGGAGTCACCTATCAACCGAACAGCAGGCTCAGCCTTCGGACAGCGGGCTTAGCTACCGAACAGCAGGTCTAGCCCACCGAGCAGACTAGCTGCTCGGTACTTTTCACCCAGAAGAATTCGAGCAGCCCTTCACCTTATTGCGACGGTTACAACGGCTGCATCGTGCATGTCCCACGATCAAGTGGCGCGTTAACTGCAGAACCCCTCAACGGGCACCTGGACGCGTAACTCCCCGGCAATGGCGCCAACCGGCGCGCCCTTTTCAGTCTCATTAGGGGACGTTTCGTCTCACTCCTTCTGCACCTTCGCCTATAAAAGGCCCAGGTAACCTCCATGCAGAGGTAGGTCGTCTTGGACGCTCACACTCGCCCTCGCGCGATTCACACACGAGAACCCCCTTTCCTTTAAGCCTCTCAAGTCTCATTCTGACTTAGGCATCGGAGGGTTCTCCCCGGTTCCTCAACCCCCCCCCCTGATCCAGTTCTGGTCTTTCAGGCTTCTGTCCACACCGGCGATCGTCTCCCCATCTTCTCCGGTGGAGGCCCATTTGGCTCAGGCCCAAACAGGAAAACGCCACCACACTATCATATTTGTCTCGGTTGAAATTTGACTAAGAAAATATTTTATGGGTGTGAAAATTGTTAGTAAGACATATATATGGTAAGTATAAGTAAAGATTAGAGGTTGTGAAAGAGAGAGGAAAGATTCCACACCAGGAGGTGATCTGATAAATTAAATAGACAGTAAACAAGCATGCATGGATGCGTGGATACCCCATCGAGCATTTACATAAGAGAAATGTATATTGTAATTTTATAATAAAATTGACATAAATTATTTAAAAAGTAATTTTATTAATTAAAAATTTGATAATACTCTTTTTCTGTCTTTCAACAAATATAATTATTTTTTTAAAAAATTATACTCAACTGACCGAACGAAAAATCTGATCGAACATGCGTGGGATCTAAAGTGCGACCAATCAAATCATGATGTCGAACACTCCAGCTCACCTTATTACACAATCGACCAGTTCAACAAATATTTTTCAATCACTTATCAAACAATCCATTGTAGCATTGCGCTTTGCTTTGCAGCATTCGCATCTAAAGATACTGTGCATAGCCATGGACAGACCTAGTTTATGTTCAGTGGGGTAGGGCTATAACGGAGCAGATATGGATTTTTCAGTTCCGATCTGAATAGTTAATCAGATAATTTATATTTACTCCGAATATAATTCGGATACAGATCAGATAATTTTCGAATTCGAAGTAGATACAGATATTATCCATTTCAAAAATATAATATTAATAAAAAGATATTAAGTGATCTAAAAATAAAAAAAATAAAAAATTGTAAAATTAAAAAAGTATAAATGTCAAAATATTCTCTAAACAAAATTAACATTAGATATATTATATATGGATCATTAGATTTAAGATCTAATGGTCAAAATAACTTCATTTCGAAGCAGATCTTAAACAGGGCAGATAACTTGTTTTCGTATCCGTTTTGTTTATTATCCGGATAATATCTGTATCTGAAATCTACTCAGTCAAATATTTATTAAACGGATAATATCTGAATAATCGGATACGAATTCGAATCGATTCAGATATTATCCGGATCCGTTTACAGTCCTACAGTGGTGTCACGTGATTCTATTAGATTTTTAAAATTTTATTAAGAAGTTTAATTTTTTATTAAATTGATTTTAATTGAAATTTTTTTTTTGAAGAAAAATGACCTCGTTATATTATAAACAAAATTTATAGATGTAGGTTAATTTTTTATGTTTAAAGTAAGTTCATTAAATAAACTTTTTGGTGTCACTGTGCACAGCGACGCACACATGACACTGCCCGATCGACCTCGTGGCACCACAAGAAAGGACATCCAAAACGCAGACCACCGTATGTCACTTCCACATTGAAGTCACATGAAAACCATCCATGAGAGAGCTCCCCCACCCCCCACTCTCACCTGCTTATTTTTAAGACGGTTAGGACATTGGTAGGTCGAGGCCCAGAGGAGGTTGGTGGGTTGGTGCTGTCAGCTCTGTTGTTGTCCTCACACCCCCCACATCATTCGGGGAGAGGAGAGAAGAAGAGACTGGTGTGGCTGGAGATTAGAGAATGTACAGAGAGATGTGAGATGAGAGAGAGAGAGAGAGAGGGGAAGTGGTGGGGATTCGGTGATCCCCTTGAGCTGCACCATTGCCATAAATAAGCCACTTGACCGCGAATAAAGGGGACCCTTCTCTCCCCCATACGCCATGAGAGGAACAGTGTGATCGATCGATGGGTCCTCGATCCGACTACCCATGTAGCTCAGTATATGCCTTATCTTGCAGAGCCTGTGGAGTGGTGGATGGGGAAGAGGAGGGGGGCCGGGGAGTTCACGGGTGACGCTGCCAAGGTGACCCAGTCAACAACCCCCGCAAGAAGGGATCAGACTGGCCTTTCGTAAGGGGGCTACTTGCAGATGGGCATTTATTGATACCTACCCTTCATCCACCAGTTTGGGGGAGCTTTTCGCACTCATTACTCCCTTCCTCCTCGCTCACCCAACAAGAATCTTCCCCCCACACCACCACCCCGGCCATCTCTCTCTCTCTCTCTCTCTCTCATACACACACACACACAACACCAACCTGTATTGAATGCAACAAGTACGACGCCGCATATTTGTTCCTTTCTCCCGGTTAGAAACAAAACAAGCACCCCTCGGACGTCAGAAGGGTCAGTGACCATCGTTACCAATGGAAAGTATTAATTATAAGGGAATCCACGCCTTCAACGCCAAAGGAAATGAAAGGGAGAGAGAGAGAGAGAAGCTGGGTTCCTGTGGCTTTGTTGTGGACTTAGCCGCTACCTTGCTACAAGTCTTGTGTGCATGTTTTTGACGAGTAAGCTAGAGCCAAAAAAACAGACGACCCACGAGAGAGAGAGAACGAAGCTAAGAAAAGAACCTAAAACAGTACGTTGGCCAAGATAATGGGGGGGGGGGGGTGTTATACCTCGTATATATATGTGTTTCCTGTGTTCTTTACTAACAAAGTAGCTAGGTTACATGAATGATCTGCCGCCGTTGTCTCTTTAATTCTATCTCTTTACCTACCTAACAGGCTATAACGATCTAATTGTTTGTCTATCTATGTATCCCTCTATCTACCACCCTTTTTCCCACGATCCTCTCTTTTTCTAGCTTCTTTGGGTTATTATATATATATCGGACATGTATGTGCGTAGAATCTTTCCGGATTGCAGAGGCCACATGAGCATATATGCATGAGCCGAATCCAGACACCTACGCCGGCCCGATCGTTCCTTTTCGATTTTGACTTGGACTCGGACGGGGACCAGGAGGAGCTCCCTTTCCATCCATCCGAAAGCCTCTCACCACCACCTCCTCCTCCTCATCTACGATCGATGCAATGTCTCTTCGGAGAGAGATTGATTTTATATATATATGGCGACGTAGCAACGTCCATGACAGAGGCTATACGCTCTCCCTATACTCCCTAGTTCTTGATATTTCTCACGTCCAAGTTGGTGTCTAAGATCTCACAAACATGGAAAATATTTAGTGCATTTTTTTTGGGTATGTATTTAATCTCTTAAAATTGAAAAAATTGAGATGAAAAATATATTAAATATCTCGCCATCTATCAAATGACATATCTTTCTTGAGTGTGCTCATTTAATATACATCAAAAATAGATATTAAGTTCCTCACTACAAATATTATATTGGAGGTGTTTAGTGTGTATAATATATATATACTAGATCTCTATCCGTGCGTTGTACGGTTTTTTTTTAAATATATATTTAATTATAATAAATTTATAAATTATAAATTAGATTTGATATGATTGTTATTAATAATAATAGAGGAGTATTATATAGAAGAAAAGAAAACCTAATTTTCATGCGGAACACTAAATAGATCAAATATGAGAGATGCATATTATAATGGAGGTGAGTACTTATATTTTTAGATGGGGAGTGGCGGATTGGATAAAAAACTATTTTTTGTCTAGGGCGGGCCAAATAGAGAAGGGAGAGGATTTGAATTTTAAATCCCGATGAGTTTGCTGCTTGTGGTGGCAGCACATAAAGAGAGAAAGAAATACAAAAATAGAGAGAAAGAAGAAGGAGAATAGTTTTAGGCGGTATCACATATCTCAGTTTGGGCGAGAAAAGAAAAATTCTGATGTTGTCACGTGTACTTCTAAGACTGAATTTTATTATAATAGTATAGATATATATATGGTAGTGACGTTATCATGACCCACATCAAGTATGATATATACTAAAGGGAGCACGAGAGAGACAGGCCAAAAGGGAGGGGGAGGGGATAGGGGTGAGGGGGGAGCTGCATGTGTGTGGAGAACTAACATGCTTTGGACGCGCGACCAGCCAGCACCAGAATATTTATGGGTGTTGAGAGAATTGTTGTTTATTTACTTGTGTGGAGTTTTCTTGGTCAAAAGAATTCCTTGTTCAAGACGGGATTCAAAGAAAACCCAATAAGCAAGACTCATCAGCTTGCTTCACAACAAGAGAGAGAGAGAGGGAGATGTGTATGGGGGAATCTAATATATTCGGTGACCAACCATTCTTGGACTGGCATCTCTAGCTTAGGTAGGGTTTCTAGAATCCTTAAAAGGTGGAGTATGAGGTGTAAAACATAGTGGTCGGGGGGTAGGAGCAGCGATAGCTAGGGACAGGTTATACGTGCCCTCTTTCTAGTAAGTAATGGATAACCCAATAACCACCCGTTTAAAGATATTTCTTTTTATAGAGAATTAAGGTAGCTAGCTAGCTAGTTTTTCCCATGCACAGTCCGAGGAGGCGGCCTCCTCCCATCCTCCTCCTCGATCTACCGGATTATCCGATTGCTCCTGCAAACGGCTGGAAAAAAAACGCTACAAACCATTACAAATCTCATTTTTTGCACTAAATCCTATTGGAACAAGAATATATATATATTGTTGAAGCGGATAGTTTACCTGCATGCTCGCAGCTCGCATCACCCACACACAACAAGACCCCGATGGAATCTATGGATTAAGAAAACGAGTAAAAGGGGGTGGAATAAGTGGAGCAAACAGATGCAAGATAAAATGGGAAACATTCACGTAAAAGTAGACCTACCTACCAAATCCAGCTCTCTTCCTTTGTAACCACTCGCTCTTGACATCAACTCGGTCAAATGGGCCAAGTGGATCGAGTCAATGGGCGCTCACAACCTCCTCTCTCTCTCTCTCCTCTCTCTCTCTCTCTCTCTCCCCCATATATCTCCCCCACCCCTTTCATCTTCCGATCCTTCCAAATTAACTGAAACCCACCAACAACACCAACCCACGCTCCCACCGAGCTACACCCTCCACTGCGCCCCCCGTCCTCCTCCTCATCTCCCTCCTCTTCCACCTTTAATAGCGCTACCCGCCGGAGCAATCCCCCTTCTCTCTCCCGCTGCTTAGCAGAGAGCAACGGCGACATGGGGCGATCACCGTGCTGCGAGAAGGCCCACACCAACAAGGGCGCCTGGACGAAGGAAGAGGACCAGCGCCTCATCGCCTACATCAGGGCTCACGGCGAGGGCTGCTGGAGAACGCTCCCCAAGGCTGCAGGTACACCTCCCAACCCCCCTCCCTCTCGAAGTAAGCCATCCATGTCCTTGGAGCCCATCCGATACCGTGGGCATGCATAGTTGTCTGCATTCCTCTTGGAACCGGAGCCTTTCTTCTCTTGCCATCTAGCCACCTGTGTGCGCTTCGGTTCCGGGTTCCAGGTTTTTCTTTCTGTTATCAAGAATTCTATATCGATAACATCCATGTCGTATGTATGTGTGCAGGTCTTCTCCGCTGTGGCAAGAGTTGCCGCCTCCGGTGGATAAACTACCTCCGGCCCGATCTCAAACGGGGCAACTTCACCGAGGAAGAAGACGAGCTCATCATCAAGCTCCATGCCATGCTGGGAAACAAGTGAGTACCCCATTCTTATCAGAAGCCATCTGTACCGTCACCTTCTGTGATCAAACTCTTGATCTTATTAGCTCGTAGAAAGATATGAACGTTGCACCATCAGTTCCCTCCGTAAACCATCGCCCAAGCACAGCACCCAGCTGCAGCTTCTGATGGTCCTTTATTAATGCCTTTGGTTTAATCCGTGATGTCTGCTCCTGCAAACTTGTTTCAGGTGGTCTCTTATCGCCGGGCGCTTGCCGGGGAGGACCGACAACGAGATCAAGAACTATTGGAACACGCACATCAAACGCAAGCTCCTCAGCCGCGGGGTCGACCCCCAGACGCACCGCCCCCTCGGCGCCGCAACCGCCCCCACCGCCGGCCACCCGTCCCCCACCTCCGCCGCCCCGCTGGAGGCGTCCTCTATCACCGACGCCGCGAAGGCCGCGGCGGCAGCTGCCTCCATGAAGACGGCGTCCGACTCCACCGAAGACGCCGGGAGCAGGAGCGCCGCCAGCACATACGACGAGCACCACCCGGGTCTTAACCTCGACCTCTCCATCAGCCTCGCCTTCTACCCTTCCAAGCAGTCCTCCTCCTCCACGGAGGCCTCCTCCACGACGACGGCGACAACCGCAGCGGCCACGAGCAACCCCCGGCCGTCCCCCGCAGCAGCATCAGAAGCCGACGCGGCGCACCCACCCTTCGCGCAGGGCCGGCCCGTCTGCCTCTGTTGCCACCTGGGTTTCCAGAGGACCGAAGCATGCGGCAGCTGCCAAACCGCGCCCAACCCACATGCTAACCTCAGATACTTCATACCCTTGCAAGGTGGACAACATGTAATAGATTAGCTAGCTCTTCTGTTGTTCCAAACCATTACCAGTACTAGTATTGCCAGGCACTAACCTGCCCACAGGGTTAATCCGAGAAGAAGAAGAAGAAAAGGCAAAAGTGGGAACAGTTTTTTGATATTTCCACGGCATTCTTGGGCTCCCCCCCTCCGCATCCCCCCCCCCCCCCCCCAACTGGTCTGATGCCCACCATGTGATTGTTCGTTCAGCTTCCACACACACACGCAAACACCTCTGCGCTCACAGAAAGAGAGGCAACGTGAGAGGTTGGCGGTGGTGGAGGCCAAGGCACACCCGCAGCTGGTCGCTTTTTCGGGTTTGTATCTAATCCTTTCTTTCGCTTGTCTCAATCACCACATTTTTAAAGCACAGCACAGTACACATCTTTGGTATCTGAGCATCCGAGCTGTGTCATGTTGAGGAGGGAGGCGGAGGAACATGTGAGGTGTTCGACCGGGTAGGTAGGCGAAGGGGGCCACCCACTAAAGAAGGAGACACTGGGGGAGATGGTCCTCCGGGTTAGTTTGGTGGGCGCCGGTCAGACTTTGGCACGAGTCCCGCACCCCCCCCCGCACGTGTTATGGAGATCTGTGCGCGCGGGCCATGTTGCCACGCTGCTGGGGGGTTGTTCATGTTTTACGAACTAGCATTATATTCCTGTTCCACTCTTCTTCTGGTCCTCTTTCGATAATTCTGATTTTTTAAAAGGATTTTGCTGATGAGCTTTTAATTTGTATATCTTTTTCAGTCAGGAATCTTCCGTGTTTGAGTTTATTAAATGTAATTTTGGATATCTCTTTTTCGTTTGCATAAATGTGACATCTGTGGGTTTGAAAATCTTATTAAGAAAATAAATCCACAATCACACGATTCAAGTTTCAAAAGTCTTCGAATCGATAATTTTCTCCCGTTGGTGAGCTCATGAGGATGGGGGGTCAAATTTCTTGCAGTATTTATCAATAAGTAGAGTCCTAACCCGATCTTCGAACTTAATTTTTCCTTCAATGGTAGGTCTTTTCTATCATGTTGTACCGTCATTGACCTTCTACCTTCTTCAAAATAATTATTTCGAAGGTGTGCGAGCACTAATGTGTGTAAAATATATAGTCTCACTTTAGAACAGACAATAAAAAATAATGATATATTTATAATAGTGTAGCTATCTTCACTTATCATCTCAAATTTTAAATTAGATGACCTAATCAAATAAGTTTAACGCATAGTTCAGACTGCACACCCTGAGTTTTACAATAATCTCATAAAAGAATGCCGAATGTCTTAATTTAAGAGTCTAAGATTTTGCGGTCACTTTCTCATGTTATATATGCCCCCCCATCAAAATAAAGAAACCCAACTAAGATAGAGAGACCCCCGGATCTCTAAGCCCTTAATGGGACAGGACATGAACAATATAAGATCCCCAAGTGCCATGATCCAACATATATATCATTAATTAATCCTCAGATGCCTGCATGATCCCCCTTGTGCACAGTCTTGTGGTGCGACCCCAGGTAGGTAAAGCATATCCAGAGAGCCCCATTGAGCATATATATTAGCTGGATGGTCCCTTTGGAGCAAGTCGTCTAGATCATAGTTGACTGAATTGGTGAATTATATATTCTCTAAGTACGATATAAATCGAAATATATAACATCGATTTGGTACTGATTCGGTCTGATCCGATTTGATTCATAATTAAATTTTAATAATAAAAAATATAATTATGGTCCCATACTATACGGCACGGTAGTGCTACATCGTCTAGACTTCATACACTTGTAGTGATTTTGAAGGTAACTTCACAATTTTGAAAATAATCTTATTTTATTCCCACTCTATCTAAATACCAAACATAACTAAAGAAATCATCACCTCTTAATGCCATCTCTCTCTCTCTCTCTCTCTCTCTCTCACACACACACACACACATGGTTTGCCAAATCATGTCATATTAATGTGGTTTATATATGCTGTATTGGATAAGTTTAGATACTTTTACATATTCAATACATCAACTATTTATTTTGTTAATATTTTATTATTAAATTTTAAATTATATTTATATCGAATCAAATCTAATCTATCCATATACTACAGTTTGTATCGTCTCATAACTTTCAATGGAATTCGATTCGATGGTTACAACCAACCCTAATTACTACCACTCACACAAAAGCCAGCTTCTTCTGGTTGGCAGTATAAGACTCAAGACTGGTAGCTAAGTAGCACCTGTGATGCCCGGCAGTTGGGTAGCAAGCATCCTCCCTTTTGTGCCCATTCAACAAGAAGGCGGGCATCATGTGTACGTAAAAATGTAGAGTAATGTAGAAACACAGATGCCGAGGGTGGGGGGACTCGAGTGCTATGTGCCAGTAGCTGATAGCTCCCGCGCTTTTAATTGTCCTCCTCCCGGGTAATCCCCATGTGCCATGGTGTGAGCTGAGTACATCCTGTTATGGGAGTGGTACTTGACCATTTCTTCCATTCGTTACCAACCCACCACCCCACACGGCTCATCACGTAGTCCCTCAAAACTCGGACAGCACTTCTCAAAACACGCCTGTAAACTATTCGACAAAATGACACAGACAGTTTCTTTTCACCAGCCCCTCCCTCCCCCGCGGCCCCGCCCCTCTCCTGCAAAGCCATGTTGGGTTACATAGGGCTCCGCATCTTACGACACCATTTAGTGGTGTATCTGTGCTTCTGAAAGCCCCACCCACAAGCACCCCACCCTCCCTTTTTTTTTTTAATGTTAGGTGGTTTACAGATGCTGGGTAATTTCTGCCAACTTTTAGGTAGGAGATTTTGTATATAATTTTGCGAATTTCTTTTTTCCCCTATATATGCAGAGAAAGGACCATTCCACCTATTTATTCCAACTTCAGAGAAATCCACCGCAAGAACCAAACTTTCTGTAAACTTGAGAGCGGATGGAATTAGATAATGGAGCACCACATGCACTAGATATATATAATTAGTTCATCCAAGAACGTACGTACCCTCAGCAGCATCAGTGGTGAGCAACCTAAACTACCAACCATTGGCCTCCCTGGGAAGCTCAGATGTTGATCGAATCGTGTATATGGGCATGAGGCAACTTTAGAATCCAAGAGCAGAATAGCAGTATTCGACCCACATTATAGACATCTTAAACGGAAAGGAAAGAAGAGAGAAGGATAGGAGGGAAGGGAGGGCACCTAATTATTCCCCACTGATCAGTGCTCCTCCCCGCAACAAGTGATTCCAAAAGGAAGAAGGGGTCTGTTGGGGGGGGGGGGTCCATTGCTACACCCCAGAAGAATAATAGAAGAACAAAATTACACATAAAAACAAGTGCTCTTCCAACTTGGGCAGATGGGTGTTGCCAGTGTTTGTGCTGTGAATAGAATTTTAAAGGAGAAGAAGAGGGGGAGAGAGAGAGAAGAAGAAGAGGGGAGGAAGGGGGACGGACACATGCGGCCGTGGTAGTTGGTGGTTGGTAGCCCAATGACCTCAGGGAGACAACCACCACTGGTGTTTCTTGTCTCATGAATTTTCTGGTTTTAGCCTCTAAATCTCTTCTTTTAAACCAACCTTTTTTCCCTTTATTTTTCTTCCTTTTTCATGCCTTCTCAATGAGGTTGGATGGACATGCCAGGTGGGTCTACTGGTACATATGAAAAGGGGTGTTAAAGGGACAGCCATGTGTTTGGAAGCCACATCACCATCACCTGTCCAATCGCAACCAAAAAAAATTGTTGGGGGGGTGGAAGAGTGGTTTTGCTTAGGTGTGGCCGAAACTATCACCATCACAGTTTGGAGATATCCAAATGGCAAATAAATTAGTGAGTCCATGACGGGGCTTAGCACGGTTTTTGCTTGCTATGTCAGTGTGAATTGTGTGTTTGTGCTACTCTTTGGCCACATAATAGAAGCTAAGGGCACATGTGGTCTTTTCCATTTATTTTTATAATAATATTTTGCATTTTTACATAAAAAAACCAATTGTACAAGCCGAGACTATTGAATCATGCCATGCTATTACATATAATTAATTTGGCAGTATGTAACTGCAGTAGAGGGATATAGCAGGAAACCAATGAATTAATTAAGGGTATGTGATGGCTTTGTAGACATATTAGATAATGTACAATAAATGTGCACATTTACAAAAAAGAACTCAATCATTTATCAAGTTGCATATGGTGAGACCAGATGGGGGGTGGGGGTTTAGTTTTTTCTTTTTTTTTGGGGGGGGGGGGGGGGTTGTAAAAAAGAAGAAGATGGGGGGTGGGGGTTGTGCTTGGCTGCTGCTGCTGCCTTATCTTACCTACCATCCCCTACACCAGTCATCTGTACTGGTCATCTCCATTAATTTTTTTGGGGGCCACAGCCTCTCATCATCTCATCTCTCCCTCAACATGTGAACCCTTTTGAGGAACTGTACCCTTTATCTATTCTTTAAGGGGAGAAGGAAAAAGAAAGAAAAGTTAGGTAAGATGAGAAAGAGACAATTGCATCATAACAAATTGGTCCATCCTGAGAGAGAAGTGTGTGAACAATAAATAATAAATAATGGAGGAAACACTGGAAGGTAGCTGAGTAAACATACCATTAGGGTTTACTTCTAAAGCTAAGGTCACATAAAGAAACTTAAGTGACTTGCACTAGGTTTAGATAAACAAATAGAGATGGGTTCGACAAGATCAACCATACTATAGAAGAACTTGCGTTTCTAGGTATAGCCATCAGATCAGCTACTTCATCTGCTTAATTTGCTCCACTTCATCTCAAGCTCCACTGAGGAATTTTCAAGTCCCTACTGCGATAAGTATGGGAGCAGCTGATGCCATTCAATGCAATCGGTGAAGCATATGTACTTTTCAAATTAATGGTGGAGGCATCTATACTCCCTAATTTTAAAGTCAAAATGATCATATAATTATTCACCGCGGACAATTTTAGGCGTGACCTCTTTTGAGATGAAGATACATGATAATTAAGCACACGACAACAGAAGCAAATATATAAATCATAGAAGGATAATTAAGTCTCCCCACCACTCTTCTCCCCTGAGACAAATATATGAAACAGTGCGTTGTGATGTTCTTGCGGGATCTGAAACACACATACAATCTACCCAAGAGCGAGGAAGATCGAACCATGCATGTATATATGTTACAAATTTGAAGATGTGAAGCCAACACATTATCAAAGATCATAGGGAAATGCTTACTTTCCGTATGCACAGATGGTAAAAATACTCGTCACCAAATAAGTTGTAGGTAGATATTTTTACTATCTATCTAAATAAAAAGCAAGTATTAATTTCTAAAAATCATAAGTAACAATGCGCGTGATGTGTTTTGAGATTTTTTTTGTTGACTTATATTGTGCATTCTTTCTGCCATTTTAATATGATTGTACGTAGTACAATCTATTAAAAAAAAATACCAGTGATTTTCGTGCGGGATCTAAAACAAAAATCTAATACAATGACGAGGAAGATCTCCGCCTTGGATGCTATATATAAAGTTGGAGATTTGAACCCAACTCACATTAATAAAGATATAGAGAGATACTTATTTTTCAAATTGAGAAGCAGTAAACAAAAAAGTTTGAGACGAATATTTTTACTATCTAGATAGAAGTAGTATTGCTCGAGATCATGATCATCATATGTATACACATATCATGGTCTCTTTGGATAAGAGTACTCGGATAATATGATGTGGAATTGTGCCTCTCCACAGCACGCCATGTGGAGGGGTGCGGCCCCATATGTATTTAATGTACCGTTTATTTTTTTTAACTCTCAAATAATATATAATATTTATTTAGTACACATAAATATATATTTTTTTAATACATACAAATAACACAATAATACATACAAATAGTATAAGAATGCACACAAATAGTAGAATTATTTGTGTGCATTATTATACTGTTTGAATACACTAAATCATTATTTATGTGTATTACAATGAGTATTTGTGGACACTAAATAAATATTTATATGTATTATTTGAGAGTTAAAAAATAAATAAATAATATATTAAATATATTTGAAGCCGCGTCCCTTCAATTCACATGGTGCGTTATAGAGGAGCACAGTCTCTCCACCACATCATGTTGTGCTCCCCGACTAACCGAAAACATAACATTTTTCCTTAGATTATAAAGTCAAATTCCAAGAGATGTACGTACACATCAGAAGTGTTTGAAATGAAGAGCTTATAATAAGATCGATCCGATATGTGTATTTATCACCTCCCTTAATTAATATCCCTACCTAAACATTAATATTAGATCTCTTTTTTCTTCCTTTTTTATAAATAATATCCTCAAGACACATCCTGAATTGCTGTGATCCAGAAAGGAATTGACATGCATGCACGCATCATGTCAGCCGATCGAGGAGCATCGCACACGACCACTCTTCTAAACTGCCGGAAAGGGGGATGATCCTTACAACAGTCCATGGGGCTGCCGCCGTGGCCCACCCTGCATGATAGCGCAGCTCATCTCACACCTTCATGTGGCAGCGGGAAAAAAGATGTTATTCGTCGAGGCAGGTGGGGGTTCTTGCCTGCAAGTAGGTCCGAGGAGGTAGATCGCCACTGAGATCAGTACTAGTACTGTCTCACTTTGGCAGCATATGAAAGGGAAGGGAAAACTATGATCGATCCCCATGGAAGTTAGCTAGCTAGCTAGCTTATAGCTTCTCTTGCTGTTATCCTTCCTCATCCGAACCAGCCCATGCGAGGCGAAGTAGGCGGCCGGTGATGGTTTCTAGAACGAGGCGACTACGACGATCGAGCTATAGCTTCCGATCTCGTCGGTGAACGAGACCAATTACGTACGTACCTACCAGTTTCTACAATGTCGGCGCACCAGTGCTCTACTTTATGCACCCATGTCTTCCTTGGAGATCAATCTGAGATTCTGATCTAACCCCACCCACTTTCATATCGCTCGATAAGAATTCTATCGTCGTTTCGAGTTAACGATTTCCTGCTCTCGATTCACACCTTGCGGGGAGTAATCCAATTGTGCATGTATAACACTTACAAATAACAAAATCTCAATGTTTGAGTTTGAAAGGCTCAAGATTATAGGTATCTTTCATGGACCATCTTAACTAATATCATGAGATTAAATCCACTTCAATAGTACTCTTCTCTAGTGGTGGATCTAAAATTTTTATTCATGAGATCACTTCAAAATTAAGTTAAGGTGCAATCATATATTTATATTTTGTAGTTCAGTGAGATCACTCTTTTTAAAAAAAGTTTTCATTCAAAATTAACTTAATAAAAAATTTTAAATTCTTAATAAAATTTTGAAAATCTAATAGATCACGTGACCCTACTTAATAGAGCCTAAATCCGCCATTGCTTTCCTCACAATCAAAATGGGCCGTGAAAATTTGATACGAAAAGTTGGTGTAAATCAGAAGATAACATTGAGAAAGACACATGTTATAATATCATCTTACAAACAAAAAATTTTGAATTTTAAATTTGAAAGACTCAAGATTATATACACTTCTCACAAATATTCCATCTTAATTGATAAAAAGATTAAACCCACACCAACAATGTCCAAAAGGAGACTAATCTAAAGTCCCATGCCAGCGTAGCGTTGTAGATACCAGAAGGAGACTAATCTAATTGTCTTAATGGGGTACCTTTTTTCCTTGTGCAGTGCGGGCAGATTTGCGCAAGGTAGGTAGACGAAACCCAGCTGCAATTCTTACCCCGTGTGAATGTCATGAAGTACGACTCACATCAACCTGCTGGCATTGAGGCATGCACCACTCCCCATTCCCCAAAGTCTAAAGGTGTATTAATTTCTTGCCCGTCTGTAACATATGAAAACGTTGGTTTGAGTGTTTAGAAAGAACTTTTGAGGTTTGGCAAGTCTACTTCACATTGGACGATACAATCATATATACACCCAAAACCCAAAAACAGTACCCCCGTACGTTCAAGAACTATGTCCGGGAGTTGAAGGACCCGATCGAAGGATCATATGTCCGAGTTCAAAGATTTTTTTTCTTTTTCATCTCTATCTCTCTAGCTGTCTCCCTCACGTACGAAACAAACACAGGCATGTCCTACTACATCTTCCGCCTCAATGTTCGGTCGGAAATCTGCACCAGCAACTGCCAACAAGTGCATTTGGCTCTGCCGGGAAGGGCCCGCCGGCCTTTTAGGTATAGCCAACGATAAGACTTGGCAGGAAGGGGTTCTGAGCTGGTATGATATTGTGGACCATGCACAGCCCCTCGCTATCACCTATAGTTCTTTTTAATATATATAGACAATATGTGCAGGGGTGAAGAATTGAAATTAATTAAGACCTAAAGATATGTATATATATGGTGAAATTGTGAGGGGTGCCGTGATATTACTGCTCTCAAAGTCATTAAAAAAAATGGCATCCCGTTTGGCATTATCAAGAGATAAGGACAACAATGGAGAGAAACCCATATGGTTTCGCTTTCGGCTCACAGATGGAATAGACCCAACTGCATGCCAGCTTCTCTCTCTAGCTCTCTCGTCACCTTTGAGACTAGAATTTATCTCTTGGGCATCATCTGGGTGCTCCTTGTCCCACATGGTTTAAGATGTTAACACATTAAAAAATAATATATATATATAGTGTTTGCTTGCAGTATCGTACTTGTTGTCATGGGCGGAAAGATCACATTCGGGGGGGGGAAAGGATCACACTTGGAAGACTAGGAAAGGCATTTACCTAGATTTCTTTTTGTTTCTTTTGTGGGGGGGGGGGGGGGGGGGGGGGGGGGGTTTCACACGGGTGGTGATCGGGATCACACGTCAAATTAACTACAATACACTACTACAAACACGATACGTAAGCATGCCAAGAACACTCAACTTCGTCTTCCATGTTTGTGTCACCTTCGGACCCCCCTTTCCTGGGGGAAAAGTATATATCTATCATCGGCTGGACATGTCCTAGTTAAATTTGAGCACCTCCTCTATTACAAAAGGCACAAGTTTGGATCTATCGACCACACATATATGAACTCCTCCCCACATGCATGCATCTCGGGGGATTTCTCTTCTTGACCTAGCTAGGATGATTACTTTAACAGGCAAAACTAGGAATTCCCAACAGATAGAGACTTCAAGATCTTTGAAGTATACGGTACCCTCTCTTCAAAGATATTAAAGGTATTTGATCATAATAGTTGATCAATTGCTCTCACTAAAAAAAGACGCTGCGAGATTGTCTCATATCGCTTAATTTGAAAATAGACTTATCTTTATGTAGTGTTATCTTTATCCTTTTAATGCTTAAGTTTTGAAAATTACTATAAATTTACACAGTATAAGAACATGGGGTTGAGCTCAATCGCACTCCTTTCCACCTCCATCCAATTAATTTTTATGATTCATCCAGAGAGAGTGTTAAAACTTAGATATTTGGCCACGTCAATTTTTGGGTTAAGGTTCCTATTACTTATGATCATAGGCCCGTGAATTTCAACACCACAGTTTTATGAATCAATATTTGCATCCACTTAGTTCTTATCGGAACATTTTCATTGATGTGTGTTGCTTCCCATCAATAGCAACTTAGGGTCTTTTTTATAACACTCAATATATATCTAACATCTGACACAATTAATTTTTAAGATTCAAATTGTTTGATAAAATATTTAAAATAATATCTGATTTCATCACTTAAATATGAAAAATCACTTAATTTTTAAGTTAAGAGAAATCACTTTTTTTCAGACCCTCAACTTTTTCAACCCTTGGTAGCCTCGGGTCCCATAAATCCGACGATCGACGAGTCGCTTGATTCTGATGACTCCGCTGATGACCAACGAATTCTCCAGTCATCGAATTTTCGGACAGTCGACGGTTAGATTCGAATTGTCGGCTACTTTTTCATATATTAAGATGTTCAAAAAATACTTAAATATAGTATTTTTATCATATAAGATATTAATTCAGATATTATTTAAGTTAGTTATCAAACAATTCTTAATGAATATCTTACATATATAAGTACTTTTAAATTTTAGATTTAGATAATATAAGTAAAATAAGATTTCAAACTTAAGATTTAAGTGTTATCAAATGCCACCTTAAACTGGCAAATCCTCTCTTCTCTTCTCGATATATATCATATCATATTTGTGAATTTAAGTATCATAATAGTATGGGATGTTTGATAACCAAATATGTCTTGATAACCCTAATAAAAGGGGTTTATCAATTCTGATAACTGTTCTGTCACTTTGGCAAATTGGATAGCTTATCAGACTATAGCAACGATAAAATTTTAAACATCAATAAATATTATTAAATTAAGTATTTAATTGAATAAATGTGATAAATAGAATTAAATTAGAATAAATAAGGAATAAATAGAATAAAAGGGAATTAAATCAAAGCCCATTAAAGTAAATTAGGAAATGGGTTGCACAAGTAGTCCAAGCATGGATTGGTGGGCCCAAATGGGAAGAGCCCAATTTAGATGGGAGATATTTTAGCCTAAATTCGAAGTTAATTAATTAATTAAATTATGGTGAGATAATGACTAAAATAGGTTGTAAATATCCTAAAAAGATTCATAAGCCTATCCTAACCCATTACCCACGGATTTAGACTTCTCCCCTATCCTTTTAGGTAGATAATGGCTAGAAAATAGGGTGATAATTATGTAAATTCGGAGTTTGGAGAGAAGAGAAGAGTTTTATGTAAGTTGGACTCTTAAACCACCCTATACACCTCTAATTCGTCCCTACCAAGTCTCATTTCGTTGCTGGGACTTTGAAGGATGAGGAGAGAAGGCTGAGGACGTGGAGCAAGGAGAGAAAGAGCTTGGAGCAAAGGGATTCTTCTTTTTCTTCGTCATCAACCTTAGGTTTTCCTTACAGCACCAAAAGGTTGGCAATCTCTCAAGTTTAATCTAATTCAACTCGACCCTAGGTAGACCTTGATTCCCTCTATCAAAGCCCCATGTTTGCCCTAATTTTTGTTGTTCCATGTGAGAGTATTAAATGCTCAAACCCTGTCATCATCATGTACCCGAACCAACTTGTTTGCATTCAATCTATGAATCTACTTGATCTCATATCTCGAATTTTTATCATAAATACTACATGATGTTAGGGTTCTAATGATCATATTTTCTCCCGATTTCCATCATGCATCCTATGCGAATTAATCGTTTCCTAGGACTGTGCATGTTTTAGGTCACTGAATGTAACCTAGTTAAAGCATGCCCATTACTTGTCAATTTTCAATTACTCGTGCATGTTGATAGCTCTACATGTCTACTTTCGTTTAAATTAGTTTCATGATTTTTGGATTTCTTTGCGATTTTATGTGGATTTTATAATAGCCCTGTATCCTGCATGGAAGGAGGGACCAACCTGGAAAAGGGCCGATTTCCCTTTCTGGGCTGGGGCCGCCTTCTGAAATCGCGACGGCCCGACGTCATGATCTCAGAAGGGGTCGCGATAGGGAGAACCGTCGCATCTTGAACACGACGGGCCGACCCGTCGCGATTCTCTCCGGTTCAAACCCGCTCGGCCCGATTCAGCAGAACGCGACCGGCCCTTGCGTCGCGACCCGTCGCGATTTCAGTGATTCGGCCAGAACCCTAATTTGCCTTTATGCCCCTGTTATTTACCCCATTTAATCTCTATTTAACCCTAATTAAGCACTGTCATGAACAGTAACGACCTATTAATCAATAATGGGTAATATTCGCATGATATTAATTAATTTAAAAGTCATGTGCACAACCATACATGCTCTCATGATTTCTTTACACTTGCACACACTAAACATTAATATTTGCCATTTGACCTTATTAACTTACTCATAATCGATTCGGTAATTAAGTGTAATTATTTCACTTAAATTCCTTATTTTTTTAATAACACTTGTATTCGTTTTATTCGCATGATTTGTACATCGTTATCGCGTCCCTCTGCCATCGAGCACTCGAGGCAAGACCGACCACGTTTCGTTACACACTTTTTCTTAGCATGGACCACCTCTTCATTGGAATACTCTTTATCGGACCAGGGACTCCTTGTCAAGGCCTCCGTAAGTCTCATTAGCTTTGGCGCACGTCTATTGCCGACGAGCTGGTTGTACCCTTAAAACCCATTACACCTTAGGGATCAGCACGATCCAACAGGCCTTAGCATGTTTTCTCTTACCTTGGGATCACACCGTGTAACATCGCGCATTTTTTTTATCTTTGCGGATCCCTGTTTAGTGGGTTTGGTGGCCAATGTCTGGCCCATTAGTGCGTGTTTCAGGTGTTACGCGCGTTGTGAGACTTGGAGGGCTGTCAGATTGGGCCCAAAGCGCTCACAGATTTTCTGCCTGTGAACGCGACAGGGTGTGCGTCGCGTTCTGAACGCGACAGCCCTGGTGGTCGCATTCCTGTTGCCGTTGTTTGGGTTGACGTCTGCATGCGCGCCCGCGTCACGCGTTGTGCGTCTTGCTGACGTCAGGCTTGAGAAGCGACGACCGCCTACGTCGCGTTCAGGTTGCGACGTAGGGCTACGTCGCGTTCCCAACCGTTGTGCATTTTTAAGGGGTTTTCGCCGAACAGAGCAGGGAAGCTCTGCTCGACCAGGGGGAGCTGTTGTAGGTTTCCTCCGAGTGTTTCGAGGTTCTGGAGGTGCGTGGGGCATGTTCTCTCCCGCAAGGACGTCGTGTGGAGCGGGGGAAACGCGGAGGGATTTCCGGTTTTCACGTTCTTCGCGAAGGTAGGGTGTTCTACCCTCGATTTGTATTGTGAATTGCATGTTAGCTTGTTTACCTCTTTGTAAACAGTAGATACCATGCTAGGGTATCCATTAAAGCATGGGAAACGTGAATTAATCGTGGTTTGAATGGTTCAAATGGTGATCCGTGGATTTGCTCTCGGATTGGGTTTGTGCCTATGAAGGCGACGGCCCAGAGTGTCGCGTTCTGAACGCGACAGCTCGACCCGTTGCGTTCATGTTATGACGCGACAAGTCGATAGGTCGTGTTCTGAGGCGACCTGGCCCCTTGTCGCGACCTCAGCTGAGAGGTCCCATTATGCATGCTTTCTGTATTTTGAATATCCGGTTATAGTATTTGTTGTGCATGGACAATGACAGGTGGAACCAGTGCACTTGTCACGCTCATGAAGCATGTTGCTCACAAGGTGGGCTAGTTTTACGTGGCCAATGTGTAATTTATATATTAGCGTGGTGTTTACGGGTTTTGAAGTCGTGCATATTTGTGTGTACATGGCACATCGTACGTTGTCGTGTTTATTGTATCTTAATCATTGTGGTTAGTCTGGGTATAGTGGTGGTGAGGTTCACGTGTGAACCTAGTTTTGATCCTTTAAGATCTTTTATAGATAATTCTAGATGGATAATTAGTAAGGATAAGTATGGTTATTACGTGATTATCTTGTACTGTGTTTAGTGTGGCAGTGGAGGTCACAAGGTGACCGATGACAGGCTGTGGTGTTATTATTAATATGGTTTATGTGTGTGATTGTGTAGCTAGCTTGTAAGTCACAGGGTGACTAGAACAAGCTATTCCTAACATATGTACCGTGATTGGTAATAGAAAGTGTTTGTGTATATATCGTGGTTTGAGCTTGCCGAGTGTGGTGGTCCAGCGTCTATTCCGGAATGCCTCTCTAGTCAGGTACCCCAGGTTCTTTGTGAGCTAGGCACGTGTACTTGTTGTGCTTGGGGTTTGTCGGTACTTGTGTTGTACCGTCGAGGTCTGTGTCGTCTTCCTAGACACCCTCACTCCTGTGTTTGAGTTGTACGTCCGGCTGAGAGAAAGACGACAGTAGGGCAGCGGCTTGTGTTTGTGGGTGTGCAGTCGCTTGTAGCGCGCTCGTAGTTGGGGGTACGAACACCAGTAGTCGACACTTGTCTCCCAGCTATTCCTGTTTTCCAGTGCCTCACTTTAGGGTGCTCCGGCCAGAGACCCTAGAGGTGCCATGCATGGACCTGCAGCTGTGTGGTCTGTAGGTGTGGTGTTGGTTAGTCTCCACAGTTGTTTGATTTGTTCTTGTGGAGCGGCATTTGGACCTTTTGTCCGTGACTGCGAGACTGAGAGGTTGTTTCTTGTGTTGTGTTGTCCGTGTTGGATACTGCCTGATCAGCCAGTAGTTCGATCCCGTGTGGTGGCGTCGTTCTTTCCGACTCGTGCTTTGCGGCTCTGGTTGTGGCTTTTGTGACTTGCCGTTGAGGTTTCACCTGTAATTTTGTGCTAAGTGATGGCACAGTAAGTTGTGGTTCTGTGTGTGTTTATCACCTACTTGCACCCTTCGTACGGGTGTTTGTGTTGTTGTACCTCAGGGTAGTAGGTATCAGTACCCTTTGTGGGTTGCTTTGCGTTTTATAGTGTACACAACTTTTCTAGGTATTGAGGTAATGCTCTTGTTTCTCTGGAAGTCTTATTGTTGACCTGCCACCTGTTGTATTTTATCCATTTAAGTAAGTCTCTGTTTATGTTTATTGTGACATGGATTGGCTTGTGGTTGCCAATCCTTTTACCCTTGTGGGTAATTAGCCGTCGATGAGGCTTCTGGCCTAGGCGTACTGTGGTGGTGGAGCTGTGCTCCGTGGAGGGGCCGTGTGATGGGACCTTCCACTTGGGTGTTTCACCTTTTTTTTAGGTAAGCTTTCGATTATGGTTATGTGATGGATTGGCCGCTGTAGCCGATCATGTTACTGGTGTGTGTAGCTTCTGATATATCGTGGTTTGGGGTTTAATGGACCAGCACTTGGTTGGCTGTCCTATTACCCACGAGTTTGAGGTTCGCCTGTGAAGCTTGCAGCCTAGGCAGTGACTTGTCTGTGTGGCTTAAAGCGTAGGCGACCAGTTGTTATTATGATTTGCCTGTGAGGCTTAAGGCTTAGGCGTTTTAGTTGTTGTTTGGACTAGTGATGCGAAACTAGTCCTGTTGTTTCTTCTTATCATCCGAGGTTATGTTTTATTAAGGTGTTTATATTTAATTGCAACTTAAATTCAATTGTTGTGAGCATGAAATGGTTTGGCTATTGGTGTTACCAAGAACCCTCTGGGGTTGAGGTGTCCGTAGTTTGTTGTTATTTTGGTAGCCCCTGCTGAGCCTGTGACTTGTTGAGGCTCACTCCCCTACAGTTCTTTTTCAGGTCTTACCGTTGTTCGGCTTGTGGGGAGGTTGTGGCAGACTTGTACCACCAGCAGTAGTGTAGTAGTTAGTTTGTGTGATCTTGTACTCCCTCGGGTATGCCCAGGTAGTTGTACTTTTTTTATTGGACATGTAATATGTAATGGACAGTTGTAAATTGTTATATACAGGTATGAGCACATGTACTTTCTTGTGTTTTATACTGTGTACTATCTTTTATATTCTTACTGGACGCTTATGTGAGATATCCCTTGCGAGACTTCGGTCCGTTCACGGGAGGCGGATCTAGATATGGAGCCTTAATGGACATAAATATCCAGGGCCATCACACGCCAGACCTCTGGTCTGTGTCATGGCACGGCTAGTGAGCGGTTGTGACTTCTACCAACTGTCGACACATGACCTGGTGCTGTGCAACTGTTACTATCACGTGTTTATCGTTGTTTTACGATTTTGACCCTGTCTCATCTACTGTCTCTATACTCTAATCTATTCACGTTCTCTATGTACTCTCATCTATTATTCGTCTACTACTCTCATCTATTCTTGGTACTCTATTTGGTCATCAAATTGATTGTCTAAGATAACAAACATGACTATGCTAGGCAGCATTATAAAAGGCCCGATCTGGTCCTGGGAGGAGGGCCCGAAAGGCTATTAGCTCGCGGGGGTTTAATGATCAGGGTGATTGGCATACACCTAACGCATGAACTCGCAAGATTTGATCTATGGCAATCAATCAATCAGTCAATTATTATTTACTTAGACTCGTGGTTGAAAGAATATCGACCAACACTGCTATCGTGAGTAGGGCACTGTTGTGCAACTTTACTTGCTATCTCGTTATATGGCCATCCGTTATCTACTTGTGGTGATTATAAACTCTCGTGCATTATGATATTGTTTCTCGTTATCATGTGACATTACTCTCTAGATGTACTCGTCGTTCTCTCTAGATATCCTGCTTGATAAGACATTAATCATTTAAGCATGCTTATTTTATGAGATATTAAGTCCTACTGGGAGTTTATCGCTTATCTTGTGTTATTATTTTATGTGTTCAGGTGAGTCTGATGGAGATTACCACACTCACGAGGAAGGGAATGAGGAGGATGCTCATGAGTGACTCGTTTCGACAACCACTGCTTATTAGTTAGTTAGTTAGTCATCCGTTAGTCATATGTATGTTTGTTTTGAATAAAGTACTCTGGGCCTAGTTTTAGCTCTTATTAGAGACTGTAATAGCTAGTTGATGAATTATTAATGAAGTTAGATTACACTTGGCTTTTATTCCCATTATGTAGTGGTTTGATGTTTTATTTATGCTCGACACTATTTAATTAACTATATTTCACTCCGATATTCTGGGTCGGGACGTTACACAGACACTATCAGTACTATTGGTGATAATCCTAACACCACAAGAAAAAGCGCCATTACCGACAGATGTTTCCGACGGAAAATGTTTTCGTCAGAAAATCCATCAAAACTTCTGACGAAAATATTTTCGTCGGAAACTTCTGTCGGTACTGAGAGATTACGACGGATATTCCGACCGAAATATGTTCGTCGGACGTTCCGTCGGTACACCCGCCTTTTCCCCTCTCCCCGCCATCTCCACGAAACCCTCTCTCTCTCTCTCTCTCTCTCTCTCATCTCCTCTCTCTCTCTCTCTCCTCTCTCTCTCTCTCTCTCTCTCTCTCTTCTCATGCTCGCCGCCCCTTGCGCCACCACGCCCCTCGCCGCCTGCAGCGCCACCGTCGACCGCCCCGACCGGCACCGCCGCCGCCATGTTTCCGCCACTGGTGCCGCCATACCCTCCGGGTATGTATCCCCCCCCCCCCCGCCACCTCCCTCTGGCAACCGTCAACCCCCCCCCTCCCCCAACCGGCGACCCACCCCCTGTCGGCCCCCCTCCCCCTCCCGTCCCAGCCCCCCCCCCTCCCACCCCCCCTATCGCCCCCCCCCCCCTTCCCCCTCCCTCCCCTAATCGGCGACCCCCCCCCCCTCCCCCAAACCAGCGAGTACCCACCCCCTATCGCCCCCCCCCCTCAACCTCCGGTCCCATCCCCCCCTCCCCTGTCGCCCGCCTCCCCTCCTCTTCCCCAACCCCGGCGACCCCCCCCCCCCTCCCCTAACCGGCACCCCCCCCCCCCTTGTCGGCCCACCCCTCCCCCTCCCGTCCCACCCCCCCCCCCCCACTCCCTCCATTACCCCACCCCGCACCCCCTCCCCTTCGGCCCCCCCCTCCCCTCCCCACCCCTGCCACCCCCCTCCCCTACCAGGTGACCCCTACCCCCACCCCCTCCCAACCCCCCCACCACCCCCCTCCCCCTCCTAGCAGCCCCAACCCCCCACCCGGCCCCCCTCCCCCTCCTGGCAACCCCCCTCCCCTCCCCACCCCTGCCACCCTCCCCTACCAGGTGACCACCCGCCCTCCCAACCCCCCCACCGACCCCTCCCCCTCCTATCGACCCCCCCCCCCTCCTGGCAGCCCCTCCCCCTCCCCACCCCTGCCACCCCCCTCCCCTCCAGGTGACCCCCTCCTGCATGCCACCCTCCCCCCTCCCCCTCCTGCCACCCACTTACCATTGTTTGATAATATGCATATATGGTTGAATTGAATGAATATTTCGGTCAATTTTTTACTTAGAGTTGAGCCACCATGGAGATTCTTGCACTAAGTTTAATTGGCATGAATTAGTACAAATTGACAATTTAACAGCATATCTGAGAAGTGCAACTAAAATTTGAATGAATTCTAACCTTTATTATTATTATTATTATTATTATTTTATTATTATTATTATTATTATATATATATATAGCACTATTGAACAAGTGTAAGGACCCTCAGTTGCACCACTCTTACATGGGAACGTAGTGTAGTGGTACTCAAAGGTGCCAACCACACTTATGAATAAAAAATAATCGATCGATCTTACACTTGTTCTATTTTTTTATTTATTAAAATACTAATTTATTACATCATTTGATGAAAATTAAATTTAGTATCTACTTTGAAAACTTTTAAGAAGATTTCTTATCAATCTATTATCCATGAGAGTTGAATTTTTGACATCTTCTTAATGTAAGTGAAGTTTTACTACACTTGTCCTATAATTAAAATGAGGTGTTTATCTATCCATAACACTACTACTGAATAATGGCCATGACCTGTAACATAGTGTTTGGGTGAGGAACTGAGTTGCTATAATATAGGAGTCCATCATTGCGTTTTTTCTTTATCCTCGTTGGGAAAATTGAATCCCATTAGAATTCTTTAGTTGGAACAATGAACAATTAATAATTAATTAAATTGTTATTCAAAATTTTTCATGCAAGTAGGATTTTAATAATGATATTTGCTATAATAAATATATCTCTGTATTTAGAATATTTAGAAGTTAGTAGAACGAACCCAATAAGAATAGGAGTTCCAATTGCAATAGAAAGAGGGTTAAAAGTTGTAAGGCATGGTTGGTAGTTTGTGTTCTTGATCGATATGGGTCGGAGTTCTATTACCCAATCTGAGTTGTCTTATGTGAATAGGGCTATCGATTAGTATTACACATCTTATTTTAATATATTTGTTTAGTATTGCACTTATTCACATGACATATTTTGTTTTCATATTATTTTCATATTTATGTAGGTTTTAAATTTGATCTATGCATGTATAGCAATTTATCACTACACACACCTCACGAGAGGTGTTAAGCCCGTGTCAATGAACCTTCCCGTTCAAGACTTTGGGATTGATGTGCACGAGTCTTATTTTCAATGATGAGAACGTGTATATCTAACTTAAAGTCTTGAATTGTCCCGTTTGGACAGTCTGTGAATGTTTGATCGCAGCTAGGTGGTCATTTACTATGTGTTTGTATTATTTGTTGAAAATTTCGGGTGCTTCTACTCACCTCCGTAGGCCGAGGGTCTGGCTCCCCGTCCACGACAGGTATATGTATATGTAAACACAAAACTCTATATATTATTATTCATATTAATTCATATTTTCTAACGTACATACAATTTTGCAGAGACTGCCTCCCCATCCACGCTGGTCGTCCGGCGACAGGTATATGTATATGGAAACACAAAACTCTATATATTATTGTTCATATTAAACTTATATTTTCTAACGTACATACAATTTTGCAGGGACTGCCTCCCCATCCACACCGGTCGTCGGCGACAGGTATATGTATATGGAAACACAAAACTCTATATATTATTGTTCATATTAAATTCATATTTTCTAATGTGTATATAATATTGCAGGGACCGCCTCCCCGACCACGCCAGTAGCGCCACCTTTCCTTCTTCCTCACCACCAGGTACATGTATGTTTTCATAGATTAGTACGTTTCTTGTCTTCCAATTTATACAACAATAGTGTACTTAATTGTTTTCAACAGAGGTGGAGAGCCAGCATCCAGCAGCGGATGAGGAGGGGCCTCAGCTACCTGGACGACAGTCATTGGATTTCAGGGTAAACTTGATCACTTCAAACTTACTGTATTTGTTATTTATGTTATACAGTTCATGTACAAAATTAATGTGCAATTGCAGGGGGGAGATAGATCCCGGTTCTGCTTCCCACTATATTACGATGCTAGTCCACGCACACATTCCAAGACCAGTGGATGCATGGAGAGATTCCGGTGCCCGTCCGGATTTATTATTTGACATGTTCACGGTATTATTAATTTTACTGATTTGAAGTCATTTCTTTATTTACTATCTCTGTTAGTGCACAAAGTTAAGTAATTTTATTTCTTTACAGCGGAGGTATGCGTTCACGAGACCCGAGGATCTCCCTCTAGCTCGAGCCATCTGGGAGTCTACCGCCCAGACTAATTTAAGAAAGTCGATGTATGAGGCCCGGGACAAGGCAATGAAGACCACAGGCAGCCGGGATCCTATGGCTTGGCTGGATTACGGCTCTGTTTGGCTGAGGAGGGACTATTGGGAGTCCCTTTGTCATCGTTGGGCTACTGGACCATGGCAGGAGCGGTCACAGACGGCAAAACGCAACCGATCAACTCATCCGGAGAAGAATGTGCATACTAGTGGGTCCGTATCTTATGCAACCCACAGCCAAAAATTGGTAAGCATATTATTGTTCAATTGCTTAATACATTAATTATTTTAAAACTAACTAATTTTGTTGAATTGTAAGCGTCATGAGCTCGAGCGTACCCTACTTTTCGCGAGTTACTTGATCGGACTCATAAGCGGAAGAAGACGGATGACTATGTCAGCAAGAGTGCTCGCACGATTGCTGTAAGTCAAAATATAAATTTTGAATTCAATTAAGATATTAAAATAATTTGATTTCAATAATTTAGTTTTAATTTGTTCTACAGGAGACCTATGACAGGACGATGGCGGATCACTATGCAGAGGGCACTCCCCAGCCAGACTTGGATCTGGAGGCTTGGGTCGACGCAGTGGGAGGGCCGAGGAAGGGCCGAGTGTACGGCTTTGAGGACAGCCTGGATACTACTCCAGTGTTGTCCTCATATGCGAGTTCGATCACTCCTCTGACATACGCGAGTTCATCTGCTACGCCGCCCAGTAGTGGTGTAGAGGAGATGAGAAACCTCATCCGGGAAGAGCTACGGACGCACTTTGGCGTTATGGTCGAGCAGTTGATCTCAGCCATGCAGGGAGTACGCCCCTCACAGCCAGCCCCTCAGGTCAGTATTACTATTAATTCATATAGTTTGAATGAAACGAAACCACTAAAGAAGGTCAAAAGGGAAAAAAAGAAATCTAAATTAAGAAACCTATAAAGAAGGTCCCTTTATACAATTAACTTATGGAAGGATAAAAAAGCCATATGAGCACTCAAATTACTATTCTAAGATAAACAGAAGTGTAAAGGGCGTTCAAATGACTAATCTAAAAAAAAACTCAAGTCTAAAGGATCAAAACACGCAACCCGGAGTCCAAAATCCCAAAATGGGATCCGATCGATGTGTCGTTCGCACCGACACGACCGGGTAGGTGAAATGACGTGTGCAAACTGACGGAATCCGAATTGGATTTCCGGTTTGGGTTGGGCGTTCAAATGACTAATCTAAAAAATAACCAAAGTAAAGGATCAGAAAAAGCAACTCGGGGGTCCAAAATCCCAAATAAGGATCTGATCGGCGTGTCGTTTGCTCCGACACGATCGGGTGGGTGAAAGTGACGTGTGCGAACTGACGGAATCCGAATTGGATTCCCAGATTGGGTTGGGCGTTCAAATGACTAGTCTAAAAAAAACCCAAGTCTAAAGAATCAAAACACGCAAGCCGGGGGTCCAAAATCCAAAATAGGGATCTGATCGGCGTGTCGTTCGCTCCGACACGACCGGGTGGGTGAAATGACGTGTGCGAATGACGGAATCTGAATTGGATTCCCGGATTGGTTGGGCGTTCAAATGACTAATCTATAAAAAAAACTCAAGTCTAAAGAATCAAAACACACAACCCGGAGGTCCAAAATCCCAAAATGGGATCGATCAATGTGTCGTTCGCTCCGACACGACCGGGTACGTAAAATTGACGTGTGCGAACTGACAGAATCCAAATTGGATTCTCGGATTGGGTTGGGCATTCAAATGACTAATATAAAAAAAACCAAGTCTAAAGGATCAAAACACGCAACTCGGGAGTCCAAAATCCCAAAATGGGATTCGATCGATGTGTCGTTCGCTCCGACACGACCGAGTAGGTGAAATTGACGTGTGCAAACTGACGGAATCTGAATTGGATTCCCGGTTTGGGTTGGGCCTTCAAATGACTAATCTAAAAAATACCCAAGGTAAAGGATCAGAATAAGCAACTCGGAGGTCCAAAATTCCAAATATGGATCTGATCGGCGTGTCGTTCACTCCGACACGATCGGGTGGGTGAAAGTGACGTGTGCGAACTGACGAATCCGAATTGGATTCACGGATTGGGTTGGGTGTTCAAATGACTAATCTAAAAAAAACTCAAGTCTAAAGGATCAAAACACGCAACCTGGAGGTCCAAAATCCCAAAATAGGATCGATCGATGTGTCGTTCACTCCAACACGATCGGGTAGGTGAAATTGACGTGTGCGAAGTGACGGAATCCGAATTGGATTCTCGGATTGGGTTGGACGTTCAAATGACTAATCTAAAAAAAACCCAAGTCTAAATGATCAAAACACGCAACCCGTGGGTTCAAAATCCCAAAATGGGATCCGATCGACGAGTCGTTTGCTTCGACATGAACGGGTAGGTGAAATTGACGTGTGCGAACTGACGGAATTCGAATTGGATTCCCGGTTGAGTTGGGCGTTCAAATGACTAATCTAAAAAATACCAAGGTAAAGGATCAGAACAAGCAACCGGGGGTCCAAAATCCCAAATAGGGATCTGATCGGCGTGTCATTCACTCCGACACGACCGGGTGGGTGAAAGTGACGTGTGCGAACTGACGGAATCCGAATTGGATTCCCGGATTGGGTTGGGCGTTCAAATGACTAATAAAAAAAACCCAAGTTCAAAATATCAAAACACGCAACCGGGGGTCCAAAATCCCAAATAGGGATGTGATCGGCGTGTCGTTCGCTCCGACACGACTAGGTCAGTGAAAGTGACGTGTGCGAACTGACGGAATCCGAATTAGATTCCCAGATTGGGTTGGGCGTTCAAATGACTAATCTAAAAAAAAACTCAAGTCTAAAGAATCAAAACACACAATCTGGGGGTCCAAAATCTCAAAATGGGATCCGATCGACATGCCATTCGCTCCGACACGACCAGGTAGGTGAAATTGACGTGTGCAAACTGACGGAATCCAAATTGGATTTCCAGATTGGGTTGGGCGTTCAAATGACTAATCTGAAAAAACCCAAGTCTAAAGGATCAAAACACGTAACCCGGGGGTCCAAAATCTCAAAATGGGATCCGATCGACGTGTCGTTCGCTCCGACACGACCGGGTAGGTGAAATTGACATGTGCGAACTGACGGAATCTGAATTGAATTCCCAGTTTGGGTTGGGCGTTCAAATAACTAATCTAAAAAATACCCAAGGTAAAGGATCAGAACAAGCAACTCGGGGGTCCAAAATCTCAAATAGGGATCCGATCGGCGTGTCGTTCGCTCCGACACGACCGGGTGGGTGAAAGTGACGTGTGCAAATGACGGAATCCGAATTGGATTCCGGATTGGGTTGGGCGTTCAAATGACTAATCTAAAAAAAACTCAAGTCTAAAGGATCAAAAATATTTTCTAATTAAACTTGAGGAATAATCACATGTTTTAAATTAATTTTTGAAAATAATATTTGTATATTAATTTTAGGGAAAATTAATTGGGGGTCCTTGTCAGAGCCTGGTACTTATTTCCTCGTCCCTGTCAGAATACCGGTTGATGTAAAGTCCCTGCTTTTCTCCAGGTTTAATTTCCAGTCCCTGCTTTTCAGATGTCACCATTTA